>CM060938.1:156690617-157921317 GCA_030765085.1 Allium cepa
TCCTCAACGTTCAAGCTTACTTCACACAAAATTTTAACATCTAAAAATTATCCAGTTAACATAAATTGATCAAAATATGATTTGAGTTCAACTGCGAGCTGCACTCTACACACTTAACTAAAAATCACTATTTTTGTTTTAAAAATCTTGTTTTTGTATGTTGATTCAAGCTATATAATTGAATCAATATTTAACCATATTAGAATTTATCCCAAAATTAACTTTTTACTGTAAAATTAAATTTTGCAGAGTCAATATTTTAAATATCAAGCTTAACACAAATTTCCATGCCTCAATTTAAGTTTAAACAACCCTATTATGTTTGAATTCCGAAGCTTAATATTGTTTGTATGAAAATATGTTAAATTTTTCTTTTACTTTACCCTGTAGCCAGAAAACAGGAAGAACAGAACCAAACAAGAATTTACATCACAATCATATATGCACAGGATTTCTTACTAAAAAAATATATACAGTAGAACATAATCATTCATGAATCAAATACACAAGTTTAAAGGTTTAAAATAGTGTGTTTACTCACCTTGGATTCCAGAAGAATAATAGAATTTCTTTTTTTCTTGAAACAGGCTTGAACTTTGCTTGCTGAAACTTTTGATTTCTGGTTTGAATTGAATTGTTGTTTAAATTTGAATCTTTGTTTAAGTTTTTAGATGGTATTTACTTCAGATTTCTTAGCTTTTGATGGTCGAACTGAAATAAAGGTTTGATATATAAGAAAAAGAAGTTTACAAGGATTATAATTTTGTTTGTACACAGGGTGGCAATAATTTGTTTTGTACACATAAGATCAGAGATATTTTTCTTTGCTTGTTGACTAGCCGATTTTATTTCGGCTGATGATTTTATTTTGGTAGCTAAGCAGATTTTGGCTGATAAGATAAAATGTGTGCTAGAGATCCTAACATTAATTTCTATTGTCATTTTCTTCTTTGGTTGATATATATAAAAGAGGCGTATAGGTGATTGTTTGTACATAGATATTTAGGTTTCTGTTTCTTGTTGTTCAAGCCTAAGGATATTTGTCTTCTTACTTACATTTGTCTTGTTAACACTTTGTATTTGGACTATGTTGATTTGTTCTACTTTGTTGGCTGATAGACACTAGTGTTAATTTTCTTTGTCTTTTTTTTTGTATGTACTTAGATTTTTATTTGTTTTATCATCTTGCATTCCACAGCAAACACACTTTGTTATTAATATATTTCTTTATTTTTATTTTGTATGTACATAGATTTGTTTAATTTGTCTTATTATCTTCTTGCATACACTTTTTTATATTTATATTTATAGTATAAATACTTGCTTTTATTTCTTTTTTTTTAAATTTAACTATCAAACCTTTAATTCATATTGACATATTTTTCAATTATATGTTATACTTGTATTTTGTATTGATAAAATTTATTTCATTATAAATACATCTTCGTACTCAGTATTATATACACATTATTTTAAAAGAAAATGCTTTAAAAACTAATTACCATAAACTAATTTACATAGATATTATTTTCTTAAACCCAAACTATTTTTCTCTAAATCATTTTATTTAAAATTCAAATACAAATTCAATATTCAAATTCAATTCCTAAAGTCAAATTCAAATTAATTCAAAATTTATTCCAAAATTTACATTAATTCTTAATTTAATTTTGATTCAAAACTGGGATCGTTACAGTGGAGAAAAGGGATCTTATGTAAATGGTGGAATAGTGCCTTTTGGTATCGTACTACTTGCTTCAGATGACTTGTAGGAGCATACTACAGTCTTCTTTGATGTTTTAAGGGTGGAAATGGTTTTGTGGTTCTTATGTGCATTGATCAAAGAAGATATTATAAATTGTTAACATTACTTTCATAGCTTACAATTAAGCACATATGCCTGATTTTGTTTGTTTTATTCTCATTTTTGGGTGAAAATGCCAGGTTTTCTTCAAGAGAAGAACTAAACAAACTAGGATCATGAGGATTTGTAGACCTGAACATGAAGAGTGATGATAAAATATCCCTAAGAACCCCGGTAAGCTTAAGTTTTGAAGACTTCAATATGTTAAGTCTATATATGTATAAAATTAACCCTTCAAAATGCTGAAACAGATTGATCATTCAGTAGTAAAGAGCTTTGGAAACAAAGAAATAACATGCATCACATCAAAGGTCCACCCGACATTACAGTTAAATTGCTACTCGTCTTTATGCATTCAATAATAGGAGTGAAACAGTCAATATCTCAAAGCTTACAGCATGGGGTATGACTCAGGCTAAAATCAACTATGATGGTAAAAAAGAAGAAGAAATAGAAGTGTAATATATGAGTATGGTATTTTTAAATGTGGGTTGGATAGAGAATCTATCAACCTAATTGTAATTGTCATTTAATATCAATTGTAGTTGTTAGTTTATAAATTATGCCAGAGTAAAATATATTTGGTGGATATGATATAGTGTGAGCGATGTGACATCATTGTTTAAATATTATATGTAAAATGAACATAATATTGTATATAAAGTCTTATTGTTTGAATCGATGAATTTTTGTATTTCAATTTTTGAAATTTTAATTCTATAATAGTAAGAAAGTCTATTTAATTTTGTTTAAAAGTTGTATATACTTCGCAAAAATTAAAAAAGTTGTAAAAGGGGTTCGATGTATGCTTATTAAATAACAACATTTTCTGTTAGTTGTAAAAGAGTATTACAACTTGTAAATACAGTTGTTGTTTAGTATATTGCAACTGTTTCCAGCAGTTGTGATAATTTTTTTACAACGTAGACTATGAGTCGTAATAAGGATGTTTGGTTGTGTGCAAACAAATTACAACATTTCTAAAATGTTGCATTAAACTTATTAAAACATTTTACCACAACGATTTTGACAAGTTGTAATAGATGTTGGCCCTATTGCAACTATGGCTAAGACGACCTTTGTGAAAACGTTGCAAATTACCCACTACAACTTTTTTTTAGGGTTGTAAATGATGTTTTTTGTTGTTGTAGTGAATAGAATAGAAAATGCAAAGTCTAATGGAAACTAATCATATTTTGACCGACAATTGGATTTGAAAAAAAAATGCTTTTAGTAGTAAGAAATCGGTTTTACAATAATTTATGGTAATACCACGTAGCCTTTGATATCGCCATACCTAACACGACATCGCATCCATGAGTGATGACGATGACGAGAAGGAAGGCACATGATAACTGCTTAGTAACTTATGGAGTGTTTCCAACCTCATCGCTATCAATCAAGACGACAACCCATTGAAGATGGCAAAGCATTCTTGTGACACATTTATGTTGAAGTTGTATCTCTTCACCAATGTCTTGACTTCGCACTTATACATTGGCGGCATAGTAGCTGAAATAAGTTAAGTGTAAAAGTGGTATAACGATGTTGGTAGTCTTGAGGCCATTATGTATTTGTGTTCGGGACCCTATATACCAATATTTTACACGGTTTGGGAACTGGCAACTATGCAGCGCGACATCAACTTCATAACTCTTCCTTTTAACGCTGAAGAGGCTTATTTTTATGTAAACCAAACTATTTTAAAGAGGCGAAGTGGCCTATGTTCGAGAGGGTCGATGTCCCTATGTTTTCGACAGTTAGCCAATTGTTTTATGATATCTTAGGGTTTTGTTTTAAAAGGTGGATAACATATATTGTATAAAGGTCGATAACCCCATTTTCAACATAAAGTTTATACTTAAAAGAACTTTAAGCTTGCCTTCGACCTTGCAAAGAGGTTGATGTGTTTTAATATCGCACGTGTTATATTCTATATTTTTATAGGCAGAGAGCCTTAATCCATCTTATAGATAGCATTATTGACATTGACATTGATCTGTTTAAATTATTAAATGGTTGCGAACCATATAACTTATGATTTTGACTTTAAAACTTTATGGATACCAATGTATGTCACTTTGAAATGTTATAACTTTAAGGAGAGATAACCTAATTAGGGATACCAATAGACATAGGTTAAACATGTGCATAACATGAATTAAATTATTTAAATGATGGGTTGATAGTCATTCTAGGAAAACTATAGGACATGAAATGGATAGTACATATCAAATTGGAGATGGATAGTCTCTATGAGGTTATTGAAGGGTTTATAGTTAACATAGGAAAACTATGGGACGTGTGATGGATAGTCCCCATCAATTTTTAATAAATGGGATATGTGTGATGGATAGTCCACATAATTTAAATAGCTAATCCATGTGTGAAGGGTAGTCCATATGGTAAGGGATGGGTAATAAAGTAATAATAATATATGAGGCGAATAGTCCATATAATTTTGGCAATGAAACCATGGGTGATGGGTAGTTAACATGGTAAGGATCAATAATCCAAATAATTAATATATGTGAGATGGGTAGTCCACATAAGTATAAGGTAGATAGCCAACAAAAACTTAATTGGGTAGCCTAATAACTTGGGATGGGTAATCCAGTGTATATTGCATGTTTGCATATCAGCATATTATTATGTTATAACCCTTGTGGATGTAAGAGCATAGTACATGGTTAATATGTTTTGGTTAAGATATCAGTGAAGGGAAAACCCGTTCAGCCTAGCGTCATAGATGTCTATTTGGTTCGAGATGGTAGGTTATTGTCGACACCAGATTGTTGTCTGATCCGAAGCTTTTGTTTTCCCCCTTAACTCTCGGGTACTCATTTGAGTAGGTCGAGAGTAAGGGTTTTCAGGTTTCTAATTAGACGAATAAGCTTTCGAAGACATGCAGGAGGCAATCTAGATATTTAGAAGCACATATATAATCCGTTATATTATTTGGTTTTGTCTGTATAGATGTAGTGGCAAGTTATATAATTGCCAAGTGTTAGAATCTGATCAACCAAAGGGGCATCTTCATATGTCGCTCTTGGAGTATTTTGTAATAGTTATATTTTCTCTAAATGTGGAATCACAAATGGGATTATGTAATGAATATGAAATTATACTTTGAAATGGAATGTAAAGGCTATTTCAGAAATGTGTTTGAAATTTTTTCATATTCATATGGCTCTAATTATTGATATGATTAACATAACAGCATTTTATCATCAGAAATTAATAATTATGGATGAATGCAGCATCCTTAGCACTTAGTTTTCGGCCGTAGAATGAGGGATGTTACAAATTGGTATTAGAGCATAGGTTTAAGACCAAAAGAATTTTAACCTAAAGAGTTTTGAAAACATAATCCAAATGAATCAGAGAATATGATGGGGTATAGGATAACACAATAGTAACATACTTGTATTTGTTATATATAAGTATGTATTCTATCTCTATTCTTCCCTCTCTCTCTCAGACTGTTCTTTTGTATCTTACCAAGGCTCATATGCAGATTTACAAGAAAGAAAGATATGGAAGTAGGAAATAGAAGAATGATTCTAGGTGGTGGAAGCATTACAACAAATGAAATTCCTCGAATGAATCCGGATCGATAGGCATATGCTAATCAAAATGCAAATGCCAATATTGGTGCTATGACCCTACCATTATATATTGGGGCTATGTATTAGTTCTTTTTTAATCTAATGCAAGCTGGAGCAATTGCAGGAGTAGCTGAAGGAAATACCGCTGATGCAGGAGGAGTTAATCCCATAGCGCCAGTTGGTAATAACTGTGCTAGCTTGAGTCGAGATTACATCAGTCTAGGTGGAAAGCCTTTTCTGGGGACTGAGGATGTAATAAAAGTGGAGAATTGGCTGTTACATTGTGAAAGGATCTTTGTGGATTTAGGTTTGAGTGATGAGTAGAAAAGGTGGTTGGCTTCGAGATAGTTGTAAGGAGCTGCCTTATTCTGGTGGAATGAGGTAATTATAGGGGTACCAGAAGAGTAATTGACTTGGATAGAATTTCTAAGGAGATTCGAGGAAAGGATTTTGTCTGAAGTAGCCAAGTTAGCCATGCTTAGGGAATTTATGGAGTTGGAGTAGGGAGAAATGTCATTATTGGAATACGTTGCTAAGTTGGATGAGCTATTCACATATGGATATGCCACCATTGACACTGTTATCAAGAGTAACGAGAAGTTTATCCGGAGGTTGAGGCCAGAGATTGCTAGGTCGACCATGTCACATCTCAAAGATCCGTCGAATCTAGTAGTGAAGATGGAAATTAGGAATAGGGAGATGCTTTCTACTTTCGAAAAGGAGAATCTAGCTAGAACCCAAAGTTCTCAGAATAAGAAGAGGAAGTTCTTTAAGGGAAAGGGAGCTCAGAAGGGTGGGGTTGGCAAGAAAGGGATGGCAGATGTCATTTGTTATAAGTGTAACAAGAAGCGGCACTGTGCTAATGAGTGTCAATAGGCGATTGCCTGATGGTTGTAGGTAAGCCAATGTGAAGTGCTTTAACTACGATCAGATGGGGCATTATAAGAACAAATGTAACATCCTGCCTTTTTTGGACGCTTTAAGCAGAAACACATGTTGATTCAAACCATACAGAAGGGCGAATTTTTAATGGGGTAAATAATAAAAGAAGAGAAAGAAAAATAAAACAGAATCTCGCAGTGGAATGACAAAATATAATAATCAAATAACAGTTCATGAAGCTGTTTACAAAACATTTGATTATACTAATGAATGCATAATCAGAGTTACACATACCATAGAATAATAAATAATAATGCAGCGAAACAATGTGATGCAGTGGAACAATATAGTAAATAATATAATAATATCTTCATCTTCATCATCCAGAAATAAGGTCTTCAAACCTGAAATGCTCAGGCTGACCCGAGCGAATTGAAAAGACAAAACACTGGAGTCAGAACTAAAAGATCTTATGTAAGTTAAATCAATGGTAAATATACGTGTGACAGCGTCAAAGATGTTTACAGGGTTTGACATCTCCTATCCAGTGTCTAACGTGAGTGCAGTAACTTAAGAGATGTTCGGTATTCGCATCTCCCAATGATTCGTTAAACTACCTACTATGTAGTATAATACACTATTATAACATGTCTACAGTAAAGTAAAGGTATTAAAATAGCGTTAAGGCATTACCCGTATTCCCCTTAACACATTTTATATATTCCCATAGTCTATACAGTACTGTAATCCCACCCGTACTCGGTGTCGTTCGAGGGCACTCCATAGGTATGTTACAAATCAATTTGTAGAAGACGCGCTAGGGTAGGTGACATGGCACAACTAGGCAATGCCAGGGTAGATATACCAATTACACTTCTGGACTATTGGTAACGCATAGCCACAACTATCGTCCAACTTGAAACACACTCCCAAGTAAAAATCGAAGAGTGGCCACCAAATAAATCAAAAGTCAGAATAAAGTATCGATGGAGTGTGTCCGATTGGACGAATGACCTCACTTGGCCCGTCAATTACTCCTATTTTAGCCACCTTAAGCCAACTCAAGAGAGTCGGGTCCACATATATACCTCATATAGGATCCTCGCCACCATCCTACATCATTCTGGAATCTCCACCGCGTACACAGTTGTCAAAGTGGTTTACGGTATTGGCAAATAGTATGACAACATCCGATCCCGGTCTCTTTAACAACCAATTGCTTATTACACACCGGATTGTTCTTTTACATTTTCGAAATCATTTTGTAATTGATATCAAAATATCATATTCAATTCAAACCATATCACATTCGAAATCATTACTTACTTTCGAAATAATTTTCGCCTTTGAAATCATAGTTCGATAATTATATTTCCTTTCAAAGTCAAATTCACAATTTATATCAAAATATCGTGTTCTCAAAAACTATACTACTTTCAAATTATATTTCTTCCAAAAATCATATTTCCAAAACAGGTTAATTCCTTGCTTCAAAATCATCGTTTCGATTTATTATAACATTTAAAAATTCCAACTTAGGTTATGACATCATTAACCATATTCATTTTAAAAATCGAGAGATTTGAATATAAACCCATCCATTTTACTTGATTTGGAATTTGAAAAAAAAGTTTAAAAAGTTATAAATAATTAATATGGATTTAAAATAGATTAAATATAATTAAAATAGATTAAATACCTTTAAAATAGATTAATTAGATTTAAAATAAATTAAAATAGTTTAATTAGTTTAAAATAAATTAAATTGGTTTAAAATAGACTAAAATAATTCATATAGTTAATATTAGTTTAATAGTTTAATAAATTTGAAAATCTTAATATTAAGAAAATTTTCAAAATAATATATTTTAAAAACAGTTTATATTAAATATGAGTTTGAAATTAATATCGAATTAAACTATTCGTTTCATTTCAACATATTTGGAACATTTCAAATTTCCAAATTGACAAACCAAATTTCAATAAACTATCGAATTTCATGTTGTTTCAATCCGTGTTCAAAATATCAATACGGATTACTCCAATTCCAAAATATTTCAAAGTTATTTTCAAACAAATTCAATAACTCAACTTCGATAGAATTTCACTTATACGTAAAAGTTTAACTTTAAACTTCCGATTTAATTTTTTTAAAGAAATTCCTTTTTAAACCAATCCGCATTTCAACAAAAAACTTGATTTTTCTATAATACTTCAATTTAGATAAATCAATTTTTTTTTTCAAAACATCAATTGATTAAATTCAAAAATTTAAGGATCTTAAAATCATTTAATTTAACCAATTGGTGTCCGTATATAATTTTCTACCCTAGTGTCAAGTGATAAGGTATTTATCATTTCAGTCCGCAATTTAAACATTTTACAGTTGATATCATTTCAAACCGTAATCCCGAAATAAATAAAAATCCATATTGAACTTGCAGTTTATAACGGTATAAAATACAACATCCATTCAACCAACATCAACAATCAACATCCATCACAATCATCATCCAAAACAATCAATCAATAGCAGTATTGAACTGGTAATCAATAGCAGTATTGAACTGGTAATCAATAACATATTAGATAACGATTTAATTCAAATAAATTCAAATAAGCTGAAATGATGGTTAAAATACACCAAACAGCCATAAATAAATTTCTAATCACATTATAAATTTAATTTAACAAATATAAGAAATTGTAGAAGTTGTGAGTGGGTTAAAACATTCACCTTTGAATTTTAATTGAATTTAAATCCAATTTAAACCCAAAAATCAAACAGCCTCAGAATTCGTCCAAACTGGCATCAAAATATCCGAAATTTCGATACGATCTCAGTGGAACAAATCGCGCACGAACCGGATCTTGTATGCATAAGTTATTCAAGCTAGAAGTTATTCAATTTAACTAGAATAAATAAAATAAAACAAACCATCACCAAATCAAAAACGTCCACATCACCTTCTTTGCCTCAGCACAAACGCGCATTCTACTGGGTAATCGAACCCTAACCGCCACGAACCCGCCGCCTTCAACCAATTTTCACCGTGCCTCTGATCACCCATTGACGTGATTAGATATTGCCATCGCCCTCGCCTCGACAAGCCGTCCCTACCACCATGTCACGGCGGACCACAGCCTCTTGGAAAGCATAGTGTCGTCGTAGTTTAAAAAGCCAAATCGAGGCGATTCCGACCAATTGAGCATGAACGAGCCACACCGATGGGTGCTGCTCGTCGTCACCTTCCAATTGCCGCCTCCCGATCATCATATCATCGTGAATCAGCTGTTGGATCAAAACCCTAGCCCATGGACGGCTGAGGTTCAACTTGAATTTCTGGATAAACGATGTATCGAATTGAAAAATGAATTTCAAATCTGAGATACGCTCATCGAGAGCTTCAAAATGATATAAAGTTCGATATAATTTGGAGGGGGTAAATTTTCGAAATTTAATTTGGAGTTGAAATCGCAATTTGAATTTAGGGTTTTGATTGTCTGCCATTGGAATAAGGAATTGAGAAGGAGATGTGCGTACAGACAAATGAATATAAGGAGTGGCTAGGGTTTATAATGAGATATTTATAGGTAGGTTAGAAAATAGAAATAACGGATCAAATTTGATTTGGGTTGGAACGATAAACGACCCGAAAAGCCCGTTCTGCCTCCGGAACGAAAATGGGTCAACCTATATATCAAAATAGATGTTTTCAAATATTTTAAATTCAATGGAACAGGTTTCAAGTCCTAATTCCATCATTTGAAGAAGTTATGTTAAATTCTTCTTATTTCAAATTGATTCCAGTTGATTTCAATTAAGATGATTTCTAGGCATTTCGAGCCCCTATGATCAATTGACAAGTCCGATCGCTACAAAACTTTAAATCCTACAATAATTCGCCGTTACGGATCCGATGAAACTAGTTTTATCGAAATCCGAATCAGCGGCCAAAATGGCTATTTTCACATTAATTAAATAAATTAATATTAAATCGAAAATTTCAATTTAAATTCTATAATTAACAAATTTTATCGTTTTTGATTTCTTAAACATTTATAGCAATTTAAAACAATTTCCATGTTAATTCCATGTTAATTATTTCACTAATTCTCATGTTTACTTCCAATTCAATAATTTCAGTAATTTCAAATTAAATTTCAATAATTCCATTTAATTGACCTTTCATCCTATTATTCAATCCCTTATTATCAAATGGATAAAATTAACATTGATTCATGATTTATTATATTAATATTCTCAAATTTCATTCTAATTTCCATTTATGTAATATTTAAATATTTAATTTCCTTTAATTGCACTTAATCCAATTATTATAATTTAAATTTTTAATAAACTAATAAATCTTAATATCCATTCTTTTTATCCAACCAATTGTCATATTTACATTTAATTATATTTACAAGTTCATTACCTACAAACAAATGTTACAATTCTTATATAATACTGATTTTATTTAATTACCATTAACTCTCTATTTCATACAACAATTAAATATTTGCATTTTTTTCTTATATTCAATCTTATAACTAAGTATAATATTTACATCATTTCTAATTTGTTGTAATTCCATTCAAACTGTTAATTACTAACTTTAATTACCATTATTACATTTCATTTCAGTATTCATTTCATTATTAAATTACAAATTTTTATTTCTTTTATATTAAATTACCAAATTCTCATTAATTTAACAATTTAAATAGTCAAAAATTTACGGGTCGTTACAATAAATGCCTAGAAGCGATCAAGGCTAATAAAAAAATGTATTTGCTTTAGAGCCATCTACAACAAGATTAACAACAGTTGAGAAGGGAAAGCTTGTGATGGAAGGTATGCTTTTGATTCATAACATTCTAGTTAGGGTATTGTTTGATACCAGTGCGTCACATTCATTTATATCTCAGTGTTTGGTAGATAAGTTATGTTTAAACTATCACACCTTGTTACTTCCTTAAAGATAGTTACTCCAGTAGGAGGGTATGCAATTCTAGGGATGAGATGTAACCATTTAGAGTTTAAGTTGCTAGGTTATACTTTTTCCTGCAGTTTGTATGTGTTTGATTTTGCGAGTTTTGGGATTATTTTGGGTGTGGATTGGTTGAGAAAATATGATGTCAGGGTATTTTGTTGGGATATGAAAAATATCAATTAGATACAATGATAGTAGTGAACGAATTATTATACTCAGTAGATAACACGAGCATGGATATTTGTACTTTGTCGGGAGCAATGGAAGTTAAAGACAAGGTAACTGGGGTTTTGGTTGTAAGGGAATTTGAAGATGTTTTTAAGCTAGTTATAGGACTACTACCAAAATGAGATACTGAATTTCATATAGATTTTGTACCTGGAGCCGAACCTGTGAGTAGACCACCTAGTAGGATGACACCTACCAAGATGAAGGAGTTAAAGTTGCAGCTAGTGTACTTAAAAGGAAAGAGTTTTATTAGACCAAACAGTTCGCCTTAGGGAGTGACTATGATATTCATGAAGAAAGTAGATAGGTTGTTTAGATTGTACATCGATTATCATAAGTTGAATGAGAAGATGATAAAGAATCAACATCCTTTGTCGAGAATTAATGATTCGTTTGATCAGTTGAGTGGAGCCAAAGTATATCTCCAGTTAGATTTGGCAATAGGGTTCCATCAATTGAGAGTGGTGGTGGACAATGTTCCTTTGATGGCATTTCTAATGAGGTATGGTTCGTGCGAGTGGATATTAATGCCATTCAGATTAACTATTGCACCAGCTTTCTTTGTGGATTTAATGAACCAGATTTTCCAAGAGCACTTGAATATGTTTATATTGGTATTCATTGACGACGCACTGATATATTCTAAGGATGAAAGAGATCATGAGATTTATCTTAGAATGGTGCTTGAGATGTTGAGGCAGCATCAACTGAAAGTGAAATTTTAAAAGTATCATTTCTGGAAGAATTAAGTGAAGTTTCTTAGGCATGTAGTTTCAGAGAAAAGGTTGTCCGTGGACTCAGCCAAAATTGAGGCTGTAAATGATTGGGGAAAACATGAGACAGTAACCGAGATAAGGAGTTTTCTTGGATTGACTGACTATTACCGGAGATTTATCAAGGACTTCTCGTGGATAGCAGCACCCCTGACTAAGCTAACCAGGAAGGACGTGAGGTTTATTTAGTCCGATAAATGTGAGGAAGCATTCCTTGGGTTGAAGCATTTGTTGACCAATGCGCTCGTGTTAGTTGTTTCAGATGAGAATCGGGATTTGGTGGTGTATATGGATGCATGCGGAATCAGATTAGGAGCTGTGTTGATGCAAAGGGGTAAAGTGATTGCCTATGCTTCTCGACAGCTTAGACAATGTTATGTTAGATATCCAACTCATGATTTGGAGTTGGCAGCGGTGATTTTTGCATTGAAAGTGTAGAGACACAACCTCTTCGGAGAATGATTCGAGTTGTATATAAATCATAAGTCTTTGAGGTATTTATCCTTCCAGAAAGAGTTGACATGAGACAACAGAGGTGGCTGGAGTTTTTGGTGGCTTATGATTTTTGTGTTGAGTATACACCAAGGAAAAATAATAAAGTTATGGATGCACTTAGAAGGAAACATCAGAATGTGGTGTTAGTTATGTTAACAGAGTGGAAGGATCTAGAGGCATTGATTACTTGTAGTGTGCAGTTGAGATTGGCTGCTAGTTTTAGTTAAAGTACAACCATGTTATCTTGCTTGAAAGTTCGACCAATGTTGATTGAAAGGATTGCTTCTAAGTAGAGAGATGATCCATTACTAGCCGAAAGGATTAGAAGATTGGAATGTGGAATTGAGATCGATAATAAAAAAGACTTTAGTCTTGATCAAAGAGCATGGTTGAGGAAAAAGGGATGGTTATGTGTTCAGATGTTGGTGACCTAAGAAAGGAAGTTCTTTTGGAGTGTCATCGTACGATTTATCCTAGGGACACCCAAATGTATAAAGATATGAAGGGAAATTTCTTCTAGGAAGGTATGAAAAGGGATTTAGGCTTATGGGTGAAGCAACTTGCAAATTGACAGCAAGTGAAAGCTGAACATCAAAGGCCTAGCGGATTGCTTCAGCCTTTAGATATACCAGTTTAGAAATGGGATTTTATATCCGTGGATTTTATTGCTGGGTTGGCAAGGTCAAGGGGAAATGGAAGTATTGGGGTCATAGTGGATAGAATGAATAAGAGTGCTAATTTCATTCTCGTTAAGTCAACTAGGATGACACCTGTATTGGCTAAATTATTTATAAAGAATATTGTTAGGCTGCATTGGATTCCTTGTAGTATAACCAATGATAGAGATACTTTTTTTCACTAGTGAATTCTGAAAGAGTCTATAGAAGATGTTAGGTACCAAGCTTTAGATGAGTACTGCTTATCACCCATAGATGGATAGGCAAACAGAGAGAGTCAATAAGGCGTTTGAAGATTTGTTGAGAGCTTGTATACTATATTTTTATGGGTCATGGGAAGACCATTTGCATTTGGTTGATTTTTCCTATAATCATAGTTATCGATAGTATAGGAAGGACACCTTTCGAAGCTTAATATGGAAGGCCATTTAAATCACCAGCGCGTTAGTGAAAGACTGGAGACAGATTGGTCTTTGGTCCAGATATGGTAAGAGATGCGAAAGAGAAGATTGAGTTAATCCGAGGTAGGATGAGAGAAGCACAGTCTAGGTAGAAAAGTTATGCATATAAAAGGTGTAAAAGTTTAGAGTTCTCAATTGGAGATCGTGTTTTCATAAAGGTATCACCGATGAAGGGTGTGGTACGATTTTATAAGTCAGGTAAATTGGCACCGAGATTTGTTGTTCCGTTCCCTATTGTCAGTACAAGAACATATGCTTTTTACTGCAATAAAGGACAACCTTTGGACATTGAATGTTGTTGCTTTAGTATGCTTAAAATTATTACAGCATTCTAAATGGCTTCAACTGTATAAAATTTCTGGGCGGGTTGTATACTTATATTCCCGTTTACATATCCTACCTCATTTTTGCTCTCTTTCCTTTTTACACAACAAAAAATTATAAACCTATCCATTTTATTATTTCTTCTTCCAATAATCTCTTCTTTTAATCTATGTAAGGAAAGCTTTAAAAAAAATCAAAAATGGCTCTAGCCCCAAGCAATTCAGTCAGTTTTTCTCTACCACGTTCAACATCTTCCTTTAGTACTTTCCATTTCTCGCTCTGACCTTCCACTGTCTATCACAACTCTTTGCAACTTCGGAGCTTTGTGTTGAAACTTCATATACAATGTTTCATACTTACCATATTTTGACTACGACATATATATACGTTGGTTTTATATACTAACTTGCTTTTGCAGGAATATTTACAAGACCGGATTCAAATAAGCTTCATACATTACGTATGTTTTGTATTGAGTCTTTGTCTAGAGTTAAAATGATGTTAAAATCTCTCCTTTTGGATATATATGACGGCATATGCACATACATACATTTCTAGAGCGTATTTGCATTTTCTGGTCAAATTCAGACGTTTGAATTGACCATTTCAGACGTCTGAATCTGGAATCAAAGATGATTTCTCAGACAATATTCAGATGTCTGAATTGGTATCTTTAGACGTCTGAATCAGGTCAAAAAAGACCTATTTGCTTTCTAATTTGCATGTGAAGGATTTCAGAAGTTTGAACTCTATTTTTCAGACGTCTGAATTCCTATAACGGCTATATTTTTGAACAGACATTTCTCTTCCATAAAGAGATACGACTTTTAATCAACAAGTATGACCATATTTTCATGATAACTATCCACGAACAATCACACCTTTTTATAATCTATATAAACATGTTAGAATCATCAGCTTGATTTATGAAAATCGATCTAACTCTTTCTATTCTTAATCTACTTTGATTCTAACACTCTTGTGCATTCAAGTTCATACAAAATCATTCATTTACTTCCATATTATTCACACACACACACATATATATATATATATATATATATATATATATATATATATCAAAAAGAGAAGATTATAGGAAGGTTGTACTATCAAGAGACAAATCCATGTTATCAAGAACACACTGTGTCAAATACTCTCTGTATAAGTTGAATTCCTGTTTTGCTGTTCAGGTGAGTGAAGTTCTCTTCGGCTGCTGAGGCATCGAAATCATGTTCTGTTCTTCAGGTGTCGTAAACCTGTTCCTCCTGGTTAAGTGAGAATTGTTGTTAGTGTAATTGCAGGAAGGAGTCTGGGACTGGACGTAGAACGGGATGTTCGAACCAGTATAATAATCTTTGGTGTGTTATTCACTTTACTCTATTATCTATCTTCAATTTTACACTTCCGCACTTACTTCTGCATTGCTTGTTTTACACTGTTCCATATTATACGATCCATACAAACTTTCATTTGGTATCCGAGCTGGTTTCATATAACCGTTACATAGTTATCTGATATCTTGCTAATATGGAAAACAATACCAGCACTACCACTAGCACAGTCACTAACTCCAGTTTTATTGAAGGTCAATCCACTGCACGACCACCTCTATTCAATGGTTTAAACTATAATTATTAGGCTACACGAATGCGTATTTATATGCAAGCCAATAATTTTGAATCATGGAATATAACACAATCTGAATATGAAGTTCCCACTACTAAATTTTCTACATGGACTTCTCCACAAAGAACGGATGCTACTGCTAATGCCAAAGCTATGAATATGTTATTTTGTGTTTTAGATAGAAATGAGTTTAACCGTGTTAGCATGTGCACAACTGCTTATGAAATATGGAGAAAACGTAAAGTTACTCACAAAGGAACTAACAAGTTTAAACAAAGCAAAATATCCATGCTCAAGATTCAATTTCAAAACTTTAGGATGAAGCAACATTAATTTATAAATGATATGTACTCTAGATTTCAAGATATATATCACTAATTACTAGGACTTAGAGAAAAGTATTCTGACTTCGATATTGTTTCAAAATCCTTAACTCTTTAACGGATGAATGGGAAAGAAAGGTCTTGGAAATTGAAGAAGCTAATGATCTCCCTACCATGAAACCAGAAGAGTTAATAGGAAATCTAATGTCCTATAAAGTAAATTTGTAGGCCAAGAGAGTAAAAGCTCAGGATAAAAAGAATATGGCATTTCATGCAAAAAAAGAAGGACCAGACTCAGATGAAGAAGACTTAGCATTCATTGCTAAAAACTTCAAAAAATTCTTAAAATTCAGAAAGGGAAACCAGAATAATGGAAAAAGAAGTAACAAGCCATTAACCTCCGTACTTGAATGCTTTAACTGTCACAAAAAAGGTCATATGCAAAAAGACTGCCTAGATCAGAGGAAAAGAAATTACAACAAAAAGGATAAAAAGAAAAAAGCATTTTCAGTAGCATGGGATGACTCAAAGTCTTCTTCCTCAGAAAATAGCAGCAGTGACAGTGAAAATGAACAAGCCAATGTTTGCTTCATGGCCACAGAAAATGAGGTTAGTCATATTACATTTGATGACATGATTGGAATTAATTTAGAACTTCTTGATTAATGATGAAAATCAGAGAAAAGCAGAATTCGAGAGAGATATGCTTAATGATGAAAAGAAAATACTAGAAGAAGAACTTGGAAAACTTCAAGATACCTTCTCTAATGATAACTCTCAACTTACTTTATTGAGTCAAGAAATTAAAACTCAAAAAGAAAAGAATGATTCTCTTGTCTCTGAAAATCATGAGCTGAAAATTAAGATCAAAATGATAGAATTAGATAATACTTGCTTCAAACCAAGTTAGATAATATCACTAGAAATGTTTCTAACTTTAATAAAGGTCGAGAAACTCTATCCAAAATTATTGAAAATTCTCAATCCACTTCTAGTAAAAAAGGACTAGGATACCTTAAGAAATCAAAGGCTCCATTTAAAAAGGAAATTAGGAGAAATATTTCTAATCCTACTACTCAACCAAAAAGGAACACTAACTCAAAAACCATAAAAATATGGGTTCCTAAAACAAACAATAGTTTAATTAGGAATAAATATATAAATACCTTTTTGGAAACTGTTCATAAGAATAAAAATTATATTTTTAAGGGGGATATTGAACCCACTTGGGTTTGGTTTCCTAAGACGTAAACCTTAGGACCCTATCACAAAGTGGGTTCTAATGTCATTATTTTTTTCGCATGACCCACTTAAAAGGAGAGGAAAATGGATACTCGATATCGGTTGCTCAAAACATTTGACTGGAGACAAAAATATGCTATCAAACATTACTTACTTAGATGGATGCTCTGTCACTTTTGGAGATAGTTCCAAAGGATATATCATCGGAAAAGGCGACGTCAGTAATGTCGGTACATCTAATTTACCTCTTATTTCCAATTTTTTTACTAGTCAAAAATTTAAAACACAATCTTTTAAGTATCAGCCGGTTATGTGACAAAGGATTCAAAATCTCTTTTTCTGAAGATAAGTGTAGCATTTTTGATAAAAATCAAAATCTTATATTTGAAGGAAATAGAGATAGAAATATCTATATTCTGAATATGAAAATCAATCATAATTCAGATATGTGTTTAATAGCTAATGAAAATGATCCTTGGCTATGGCACAAAAGATTCTGTCATATCAACTTCAAAACTATAAACAAGATTTCTAAAATGATTTAGTTAGAGGTTTACCAAAAATGAACTTCAAAGTCAATCATATTTGTGATGCATGTCAATTCGGAAAATTAACCAAATCATCTTTTAAATCTAAGAAAGTTATTTCTACATTACAACCACTTGAATTACTACACATGGATCTATTTGGGCCAACCCAAGTTCAATCCTTAAACCACAATAGATATGTATTTGTAATAGTTTTCTAGATATACTTGGACCATTTTTATGAAAAATAAGAGTGATACGTTTGAGCATTTTAAAGATTTTGTCAAACGAATCCAAAATTTAAAAGGTTTAAAAATAAAGAACATAAGAAGTGATCATGGAGGAGAATTTGAAAATGAAGGTTTTGACCATTTTTGTAAAAAGAAAGAAAATTTTCGTAATTTTTCATTCCCTAAAAATCCACAACAAAATGGAGTTGTAGAATGTAAAAATAAACTTTACAAGAATGTGCAAGAACTTTGTTAAATGGAAGCATTCTTCCAAAACATTTTTGGGAAAAAGTTGTTGCAACTGTTTGTTATGTTTTGAACCGTGTGTCTTTTCGACTCACGAAAAACACCTCTTATGAACTTTTTACTGGAAGAAAACCAAAGATATCTTATTTCAAAGTTATTGGTTCAAAATGTTTTATATTAAATACCAAAGATTGGCTTGGAAAATTCGATGCGAAATCCGACGAAGGAATCTTTCTAGGATATTCATATCGTAGCAAAGCTTATCAGATATTTAATTAAAAATCAAATACTATTGAAGATACTTTACGTGTATCTTTCGATGGAAATTTTCAACAAAAACCAAGTATAAAAGATGATGAAGATTTTTCGGATAACATCGCAAATACGGAAACTACAAATCTTGAAAATGATGAAAACATTATTCATAATAATAATAATGAATTAAGATCTCCACCAAAAATATTACGAGATCATCCCATTCAAAATATTATCGCAGAAATTTATGCAAACGTACGAACTAGAAGTCAACTAATCAAATGGGCTACATAGCATTCCTTTCCAATATCGAACCAAAGAAACCAAAGAAGCTTCCACAGACGACTACTGGATCATTGCAATGCAAGAAGAGCTAAATCAGTTTGAATGCAATGAAGTTTGGGAATTAGTTCCTAGACCAAGTAATCAAATTGTTATTGGAATGAAATTGGTCTACAAGAACAAAGAAGATGAACAAGGCAACATTACTAGAAATAAAGCAAGGCTAGTTGCACAAGGATACAATTAAGAAGAAGGAATTGACTATGAAGAAACATTTGCTCCGGTCGCAAGAGTAGAAGCAATACGGAACTTAATAGCCTATACATGTTTTCACAATTTCAAACTTTATCATATGGACGTTAAAAGTGCCTTTCTGAATGGTTATACAAAAGAAAATGTGTATGTTGAACAACCTCCCTTATTTATTCATAAGAAATTTCCTGATCATGTTTACAAACTTAAGAAAGCTCTATTTGGTATAAACAAGCACCACGTGCTTGATATGATCAACTAAAGACCTATCTAATTTCTTCGGGATTTCAAATTAGGAAAGTTGATCAAACGCTTTTCATTAAACATTCAAAAAGGGATATTTTAATAGTTCAAATTTATGTTGATGATATCATTTTTGGTTCTACCAATGACAAGTTATGTCAGGACTTCTCCGAAATAATGACCAAGGAATTTGAAATGTCTCACATGGGAGAATTTACATATTTTCTTGGTTTACAAATTAAACAACTTCAAAATGCCGTCTTCAATAATCAAGAAAAATATTGTGATAATTTAATCAAACGATTCGGAATGGAAAACACTTTTTCCAAACTGACTCTAACAAGTACAACTACACATCTTGAAAAAGATGAAAGTGGCAAAAATGTTGACCAAAAATTATACCGAAGTATGATTGGATCATTACTATATTTAACGGCAAGTCATCTAACATAATGATGAGTGTCTATTTGTGTGCTAGATTCAGGCCAACCCAAAGGAATCACATTTAAGAACCGTGAATCGTATATTACGTTATCTCACTAACACCAAGGATTTCGGTCTATTCTATCCAAAAGAATGTTCACTCGAATTAGTTTCATATAGTGATGCTGATTTCGTTGGATCTCAAACAGATCGAAAAAGCACAAGTGGTACGTGCCATTTTATTGGAAAATCACTAGTGTCTTAGTTTAGTAAACTAAACTGCGTTTCTCTCTCTACATGTGAAGCAGAATATATTTCTGCTGCTTTGGCTTGTGCTGAAGTCATCTGTATGCAACAGACACTTAGAGATTTCAATATAAACTTAAAAAAATTCAATTATATATCATGACAATTCTAGTGCTATTAACTTGTCTAAAAATCCTATCAATCATTCACGAACAAAACATATTGACATTCGTCATCATTTTCTTCGTGATAATGTTGAAAAAGGAACAATAAATTTGGATTTTGTTTCTTCTGAAAATCAGTTGGCTGATATTTTTACAAAACCTCTTTTAGAAAATGCTTTTATCATAGATGAGAGCTTGGTATTGTCTCGCTTAAAAATTTATGAAATCTTTCTATGGGCTATTGATGTCTTTGGTTAACTTACCACATCAATACTCCTACCTCTTAATATCCAAAACAAACTCTTTCAATTAGAACCTCTTATTTCCTTTGTTTTAAACCGGTGTATAGTATTGTTTCAAACATCTCAGCCACCACAGCATACATTCTATTTTTAAACTTTTCAATATCCTTTATAAACTCATTCCATTCTCTTTTTTAACAAAAGCTTTATTACTATGGATTTTAACTTGCTTATTCTCCTTTTCACCATGGCTTCAAACAACAACAACTCTGAAAACTCACCTTCATCATATTCTGCATCTTCCTTAGAAATACTGCCTACTCCAACACCACGTGGACCTGCTAGACCTAATTCTTCATACGAACCATCTGGTTATACTCCAAAAAGGAAGAAATCTCGACGATTTCTTTTCTTCTGTTCTCCATAAACTAAAGAAAAAAAATAGCCGAGATTCATCATTACCAGAAAGAACAGTTGGATTTGCAACGGGAAATGTATTATGAACATAAAGTTAATGCCAAACGACTTAGTTACATTGAACATGTGGCATTAAAATTCTACGGTACATCTCCAAAGAAAGATGTAGTTCAACCTTCAACTTCGAATCCATGGGAGCCTAGTCCACAGCATCCTTCGGTTTTGTGACGCCCCACCTCTATACCCACGCTAGCCAAGAACACTACGATGTAGTGCTGTCAACTAGCACGGAGAATAAGGCTGTTGAGGAGCGACCATCCATGTGATTGCTTATCACACGGTCGCTATAAATAATCTTTGGAAACAAACATAGAAATAAGCATAACACAAATCAGTCACAGACATCCATATCACAGAGGCGGAAGAAGATATGAATATATAACTAACACATGAAAGTATACATCAGAGTAGTGGTCAAAAAGATCCACAATAATACAAAAGAATAGCAACACGTGCTATACAAAAGAATACAACCATGAGTCTATGTCTCAAGTGTATACATCAAAAACTGCTAATCTAAATAGTTAGCCAAAAGTCAGAGTAGCAAATCCAGGGAAGAAGTCAAGCAGAAGCACCTGTAACATCTCGGTCTGACCCTAGTATTATTTAAGAAAATAACAAATGGACCAGTCTAGCTATAAATATCAGATGACATGGTATAAAATAAAAGATATGGCATAAACATAAAATATCCATACTGACATACTACTATAAGTATGCAAATGATGATCAACAGAAGGTCAATCAATAAGAGATAAATCGATATCACAAGAATCTTCTCAAAGATCCAAAGAGGGCATCATACCCTAAACTTGTACTCATAACAAGTCAATGACATAAATTCCAGAAATCAACACAAGAAATCCAGAAATCACAGAAAAAGGGAAAGAGGCCTATCACATGACGCTCCGAAGACCATGTGGAGCTACCCCATATGGGTGAGCCGGAATCACCCAGATGAGGTCTAGGCTAACCAAAAAGCAAAAAGGTATGTGTGAGTGAAATCACACAAATGGTGTCTAGCCTAACCTCGCAACAAAAAGGTATGTGTGAGTGGAATCACACAAATAGTGTCTAGACTAACCTTGCGGACAAAGAGATATGTGTGAGTCGGAATCACACCAATGAGGTCTAGTCTAACCTTGCAAACAAGGAGACATCGCACAATTGCTAGTCTAAATCATAAAATGATCGTCATGATCAACGAGAAGTGTCAATTACACTAAGTTAGTAAATATAAAAGTTTAGTTTCATGTCCCATAACCACTAGCTTAACTTAAATATTTACGAACAAACTGTAAATCTTCACTAATAAAATTGTCACTAGAGGTTCAATCGAACAAGTCCAAGAATTAACCGACGAAGCAAACGTAAGCGTTTCATACCACTTGTTTTACTAAGCCGTTTAATTAGATTTCTCATCCGAGTGAGGTAAAGGTTTGTATATACAAATAGATTGGAAAACGGGTTAAGAAAAGAGCTTTGTTATTAAAAATAGAGTTGAAATCCTTTTATTGAAAGAGTTTTGATATTTACTACTAGTTTTGAAACCTTTATATTTTAAAGTGACAAATCACAGAAGCGATTATAGAAACAATCAATCACAAAGATCACATTCGAAGATGTGATAAAAATCCAAGGAAATCAGCTCAACAAGTTCTGTTGAATGTTTTTCAGATAAGATCCCCTACGGAGGGGGGGGTCCAAGGGGTGGCAACCCCCCAAGGTGGAGGTGCGGGGGAAACGCCCCTGCTACGGGGTTCGACCTGCCCGGTCAGGTCGTGGGGGGTCCAGGGGGCAGCGCCCCCGGTGGGGTGCGGGGCAGCGCCCCGTCCAAAACGGTACGACCTAGTGAAGACAAGCGGCCTACGACCTAAAACAAAAATGAGGTCTAACGACCTAATGGGGTGCGCGACCTAAGAAGGTACGCGAGCTAAGGATGAGAGACCTAACAAGGTTCATGACCTAACAAAAACAAGGTCACGCGACCTAACAGGAAACAAGGTCAAGCGACCTAAGGGGTTACGCGACCTAACGTAACACGGGTCAAACGACCTAATGACATCATAGGTCGAACGTCCTAACTGCTTAAGGGATAGGCGACCTAAAGAGGTTTGCGACCTAATGAGGTTCACGACCTAAAGGTATTCGCGACTTAACGGGTTATAGGTGTAACGACCTAACGACATATAGGCCTAACGACCTAAAGGTGAAGGGGTTACGCGACTTAGGGACAGAAGTAGGACCGAGCGACCCACGACCTAGGAGACTCACGACCTACGACCTAAGGCCCGCGCGACCTAGTGAAATAGCAGAGGCAATGTTAGGTCGGAGACGACCTACGACTTAAGGCCAGCGCGACCTAAAGTTTTAACACGCGAGCGACCTAACGTTATAAAGGCCAAACGACCTAAGGCTTAACTCGCGAACGACCTTCGGCTTATGGCTTAACTCGTGAGTGACCTACGACCTAACATCCAGGCGAATTTTCCACGCGCGCAAGCTACGAACCCGAGCGACCTAAGGGTCCAGGACGACCTAAGGCTGGAAATTCACCAAAAACACTAAAAAGTGGAGTTTTTCGCCAATCCAATCCAAACCAAATGCAAATGTGCATGTTAAAGTGATAGGGAACCATTCCCAACAGTCCAAGATAGTTATAAGCGAGAGTGTGAGATAAAAATCTCACCTTTGCACCAAAATTTATGAAGATGAAGCTTGAAAGCAAGGAGAAGCAATCCGAAGCTTGAATCCAATATCTTCTACTTGAATTTGGAGTTGAATGTTGGATTAGCAATTAAATTTGAGCTTGGAGTTTTAATTTCCCATTCTCTTCACCATTAATGCAAATCTTGAGTTAGTTAGGAATTTATGAAGAGTGAGGAGAAGGGGTTGGGACTTGGGTTTTAATGGGCTAAACCAACCCAAAGTCCAAAGCGGGAAAAGTTAGTGAAATTCCACTGACTCCAAACATATCGTTGTTTATACTTAAAAAAAGTTGTAAACGGCATTTCGAACTTAATGGAAGTAGTCTCGAGTCCTAATTTGACCGTTTGCAAAAAGTAGCTTTTCGGACCAAAATTCGATTAACGATATAATATATAAATAAAATATTTAAATATAAAATCGATAAATATGCGGGTTGTTACAGGTTTCTCCAAACTCTTGGGAACGTCAACCCTATTGGTCTCCATTGCAACCATACACGGAGATAACCAAGACTGAACCGGAAGATTGCAAGACTCCATGCGATTCGAACTAATGCTTTCATTTATTTATATTTGTTTTGAATGATCATAATTACATTCTATATATCATTCAAATATTAATAAATTTATTTTTATTTTCATTTTTTATTATTTCATGGTCTGAAGTGTGTTTTGACACACTTTTCAAATGTCTGAAATGGATATTTCTAACGTCTGAATATTGTCTTAAAAGTAAATCTTTCTTCAGATTCAGACGTCTGAATATCCCATATCAGACGTCTGAGTATAGGCAAAAATGAACTAAAAACCTTCTGACTCGATTTTCTTCATTTCAGACGTCTAAAATGAGTATTTCAGACATCTGAAATCATATGGCTATTCAAATTTGAATTGTTTTTTGCACATTTTCCTATAAAACTAACCCTTTTTTCAACCATCCCTACCTTTTTTTCCTCATTCTTCATCTTTTTTATCTTATTCCTCCTTTAAAAATCAAAAATTTCTTCCATATATTCACCAATGGCTCCAAAACAAAAAAGATCAAGGCCATCTACTTCGTCATCTGCCCCAAACGTCGATCAATGGCTATGGAATGAGCAAGAAAGACAATGTTTTGCACAAATGAGTAGATTATGGCCCTCCGAAGAATCGATATCCACTGGGTGCAACATCTACGGTGTAAGGTGCAACATCCGTCCAAAATGCGGAAAAAAAGAGCCGTACGAATTTTAGAAATGGGTGCATGGATTTGAAACGGAGCAGTATCATAAGACACCACTCTCCGGTGATGGTAAATCAAAGACAAGCCACGGGGATCCCATTTTACAGAAAAATCCACGTGATGAAAAAATAAAGGGTAAAAAACGTCCTAGACCCGATGGAGGTTCGGATAAGCTTTTTGGGTATGAAACTAACCAGTGACGGCTTAAAGCGGTCATAGCCGTAGAACTCACAAAGAGCTTCGTTTTGTCTGGTTATGGCTTCCGTAACACTAAACGAGCCAACGGTTATGGCCTTCCGAAGAATCGATTTCCACAGGGTGCAACATCTACGGTTCAAGGTGCAACATTCGTCCAAAATGCCCAAAAAGTGTCGTACGGCTTTTAGAACTAGGTGCATGGATTTGAAACGAAGCAGTGCCATGGGGCACCACTCTCGGGCGATGGTAAATCAAAGATAAGCCAAGGGGATCCCGTTTTACAGAAAAAATCCACATGACCAAAAAACGAAGGGTAAAAAACGTCCAAGACCCGATTGAGGTTCGGATAAGATTTTTTAGGTATGAAACTAAACAGTGACGGCTTAAAGCTGTCATAGCCATATAACTCAAAGAGAGCTTCGTTATGACTGGTTATGGCCCTCCGAAGAATCGATATCCATAGGGTACAACATCTACGGTGCAATGTGCAACATTCGTCCAAAATGCTGAAACAATGCCATACAACTTTTAGAAATGGGTGCATGGATTTGAAACGGAGCAGTACCAGGGTCACCACACTCCAGTGATGCTAAATCATAGACCAACAATGGGGATGCCATTTTACAGAAAAAATCCACGTGACGAAAAAACGAAGGGTAAAAAACGTTCAAGACCCGATTGAGGTTCGGATAAGATTTTTTGGGTACGATACTAACCAGTGATGGATTAAAGTGGTCATAGCCGTAGAACTCACAGAGAGCTTCGTTTTGACTGGTTATGGCTTCCGTAACTCTAAATGAGCCAACAGTTATGGCCCTTCAAAATATCGATATCCATAGGGTGCAACATCTATGGAGTAAGGTGCAACATCCGTCCAAAATTCCAAAAAAGTGTTGTACGACTTTTAGAAATGGGTGCATGGATTTGAAATGGAGTAGTACCATGGGGCACCACTCTCCGACAATGCCAAATCATAGACCAACCATGGGGATCCCATTTTACAGAAAAAATCCACGTAACGAAAAAACGAAGGTAAAAAACGTCCAAGACACGATTGAGGTTCGGATATGCTTTTTTGGGTATGAAACTAACCAGAGATGGGTTAAAGCGGTCATTGCCGTAGAACTCACAGAGAGCTTCGGTTTGACTAGTTATGGCTGTCTTAACTCTAAACGAGCCAACAATTATGGCCCTCTGAAGAATCGATATCCACAGGGTGCAACATCTATGGTGCAAGGTGCAACATCCGTCCAAAATGCCGAAAAAGTGTCGTACGACTTTTAGAAATGGGTGCATGGATTTGAAAATGAGCAGTACCATGGGACAACACTCTCCGGTGATGGTAAATCATAGACCAGCCACGGGGATCCCGCTCTACAGAAAAAATCCATGTGACGAAAAAACAAAGGGTAAAAAACGTCCAAGACCCGACGGAGGTTCGAATAAGCTTTTTTGGGTATGAAACTAACCAATGACAGCTTAAAGTAGTCATAACCATAGAACTCACATAGAGCTTTGTTTTGACCAGTTATGGCTCCCGTAACTCTAAACGAGCCGACAGTTATGGCCCTCTGAAGAATCGATATCCACTGGGTGCAACATCTATGGTGCAAGGTGCAACATCCGTCCAAAATGCCGAAAAAGTGACGTACGACTTTTAGAAATGGGTGCATGGATTTTAAACGGAGCAGTACCATGGGACACCACTCTTCGACGATGGTAAATTAAAGACAAGCCACGGGGATCCCGTTGTACAGAAAAAATCCACGTGACGAAAAAACGAAGGGTAAATAACGTCCAAGACCGATTAAGGTTCGGATAAGTTTTTTTAGGTACGAAACTAACCAGTGACGGCTTAAAGCAGTAATAGCCGTAGAACTCACAGAGAGCTTCGTTTTGACTGGTTATGGCTCCCATAACTCTAAACGAGCCAACAGTTATGGCCCTTCACAGAATCGATATCCACAGGGTGCAACATCTACAGTGTAAGGTGCAACATCCGTCCAAATTGCCGAAAAGGTGCCGGACGACTTTTAGAAATGGGTGCATGGATTTGAAATGGAGCAGTACCATAGTGCACCACCCTCCGACGATGGTAAATCATAGACCAGCAATGGGGATCCCGTTTTACAGAAAAATCCACGTGACGAAAAAACGAAGGGTAAATTCTTTCTGGGTGCTTTCATGAAATTTGAAGAATTCGAGGCTTATCAGATTCAACAAATTGTAAGATCAAATTGGTTAGAATCTCTTGCCTCTTATGTGGCAAGTAATGCCAAAATCAATCATCTTTTGGTTAAGCTATTTTATGCTAATATGAATTTGGACCATCACACTCCTCACAATCGTGACGATTGCATTTGGACATTAGTTTGTGGTGATAAAATTTATCTACCCCTTGTTCGACTTGGTGGTATACTTCAATGTCCATCAGCGTGGACCGACCTGAATGAAATTGATGTGTCTTTAAACTTGCATGATAGAGACGAGGTCTCACACCAAATTTTGAATGATGACATAACTAATCTTACCTCCATTCAACTCCGTCCACAAACTCTTATCCTCCACAGAGCTTTGATTCGCTCCATTATTCCTCGGACAAGAAGTTATGAAATTGTTAACAAAAGAAACTTCCAAGCCCTTTATGCTATCTATTTCGGTCAATCCATCAACTGAGCTCAAGTGATTTTGGAAGAATTCATGGATGTTAATCATCGAAGGCGTTATAAGACCTTTCATTATGGTGCTTATATAATGAAGATTCTCCAAAACTTTAGCATTTCTTTTCTTGATTCTGAATTCACAGCGATTAAAGAGCTTGGATCATAGACTTTGGGTCTTATGGGTTTTCCAAAATGACCGTGAAGTTTGACATATATTTCATTTCAAGAATGGGTTGCCAACCGTGATCAAAACCAACCCCAACCTCGTCAACATGATCAACCTATTGCTCCACCCTCCGAAGAAGAAGACGATGATGAAATAGTGGTCCTTTCTCCCGACACTAGCTCAAGGAATGCTTTGGTCACTCTCTTCCAAAACCAAGCTAAGCTTAGAACCCAAATGGTCAATCTCGAGAAGAAAAATGAAAAACGCTTTAATTCCATTTGTGTCTTTCTCAACAAAATTTGGGAACGCATTGGATGCTCCACCTCATCATCTACCGAAGCTTTCAACCCCGCTCCATTTTAATGGTCATCAAGCTAGGGGAACAATAGTGGTAATGAATATGAAGAAGAAGATGATGATGAAGGCAGTGATTCCATCCCTAGGTTTTAAATTCCTTTAGCATTAACTAGTTTGATTTGAACTCTTTCGTAGTTTACTTTTCTATTTCGGGCATAAACTCCTATACTATTTGCTGGTATCGTATTTAGTTTTGAATACTCTGCTCTGCTTTGTCATATATTTGTACTTTCCTTTTTGCGATGCCAAAGGGGGAGAAGGAGTTGATATAATCTATTTATTTTAACTTGCTTTTTAATAGGGGAAGCTTATAGAAAAGGGGAAAATATATTACTCGTATTATATTTATATAGCTGTCATCGTCAAAAAGGGGGAGAATGTTGAAACTTCGTCTACAACATTTCATACTTACCATATTTTGACTACGACAACTATATAAGTTGGTTTTATATACTGACTTGTTTTTGCAGGAATATTTAGAAGACTGGATTCAAATAAGCTTCACACTATACTCATGTTTTGTATTGAGTCTTTTTCTAGAGTTAAAATGATGTTAAAATCTCTACTTTTGGACATATATGATGACACGTGCACATACACACATTTCTAGAGCATATTTGCATTTTCTGCTCAAATTCAGACGTCTGAATTGACCATTTCAAATGTCTGAATATGGAATCAAAGATGATTTCCCAGACAATATTCAGACGTCTGAATTGGTATCTTCAAACGTCTGAATCAGGTCATAAAAGACCCATTTGTTTTCTGATTTGCACGTGAACGATTTCAGAAGTCTGAACTTTATTTTTCAGATGTCTGAATTCCTATAACGACTATATTTCTGAACAGGCATTTCTCTTCCATAAAGAGATACGACTTTTAATCAACAGGTATGACCATATATTTTCATGATAACTATCCGCGAACAATTGCACCCTTTTATAATCTATATAAACATTTTAGAATCATCAGTTTGATTTACGAAAATCGATCTAACTCTTTCTATTCTTAATCTACTTTGATTCTGACACTCTTGTGCATTCAAGTTCATACAAAATCATTCATTTACTTCCATATTCTTCACACACACACACACATATATATCAAAAGGAGAAGATTATAGGAAGGTTGTACTATCAAGAGACAAATCCGTGTTATCAAGAACACACTGTGTCAAATACTCTCTGTATAAGTTGAAGTCATGTTCTGCTGTTCAGGCGAGTGAAGTCCTCTTCAGCTGTTGAGGCATCGAAATCCTGTTCTGTTGTTCAGGTGTTGTAAACCTGTTCCTCCAGGTTAAGTGAGGATTTTTGTTAGTGTAATTATAGAAAGGAGTCTCGGACTAGACGTAGAACAGGAAGTTTGAACCAGTATAAAAATATCTAGTGTGCTTGTTTTTTATTTTATTTACTTTACTCTATTATCTGTCTTTAGTTTTATATTTCCGCACTTACTTCCACACTGCTTGTTTTACACTGTTCCATATTATGCGATCCATAAAAATTTCACTTTGCTGCTTTATATCTAGAGTCGATCTCTCATGAAATCCACCTCTTCCACACACAATGATTGTATATGTATTGTTAGCACCAGAATTGGTCACTAACACCCTTAAAAGAGATTATGTAGAGAGATTAATGAAGAAAGTAAATTTAAACATAGAACAATGTGCTAAATTGAACGCAGAAAACAAGGCACCAGATTTAAAATGGTTCGGCGTAACTGCCTACGTCCATTTTGAGGCTAATCTTTATTGCTTTTTTCAACAATCGATTACAGATACAATCCGTACACCAACTACTTGATTATAATTGTAAAGCAAAGAAGATAAGTCATGAATGAGTCTTGAATGCGACAGAGTCTCCCCGGTGTTCTCCCAAAAAAGGCCCCTTTCACTGTGCCCCTACCTCTCTATTTATAGACGAAGATGGGTAGGACTTCCCTGATGGGAGTAGTAGCAAGATACCACAACCTAAAATGAATGACTTCTGTGTGCCGAGCCATAAATTTCGAGTGGCGAATGCCGAACCATGTCTCTAGGCTGAACGAGGTAATATGTTGAGTGAGATGTGTAGGAATGAGATCTGATGCCGATCAAGGGGAGATGCCGAACGACATGCTCATGCCGATCGAGGCCATGTGCCGAACGAGGCTGGAATGCTGAACGAGGCTGGATGAATGCCGAACGAGGATGGAATGTAGAGCGAGGCTGAATACCGGTCGAGGCCTGAATGCCGAGCGAGGCTGAATGTCGGTCGAGGCCTGAATGCCGATCGAGGCCTGAATGCTGAGCGAGGCTAGATGCCGGTCGAGGCTTGAATGCCGGGCGAGGATGGATGCCGGCCGAGGCATGAATGCCAGGCGAGGCCTGAATGCCGGTCGAGTCTGGATGCCGGTCGAGGCTAGGATACCGAGCGAGCCAGTTGTGCCGAGCGAGAACGCCGTACCGAATGGCGTTGGATGCCGAACGGTGCACAAATGTCGTGTCCCTAGTTACCTGGTCAAACCTCCAGGTAATACTTGCCCCCTAAAGTGCCTCATGTGGTAGAACATGATGCGCTTTGAATCACGAGTCCTCCGTGTTTCACTTCGAGCTTTGGCTTAGTCTCCTCAATAGTATTTTTCCCTGAATGCCGATCGAGACAGTGTATGCCGAGCGACATGCTAATGCCGAACGACATAATTCCGAACGAGGGGCGTGCATTGACCGGTTCTACCGGTCATGGCCCATTCAACTTCCCCTCTCTCTATTTAAGCCGATACTCCATCTTTTTTTTTATTTCTACTTTTCAGAAACTACGAACTCGACTCCCAACAGACTTCAGCAAACTACCTTCCCTTCCTCCCCCAAAATCCATACGTTGCCTCGTCTCCTACTCCAGAATCACCTCAAGTTTCAACTCGTTCTTTAGGTAATGACCTTTCTTCTAAACACTATACCCCAAACAGGAAAACTAGCATGATATTCGAGCTCGTGAATCTCTGTAAAGTCGAGGTCGTTAGGAATCGTATGGAACAGGAATTAAGGGCGAGGCCTTGTTGTTTAGAGGAGTTTAAGTCTAGGCGGAGCGGACGAGAGAAGTGGACGTTGGAGGTGCTTGAAGGAGAGAGGTGGTGGAAGAAGTAACGTTGCGGCTCGGCATGACCTCCCTATGCTGAGCGATGGAGGAAAGTACGGGAGTAGAAATGGAGTTATGGTTTAATGCGCCGAGCGATACTGCTCGGCATAATTTCTTTTTGCCGACCGAGATTGGAGGGAAAAGCAGGAAATAAGTAGTAATTAGAATTTCCCATTTTTCACTCAACGACGGAAAGAAAGGATGGGAGAATTCATAAAATTTTGTAAACTTCGGATTTCCCCAAAAGAGAATTATTTATTTCAATACTCACATTATACGTTTCATCACCAATTTGTAGAAAATCGCAGAATGCCGAGCGACATGGCTCGGTATGACTTGCCGAAGGACTTGGCCATGCCGGTCGGTAGGGACGGAGGGAAGGAGTAAAAGTGGCGTTAAGGACAGAATGCCGAACGATGCGGCTCGGCATGAGCACGGTTCGGCATGACTTGTCGCACGTCGAACAGTGAAGAGGAAGAGTTGGAAGAGTGGCATGCCGAACGGTATGGCTCGGCATGCTTGCGGTTCGGCATGTCTTGCCGCATGCCGAACAGTAATAATGAATGGTAGGAGAGTGTTTGTTGTTGAGGGCAGAATGCCGAGCGAGGTGGCTCGGCATGATTGTGGTTCGACATACCTAGTGGAATGCCGAACGATGAAGTGGTTAGGTAGGAGGGTTGTGTACAACACCAACACCAGTCGAACCTAATGCATTATTGACTAAATACATAATTTATGCCTGATCATAGGAAATGAACAAGGACAGACTCAAACAACAAAGCATATCGGTTAATCCGGACTGATAAATCCCGTGTTTGAACAACTGAAAATTTGGACTTTAACTTGTTTAACAGTTAATAACCTTTCAAATGCGGTGATGATGTCGAGTTTAAAACATAAACCGTCTTACGACAAGCTTTCGTAGACGGTCAGCGATGACGATCTTTGAAGACAACAATTCAAAGCTTAGATTTACCTAATCAATCTAGCGTCTTATCACTGCCCGGGACTTACATTTGAATGATCGCACTAGTTCACGCACCATACGGGGGGAATATTTATGTCGTTAAGTCTAATGTCGATTGTTTTTCAAGTATAGTACAAACAGGTGCCTTGTCAGATTCAATCTTCATTAGAGATGTCTAAGAAATCAAGCTCTGCTACGATCTCCGGTAGACCTGGGCCATCCTCTCGACAAGAAGTTGTAGGAACTTCATATCCATCAACTACCCCTGCTCAAGGCTTACCGAGCCCTGCGACTGCATCTGTCGACTTGGCTCCCGACACTTTGGAGGCAACTATTTTCTTAGATGACCCAATCGATTCACAGGCCTCAAAGATTAATGAAAGTACACTTCGTCGTATATGCTCTGTCTATGGAATCCCCTTCGATGAAGTGTTAGTTCCATCGGGGAGTGATCGTTCGCACTTGCCCCCAGTTGGATGCACAGCTTGCAACAGATTCATGTACTGGGTTGGCAGCGTGCCACAATTCAACTCATTTCTTCGAGACGTGTTGCAGTATATCGAGATTGCCCCATCGCAACTGCATCCGAACAGCCACGCATTCATATACAGCACTTGCATCCTCTTCATGAGTGTCCTCTTCAGGCTTCCGACTCTAGGCGATATCCGATACATCTATCGCATCAAGAAATGGACGGATAGCCCATCTTTCATGTTTCTCGAGCCGCATAACAAATGCCAAATTCTGACTGGGGCATGAAGTAAATTTTCCCAGTACAAGCAAGAGTGGTTCTACGTGCGTTGCCCCCTGGCTTCGCCAGAAGATGGGTAGAAGGAAGTAAGTTCTTTTTCCGGATCAATACTTGAATTTGCCGAGATTTATATTTTCTCTGACTCTTCATTCATTTTTTCAGGTATCAACCCACGTCCAGAAGGCTTCGGGTACTCTGAGGCTGTCGAAGCTATTCGAGCAATCCCCGCGGAAGACCGGGACATCAGATCACTCATTTCAATGAGTCGCTTTCGAAGTTCGGGTTGCTGGCAGAGGGTCGCCGAATACGCCTCCTCTAAGGTGTTTCCATATCCAAGCCTACTTCGAGCAAAGGAAAGAAGAAGACCGAGTCCGTAGCACACAACGCCCCTGAGACGCCAGAGGAAGGGGAGATTAAAGAAATCGAAACGCCCGAAGCACAGGGCGAAAATGTTAGTCCATCCCGAGACCCAATAGTTGAAGTTCATGACATTGAAACGTCGCCTTCCTCTTCGAAGAGGAAGAAGAAACTGACATATAAGCCGAGGAAGAAAACAGTGGGGGGAACTTCTAACGTTACCCTTATTCCAGCGGAGAATGAAGCTTCCTCACAGCACTTAGAAAGTTCTCTGAAGGGCCTGTCAAACCTCACCATACCGAAAGATCTTCTCAACTATGGCTCCGACGATCCAGAGGCCTTTAAGCTTCATTCGCCCACGAGAGGCAATACAAGCGTTCAAGCCCAAAACCACGGAGAAAAAACTCCTATTAGTAAAGAAACTGGTCCGTCGGGAGGAAACACTAGGACACACACAAACACATGCACTTCACCTTACACTTAAATTTCTGTTGCCACCCTACTCCTTGCTAACTCATCGTTATTTGAATTTTGTGTAGGTGACATAGGGCGTACACATGGACTTGACCGCCTTCGTAGGTCATCGATTTTCTACCCATCTAGCCGAGGTTCGGGCTCTGACAAGCATCGAGATAGAGAAGAATCCGACGATCGAGACTACCACCGCCCAGAGTCATCACACCGAAGAAAAACTTATAACCAGCCCTCATATCCTCGCGATCCTCCTTCTCAACCGGAGCACAACAAAGAGAAATCTGGACATAAGGGGTCTCAGCCTGAGGCCCATCGGGATCAACACTCCAGCTCATCAAGCACCAGGCAATCTCGAGACCCCTACAGAACACCCGTAGTCTCCAAGCAAACTCCTCTCGCTCCTGTAACTTATCCATCGGTCGTTGAGCGACTCGCTGAGCTTAAAGCTTCGTTTCTGAAGATATGCTTCAATGGCTTAAAGTTTCTTCCGACGATTAATCAGATTCCATGGCATGTTAAGCAAAGTGCTATTGCCTGCACTAATGATGTCTACGTTCAGCACGATGCGTTCATGCACTTAGCCGAGAAAGTTTCAGAAGTTTCAGTAGAGCGTTAACATGAGATAGATCGCCTGAAGCTTGAGGCTATCCATGATAAATACATTATGAAAGCTCAATACAAAGAGCTTGCTTCTTATAAGTCTCAGCTTGAAGCCGCCCAGCAGAGCGCTAAAGACACTACTGTGGCTGTTACTTGTCTGGAGTCAACCCATAAAAAAGAAATCGATAAGGTGTCCAACACTATGGGGCTCTAGCTTTAGAGAAGGACTCAGTGCAGAAAGTGAGGGATGCATTTGGCCTCCGAGTCAAAGAACTGGAGGAGCAACTCCACAAGGAAAGAGAAGAAAAGATCGCTGCCTACGAAGCGTCGCAACGATATTGCGACGAAATCGTTGCTACACGACTCCTAAAGGCGAAACTTGATGATGAACTTTCTAAAGTCAGGATGCTAGAAAATGAAGGTCGTGAAGAGGGCAAGAAAATAGCATCTACGGAGGTTGACTCCCACCTTGAGGCGGCTAAAGACGCTGGTAGGGAGGAGGTTAAAAGTATGTTCGACCCACTGATTGCAGAATTCAATGCCCACGTCCTCATGCACCAAGACTTAGCTTTTCTGGGTGAGAGCTACCTCGAATCCTTAGCTGAGGCGTGAGAGACTTTAATAAAAATCAGGAAGGTCAAACTTGGCACCGAGGAGGTGAAGAAAGATGCTTTGATAAAAGAATTTCTTAAGGGAAACGAGCCTTCAGACCTGTCTACGGGGAAATCTCTTTACTGCAAAGGCTCCCCTTCATCAAAAGGGAAGGATGTTACTGCCGGTCCGTCCGAGATCGAGTCTCCAGCTCATGCTCCTATTCAATTGGCTGATCGACCGATACTTGATCCATTTGAGCAGCATATCGGTTACAACCCGGAGGACCTTGGCCTCGGCGTTCACATTCTGTCTCCCATTCCAGAGGGTGAGACCCCTCGGATGGCTGAGAGCCAGCCGGAACCTAGTAGATAACCCTTCACTTTAACATTCCAAAAGTCGTCGTTTTTCACGAGGGGCTATTGTATTCTAGTGCTTGTTTTTCATGATTTTGTGCAGGCCGTTCTGATCCCGAGCCCCCTCCGAGGAGTGACGTCGCCAAGGAGGTGAAGGAAAAAACAAGTGAGGCTACTCACGCGGGGAAGGCTCCCGGTCTAGATGCTCAGGTGATCGGAGCGCTTGATGTGGATAAGTCCGAGACTTCCTTTCCCATCGATGGGAGTTATGGAATCGAAATTACAGGCATCTCTGAACATACATCTAAACTGAGCATGAAGGAGTAGCTTGAGAAGGATAAGAAAAAGACAGTCAAGATCAAAGTCGAGCCTCAAGTTGTGGACCTGGATGATCCTCTAAATAAGCCGTTGAAGGTCATCCTCCCTGGCGGGTCTAGGCCAATGGAAGTTCCCCGTACTTCTTCAGTTGTTACCTCCCCATCAAATAAAATTACCAAGGGCAAACGCACGGGAGAGGGGTCATCTGGGAAGAAGTCGAAGAAGTAATCGTTGCTCTCGTTCAACGAGAGTTAGTTTAGATTATGTGATTATTTTTATTTATTTTCATAGTCCATGTAAATAAACTTTTGACTCCAAATTTTGGAGGAGTTGTAGTAGAAACTCATTTTTGAATAAATAAACCTAGTTCTTTTGTCTTTCAAAAGACTTTTATCATTCAGCTTTCTGTATGATTGTGGTCGAAACCCAAGCTACTGTGAGTTGCATGAAATTTTCAATTCATCTTTATATAACTCTGAAATTCTTTGGAGTTGCTCATCCTGTGTTCCATGCTTCATACACTTAGTGTATGTTTTAGTTCGTACGCCGGGGACTTGATGACTTCAGTTATTAGTGTCCCGGCCCGCACTCCGGGGACTTAAAGATTTTTAAGTCGTTTATGCTCTGGTCTGCACTCAGGGGACTCAGTGTACTCCAGTCCAGACTCAGGGGACTTGGAGATTTTGAGTCATTTATACTCTAGTCCGCATTCTGGGACTCAAAGTACTCCAATCCGCCCTTTGGGGAATTGGAGATTTTGAGTCGTTTATACTCTGGTCCGCACTCAGGGGACTCAGAGTACTCCAGTCCGCACTTTAGGGACTTGGAGATTTTGAGTCGTTTATACTCCGGTCCGCACTCTGGGGACTTAGAGTACTCCAGTCCGCACTCAGGGGACTTGGAGATTTTTAGTCGTTTATACTCCGGTCCGCACTCCGGGGGCTCAAAGCACTCCAGTCCGCACTCTGGGAACTTGGAGTTTTTAATTGTTTATACTCTAGTCCGCACTCTGGGGACTCAGAGTACTCCAGTTTGCACTCTGGGGACTTAGAGATTTTGAGTCATTTATACTCTGGTCCGTACTCAGGGGACTCAGAGTACTCCAGTCCGCACTCTGGGGACTTGGAGATTTTTAGTCGTTTATACTCCGATCCGCACTCTGGGGACTCAGAGCACTCCAGTCCGCACTCCGGGGACTTAGAGATTTTAAGTCGTTTATACTCTAGTCTGCATTCAGGGGCCCAGAGTACTCCAGTCCGCACTTTGGGGACTTGGAGATTTTTAGTCGTTTATACTCCGATCCACAGTCTGAGGACTCAGAGCACTCCATTCCGCACTCTGGGGACTTGGAGTTTTTTAGTCATACTCTAGTCTGCACTCTGAGGACTCAGATTACTCCAGTCCACACTCCGGGAACTTAGAGATTTTGAGTCGTTTATACTCTGGTCCGCACTCATGGGACTCAGAGTACTCCAGTCCGCACTCTGGGGACTTGGAGATTTTTAGTGCTCGTGTGCGTTCGTATGTCAGACAGAATAATGTATCTCTTAGTTATTCATCACAGCGTTATCATACACAGAAATATCAACAATTCATGGAAAAAATGGCTTCAAACCTTTATTAATGCAAACAAGCTAAATTGTCTTATTACATGCCGTAAACTAGGAATAAAAACTTACTGGAAATAATTGCAACTAAAATATGAAAGAAATGAACTAAGTATAATAATGTCGCGAATGCTTGCTATTCCAAACTCGGGGGAGTGTCGCACCATCAACGGTCGCTAGCTTGAAAGTTCCTTCTCCAAGCTTCCGTTCAATGACGTATGGACCTTCCCATGCGGCGCTCATATGTGATGGAACTGAGAAAAATCGTTTCAAAACGAGATCACCCACACCAAAGATTCTCAATCGGACTTTTTCATTATAATATCGAGCGACTCGGTGTTTGTATGTGGCCGCTCTTAAATTTGCTTCTTCGCGCTTTTCATCAATGAAGTCCAATGATTCCAGCAAAATATCTTGAATTGGCCCAGAGTCATAATAAGTTACCCGATGTGATGGAACTTCAAGTTCTACGGGTATAACAGCTTCCATGCCATATGCCAATGCGAATGGAGTGTGACCAGTCGCGGACTTGTGGGTGGTTCTATAAGCCCAAAAGGCTGTTGGAAGCTCATACACCCACTTGCCTCTAACCTTTTCCAAATGTTTTTTCAATATGGATTTGATTATTTTGTTCACGGCTTTCACTTGTCCATTGGCTTTCGGATGAGCAACTGCTGCAAACTTTTTCTCAATACCATATTTTTGGCAAAATTCCTTGAACTCTTTGCTTTCGAATTGAGTTTCATTGTCTGTAATGATGGTTCATGGAAGGCCAAACAACATATAATATTTCATACAATGAAATTAATGACCTTATTGGTGGTGATAGTGGCCAAAGGCTCTGCTTCTGCCCACTTAGTAAAGAAATCGACCGCAACTATCACGTATTTCGCACCGCCTTTGGATATGGGTAAAGAACTGACTATATCGATCTTCCACATTGCAAATGGCTAGGGACTAACCATTTGTGTGAGTTCCATTGGTGGAGCTCTCGAGATTTTCACATATTTCTGACATTTGTCACATCTTCTCACATAGTCTGCGGCATCCTGATTTACAGTCGGCTAATAATATCCATAGCGGAGGATTTTCTTCGCTAACGTCTGCCCTTCGGTATGGTCGCCACATTCCCCTTCATGGACTTCCTTCAGGACTCGTTTTATCTCATCATGGGCAATGCACCAGAGTAAGGGGGTCGAGAATCCCCTCTGATACATTACCCCATCTTGCATTACATAACACGAAGCCTTACGAATGACTTGTCGTCTTTCGCTCCTTCTTTCGGGCGCGACCCCATGTAACAAGTACTGCTTGAATGGGTTCATCCATGATTCCTTCTCGATTTTTGTTTCTAACATGAAATCTACCTCCATCATATTTATGCTCGGAACATGTAAGGTTTCAACGGAAAACAATCCCATCTGCTGCGCATCGCCAGTGCTTGCAAATTTTGCCAATGAATCGGCTGCTCCGTTTTGCTCACGCGAGACATGTGAAATATCATAATAATCCAGATTCGTTAGCAGCTCTTGAACCCGGGCCAGGTATGGGGCAAGTCTCTGCCCCTTTGCTTGATAGTCCCCCTGGACTTGGTACACCACCAGTTGTGAGTCCTAAAAGATTTCAACCGATCTTACCCCCAATTCTCTGATAAGTCTCAAGCCAGCAATCAATGCTTCATACTCGGCTTCGTTATTCATTGCTGTGAATTCGAGCTTCAAAGCGTAGCAAACTGATCGGTTTTCAGGAGTCACAAGAACTATGCCAGCCCCCGAACGACGATCGTTAGATGCCCTATCGGTGTACATCTTCCATCGAACGGGAGGAATGACATTGTGGCCGTTTGATTCGTCTATCATGGTGAATTCAGTAATGAAATCTGCTAGCGCTTGCCCCTGTATGGCCCTTTGTGGCAGGTTGGTAATATCGAACCGACTCAACTCGATATTCCATTTTAACATCCTTCTAGAAGTTTACAGTCGTTGGAGTACCTGTCGTAAGGATTGATCGATGTAAACACGGATCGAGTGTGCCTGGAAGTATGGGCATAGCTTACGTGATGCAATCACCAAGCAGTAAGCTAGTTTCTCGATCCTAGGATAATTTCCTTCTGCCCCCGTCAAACGTTTACTGACATAATACACTGGCTTTTAAACTCGCTCCTCCTCGCGAACCAAAGCCGTACTGATAGAATGCTGGGATACACCCAGGTATACATACAACATTTCATGGTTAATTGGTTTTGATAGCACCGGGGGACTTTCTAAATGTCTAACCAGAGCTCGGAATGCTTCCTCGCAGTCAGACGTCCACTCGAAATTCCTCTTTCCTTTCTTTATCGCATCAAAGAAAGGAATGCACTTATCCATGGCTCTGGATATGAATCGACTCAGCACGACCACCTTTTCGTTGAAGCTTTGTACTTGCTTTATATTTCTGGGCACTTGTATGTCCCGAATAGCTTGAATCTTTTTCGGGTTAGCTTCAATTCCACATGCGTTCACAATGAAACCCAAGAACTTCCCTGATGCAACGCCAAAAGAACACTTCAAAGGACTGATCTTCATCCCATAATGCCTGAGTATATCAAACATCTCTGCTAAGTCTCGAATGTGGTCGTTTGACTGTCGTGACTTCCTGAGCATGTCATCCACATAGACTTCCATTGTTCTGCCGATCTGATCTTTAATCATTCGGTTCACCAAACGCTGATAAGTCGCTCCTGCAATTTTCAATTCGAAGGGCATCACTACATAGCAATACAACCCAAGGTCTGTGACAAAACTGATGTATTCTTGGTCTGGAATGCGCATCGGGATTTGGTTGTATCCCGAGTACGCATCCATAAATGACAGTAGCTCGTGTCTGGCCGTTGAATCGACTAGCTGGTCGATCCTAGGTAAGGGGAAACTATCCTTCGGGCATGCTTTGTTTAAATCAGAATAATCAACGCAAGTTCTCCACTTCCCATTTGCTTTTCTTACCAACACAGGATTAGATGCCCATTCGGGGTAGAGGGCGTCGTGGACGAACCCATTGGCTTTGAGTTTGTCCACCTCCTCTCTAAGAGCAGTGGACCTCTCTGGGTCCATGCCTCTCCGTTTCTATTTTACTGGGACGTACTTTGGGTCTATGTTCAACATATGTCTTGCAATGGCGGGAGAAATCCTGCACATATCAGAATGTGTCCAAGCGAAAATGTCCAAGTTCGCTCGGAGGAAATCAGTAAGATCCTCGACCAATGGCGGGTTGAGTTGCGATCCAATCTTAAGAACTCGTGACGGGTCATTCCGGTTGACTGGAATGTCAATCGTCAGCTCAGCCGGTGTTGCATTCACTTCCCTGGGTCCCCGATCATCATCTCTCGGATCTATGTCTCTGTAGATCCGAGAATGTTGCCCGAGCCAGGGCTCGGGCACTACTTGTCAATTGTCAGAGTTTTGGATGCGGACGGAGCTGTCCGCAACATTCCTCTTTTCTCTCCGCTGAGCCTCTCTCAGCTCTGCAACATAACATGCACTACGGTCGCCCGATCGTCATGCACTACGCCGACTCCTTTGTCTGTCGGAAATTTTAATGTCAAACACCGTGGGGCCAAAGCTGCCCTAAACTCTACCAGGGCCGGACGTCCCAGAAATACATTGTATGGAGAGTCAACATCCATCACTATGAACGGTAGGATTCGCACTCTCCTACGCTCACCTTCTTCCAGTTCAACTGGTAGCTCGATACACCCCATTGCGTTAGTCGCGGCGCCATTAAAGCCGTGGATACGGGCTTTGCATGGTTTTAAATCTTTTGTCTTCATCTTCATTTGGTTATAAGGCTTCTTGAAGATGATGTTGACAGAGCTTCCATAATCAATCAAAATCCTTTTGACGTAAGCTGGCCCGATCGTCGCAGATATGACCATCGGGTCGATAGTAGGAGCCTCCACCTTGTCTGCATCTCGACTCCTAAATACTGTATCGTCTGTCATTATGGGTTGTCGTGTGGCAGGGGTTCCATCTTCCACATTCGAACAACATTCATAATTCGCATGCCTCAAGGAGGTAGCATATCGTTCCATCTTCTGCCAATTCTTGTCTGCAGAATGAGGTACTTTGACTATAGTGTTGATGATCAACCTACCCATGGTTCGGGCAGGTTCCTTTGGATGGCATGGAGCCGGCCTGCGTCCGGGGCCTGAAGTTCCTTACCTACCCTCTGGTGGGTTCTTAACAAACTCCTGTAGCTTTTTCTGCCTGATCAACTTTTCTATGGCGTCATGGAGGTGTCTACACTCCTCAATAATGCGCCCGTGGGTCTCATAGAAGTGACAGTACTTCCCCGTCCTCTTCTATTCCTTTGTGGACTCTTTCGGGCACGTCTTTCTGTATTGGAAGGTGTTACAGGTAGATAGGTAAATGTTTACAAGAGACATATTCAAGGGGGTGTATTCGTTGTAGGTCGGAATCCTCGACTTCCATTTCCCTGTCTCTCTTTTCTTTCCGAGATTTCCACCTTCGGATCCTTTAGATTGTCCAGGCTTGTTCTAGACGTTGACTTGAACTTTTCCCGAGTTGTCGCCGGATTGCTTCATAGTAATGTTATTTTTCACAGTCTCCTGAACAGGCCCAGGTGCCTTATCTGGTCTTGTCCATCGAGCTTCTTCCCTCCTTATGAATTGATGAGCTTTCGAATAGAAACGCTCCAACGTAGTTGGGGGCTTTCCCACCAACTAATCTCCAAACTCCGAGTCTAGATCTACACCTCGCATTACTGCCATCAAAATTGCATGGTCATTAGGGTTGCTAACTTCAGTGGCAGCAACATGAAACCTCTGCAGATATGCTTTCAAAGACTCTCCCGGAGCCTGTATTACACTTGATAAGTACATCACATCCTTTAGACGAGTAGCATGTATCCCGAATTGTTCAACAAATTTCATTGCCAACTGGTCGAAGCTGGATATAGATCGCGGAGGAAGTCGAGTAAACCACATGGTGGCGATTTTGGACAAAGTGATCGGGAAGCACCTACACTTGGTCGCATCATTTGCTCTTGCAGAATCCATCATCCATTCGTATCTCATCACGTGTTGCCTAGGGTCAATCTTCCCTTCGTAGGCTGGGATAGTCGGCATATTAAACTTTCTGGGATACTCAGCCTGTAGAATAGTATCTGTGAAGGGTGTATGACTCCTGCAAACTCCCCAATCTTGTAACGACCCGGAAATTTTCAATAAACAATTGGTTAATTTAATTTGGAACTTTGTAATTTAATTTAGTATGAAATAATTTTTTTGATTTTCAATGAAATGTAATGTTAAAAATTTTAGGTAGCAATTGTAAATAAAAATTTCAATGTAAAATGAAGTTGCAATTAAATGAAATAATGTACAATATTGCACTTAGTTATAAAATATAAAATAGGTAAAAGTTAATGAATGTGTTAAATTGGTAAAGGTCAGAATTTATTGCATTAAATAAATTCAGAATTAAATTTCATTTAAGGCGGACGTTACAAATCTTCATTGGTCAAGCTTTGGTTCTCTCTCATTAACTGCCTGACCATAGCTGATAAGTCTGGAGTTTGTATGGAGGATGGAAGGTTGGGTTCCGTTCCATGGGACCGTGCGGGTTGATGTCCCGCCTGCTGGCGATCAGCCAAACGTGCATCCTAAAGGCCAGCTTCGTTAAGGTCTTGGTGAGCCGGGCGTCCAGTCTCCTCACATGCTTGATCCCTGGTTGAACGATCAGTGGTACCTGCCTTTGTAGCTTCAGTCTTACGGCATCTACGCCTAGGATGTTCATCGGTTGAGGTTTAGCTATCAGACGAAGAATAAGGAGCAGGGCTACCTCCAGCATTCTGATGCTGCTGCTGAGTCAACTGAGTCATGAGATTAGCATTAGCCTGAATCTGCTCAACGAGTTGCCTTCTACTTTCTCGGAGTTCCCTCATCAAATCATCGAACTCCGTCGTGGTGACGACTTCCGTTTGAGCTTGGGCGGTAGTCCCTGCACCTAAATTTGCTTGTTGATTGGTAGGTCCAACTTGTTGCACGCTAGCAGTCTCGTGGACGTCCGCATTATGAGAGGCTGGTCGGGTACGTGGTCTTCCCATAGTAGAGTTGTCGGTCGAAACTCTGAATAGATTCCACGGGAGTCCTATGAATAAGTCGGATCTCCTTCGGGGGACTTTTCATTCCAGTAGATACAAAGTAGATCCTATCGGTCCGAGAATTCGACCCTCGGTGAAAGCACCAAAATGTTAGCATCAGAATTGGTCACTAACACCCTTAAGAGATATTGTGTAGAGAGATTAATGAAGAAAGTAAATTTAAACAGAGAACAATATGCTAAATTAAACGTAGAAAACAAGAACGCCAGATTTATAGTGGTTCAGCGTAACTGCCTACGTCCATTTGAGGTTAATCTTTATTGCTTTTCTCAACAATCGACTACAGATACAATCCGTACACCAACTACTTGATTACAATTGTTAAGCAAAGAAGATAAGTCTTGAATGAGTCTTAAATGCGGCAGAGTCTCCCCGGTGTTCTCACAAAAAAGGTCTGTTTCACTCTGCCCCTGCCTCTCTATTTATAGATGAAGATGGGTTGGACTTTCCTGATGGGCCTAGTAGCAAGATACCTCAGCCCAAAATGAATGACTTCTGTGTGTCGAGCCACAAATGCCGAGCGGCGAATGCCGAACCATGTCTCTAGGCCGAACGAGGCAGTATGTTGTGTGAGATGTGTAGGCCGAACGAGATCCGATGCCGATCAAGGGGAGATGCCGAACGACATGCTCATGCCGAGCGAGGCCATGTGTCGAACGAGGCTGGAATGTCGAAGAAGGCTGGATGAATGTCGAACGAGGCTGGAATGTCGAGCGAGGCTGAATGCCGGTCGAGGGCTGAATGCCGAGCGAGGCCTGAATGCTGGTCGAGGCTGAATGCCGAGCGAGGCTGAATGCCGATCGAGCCTGAATGCCGAGCGAGGCTGAATGCCGGGCGAGACTTGAATGCCGGGCGAGGCTGGATGGCGACCGAGGCCTGAATGCCCGGCGAGGCCTGAATGCCGGTCGAATCTAGATGCCGGTCGAGGCTAGAATGCCGAGCGACCCACTTGTGCCGAACGAGAACGCCGTGCCGAACGATGCTGGATGCCGAATGAGAACGCCGTGCCGAACGATGCTGGATGCCGAACGATGCACAAATGCCGTGTCTCTAGTTACTTGGTCAAACCTCTAGGTAACATGTATGATGTAATAATACTTCAGACCGAAGCCGTACTAGGCCCAGCCCATTTCTAAACTGATGTAGCCGACTCTGATGACTACTAGTTTTTTGGGGATTTCAGTTAGGGCTAGGGCACCGGTGGGAGAGATGACTTTCTTCTCATTTATGGTGATTCCGGGAAGGGATTTGACATCGGAGCTAGGGCGATAATTATGCGTTTGAGCTTGACCGTTGCGTTTTGGTTGTCGTGGGTGTTCACTGAGATTTTGGTTGATGATAGGAATTTGCCATGGCTTTTTACGTAGTTTACTTTATTTTTCTTGAATTAGCCTATTATGCCTCGGGTTAGGCAAGAGACTGTTTATCGTTTTTTGCCATCATGGCAGGAAGGTAAATTCCGAGTTCGAAGAACTAGACGCCATGGTTTGCAAATGAATGCTTGGCTTCACGGTACATGTGGGACAATTGCAAAAGGGCCTGGAATGCAAGAAAAAAAACAAGGTAAATTTGTAGTTTTGTTTATTAATGCTACAAGATTAGCAATTTCTTTTAATCAAGGTTCTGCAAAGTTGGTTGCTGGTAGTATATGTACAAATATATTACATCACCAAGAGCATAGCTAAAGATTTATTTTGGCTAATGCTAGGCACACATATACAATAAGATTTAAGAAGTCCTTTATCACTTCTCCAGCACAGTTCCAGAAAGAAGTTTCTGGAACAGTTATAGGAAATGCTCAAGTGCAGTTGCTATATGCTCCTTCTTCTACTGAGTGTATGCCAAAGGATTATCGGGTATCTCCTTCTTCTCAAGTTGATGATAAGGTCCAAGATTATATTGCATTCTTGATTTTCATTTTCATTTGCTATTTTTTGTTGCACACTTACCAAAGGTGTTTACTAACATGTTTTTCCTTTTGTGTTAATTAATAAAAAGGTGTGTTTTAAGTTGTGTTTATTCGTTGACATTTTGATATGATGTTTCACTACCACTATTTAACTTCTCATTTGATACGTTATCAATGAATTAAGTTTTTGGATTCATTTTAGTCAAGAAAATGGCAAGGTTGCTAATAATGGTGTGCTGACATATGGAACCATCTAATATATTATCCCTTGCTGCCTTAAAAAGCAAAACTATACAAGGAGTAGAGGATAAGTTCTAGACAATAAAAAATCTGCATAGTAAGTTATATTTTAAATTATTTAATGAGTAGTCAGATGATACAAATGGAAAGAAAAATCTTTCCTTGTTTATGAGGAGTAAAAGTGTAGTGCAGATCGAAGCATTAAAACTAATCTCCAACTAATTGTTAAAATTAGTTTTCTTTCCTTAATAAGCTGCAAGAATCTAAATCTTTGGTTTCAACTTTGACGGTAACACAACGGAGACAAAAAATAGAGATACATTTTTAGCAAAAACGAATTGTAAGAAAAGTGAAGTTAGGACAATGACGGTGTTAATAAAGTGTAAGAATGGTGCTAAAAAAACTAAATATATGTAAAGCTTCAATTATCAATATATCAATCAAAAGTTTAATTTTATCGACTTTTACACGAATGAATATTCAAAGCTTCAATTATCAAGCAAAATTAAATGTTGAAACATTTTTAAGTAGTTATGTGCATTTTAACAGTTCAAATTTTCAAAATTAAATATAAACATTTGGCTTCTACCTGATTAGTATTTCACTATTAAATTGAATTACCTAAATTAGTTTTTTTGCTGTTATTTTTAAGCATGAGCCAAATGGAATAAAGTTCATATATCATTATGAGAAGCAATTTTCCCTTGCTCTACCTGATATTATCAGTTGTTAGTTATTGCATGCTATAACTCTAAATGTTATTATTGACTTACTTACCTTACAAGGTAAAAATATGTTGCTTGATAATTAACATGGAAATAAAATATTGTTCACATTGTATTCGGAGAAATGATTTATACGCATAAATGCTATTTGAATTATTAGTAGATAATACAGTCTGCCTTATTCAGGAACTGAAATTATTACTAGAGACTGAGAGTGAAGTGCTGAAACATATGTAACCATAAATTATTTTTCTATGGTGGAATAACAAATAATTTTCATTGTCTAAGTTGGTTGTCACTATTGAATGTATACTAGGAGTTATTCATAACTTATTTTTTTATAATGGAATAATGAATACCTTTCACTATCTAAGTTGTCAAAAAAAATTTTATAGTAAAAATTATGGAAAGCCATATGGATTTGACGTAAACAATATGAGAACTTTATGTATACCTAGAATTATTCATAACCTGCCTTTAACCAAAATATGTTTTAGATAGTGAATTTATTTTCAGTTGTGCTTATAAACACTGTGAATTCTTTCCTTTTCAATGTAGTATTTCAAAAATATCTTTTAGCTTTTGTATGCTACCGATGTTCATATTATATTCCTATCCATTACGCATTGTGATTATGAAAACCATTAGTTAGCACAATTTATTATGAAAAATCTACGAAGCTACCATCAACTGACTATTTTTTCTAGTAAATCGAATACCAATAACTTAAAACGAAACCACTATAAGGTCCGAATGAAGACATTTTGATTTGGAATTGGAGATGGATGGCTTGAAACATCGTAATGTACATGTTCTTTGCTTTCACTTGTTTCTTATAAAATCATCTCCCTTCAAAATGTTAATTATGGATATATGTTTCTCCATAAAAAAATCTTTGACTATTTCTTTCCTGGTACCCTATATTCAGATTTTGGTTTCGAATCTTTCCCATCTACTTTTGGCAAAGATAGTTTAACCCGGTAGCCCACTAAAAATATAGTGGTTTGTTCCTTGGGCAGCTTGGTTCGATTGAACGAGTACACATTCTCGTACCCTTAATAAGCTTTTGGTGCTTTTGGTATTTGAATTGCTATAAACCAATTTTTGAATGTGCAACTTTCCTAGTCGAATAGTGTAGTTCTTACTGACCAATGTATTACCAATGTATTACCAATGTATCAATTAGCATGAACTATTGTATATATATTGAATATATTGCTTACATGAAATTGTGAATATGGGAGCCTGTTTGCTCTTTTTATATCTTTGAAAGAACAGGATGTATTAAACAAAAGAAAGGAGTCATATAGAATATGGGAGCAGGTCTCATGGATCCCACATTTCATACTGTTTTAAATAAATAACAAATAAAACAAAACAATTGACTGCAGTTATCATGCTAGAATACAGTACCATCTTTTTACTCCTTAAAGTTTTATGATCCATTTTTCACATCAACCTACTTTTTTGGTTGAGTTATAACTTATAGCTTAATTTTCTCCATCAAGTATATATAAAAGTCTTAAGAGTAATAAGCTTGTACTAAGTAATCAAAATAATGGACGAAATCACTAGGAAAAATAGAGTTGGTGAAAATTTATCATAAAGCAAGTGCTCAAAAGCACAGTGTGAGCTTGAGAAATGTTTTTATTGTAAATTGCATTTACCAAAGCAAGTGCTGCTGGATAATGTGGCCCCTACGAGTAAGAGCCGCGAGTACCTTGCACATGTTACGCATTAGGCGTTGCTTCCTCAAAACTTAGGCTGTTTACTACATGATGATCTAAAGTTGGGCATTGGAAGGCTGTGCAGGTCTATGTGTACTAGCAGCAGCAGCAGCTATATCATTTTCAATTGTAGGTTGCACACGTGTATGTAAGGACTCAACAACAGCAATCTGATAGTTATTAGCAGAAGCATGGGTTGATGGACTCAGCAGCAACAATCTATAGATATGTTTGATTCCTACACTTTTTGTTCTATTTCACTGAAATGGTAAAAAATTAAATGGGAGCATCACACACTCTTATATTCATACGAGTGTAATGGCACGCACTTTGCGTGTGAATTATTTTTCTTATAAATTGTATATATTTAAATTAGTCAAAAAAATAATTTTTTATTTCAAGTGATACTAAGATTTGTATATTTGTAGAGAAGTATTTTGAATTTTAAAGAAAGTTTAATTTTATATCCTAATTTTAGAAGCGTTTTGAATTTGTAAAGTATGTTTAATTATTAGATCCTACTTTTAGGGGCGTTTGAATTTTTATTTCTATTATTAATTACTAAAGAATGGATTTAATTTTACATTGGTTTAAATTTTTATATTTGTTATTAATTGGTAAAAAATGACTTTGAAAAAAGTTTATTCGTAAGATCCTATTTCTAAGTGATAATAAGATAAGTACGTTTTGAATTGTTAAAAAAATTAACCGTTGGATCCTATTTTTAAGCAATAGTAATATTTAATAATATTTGAAGAGGGACATTTTTGGTAGTTCACGTTGATACCAAAAAAGTGTGACACCAAAGGTATTACAACTATTATTAAAGATTTAGCTCATATTGGTTATCACTTACCAATTCAATGCATTATTAAGTATTATATTAAGAATTGAAGTCGGTAGAAATGGTATAATTAATCAGCAAATTTTATTTACAAACTATAAATCGAAACAATTGAAATTTTTAAACAAGTAACTTATAGGTGTCATAAATGAAGATGCATGCACCTTGCATTATATTACTCAAGTAAGAAACTAATTACGATGTTTTATAGAAATTCAAATTGTTTAGTGCAGTGATGTTAATATGATTTTTTTAACTTATCTATTTACAGTTCTGGAATCAGAAGCAACTTATCTATTTACAGTTCTGGATTTAGAAGAAACTTATCTATTTACAACTTGCTTTAATAACCATATGTGTACAATTTATCTATTTATATTTGAATATATACTATGGACTTCATTCTCTTCAAACTATATAAGACATTACAAAAATGTGAATCAAAATTCCAACAAAAGGAATTGCAGAATTTATGCACTATAGAACACAAGCAAAGTATAAGGAAGAACAGAAGCAATAGTGGTGCTGCGTTTCTAATGAAAACATGCATGCATACATATATATACATACAGTGTTGGACTTGAAGGAATCTCATAGGCATATGGTGCAATGTTTTGCTTTGGCCATGTTTTTGGAATAAATGGTTAAAGTGCTTTTGGATGTGATAGCATGGTGTATTGGTGTAGTATGTGGTGACGGGATTGTTAAGGCTTTGTAGAAGGATTTTTATGTTAGACATGGTGGTGGTGTTAACATGGTGAGTGATTGGTATTTAATTGGAGCTGGACCTAATGTCATTGGTACTTTTGTAAATGTTTTACATTGTTTTCTCTGCTACTGATCCTAAATGCAATGCTGGTAACCCTCACATGCATGTAAGTGATTATACTGAACTGATACAAGTAATTATTTTGCAAGATAAGTATTAAAAATTTATAATGGTTAATGCAGGTTTTGGCACCACTTGCAATTGGATTTGCAATGTTTCTGAAGCACTTGGCAGTCATTCCTATCATCGGATCGACCATTAATCCTGCTAGGAGTTTTGGACTTATTGCCATCTTCAATGATGCTGCTGTGTGGCATGTTCAGGTAAAGCTAATCTTACTAAATAGACGAGTCATCTTTCCTCGGATAATAAGAATATATAACTGGTATATAGGAGATGTATTTAAAAATGTATGTTTTTTGCGTGCTACTTGCGCTCTATGTGTATGAATTAGTCCTGTGTCTCATATGTTTTACCTCTGTGAGTTGAAGGAAAATGAGACGAGGAAACCTGTTTTTTTTATTTCATGCCGTGTGGCTAGAATCTTGCGGTTTAGACGTTGATATATACGGGGTCTTTATGCATTTTATGCAGTTTTATGCTTGTTTTGACTTAATCAATTTGGGTGGTTGGTTGCTTTGTGTGAAGGCGTCAAAGCAATTCTTTTGCATGTTTTATCTTAATGCAGAAGATGAAAATAGTAACTATAATAAGATTCCATTAGTACTTGGAAACTGTGATGTTTTAGAGCTTTCTATTTTGATTGTATGTTTTATAATATAAAAAAAAGTATCTCATTATCTATTGGCTACTATGATTTATAGTTCGGTTACATTCTTTTTGCTTATTCTTTGTGCACTAGCATTTGAATTTTGAACACATTGGCAATGTTTTGTTAGTTGATTAAACATTTATTGTCATTTGGCTTCATTTCGTCCTCATTAGTTTAATAGAACATTTTATGTAGACGTGGAAGATGGTCCGTAAACCCAAAAAAGAGAATGTCACTTTTTTTTGAAATGGTACTTAGATACAACATGTCACTGGGACAACGTAACACAAATCACATGAAAATATATGTTTGAATCACACTACACAAGTTTTGAACTTGTGACCTTTTGCACCAAAGTCAAATCACTTAACCACTGGGATAATGGTTCTTATCAAGAATGTCACTCTTGGCCCAACAATATGTGAAGGTGAGGATCTATTTTGTGTTTCTCATATTTTGCATCTTTCAATGATACTTTCATTGCAAGTTTTTAACTTAATCTATGCTCAATTTCTCTTTGGTAAATTTTGTTAATTTATCTGTTTGGCTTTTTGTAACATGTTACAAATTTGGTTGGAAGGGATACTCTTGTTCAAATTATAGGTACCTTTTATTTACCACTTAATTTTCAATAATTAATTTTTATCAAGACAGCTACTGAAAAAAAATTCAATTTTTTACATAGGAAAAAATGATTCATTTTGCATAGAACAAAAAAACATAAGAAATTTATTATGTTGAATAAAATAAGCACCCTATAGGTCATTTTATTGAAAATATTTATGAAGTGTGATGAAACTGGCACATTTTCAAATCTTCACCGGTATGTCGAAATATTGAAAATCCTATCTTTTGTAGTCAGGTGAGCCTTGGTATACGTATGTTAAAATTTCGGTGCATGTGGATCCATAGTTCAAAAGATAAAAAATTAGCTATTATATTTTGTTCTACTTCTATGTCATGCTTCCCTTGGAGTTTCAGACTAACATTAATGTCTTTATCCTACATAACGCTTTGATTGACAACACCTAAAAATCAAATATAACTACATAACAAGTGAGACTAAAGACACCAATGCAGGCTTAAAGAAAAACATATAGACCCATTAGTATAAAAATATTCAAGTACACTAAGTTTACAAAATTAAACTATTGTAACTAAATTTATAAAAATTAAATAATTTCTAAAATTAACTAATTTTTAGAAAACTTAAATAAATTTATAAAAAATAATTAAGTTGTACAAAAATTAAAATAAGTTAAACAAGTTTTATATAACTTAAATAATTATCTAAATATGGACAAAATTTTGTAAAAAGTAAGCAAATTTATACAAAATTATTAAGTTTATAAAAATTTAACAAAGTTATCTAAGTTTTGTAAAAATTAAATTAATTTATAAAAATCGACCTAATTATATAAAAATTAACTAATTTCTATAGAAGTTAACTAAGTTATATAAAAATGAAGTAAGTCTATAAAAAATAACAAAGTTTATTAAATTTAATTGAGTTTTTAAAATAAATTAAGTTTATAAAAATAACAAAGTTAATAAAATATAACTAATTATTATAAAGTTAACCAAGTTTTATAAACATCCTACTAAATTAATTAAAACTGTAAAATTTAGCCAAGTTCGATAAAAAAATTAATTGTGTTTTATAAAAATTTAACTAAATTAACAAAGTTTCTATATAGAATTTATTATGTATCATAAACATTTTGCTATGTTAATTAAGTTGCCAAAAATTAAACAAGTATTATAGAAATAAATCAAGTTTTATAAAAATTAAATAAGTTTTAAAAAACTAATGGTATCTGTACTAGTTTAAGTACAATAGTGGTTTAGAATTGAATAAGTTCATAAGCATCATATGTTGTTGTTCAAAAGTGTCACTTTATATGCATAATTTTCATGAATCATGTCTATTACGACTAATTCTTGAACCTTTTCTTTACAGGTAACTAATACATTTGGTGCTAACAAGTAACAACAAGTGATTTGAAGCAATATATAATGTCGTGTGTATCTTTAGGGTTTGAATAGTTCTATGTATTGTTTTGGTAAGAATGCTTGCGTATAATATTAGTTTTGTTTACTTGCATTTGTAAGCTTCATACATAGTTATGAAATATACTGAACGCATGTTGTTTTGGTGTAATTTATTTGTTTACATATAGTGTATTGGTAATCATATGTGATCTTAGTGATATTTTAAATTCGTTATACATATATGCATTGAAACGTCAAAAAGAAGCACAGAAAATCTTATGCAATAAGATGATAGCATTAAAAAAATGCTATAAAAGGTAACAACAGCGTTTTTAAAGTACTATATATGCAACTATTGATAGCAGTCCAAAAATGCTATTGTTAAGAGAGTTTTGATAGCGTTGGTAAAACACCATTGTTAGGAACCCTTTACAGCGTTTTATTCTCACTGTGTAATAACCCTTACTATTTATAACATGTTTTTTTACAACGTGTTCAAAAACGCTTTCAAAATAATTTAGAGCATTTGTTAAGTACTTATTTATTGCATTTTTGGTGTTGCTATCGTAGGTCACAGACCTATAACAACGTGTTGATATACAGCTTTCATAAAAATGCTATCAAAGCCTTTAAGCGTTATTGAAATGCTATTAATGTGTTAAGAGAGGATCGGAAAACTCGCGTACTGAGTAGAGTTACCGAGTAGTTTGGCAGGCGTCCTTAATGTGCTTCACGTTTCTCATCTTAGGATGTATGCGAATGATCTAGAAACTACTATTGCTCCGACTGCATTAGAAGATTTAGTAGTAGAAGCAGATCTAACTTTTGTAAGACAACCAGTTCGAGTTGTAGTAAGAGATGAGAAGTTGTTAAGGAACATGATAGTACGATTAGTGAAAGTCCAGCGGAGTGACAATGAGAAGTAATGTACTTAGGAGAAAGATGACAAGATTAAAAATACTTATCCTGAGCTGTTATGATGTTGTACTCTATATTTGTTATATATAGCTAGAAGGATATACTAGCATTGTTTGCATGTTTGATATGCTTGTTACGTAATCCTTACTAAATTTCGAGGATGAATGAGCGCAACCTGTAAAAATCCTAATTTTAGTTTAAAAATTATTCAAGATATTTAATTGGGTAGATTAAATTGAATAATGTAAATCGTTAAGGAAAATGAGATTTGAAAATTTATAAGGTCGAGCCATTACTAATGACCTAAGTAAGATTGTTTTAAGTTTAATAAATGAAAGAGTGCATGAGATCATTAAACTAGAAAATAGACCTACCCTTTACCTTAAACCCTCTCCCCTTCATATCATCCACATTCTCATTTACAAAACAATCACAAAAAAACTTTGAGGTCGGCCATTAAAACAAGGAAGAAGAGGGTTGAAGTTAGAAGAGATTCAAGAGAAAACTTAGGGAAATTAAAGCAATACCAAATCTCAACTCCATCAATTAATTCTAAGATTGATAATATATGAACCACCTCTATTTTTGTTCTTGAATTTGGCTATGGATAATATCTAAATGGTTTTTGATGATTTTGCCAAGTTATTATTGTTTAATTATTGTTTGGATAGAGTAATGATTTACGGAATTATTTTTGAAAATTTTCAAGTGGGTTTTAAGGGCAAAACCTAAATTTTTAATCTCTAATAGTTTTGATTTTCTGGTATGTTGAGTAAAACATTATATTGGAGATGAGTTTTTAATTTCATAATTTTTCAAATGAAACTAAATATTTTACAAACTTCCTAAGGTGGAAATTAGGTTAATTTCAGGTTTTAATTATTAAAAATAATTAAATATGGTTTTTGTTCCTGAAATTTTTGTATGGTAAAGAATATGGTGTTTTCAATTTTCTATAATTTTTTAGGATTTTTCCCAACTGCTTTCGAATTACTATGAATTTATTATGCTAGATAAGCATATGAACCCATAATTAATTAAGGGTATTAAATGATTAAGTTTGCAGGAACTTGGAAATTTTATGCGGTAGTAAATCTGAAAAGAAAATGCAAAGTTTTGTGGAAACCAATCATATTTTGACAAACAGTTAGATTTGGTAAAAAGAAATTTCTTTTCGTAGTAAGAAATCAGTTTTACTATAATTTACGATAATGCCATGTCGCATTTGATGTAGCCGCGCTTAACACATGGTTACATCTATGAGTGTCGATAACGATGACGAGAAGGGAAGCATATGATAGCTGCTTAGTTAGTTATAGAGTGTTTCTAACCTCGTTGACGTCAATCAAGACGGCGACCTATTGAAGACGACAAAGAATTCTCGTGATTCGTCTATGTTGAAGCCGCATCTCTTCACCGATGTCTTAACTTCGCACTTATACATTGATCGCATAATAGCAAAAATAATTTAGGTATAAAAGTGGTATAGTGACGCCATTAGTCTTGAGGCCACTAAGCATCAGTCTCGGCGATCCTATATACCAAGGTTTTACATGGTTTGGGAATTGGCAACTATGCAGCGCGACATTGACTTCACATCTCTTCCTTTTAACGTCGAAGAAGCTTATTTTTATGTGAACTAAACTATTATAAAGAGGCAAAGCAACCTATGTTCAAGAGGGTCGATGGTCCTATGTTTTTGGCAGTTAATCATTTGTTTTGTAATATCCTAAGGTTTTGTTTTAAAAGGTGGATTGTCTATATTATATAAGGGTCGATAAACCTATTTTCGACACAAAGTTTATATTTAAAAGAACTTTAAGCTTGTCTTCGACTTGGGATAGAGGTCGACGTATTTTAATATTGCATGTGTTATATGCTATCTCATTAATGGCGGAGAGCCTTAATCCTTCTGGTCGATGGTATTATTAACATCGGCATTGATCTACTTTAAACTATTTAATGGTGGCGAGCCATATAACTCATGATTTTGACTTTAAAACTTTCGGATACCAATGTATATCTTGATATAGATTATTTGGGGATATCACTGTATGTCACTTTGAAATGTTATTACTTTAAGAGGTGACAGCCTAAGTGGGGACAGTAATAAACATAGGTTAAACATGTGGGTAACATGAATTAATTTCTCTAAATGATAAGTTCATGGTCATCCTAGGAAAACTATGGGATATGTGATGGATAGTCCATATCATGCTGTAGATGGATAGTCTCTATGAGGTAAATGAAGGGTTCATAGTTAACCTAGGAAAAATTATGTGATGTGTGATGGATAGTCCACATCAATTTTAAACGAATGAGATATGTGTGATGGGTAGTCCACATAATTTAAATAGCTAAACCATGTGTGATGGGTAGTCCATATAGTAAGGGATGCGTAATCCAAGTAATAATAAAATGTGAGATGGATAGTCAACTTAATTTTGTTAATGAAACCATGGGTAATGGGTAGTCAACATGGTAGGGGATGGGTAATCCAAAGAATTAGTATATATGAGGCAGCTTGTCCACATAAGTATAAGACATATAGTCAATGAAAACTTAGATGGGTCGCCTAATAACTTGGGATGGGTAATCCAGTGTATATTGTTTGTTTGTATATCAACATAGTATTATGTTATAACCATTATGGATGCAGGAGCATAGTATATGGTTAAGATGTTTTGGTAACGATACCAGTGAAGGGAAATCCCGTTCCACTCAGCGGCGTGGTCTCACTAGATGTCTATTTGGTTTGAGATGGTATGTTATTATCCACACCAGACTGTTATCCGATTCGAAGTATTTTTTCCTTTAAACTCTCGAGTACTCATTTGAGTAGGTCGAGAGTAAGGGTTTTCAGGTTTTAACTTAGACGAATAAGCTTCCAAAGACGTGGAGGAGGCAATCTTGCTATTTAGGAGTACCTACCTAATCTGATGTGTTGTTTGGTTTGGTCTGTATGGATGTAGTGGCAAGTTATATAATTGCCAATTGTTAGACTTGGATCAACTAAGGAGGCATCTTCATATGTCCCTCTTGGAGTACTTGGTAATAGCTATATTTTCTCTGTGTATGGAATCGCAAATGAGATTATTTGATGAATATGAAATCATATTTTGAAATGGAATGTAAAGGTTATTTCTGAATTGTGTTTGAAAATTTTCCATATTTATGTGCTCTTGATTATTGATATGATAAACATAGCCGTATTTTGTCATCGAGAATTAATACTATGGATGGCTGCGGCATTCGCAGTGATAAGTTTTGGTCCTTGGAATAGGGGATGTTACAAACATCTTATAATCAAATTGTGAAATTTAATTCACAAAGTGTTTATTTTAACGATCCCCTAATTTTTATTCACCCAACCCATGCTTTAAAAAGTAAAATTACTGATAAATAAAAAAAAAACAGTCAATGCCCCAAAACTGAACAGGCATGACTAATCAAACCCTAAATGATAATAATTGAATATTATCATTTCCTAACAAATATGCGCATAAAAATAACTAATATTAATTTTTGAAGATCATTCCATTTATACACAAAATATACTCCTAGGTAAAATTATTTCATTGCCAATTTCAAAAATTATACCATATCGGTTGCCCTATTCAGGTGTTTAGAGATCCCTATCAATCCATTAGCTACTCGTATTGATCAGAATCCATAAGCCATTCAATGGACCAATCAACACGATATAAAATATTTTTACATCACTAACAAATACGATTTCGTACACACACTCAAACTCATTCCACGGTGTCACTTACCCTATCTCTTACGAGTTTACCCCACCAGGGCCAAGGTTCTCGCTTAACCTTTAGCTTTTAATACCAACTGTAAAAACCCATCTTTTTGACCCTTAAAAGTCGACACTAATATATCCACGGTATTCACATGTCAAACATCCAAGTGCTGGAAAGATAGATTGTTGGGGTGAAACAAAAAAGACAGAATAGAATCTCACAACATGATGGGTAATGTATAATATACCAATGATCATTACAAAAGAAAACTATGATATGCAACATAAATCAGAGTAACCGACCTATCATCAGCTTGGACAGTTATAACGACCCGTTCTTACAATTGTTGACAAATACAAACAAGACAATACAGCTAAATTAAAAGAAAATACGAGAATACGTCTTGAAACATCCAGCTTATCTCCTGAAGCTCCAAAGCATCCATGACTAAATCTGGAAATATGCTAGGGCGGACCCGAGCATTATAAGAAAATAACACCCGGATCAATCTAGTAAACCAGCAAGAGAAAAATCAAATAAACCTTCAATAATAAAAGTATCTCGTAAGATCACGCCATGCATAAACACGGATGGATTTTTACCTTACGATAACCAAACCATTTTTGTTATAAAATCCAACGATATTATAATAGTGTCTAGTGGTTTAAAATAAATATATAACATATTTGGAATGGTTATCCACAATTACATTCAGCAATACAAGGTTCTATAACTAAAACTGTAAGGCATGTATTTGAGATTGGATTCCAACATGACAAGGTAAGGGACTGTCTTCCATATAGTACACCTTTAAATAAAATGCGCTCGAGGCTGCAAACCTTGCACGTCGTCCAACATAGAGCCAGTTGCCCCTTTAACATGATATACCAAATTACATCATCCCTTGGGCACCAATGCTGCAGACATTGCCCCTCGATTGCCCCACGTGCATATATCAAATCCATAAATCCCGATCTAGATCGAGGAATGATGCTCCCAATGGTAGCAAACCACATAGCTCTGCTGCATCTCCCCTGTTTTAGCCATTATCGGGCTGTGAAGCTTTATTAGGTCAGGTTACATTTTTCCTCTCTTAGCAAATCCTAATTGGAATGCTAACACTGCCTTTCAGGAAATAATGCAATACCTACATTCATCCATACAATTTCTTCAGGATATGAAAAAACTGAAGGCACTACTTCTACTACATCCATTTTGGAATCACCCTATGATTAGTAGCAAGTAGCCCTTGCACTTCAAAGAACTCCTCTTCGATTCAACTATCTTCAAGTTATCTTCCAAAGAATCGAATATGCATATTGTTTTGGAGAGGTTATGTTTTTGAGTTTTCTCATATAACTAAAATCCTCTGCTTATCGGTCGCTTCAAAATCAATCGATATATTCTGGGAAACTCAACTCCCGTTCTGTAGGAAATAAACAGATAAACATAAGAGCGGAGTTCATCTCCTAACCGTTTGAGAAATCCTAGAAGAACACATGATTTTATAGGTACATTATAGCATGACCAAAGATAACTATACTATATAATTCTTCTGTTTCTTCTAGATATTTCCGATGTTATATTTAGTCAAGATTTAATAGTGGGTTATTCAACTATCAAATAAACAACAACAATCCAGAGATTAATTTTTGAGTGGAAACCACTAAGCCTCTTTATAAATCCTTCCATTAATTAAAATCACTCTATAAATACTTATATTAAATAATTTTATAAAAATATACGTATGTATCAATCACTATTCATTTATACTCTTTCAGTACGTGGAAAAATATCCATATACTTATCTCAATGGTATAAGTATATTTACAAAACACTACACTTTTAATACTTAGAAAATATATCCATATACTAATCTCAACGGTATAAGTATATTAAAAAATCTAAAAGAATATTTCCTCTTTTCCAAAATCATATTCAAATGGGCTAAAACAAATATCATTTAAAACATTGCTTACTCTAAACCCAAATCATTTTTTCTTCGGTGTTAGGTATGAAAAGAATGCTTCCATACCACAATAATCAAGATGGATTATTACTCAAAAATCATATTTCATTCCTTTTATAAAATTCCCTTTTATAAACTCATTCCATATTTACACATCCTATTATAAATATCCAAATTCATTTACAAAACTTCTTTTATAAATCTCTAAAATTATTTATAAAACTCCTTTTATAAACCCCCTCTAAAAAGCTATTTATAAACTCCTTCACTTGACACGTTTCTGGTATTTCAACTCGTCCTATCTCTCGCATAAGAACTCTGGTTCTAGATCTCACAAATAGAGGATTAGTCTACTAATCAGCTTTTAGTACCAAGTATTAGACTATTAAATTTCCATATACTATTTATTTAAAATAAAGAGTTATATAAGAAACTTCTTTTACAACTTTCCAAAATCTACTACTATAATTAAAGTATTATAGTCTCTTTAAAATTCCACTTTAAATCCTTAAAATACTTCTTCGAAATTTCCAAGATCTTTTTTCAAATTTATATACTCCTTTAATAAATCCTTTTTATTAAGTAAAATTCCTTTTATAAAACAATTTATTATTTATAAACACCTTTATTAAATTAGTTACTTACCTTTAACATCATAAATAAATAATTAATTAAATTTCAAAATCACTAATAAAATATTTAATTAACTTTAAAAATCAATAATTAAATAATTGATCAACTTAAAAACATTATTAATAAAATAATTAATTAACTTAAAAACATCATTAATAAAATAATTAATCAACTTATAAACATCATTAATCAAATAATTAATTAGCTTTAAACATCATTAATAAAATAATTAATCAACTTAAAAACATCACTAGTAAAATAGTTATATAACACTTAAACTAAAATTGATATAAAATTTAAATTTATTCAAATCCATAACTTTTCAAATTCGAAAAGAGGCTTAACGACCACTATGGTACTTAAACAAGCTACCATTTGTTTTGAATTCAGCTTTCCGAGTCATATTACTGATATTTACATAGACAAGCATATATGTAAATAACATCCACAATTAGCAATCAATAGCTAACACATTGCAAGTCAGCGGAATATGGATCTTAAGGCTAAATTAACACTAGGCGGGAGTGAATAGTGTTTAATCGACTATAAGGATATTTTTCAAATTCTTTAAGATTCTATTTGAAACAATGTAATTAACAATCACAGAAACAATCACAAAATCAAAATGCAGATAAAAGTAAATGCAGTAAAAGTAAAAAAGGAAAGGACACAACATGGTTTTATATTGGTTCGGAGTTACCCTACATCCAGTCTCGCACAATTCCTTATCGGGATTTTTTTTAACTAGTAAATGCAAATACAATCTTGATTTAGAGCTATGAGATACACCCTCCAGAGTCCCGAGCTATAGGTAGAGTCACTTGATTTTAGGGTTACAAGCTAGCCCACTAGATTTATGGGCTACTAAGCACACCCAATTGATTTTATGGACTACAATCACATCCAATTGATTTTATAGGCTACAATCACACCTACAAGTATAGCAGCATGATTTGATAGAGTTTTAAAGACTCAGATCTTCGATTTTGACTACAACTGATCCTATAACTCTTGAATAGCACTTTGATCTTGATTCGAGTGAGAGAGATGAGAGAAATCAGAGAGTAGATGAAGGAGAATCAAATTAGTGATGATTGAATTTAATTATAGTTGAATTTCAGTAGAGTTTGAGTATATTGTGATTTAGAAAATGAGAGAGTGGAAAGAGGAAAGAAGAATAAGAAAGTAGATGTTAAAAATTCGTTTGGAAGTCTGGTATATATAGGGAGACAATGGTCATGTCCATATGTAAAGAGATACGACGAAAAGACACTTCCATTTAAATTTGAATTTTGAAATTACGTCTACTATGTCCACATACAGGGATTGGATATGTCGATATATGCTTTCTAAAATTGAAACGCTTTAAAAATATTATATTGAAAATCCTTTGCTTTGTAAAATAATTTGATATTTTGTAGAATCAGTTAAAAATAGTTTATACAAATTTTAATCAAAATATAACTTAATAAAATTTTACAAATAATTTTGAAAGATTCAATAAGAGTATTCAATATAATGTAAATAATATTTATAAAATCAATATAATTATAAATTATTGAAGTGTAATCAAAAATTCAATAGATATATACACACACTTAAAAATACAAAAGTAATATCTTTATAAGTGTAAGAGATTGAAAATCATTTTGAGAACTATTTTGAAAATATCATTTTAAAACCAGGATATGTGAGAAACAATTTAAAACAAAATCATAGAAGGAGAGAGAAATCAGGAAAGTGCTATCAGGGTTTTAATACAAATTCTATGACTCTACAACTTACCTGGAGCATCTTGAAATCCTGAACTCTTCAATACTTATGAGTGTTCAATTATCATCATCTTGAATCTGCTCTTGATACTGTATAGTCTTCTTAATCAACACCTATCTGATATCCTGCACTATACTATATATATCATGATAAAACATTAGTATATTTTTTATATAATTTCCTATGGTTGTTATTATCGAAACAAAAATGTAAGTCACTAACGATCTTTCCCTTTTTTGATGATGGCAACTCTATATATAAAATATAATATAACTCCCCCTTGGTTACAAAAACTCCCCCTTAATCCATGCCTAGATTTTATATATTTCTTCCCCTTTGTCATCAACAATAATAACCAACTTAAACTATAACTCTAATAGTAATGCTTACTCTAACTCTAACCCCACTGAAGAAAATATTATAGACTAATGACATATAATAATGATGAAAATGATTTATATAAGAACAATAAGTGATATTTAAAATGAGATAATCATGAAATGATAAGAATGACATATAAGAAATAATAAGTGATAACACAAATCATTAATAGTAAGCAAACCAATCTATATACTCATTCGATACCACACCATAATCCAATCAACTCTTAAAATGTATATATAAGTAAGTAAAAAAAATGCTACATTAAATTAAATATACATACCACACAATCAAACTAACGAAGACAAGTACTATCATAATGTGATTTCCTAATGGTCGAGGATTTGTGAATAGGACGACGAGGATAATGGAGGACAAAGTTCCCCTTTTGTTCGATGATATTTCCATCTCGGTCGAAACATACTTCTTCGACGCATCGAACTTCGTCATCTTCCTCCATGTGTTATTCCTCTTCTTCCTCATCATTGCTGCCTTCAATGGTTTTTTCAATAGCCAAATTTGAAGAATCATCTTCAACAACTGTTGGATTCATAGGATTATTCAATATATATTTTTGCAAATTACGAAGAATTCTACTTTGTTCCTCTTGTTCTTTGGACATAGGAAGTTGTAAAGCTTGTATTTCAGTCAACATCTCCAGAACATTCTTCATTTCTCCTTTTAAGTTAATAACTTTGGCCATAGTTATGTTTTGGAAGGGGCCTTGGGTAGGAAAAGGAAGGAAAACGATGAATTCTTTTCTCTAAAATATTTGGGATCAGAGGAGGCCATGGTTTATTTATTTTAGAAGTTTAAAACAAAGAGAATACAGAAAAATGAAGAAGAAAGCTAAATTTGGTTATTATATAACCACAAATTTGAATTTTAGAGGGAAATTTAAAGTACAGAAATTACCGTTAAATGTCGACTTAGGGGGATAAGATATGTCGACATATATGTTATAATTTTTATTATTTTGTTTTTATTTATATTTTGTAATGTTTACTTGATTATTTATATTTCTGATAGAGAACAAATTCCTAACTCTTTTCTTAACTTAGTAAAAGATGTTTGATTCAGTGGTTTTGTGAATATAACAGCTATTTTATTTTCAACGTTTATAAATTCAAGTGATATTATTTCTTTGTTTACACTATCCCTTAGAAAATGGTGTCTCGTATCAATATATTTAGTTCTAGCATGATGAGTTGGATTTTTAGTCAGATTGACCACACTTGTATTATCACGGTATATTGGTGATTTAGTAAAATTCAAACCAACATCTGTTATGTTTGTTGCACATAGATAACCTGTGAACATGCTAATGCTGCTGAAATATATCTTGCTTTTGTCATGGGCAGAGATACAGAGTTTTTCTTTTTGCTAAAGCAGAAAATCAGAGAGCGTCCCAAAAAGTGACAAGTTCCACTTGTGCTTTTTCGGTCTGATTGCAACCAGCATAGTCAGCATCTCTATATGAAATTAATTCAAAGGAGTCTTCTTTTGGGTAAAAGTGTCCATATCTAATGTGTTGTTTACATATCTCAAAATTCGATTTACAGATTTTAAATGAGTTTCTTTAGGTTGAGAATGATATCTTGCATAGAGACAAACACTGTGCATTATATCAGGACTATTCACAGTTATATAGAATAGTGATCTAATCATTCCTCTATATAATTTTTAATCTACATCTTTTTAATTTTCTTCTTTATTTAATTTTTCATGAGTTGCTATGGGAGTTGGTTTACCATTGGTATTTGGCATACCAAATTTATTAGCAAAACCTTTAGCATATTTTTCTTAACTAATAAAAATTCCATAACTTAGTAGTTTTATTTATAATCCTAGAAAATAATTTAGTTCTCCCATATGGCTCATTTCAAATTCCTTAGCAATTATTTCTAGGAATTCCTTATTTAGTTTATCGTTGGTAGATCCAAAAATAATATCATCTACATATATTCGTATTCAATAAATATCAGTTTTATCTCTTTCAAAAAAAGTGTTCTATCTATTTTACCTATTTCAAAATTTGGTTGTAACAGATAGGATTAAAGTCTATAATGCCAAGCTCTTGGGGCCTATTTCAGACCATACAAAGCCTTCTTTAATTTGTAAACATGATTGGGTAGTTTTGCATCTTGGTGGTTGTTTTACATATACGTCTTTTTTTAATAAAACCATTTAAAAATGCACTTTTAACATCTATTTCATATAACTTAAAATTATTGTGATCGGCGAAAGCAAGTAAAATTCGTATAGCTTCTAATCTTGCTACGGGTTAAAAGGTTTCATTAAAATCTATTCCTTCTTGAAAAAAAATGTTTGGTATACAGCTGCCTGTAGCTTGACAAAAATGGCGAGCGTTTCTCGTTTTGACAATATTTTACTTCACGTGTTTCCTTCGTACTGCCTGTAGCTGTCGCTCTCCCTTCTGCCGCCTTCCCTCCTTCGTCCATGCCTTCCTCTCCCCCCCTCTCTCTATCCCTGTTGAACCACCGTCTTCGCCTTCCTCAACGTGTTCAGGTAGGGTTTTCAAAGTTCGTCTTCTATAGCCTCGAGTGCGTCCCTTTCCATGCTATCTGAAATTGACTTCCCTCCGCTGCCATCTGTCAGAGCGGTATCAGGTGATGTTGAGTGTGAGCGTATGTGTATGGAGAAGCTATCATCTTCGGTTGGTGATGAATTTGGGAATGAAGTTGGCCCTGTGCCTTTGGTTGTGAATGATGCTGGTGTCATTGGTACTAATGGCGGTGAAATTGATGAGTTTTGTAAGGTGTTGGGTGAGGTAGCCGCTGTTGGTTTGAGTTGTGCCCAATGCCCATCTACTGTTCGCCCAATTGCCCTTGTGAATGTTGACCCCAAATGTTCTGTCTTGAGTTCAGGTTTTAAATTACATTCGGCCCTACCTGTTGTGGCTGCTGCTGTGATCCCTTCTGACATGGAGTTTCCTGCAGCACCATCCCCTGTTGGAACCAAATCTTGGTCCTCGCTTTTTTCATCTTTGCCTCGTAACGCGGGAGTATACAAACCAGTAGATTTTGAAATTGTTGAGGACAATGGAGTGATGATCCCTCCCGCTAACGTAATGCAAGCTGGTCTGGACTTTTGGTCTGATTATTTGGTTGGATTCTTTTTGGACCCTAATCAACGTCTTCATGACGCGTCATCTATTTGCCGTAGGGCTTGGCGGCTTCATGGAGACCTTCGTGTTAGGTTGGTAGACTCCATGTACTTCTTGTTGTTCTCCTCCCCTGAGGATCGCAGTCGTGTTCTTGAGGCCGAGCCTTCCTTCTTTGACGGGAAGCCATTCATTATTACTGCCTGGTCTCCTATGGTTGCTAGGGCTCGTGAGCAAGCTCTTTCTATCCCTGTTTGGGTTTATTTCTCTCAAATTCCCTCTGCTCTTCAGCTGCTCCTTGGGTTGAATTGGTTGGCTTGCAATGTTGGTAAATTGAAGTGTTTTGATGCTAATACTGTTGCACGTGATAAGTTGATGTATGCTAAGGCTCTTATAGAGATTACCCCCAATAAGCCTCTTCCATCCTCTATTCCTGTTCAGCTTGCTGTTGGTCACGTTGTGGATGTCCGTGTTCGTTACGGTTGGGTCCCGGAGATTTGTTCCTCCTGTCACTCCTTTGGCCACTTAGTTTCTTCTTGCTCCCATTCTGTTTGTTTAGCTGCTGCGCCTAAGATTCCCCTGCCATGGCCTCCCCTTAGGAAGTGGGTTCCTAAAGTTTCTGCGATGGCCCCTACTGCTGTAGCTCCTTCCGTTCCGGATGCGGTGTCACCTGATTCGCGACCAGCTTCCCCATCTGCATCCATTGTTCCTATTGATGTTTCCGTGGTTTCCACTGCTGCTCAGGATCTTGTTTCACCCCAGTTGCATGTAGTTTGGGTTGACTCTGAGAGATGTTGGGTTGATCGTCGTTCGGATATTCGTTTCAACCCTGTCGATGGTTCTTTCTTCCGTTATGTGTCCGATGATCTTAGGGACCAACGATGCCTTTATTATCGACCTTCTGGTGACTCCCTGGTTCTTGATTTGGATGGTTCGAATGCTGAGTTTAATACAACTGTGCTAGCTGATATGTCTTGGGATCGATCTTTTATTTACTCGACTGATGCTGAGATATATGATCCTGCTCTTGCTCTCCTTTTTCGCCCGTATATTGGTATTCTAGGGAACGCCTCCTCTTCCATTGTGGAAGATGTTCTTGGTGTCTCTACCTCCTTGTAGGAGTCCTAGTCTTGTTAGTATTATTGTAGCTGTGACATGTCTGTCACACTCCTGTGCTGTATTTTCTCTCTTTTTTAGTAGGTAAGGTGCCTCTACCTTACTCCTGTAATTCAGCCGTTTATTACGTTCGTAATAAAAAGTGGACGGTCCACTATAAAACCGGCTGGCTTTGCCAAAAAATCTATTCCTTCTTCTTAACAATAATCTTATGCAACTAATCGAGCTTCATTACTCATAACCCCTCCTTCTTCATTCATTTTGTTTCTATATACCTATTTAGTTCCGATAATGGATTTATCCTTAGGCCTTGGGACTAATTGCCATACATCATTTCTTATAAATTGATTCGATTCCTCTTGCGTAGCAAGAATCCATAAATCATCAGTTGATGCTTCCTTTGGATTTTTAGGTTCAATAGTTGAAATAAAAGCAATGTTACTCATTTTATTTAGTTGATTTCTAGTTTTAACAACATATTCAATATTTCCAAGTATATTTTCTACATGATGATCTTTCAAGTGTCTTTTTCTTTTATTTGGACATGAATTTTCTGAATTATTATTATTTTCATTTTCGGTAATCTCATTATTACTAATTTCATTAGGGCTATCAATATTTTCTTGTTCATTAACATTTGGATTATAAACTTTAAAATTCTCATCAAATGAGACATGTAATGTCTCTTCAATAGTATTAGTTCAAGGTTAAAAACTCTATAAGCTTTACTTCTATTTTGAATATCCAATAAAAATTCCTTTATCTGATTTAGCATCAAATTTATCCAAATTATCTTTAGTATTTTAAAAAAACATTTACTACCAAAATTTTTAAAGTATGATACTTTAGGCTTTTTATTACAGAATAATTTATATGGTGTTTTCTTAGTTAATGGTCTTATTAAAATTCTATTTAATATATAAATTGCAGTACCAACTTCTTCAGCCCAAATTTTTTTAGGTAAATTACTATCACTTAACATAGTTCTAGTGCACTCTTGAATCATCCTATTTTTATGTTCCACCACTCTATTTTTTGTGGTGTTCATGGAAATGAAAAATTATGAGTTATATCTTTCTTATTACAGAAATTCTCAAAATTTTCATTTTTGAATTCTCCACCATGATCGCTCTGAATAGTTTTTAATTTTACTAGTCATTTGATTTTGAATTTGTTTAACAATGATTTTAAACATTTTGAAAGCATCACTTTTAAGTTTTAAGAAAATCGTCTAGGTAAACCTAGAGTAACCATCTATGATTACAAACATATATCTACTATAATTTATAGATTGTATCTGTGAGGGACTGAAAAGATCTAACTGAAGAAATTCAAGGGGTTGAGAGATAAAAATCATATCTTTTGATTTAAAAGAAGGTTTTCTAATTGACATGCATCACATAAATTATCAAATTTAAAATTCATTTTGGGAAGACCTCTAACTATATCATTTTAGCAATTTTAGATATTAATTTGAAACTCAAATAACTAAATCTTTTATGCCAAATCCAGGAATCACTTGATTCAGCCAAAAGACATAAATTAACATTTGAGATTTTCATACATAATATATAGATATTTCATTTCCTAATACCTTTAAAGATAATGTTTGACTCATTATATTCAATGTGACATTTATCTTTTACGAATTTAATTTTGAAACCCTTATCACACAGTTGACTAATACTCAATAGATTATGCTTTAAATTCCTAGCTAACAAAACATTAGAAATAGTAGGAGTTTTAGAATTACCGACATTACCGATGCCAATCACATATACTTTAGAGTTATCTCCAAAAAATTTCGATCCACCATCTTTGAAAACTACATCTTTCAATTTTTTTGGATTTGTAGTCATGTGCCTTGAGCATCCACTATTCAATATCCATTTGTCATTTTTAATCTGTAGAGTATGATCATCAAGTGCCTGTTCATCAAAAGCCATTTAACACATATGTTCTTGCAATTTAGACCTTTTCAAAAGATTGTGTGATTTTTTATGATGAATAGATGTAAATTTATGAAACAACATTATGATGACTTTGCAAATTATCTTTTCAAAAATAGTGTTAAAAATATTATCATAAATTTCCATTGAAACTTAAAAAAAATTAAATTATGAATACTTTGAAAAATCAATGCTTAGATACCAAATGTGAGTCAACAGAATAAAGATCTTAAGGCTAAATTAACACTAATGGGTGGAGGGCAAATAGTATTTAACTGATTTTATGAATATTCTTTAAGATTCTACTTGGAATGATGTACTTAACAATCACAGAAACAATCATACAATCATAGTGCAGCTAAAATTAAATACAATAAAAATAAAAAGGAAAGAACGTACTAGGATTTTATACCGGTTCGAAATTACTCTACAACTAGTCCGATACAACTCCTCATACGGATTTCTTTTCAACTCGCAAATGCAAATACAATCTCGATTTCAAGGCTATGAGGTATACCCTCTAGAATTCCGACCTCTAGGTATAGGCATTTGATTTTTAGGCAACATGCACATCCATTTGATTTACGGGCTACTAAGCACGCCTAACTGATTTTACAGGCTACAATCACACCTAATTGATTTTACGAGCTTTAATCATACCCACAAGTATAGCAGTATGATACGATAAGGTTTTATAGACTTTGATCTTCGATCTTGATTACAACTGATCCTATAACTCGTGAATAACCCTTTGACCTTGATTTGAGTGAAAGAGATGATAGAAATCAAAGAGTAGATGAAGGAAAATCAAAGAGTGGATGAAGAAAAATCAAACTAGTGATGGTTGAATTTAATTCTGGTTGAATTTCGACAGAGTTTGGGTATATTTTGATTTAGAAAATAAGAGAGTGGAATGAGAGAGAAGAATAAGAAAGTAGATGTTAAAAATTCATTTAGAGGTCTAATATATATAGGGAAACAACGGTCATGTCCATTCATGATGAGATACAACGAAAAGACTTCCATTCAAAATTTAATTTTTAAAATTATGGCTACTATGTCGACATATAGGGATTGGATATGCTGACATATCCTTCACAAAGTTGAAAAACACTTTAAAAATATTATTTTGAAAATCCATTACTTTGTAAAATAATTTGATACTTTATAGAATCATTTAAATAGAGTTTACACACATTTCAATCAAAATATAACTTAATAAAATTTTATAAAATAATTTTGAAAGATTTAAAAATACAAAAATAATATCTTTATTAGTGTAGGAGATTGAAAATCATTTTAAGAAATATTTTGAAACGATTATTTGAAACCATGATATTTGAAAATAATTTAAAACAAAATTAGAGAGGGAGAGAGAGATCAGGAAAGTGCTATCAGGGTTTTAACAAAAGCTCTACGACTCTGTAACTTATCTCGAATATCTTGAAATCTTGAACTCTTCAATACTTATGAGTCTTCAATTATCATCATCTTGAATCTACTCTTAATATTGTATAGTCTTCTTAATCAACACCTGTCTAATATCCTGCACTATATTATATATATATATATATATATATCTTGATAACATATTCGTATCTATATTTTATACAATTTCCTATAATTGTTATTATCAAAACCAAAACCTACGGTACTGACACACATCAATTATAAAATATAAATCGACCGACATATAAGCAAATGGACAAATTAATATAGCAACAGAATGGGCATTTATTCCGCTCTATAGATGTCCAAAATAACCTATTCAATTAATTATAGTAGAACATGATTTCTTCTACTAAACAGATATCTAAAATAATCTACCTAATTAAATTAGCAGAATGGTGTTTTATCCTGCTAAACAAATGTGAGCAGTAGGGTATAATTAATTTACCACGTTATTATCTAAATCAACGTGTTTATAACCAGTCACTATTATATTTTCATTAAATTATCCTTCAACAAAACCACCAACTATTTATACCAAAGTGTTCTACTCGTTAATATGAGTCTAATGCAAAAATTCATGGGTTAAACGGATTAAATATGAATGAGTTACGACATTTCAAAGTTTGGATAGACTTAATTCATAGATTTAAACCAAATAATAGATTTCTCGCCAAAAAATCAAAGCTTGTAACGATCTAAATTTTTTAGTGGTTTTTATAATGTAATTAACTGAAATTTTGGTTGAAATTAAATAGTAAGTTTTTGAAATAAAACTTTGATATTTGGTATGCGTCTGTTAAAACATAGCAAATGGAAAATTTTTATAGGAAAATATAAAAGTCAGTTCTATAGTGTAATTTTCAATGTCAAATTAAAATCAGTTAATTTGACGGAAATTTAAATGTTTTCAAAATCTGAATATTTTTATATAATAAATTTGTAAATAATTTTCTGACAGAGACTTATAATTCGTATTGCCAAATTTTGTCTGCTATAGCCTCGTTTATCTTACTTTCGGCGTTTTAGCAACATTTTCGATACCGAATAATGACTTCTGATAGGATAATTGTATCGCTTATATCTATGTACCATTCTGTTCGCCTCATCGTGCTGATCTCTAAGGTTTATTCATTTGTGCATTATAGAATTCGGTAAACTCAGTAAAACTGTCAACCGTATTGGTACCCGTTTGAGTCTATTTGTTTTCCATGACCATTCAACCTTCCATCATATAAACCCAACAGGCATTCGCAATTACTATTTTATGAAATTCAATGTATATGGTTCTGATATTCTCACTATATTTAATTATATGCCGGTTCTGTTTCTTTTTATGTGAATTCATTAAGAAGGGATATAATTTAATAATAAGTTATATATTTTGATTACTTTTGTTTCGTATGAAACTGTTCCCTGCTCATATATTTTTCTCCAGACCATCAGCCACTTGCTTTATATTCCCTAAAATTTATATCCAACCTTTTTACCTTTTCTATTCCACGAGTTAATTATGTTGATGGTTTAGCTTGCATATTTTATTTTTCCTTCTATTGATTGATTTTTTAAAAAGAAAGTTTTATATTAAGTTTATATATCTTTGCCTAGAAGCTGCTTCGTTCACTACTACAAAATGTTTCCTCTCCCTCCATTTATTCCTCTTCCTTCTCCCCCTCTTTTCTTCATATTCCTCCGTCCATATTTCCGAAAAAATATATTTCAAAAGCTTATATTTGTTTAAGTTCGAAACTTGCTTGCTCGTGCGTGCTCGTGTGCCGCTTGACCTCGCATCCTCTCCCCTCTAAACGAACAGCAGCTTACTCCCATCGTCGAATCCACTTGTTGAACACCCTGCCTTCCATCCTCTCTCCCACTCTACGACCTTGCAACCGCCATTGCAATACAAATCGACATCGAACCTTCCGCCTATTTTCTCTGGCCTTCCCTCTCTCTTTCTCTCTCTGACTTGTCATTCTACACTTGAAAGCCTCGCCACCCTTCCTAATAGGCAAAGCCACTCCTGCCAGCATATGCCATGGCCTTCCCTTCTACAGCCACCCCCTCCCATTCTTTCACCGACTGTCGAGCACAGTACGATCATCACCTTGCCCACCTTTGCTTCCCTCTGTGTCAGGCCCAAGTTGCACCCACTGCAGTCAAAACCCATCACTTCATAGCCTTCTCTTCCTACTAAAAGTAATAATAATATGTGTATATATAGCTGCAGCTGATCATAGAGAATCCTTCCACTGCGTTCTTCTTCATGCACCTGTGACATGCTCCCTTCGCCATCACCGTACCCACCACGCGGCTATGTTCCCCGCCAAAACGCAACGACCATCTCCTCTTCTCTTGTATACATACGAAGGTATACAGTTATACTTTTCGTGTGTATATATATATATATATATATATAATTTTCATTGGTTTTGAAAATATATATAAGTTGAAGGCAGATATAATATATGTGTGCAGTATATAGACTTAAAGTATATCATGTTATAAAAGCAATATATATATATATATATATATATATATATATATGATATTTGGAAGGTAATATTTTCGTTTTGTTAAATAGTGATTTTTGAATGGTCATATATATATGCGTGAGTTATTTATATACTACGGCCGAGCTTATACTGTGTTTTAACATGTGCATATATATATATATATATATATGTTTACACATTAGATATATATATATATATATATCGGTTTAAAGTATGAATTGCCTGAAATGTCTTACATGTAATAGTTATATATTAGTATACCAATAATATATTTAGTTTTAAGAAATGATTTCATTTACTGTACATGTAATATAATAAATATATGCGTTAAAAATTTATAGTGATCTTGTAATGTATATAGATTTTGATTTTTGACATATGTATATAGGTTTAAGATTAATATTGATTTTCCAAATACACACACACATACTACAACGATTTTTAAATTTAACATGTGTTTAAAATTTTGATTTTGAAATATATAGCTATATATTTTTATTTCTATGACCTCTAGTCCATCTCGACTTACATTCTCAACATCAAATTTGTCGCAACAGTATTTTTCAGCATTATCAATTTCCCGTACCCATCCGTGTCCGTTTTTATCTTATTCTCGTGTTTCTCTAGTGGCGAAAGGCGAGTAATCACTCACGATTAACATTCTTATATTTATTTGATTCAATTCACATGAAATGACGATTAAAATACGTTGTTAAATATTGAATTGTTAAGTTATTTAATTGTTAAATCTGATATGGTATTATCTGAAATTGTTCACCTATTACATATGACACCTAGTGTATATTATATTTAAATTTGTTATTGATGATATATGTCTGTTATTGATATATTATTATCATATTTATTCTCATTCTGCCAGTTCCCTGTTAGTTTAGAAATCTCTATGGGTTGAAATGATACATACCCGAACGATATTATAGATTAGGGGAAAATCGTTATGGGTTGAAATGATAAACCCAAGCGATTTTCATTGGTTTTGAAATTTAAGATTGCGGGTTGAAATGATATATACCCGCAAATATTTAAATTGCGGAGTGAAATGATAAATATTTGTATCACTTGACCATATGATAGAAAATTATATATGGACACTGTTGGTCTATAGTTTGAAAATGATTTCCAAAGTTTTGAAAGGAAGTATATGGGTTTTAATAAATATTGATTTTTAAAATATAATATATATAAATGTTATTTTATATATGTCTAAATTATAGAATTTTAAAATTATATGTTTTGTAAATTTTAAAATTTTAAGTTAGTTTTAAAAATATAATTTTTAATATTTTTCTTATAATTTTATTATTTTAAAATATATAAATAAGATTTAATATAAAATAAATTTAATAATAAGATTTAATTTAATAAAAATTTAATTTAACTAGTTTACAATATGTTTAAGTATTTTTTTAAATTTATATTAAAATTTTAAAAATAGATTTTTCCAACTCTAATAATAAAGGTTGGGAAGATAAATAAATGTTTGACTTAAAGTTTAAATTAGTGAATAATTGAATTCAAATAAGAATTAATTTGAAATTATTGATTTTGAGATTTTGAAAGATATGGTTTATAACTTGATTTGATAGAAAGTGATTAAATGAATATTCTCAAATTTCAATAAAATTGAGACTAAATATTTAATATTGATTTAAATTTATAAATTGAGATTTTATTTAATTGTTATTAAAATGATTAAGTGAATATTTTCCAATTTGAAGTTAAATGTTGAAATATAAATGAAACTTATATTGAAAATGTTTGAATATTTAAACTTTGAATCTTATTGGAATTGAAATGATAGTTGAAACCTGCGTTTGAAACAGATAAAAATTGAAATGGTTTAGTGAGAATTTGAATTGAATCTTTGACCTTTAAATTTAAATGGTTAAACTGGAATTGGTTTAAATTGAATTTTTGAAATTTAAGTTGATTTGAATCAATTTGCGAAATTGGAGGAAACTAATTATATTATATAAATTATTTTAATATATAAACTATTCTAATATATAACTATTTTAATATATATATATGTATATATATATATATATATATATGTATACTATTTTCAATATCTAAACTGTTTAAGTGGAAACTGTTATGATTACGGAGGTGTTATGATTTCGAAAGTGTTATGATTTCCAAAGTGTTATGTTTCAAAAGCGTTATGATTTTGAAAGTGTTACAATTTTGAAAGTGTTACGATTCTAGAAATGAATACTATTTATAGTGAATAATGATATCAAATTGATATTGTTTTGAAATGAATATTATATTTTGATATGAAGTATGAAGTACGAATTATTTGAAATGAAATGACCACGGTGTGAAATAAGCGTTTGGTTGTTGAAGAGACCGAGATCGGATATTGTCATACTCCCTGCCAATACTGAAAACTACTTTAACAACTATGTATGCAGTGGAGATTCTAGAATGAAGTAGGATGGTTGGCAATGATTATATATGAGGTATTAACATAGTCCTAACTCCCACGAGTCAGCCTGATGTGGCTAAAATAGAAGCTATACCGAGCCAAATGAGGTCGCACCTTCGATCGGGCGCATTTCTTCGATACCATTCTATTTCTTTTGTGATTTGATTGGGTACACCTTTGATTTGGGAGTGTGTCACAAGGTAGGTGGTAGTAGCTGCTATGCATTACCACCAGTCCGGGAATGCAATTAGTATATCCATCCTAGCATTGCTTTGCGCGCCTGTCACATGCCTTATCGCGCCTTCTACAAGTTTGGCTTGTACCATACCTATCGAGTGCCCTATGATAGCCTCCAGTTTACGGAGGAGTTACGGTACTGTGTAGACAACAGGAATATATGAAACGTGTTAAGAGGGATATGGGTAATGCCTTAACGCTATTTTAATAGTTTACTTTACTATAGACATGTTATAATAGCGTATATTACTTTACTACATAGTAGATAGTTCCGCGGATCCTTAGAGGATGGAAATCCCAAAAATCCTTTAAGTTACTTGTATTTTAGTTGACATTTCACTTGAATTGAATTTACTATATAAGAATGTTAATCCTGACTTGAGTATTTTATGTTTTACTTTATGCTTGGGTCAGACTGAGTGTCACAACGTTTAAGACACACATTTGGAGATTGGAGCATTGTCTGAAGATCTATCGATCCAGCCTTCAGTTATTTCAGTTTATTCCAATTATTTATGTTCAGTCTCGACAGTTGTTTATGTATCAGAGATTCATTTGCATTTCAGACTCTGTTGTATTTTGTTTCAGACTGTGTTGTTTATATGGTAGCTTCGTGAACTACTATTTATCTATTTTACTACATATTGTTATATTACTCTGTTTCTGTAATTCTGTGATCGATTTATTTACTATATATGTTAAGTTTTTCCAAATATAAGTTAACAATATGTTGTTTTGAGAAAATCAATTTCGACATGTGTGGATGCGAATGGTTCGAAATAGCAGGTCGTTACAAAGCCCATGCCCAAACCCGCTATGCCTTCTTTCCAAATAAAATTCCCAATTCGATTTCCTCCTAACTCCACTTTGCATTTTCCTGAACCCACCACCAATGTGCACGACCATGCACATGCACACCAACCCCGCCAGCATATCACCTAACTAACCCCACCCACAAACTCCACAGCTTGAGTTCATCATTCCGCTACCTAGGGAACCACCTCCGGCTACATCTAACATTTTTCGTCCATCTTGCCCAAATTTGTAATTGCGTCTGGGTAATAAAGTCGCCCCATTCTGATGCCTACAACCTCCGCCTCAGTCAATAATAGACCATGCCACCACCTCCATCGGCTCTGCCATTCATCCCTGCACCTTTGAGCTCCGCCTTTACTAACTCGACACCTCACACCACCGTCCCCACTATGATTTATGAACCCTAAACCAACACGTCCATTAAATCCTAACTTGACCTTGATTGAGCAACTTCGACCACCACAGCCACCTCGAGCACCTCCAAAAGACTCGTACAGCCCAAGCTCCCTCCAACCGCCTCCGCTCCTCCCCTCGACTACTAAATCATCAGAAAAAGCGAAATGAACAGAAATTATTCATCGAACCCCAACCTCCTAAAATCAAGCGACTAGCTATAAAAATCATTTTCAACGATACAAACCCGACCGTACTCTCTGTTCATCGTATTGCGATTGTCGAAATTCTAACAGTACTTGAGCAATACTATTTTTAGCCCATTGCCGCCACCTCACTCGACTAAAGGACACACAATTGTTTTAAAAAAAATACAAAAAGTCCTAACACACAACTTTCATGTTCGAAGATTTTGCTAACTATAAGCAAAATTTGAGATATTGATTTTAGAAGGCAGAAAGGAGGAGCTTCTTCTCTTTGTTTTGAAATCACAGAGTAGACGAAGAAAATGAAGATAAGTTCAAAAAGGAGAGGATGAAGAAAAATGAAGAAGTGTTGCATGTGTAGAGTTGATGAACACTTATAACCCAAAATCAAATTACATTACTTCCAACCTAAGCTAAACAAAATCCTTACTCCAAGTTAACCAAAATTTACAGTCCACCCATCGAATCAAGTGTAGTCAATATTAAGTCAAGTTGAAAAAAAATTAAATTTGATTTGATTTGCAAAAAGGTTTCGAAAAGGGGATTTGGGGTACTCTGCTACACAATATCCCATTAGCGTATGAACCACGAACGATAGAAATAGAAATACGATTGTGCACAACAATGTGACACGATCACAAAACAATTATAAAATACACCAGTTATCAAATTTCTGTTAAAGTTCAAAAATACCAATGTTTAGCGTAGAAGTGAATTTAAATAATTTCCAAATTACAAATTATGGTAAAATCCTATAAATTTATTTTATTACCAAATTGATTTTCTTTTAGTAAAACCATTAATCAAATATTTAAAATTAATTAAATATTCCTAAAATCAAAGTGATAAAATTCCGCAGCGTTACATGAGGTTAGTCAAAAGAATATAGAAGTCTACTCGATTAATCTGGTTGTTACTTTGAGGTTGATGTGAGACATCACCTATAATAAGTAACCATAATGACGCAGGTTAGTTCTAAATTCTACAGTGTAAATCTACCTAGGTACTCTAGCTAGCAGTACATATGAATAGTCCGACTAATGTGAGACATCACCATGGGATACTGGTCAGAATACGAAGGATCTGCTTTAGAGATTGAAGTTATTAAGTGGTTGCATAAGGGCCTGCCTCTTCTCTATATAGGTAGTAGTAAATGGTTGGGGTTATGGGTTAGACATGGTAGATGATATCTCGGGAAAGGGCAGGAAGTATTAAGTGGCCAAAGAGATTCTGTGCAATGTCAACTAGATAATTACTAGTGAGGAGTCCACTTTGGATTATAGATAGTAAATGATGTGGACCTACCTTAAATAAGGTATTAAATGGCCGGAGTCTGCTTAATTCTTATTTAAAGGTATTAAGTGACTTGAGTACTATCTCTATCATTGATAGGATATTATGGATGATAGATATGGTTAATTGGGTTGATAGCAAATTGTTTATGGGCTTATATTTGGAAAGCCTTTTATTTAAGTTTGAGAAAAGCCTTTGAGCTTATATTTGGAAAGACTTGTGATGTTGGTAGAATACGTAAGACATATTCCTATTTAAATTATACTGTCGAGTGCTAATATAGTAAGGCTCGAGATTTTATTTACTAGACGTATGTTGTTCTGACTCCTTCATCGTTACAATATAGGTTAAGAAGGACGATGCTGTAGATGGAGACATTGATGAGACTTGTGGCAGTAGTCTATTTGTTTACTTGTTATTTTCTATAGTTTCTGATGTATCCAGAAATAAAAACAATGTTGTAATTTTGGAATATTGTACCATGGATATGTAACGGTGATTATGGATAATTTATTATGGCTTTCAATGACATTTTTAAGTTTGAATAAAATGTGTATTGTTGTTATTATTATATTTTATCCTTCAACTGTTCTGAATGCATAGATAAATAGCTCTATATAGTTCTTTTTACCAACCAACAACCAGCTTTGAGTTGGGTCTAAGTTTCGATAGGCCTTTGTTGGGTCAAAATTTAGGTCCATTTCAGGCCCGGTTGTTACATTTGGTATCGGAGCTCAGGTTAACTGATCAATGGGGTTAGTTACATGTATGATGCAACGACCTAGAGTTTTTGTCATTTGATTTTGAGATATTTAATTAATTTTAAATATTGAAATATTAGTTTTAGAAGTCAAACAGCTTAAATTCCAAACATTAAGATTTATTTGAATATATGAATTTTGAATTTGTGGATCTTGGATTTAATGTGCATAAAAATGATCTTGGAAACTTATTTAAATTCTGTGTAAATAATAATAAAGATAGTAAACTTTAATTTATAATATTAAGTGATTTGAATTGTTTTAATAATAATTCATTTAAATTAACGTGTTAAAATTGCCTTCCGGAGCACTGTTTTGATTTTCGACGAAACCAGTTTCATTGTATCCGTAATAGTGAATTATTGTATACCGTCGTATTTCGTGGCGGTCGGATGTATTATTTGGTCGTACAAGCTCGAAACGTGTAGGAACTGACTGCAGGAATTAATATAATATAATTGTGTTTAAAAAGCTATCTTCGATATATGATCGAATTAGGTCCCATGACTAGTTCCATTGAGTTTAAAATAGGAGTATTACATATGGAATGCCAGGCGGCACGTCTCGATAGGTGTTCGAGATTTTCGGACTTTTAGGGCTAGACATTTTCTAATTATATATATATATAATATTAGCCCATACCCATACTTACATTAGCCCATACCCACCTTACATTGCACGTCTTTAACCATACCCCTTCCTTTACAAAAATCGTGTTCTACTAGAGAAAACCGAGTTCTCCATTTTTCAAATTATAAGCATAGTTCATCCAACAGTCGCCGTTCATCGTGGCCACGTGTGGCATTTTCACGCCTCGACGTCAACTGGAGTATTGTTTTCGGTGACGTAATGAAGCTAATCAAACCATTGGGTCACGACCGATCGGGATGGGGAGGCGCAATATTAGAGATGAACGACAGTTTCAATTTTCATCGATTGGAGTGTTTTGGTGATCCTATGGGTGATGGCATGTGAAGGGAAAATGTAGAGTAGAGTAAGAGCAAGCTTCGGCCAAAATTTGGTGGCTAACGGTGATCCATGGCGGTGGCATTTTTGGTTTGAACAGAAACGTGTTTTTGGGTTTCTCGCGAGCTAGCGACGACTGGAGGTGATGAGGTCGGTGGGGTTGGGCACGGCTTAGATGGGGCTAGCTGTAGGAGCGAGGCAGTGGCGATTGGACAGTTGTAGTGGCGACGAAGATTAAGGGAAGTGGCAGCCTAGGTATTTTCGTGTGTGATCGAGGATGAGGGGAGAAGGATTAGGAATCATTAAGGTCAAATATACTAGTTAATGATGTATTTAGATAATAAAATATATTATTTAAATTCTTGGATCATATTAATGCAATAGTTTGATGATATTAGGTCGGATTTGAATGCGGATTTTTGCATTACAATTATATTGGCGAATATTATGTTTAGGAATTGGTTTGGATGAATTCTGTACAGTTGAAATTTGGGATAAACCAGACGTCATTCAATTTTAATACTAATCGGAATGCCTTAGCGACAACATAAATTTCGATGAGTTAAGCTGTTGCTAACCAGTTATATTATTAATTGATAAAAATTGTTGATTAGACGTTTGAGTGATTTATTGTTTTATCAGTTGGTTGGGATTTATTCCCACCTACAGATCGGATGACCCATATTATATAATTATATACTGTTTGTGATGTAAGGGGATAGGTTGGAGGGATCCAATGGGATTCCTTGCAATTGTTGATTTTAATTTCAATTATATTTCTGTCATATGAATTATTAGATATTAAACCTGATTGTCGACACTTTTGGTTATGACCTTGTTATAGGTTTGAAACTTAAAACCCTATAGTCATAGAAAATCAATATTGGTTGAGTGCTTGGTAGCTATTGGCCTTAAATTAGTACTTTTAAATACTATAAATTCCATTTGGGGGGTAGGGATTGATTTTGGAACAGAAATGATTTTAAATATGGAATTGGGTTTTGGAAATATTTTGTTTTTAAGGATTTAATCTCTATTTCACTCCAGTTTTATTAACTGCCTTTTCTAAGTCATTAGAAATGTTTTCTTTCAAAAATTATTTATTTATATTTAATATTATTTTTAAATTATTTATTTATATTTAATATTGTTTTAAAATTATTTATTTATATTCAATATTGTTTTAAAATTATTTTTTTATATTTAATATTGTTTTAAAATTATTTATTTATATTAATATTGTTTTAAAGTTATATATTTATATTAATATTATTTTAAGTTATTTGCTTATATTAATATTGTTTAAAAGTCACCTGTTTATAATTAATATTGTTTTAAAGTTATTTATCAATATTTTAATATTTTGAAAGGTTAATTATTTTAAAAATAAATATGGCTTGAAAGTAATAATAAGGATTTATTAATTATGTTTTGAAAATAATTATTATTTATAATTATGGTGAAGGTTAATTATTATTGTTTTATTAAAAATGTTTTGGAATTATATATTGTTATTTTTAAGATTTTTGAAGTTAATAATTATTACTTGTTTATATTATTTATTATTAATAATAATTATTTTTGGGTTTTAAAGTAAATGATTTTTATTTATTTATAAATGTTTTCAAGACTTATAAATAGAGGTTTATAAAATGGTTTAAAAGCCTAAAGAAAGATTATTTACAAGGAAAAAGACTTTTATAAATGATTAGATGTTTACAAATGAACTTTAGAGATGGGTCTATATATTCTAAGAGGAGTATTGTAATTAATTTTATGAATTTATTAAGGGTTATAAACGATTTGAGAAAGGGTTTAGAAATGTTTGTAAATGGTTTCTAGAGATTTATAAAATAGTTCGTAAATGGATTTAGAAATTTGTAATGGAGTTTATAAATGATTTTAGAATTGTATAAAAAGGAAAACTACCTCAGTGTTGGTGAATATACTTACACCGTTGAGATAAGTATATGGATATTTTTCCAGGTATTGAAATATAGGAATTTATGGATATATATATCTTCCTAAAAAGGGTTTTTATACAAATATTGAAAAAGTGAACTTAATTAATGAAAAGATTAATCAAGGAGACTAGTCGTTACTTACGTGCTTAACCAATATTGGTTTTCCCTTCTGAAATAAATCCCTGATTTGGGTATGTTTGTTAATAGTTAAATAATCGACTCGAATATGGACCTAAAACGTAACCTTGCAAAAATTTAGGAGAAATACGTGAGTTATATGGCACAGTCATCTCCGATGATGCGGTGCTGTGAGTACAAATCTCGTTTTGCTCTCCTAGGACAAATGGTAAGGAAATCCATCCACTAACGGTTAGGAGGTGATCTCTGCTCTTATCTTTGACTGTTATTTCCTAAAGAACTGGGGTTGAGTTTAGCAGAAACTATCAAATGTTGTTTCTAAGAGATTGGGATCGGATATGTTATCCGAAAACCACTTCGATCCAACTCAAGCGTTGCGAAGTGAAGACATCTTGAAGATGATGGAATTAAAGATAGGGCTTTAAAGTGTTTCGTTTAGTCCCAGAATAAATTTGTATGGATGAATGCTAGCGTTTCTTTGTTGCCTGGATGGGTAGTATTAGCATTCTAAGTGAAAACTATTATATAAAAGGTAAAATGTAGCCTCAAACCTCATCAACTGGTAATGACTAAAACAGGGAAGATGCAGTAGGGCTAAGTGGGTCGCTTCCAAGTAGGATATGATCATTCCTATCTAGGGTCGTATCTAATTTGTATGCTTTAGGGCACATTAAACAAGGGGTGATCATATTCAGTATTATCGAGTAAAGGGTAGGCCGGTTCTATGTTGGCAAGGGTCGATAGGTTCGACTTTAGTGTTATTTTATCTAGAAATGTACCATGATGGGCGGTACCCCAATAGTCTAGTCATTATAAGGAATCCATTTTCCAATACGCGCCTTTACGGTTTTAGTTTATACCTATTATGCTGGAATTTAATTAACGTAATAAGTTTGGTTATAATTAGTTAGTATTTGTATCTAAGACACTATTATAATATCAGAGAATTTCATATGAAGCGGTTTGGTTATCTTAAGGTAGAAACCCATCCATGTTTAATGTGGCATAGTCTTATGAGATACCTTTATTTTGACAAGATTTTTGAAACATTAAAACTCAATTGAGGGGTGTTTTTCTCACGCTGGTTTTCAAGACTGACTCAGGTGTTTTTATTATAATGCTCGGGTCAGACCACGCATATTACAGATTTAGTTTGGATGCTTGGGAGCTCCAGGAGACGAGCAGGATTTCAAAGACGTATTCACATAGATAGTTATTTTTTTGCTGCATTCATTGCTGTATTTATCGGTAATTGTGAGAAAAAATTGTTATAACTATCCGGGCTATAATAGGTTAGTATACTCCAATTGATGTATGTATATTACAGATTTCCTTGTGCGATGATATGTTGTATATTATAGATTATTCATTCTGCTGTGAAATTTTGTGTTGTACAGTTTTCTTCTTATCTTCTTCCTTCTTTCTTTTTTACAACTATTTTCTTTTCCATTCAATTTGAGTGGACATGTGTGATTTATTATCTGCTTAAACTGTACGGAAAAGTGGGTTGTTACATATGAGAGGCATACTTGTTATTTTTAAAAGTTTTTTTTCAGAAACCCTATTTTATCTATACATATATGTATAATTATTTTGATCATACACCTAACTTTACGAATTTTGAGTATAGAAGTAGCTACGGCCATATTCTAAAAGGATGGACGAGGCGACTATGAGTTGGAAAAATAATTAGGGTTATATTTGTATTCCTACCCCGATTATCCATAGGGTAAAGGTTGTATCGTAGGGAGTGGACTAAGAAGGGCATGACCACGACATATAGAAGCTGAATGGTACATGACTCTTTGTTGGACCTAGACTTCCTTATAATTATGGTCTCTATAAGCGTAATAAGAAATATGGATAGAAATTTTGGATGGAAAGATTGTAACTCCAAGGCAATAAATGTGGAGTAAATAGGAAGTCATGAGAAAGATATATATGGAATTATTAAGGAGATTAATAGGGTAATTTTGGAGAGATAAGGAACGAGTAATGGGTAAAAATTAGCATGAATAAATAAATGTCTTTAGGAATGTCTGGTTAGGATAATAATCATTTATTTTGGACAAGGTGAAATTTATAAAGATAACAAATAAGTGTGTTGACTGTAATTAAATACTAAGGGCAAGATATTTGTAAACATCTGAAAGTCAGATGTAAAGAATGAATGGAACAAGTTTTCATAGGAAGGTATACATTAATCGTCATAGGGAGATAACCATATTTTTAAAGGTGAGTAGGAAAGTTCAAAGAATGAATAATTAAAGCCAATTTGACGCAGCGGATTATAACGATGACGACGAAATGAAAAGTTTTGTGTCAAACTAATCGAAAACGATTAGATGAAGCAATAAAAATTGATGGATTGAAAGATATCGAATGCCCAAATTCGTTGATCTCCAAAAGATACCGATCTCTAGCTATCCCCAACACGTTGATCGCGCACGATACCGTGTTAAAAGATCTACGATTCTTCGACGTTGATCTCGCACACGAGATTCCGTGAATCGGCTTCAAATCCGTTGATTCGAGCGCACTCGAATACCGCAAATGGAGAAAGGAGACAACGCTCAACTTCCAATTTCAAAGAGGCACAAAGCACTCAAACACAAAGTTTCATTCAAAATCAACCAAGTTTACAAATGACCTTACACCCCTATTTATAGGGTTACAACACAACACTTACACAACCTACAGGTGACCGACCTAACATAGGTCGTTAACGACCTAACACTGCACGGCTTAGCACTTCATGATTTACAACACACACGACCTATATGTACAATTTACAACAGATACCACATAAGAAATATACAACACACGACCCAAGACATCAATGACCTAAGAGATACGGCCTTGGATGCAAGCGACTTAAACTTTCAACGGCACAAGCTTCTTGTGACCTTAAAAATGCACGACAACAGGAACATCTTCACGATATAAAGAATCAGTGACCTAAAAGATAACCCATCACGCGACTTAAAATACACGGCAGCGACCTATCCTCATAGCAGCATAAGGTCGAGCGACCTAAAATGAATGCGACTTAAGCTTCGGCACAAGAGAACGGCTTAAGACAGAGCAATATAAGAAATTCCATGACCTAACATAGGTCGTAACTCGTTCCCGCGACCTAACTTAGGTCGTAACTCGTTTGAGTCGAAACTCGAAAGGTCGGAGCGACCTAATGAAATGCACGCTGGTTTGTTTATCTCGCTTGGTTTCTTGCATGCCTTAACGCTGAACCCATTGATTCGCGAGTGACCTTCACTAGGTTGTGAGCAACCTAAGGTCCTTGAATGACTTAAATCCATGGAGTTGGTAGATTGCGCTGCATCATCCTCCCCCGGTTGACAAGAATTCGACCTCGAATTTGCACCTTCCTCTTCCTTAACAAGCTTATCTCCATGATACGGAATCAAGTATTGACGTTGAAAACGTCTGCAGTGTGAATATGATCCGACATCTTCAACTGATATGCATTGTCATTGATCTTCTTCAAAATTTCCACTGGTCCAATTTTTCGAGCTTTCAACTTGTTGTAAGTTCCCACTGGAAAACGATCTTTCGTCAAAACGGCGTAAACCAAATCACCTTCCTTGAAGTCTACACTTCTTCGCTTCTTATCTGCCATTTGTTTATACTTCTCATTTGATGCAAGCAATCGTTCATGAACAGTTCTGTGGCACTCCTGCAGCTCATTCACAAAATCACAAGCTCGCTTAACAGCTCCCTTCTGACATGGCACTGTCGTCAAATCCAACGGTCCTTTCGGAATTGCTGAATATACAATTTGAAATGGACTGAATCCAGTACTTCGGCTAACAGCGTGATTATGTGAAAATTCTGCTTGACATAACTTCACATCCCAGCTTTTCAAATTGTCTTTCACAAGACATCTCAATAAGTTTCCCAACGATCTATTCACCACTTCCGTTTGCCCATCTGTTTGCGGATGATAGGCGCTACTAAACTTCAGCTTCGTTCCAACCATCTTCCACAAACTCATCCAAAAATGACTTAAGAATTGAGTGTCCCTGTCAGAAACAATGGTCTCAGGCAACCTATGCAATCGATAAATTTCTTTAAAGAATAACTGAGCAACCCGGACTGCATCAACGGTCTTTTTACAGGCTATGAAATGTGCCATTTTCGAAAATCTATCTACCACCACATATATGGAATCATTTCCTCGCCGAGTTCTTGGCAAACCCAACACAAAATCCATGCTGATATCAACCCATGGTCTAGTAGGTACAGGTAATAGCATATATAATCCTGCATTTGTAGCGGTTCCCTTCGAAACTTGACAGATATGACATCTCTCCACAAATCTATCAACTTCTTTCCTCATTGAAGGCCAAAAATAAGAATGAGAAATCAACTGCAATGTACGGTCTCTACCTACATGTCCTTCTTCATGTAATTCCTTTACAATCTTCATTCGCAAACTTCCCTCGGGTATACATAATTGATTTCCCTTGAACAGAAAACCATCCACCAAAATATACTCATCCATCTTCCCCTTTGTGACTTAATCCATAACCTTAGCAAAGTAAGGATCATCCACAAGCAATTTTGGCAACATATCAAACCCGGTCACTTCAACTTTCATTATAGTCAATAAATGATTTCTCCTGCTCAAGGCATCTGCCACGCGATTCGTAATTCCCGACTTATGTTTCACTACAAATGTAAATTGCTGTAAATAAGCAATCCACGATGCGTGCCTAGCTGCTATTTTGTCGTCCTTTACAAATGGTTCAAAGCTTCATGGTCAGTATATAACACAAACTCCTTGTGAAACAAATAATGTCTCTAGTGTTTCACGGCTTGCACAATAGCATAAAATTCCACATCATATGTATTATATCTCGTCCTTGCTCCCGAAAGCTTCTCACTGAAATAAGCAATAGGACGTCCCTTCTGACTCAACACCCCTCCAATCCCGACCTTTGATGCATCAGTATGTAACTCAAACAACAACTGAAAATCCGGAAAAACTAGAATTGGTGTCGTCGTCAAAAGTTCCTTGATCTTCTCAAAAGCTAACTCTGCTTCCTCTGTCCACACGAACTTCTTTCCTTTCATGCAATCGGTTACAGGTGCCATCACACTGCTAAAATGTGGAATGAATCTTCGATAAAAAGATACCAACCCATGAAAGCTCCTCACTTCAGTAATTGTCTTGGGTTGTGGCTGACTCCTGACAGCTTCCACTTTGCTTTCATCCACTTGAATACCCTCCTTTGACAGAACATATCCCAGAAACAAAATACTGTGCGTCATGAACACGCACTTCTTCGCTGCTGCATAGAATTTCTCCTGTCGTAGAATAAACAGCACTTCTCGCAAATGCTGGATATGCTCTTCCATACTCCCACTATAGATCAAAATACCGTCAAAGTAAGCTACTACGAACTTCCCAATAAATGGTCTGAAAATCTGGTTCATCACTGTCATAAAAGTACTAGGAGCATTTGACAAGCCAAACGGCATAACCAGCCATTCGTATAGACCTTCCCTAGTTTTAAAAGCAGCCTTCCACTCATCACCCGGTCTAATACGAATCTGATGGTATCCATTCTTCAAGTCAATCTTTGAGAACACAACAGCCCCACTCAACTGATCAATCAAATCATCGAACCTCGGCATAGGAAACCTGTATCTCACAGTAATCTTGTTCAGTGCCTAACTATCAGTACACATTCTCCAAGTTCCATCCTTCTTCGGTACTAACAAAGCTGGTACTGCACAGGGACTTAAACTTTCTTGCACACGCCCTTGTTCTAACAACTCCTCCACCTGCCTTCTCAGTTCTTCATGCTCGTTAGGACTCATCCTGTAATGTGGCCTGTGAGGTAATACTCTCCTGGCACAAGATCAATCTGATGCTGTTTATGTCTCAATGGTGGTAACTCCTTTGGCAACTCTTCAGGAAACACATCTCTGAATTCTTCCAATAATGGCTTTACTCCCTCTGGAACTTCAACAGATTCAGTAGTTTCATGTCCAATAAACAAGAACACCTCTGGACTCTCCGCCACTTCTCCAACAAACTCCTTCAAAGTCTTCAGTTCCTCAATCTCTTCTGACTTGCTCTCTTCTTGTTGTCTCTTCTTCGGAACTAAAATGATCTTAGTACCCTCAAACATGAAGCTGTAGCTATTGGTTCGTCCATCATGCTGCACTGCTCGGTCATACTGCCATGGTCTTCCTAAAAGCAAGTGACAAACATCCATCTCCACCACATCACACCAGATCTCGTCTTTATACTTCTTCCCAATAGAAAATGGAACATGAACTCGCCTGTCCACCTTCACCTCTCCTCCTTTCCTTAACCATGCTAACTTGTAAGGATTTGGATGCTTCTCCGTCTTCAACTTCAACTTTCTCACAGCTTCGCTAGAAATGATATCGTCACAACTTCCCGCGTCAATCACAAATTTACAAACCTTCCCCAGCATAGTGCATGTCGACTGAAAGATATTACTCCTCAACCAACTAGCCTCCTCTTCCTGCTTCGGTGTCAAACACGATCTCCTCAACATTAGATTACATCCTTCATCTCCCAACGTGATATCCTGTTCATTCCCTTCAACTGGACTAGAATAACCTTCACCAACTCCTCATCCTCAGCCTCAGCAACCATCACTCGCTTCTTAGGCTTTGGACATTCATTGCTTTTGTGACCAAACCCTTGACAGTTATAGCACTTGAAATTGTTGTTAGCCTTAGCTTTAGCGACTTCACTGACAACTGGTTTATTGACTGTCTTGGAAACATTAGCACTACTACTAACACCCTTATTCTGGTTGTTGGAATTCGTAAACACACCACCTCCTCGTCTCCCTTGTTTCTCCCAAGCAAGTGCTTTCTGATGTGCTTCTGCAACAGATCTCGGATCAAACATATTCACCATATCTTGGATCTGCATTCTCAACCCTTCAACAAACCTAGCAGTCAACTGTTCCTATGTCTCCATGATATCATTTCTGGCAATAAGTTGGTAAAATTCATCCGCATAATCATTCACAGATTTTGTTCCCTGTCTCAAGTTCTGCAATCGCTGATACATAAGAGACTGATAATTATACAGCAAGAAAGTAGCTTTCATTAACTTCTTCATCTTCTCCCATGATTCAATCTTTGACTTCCCCATTCTCTCCCTTGTAAGTTTAATTTGCTGCCACCACGCCATAGCTCTACCTCTCAAACGAGTAGCAACCAACTTAACTCTTCGATTCTCAGGAACTTCTTTGAAGTCAAAAATCTCTTCAACATTAGATAACCAATCAAGAAATTCTTCAGGTACCATTCCACCCTTGAATTCTGGAATTTCAGTTTTCATTCCCGACTCCCATTTACGATCATCTTCTACCTCCTGATAGCGATTTCGTACTTGGTCTCGATCTCGATAATGAACACTGTATCTATCACCATCTTCATCATAGTCAAATGTACTTCGATATCGATCTCGACCATCAACATTCCCACGATCACGCATATCTCTTCGACTATGTCTTTCACATCATGATATGGTTCATGTTCATACTCCCGTGGAGTTCTTATCTCTTCATTCTATACTCATGATGTTCTCGTCTCAATGAAACCGAAGTTTCCCTTCTATCTCGGTAAGATTGCGGCGACACCCTCCTCGCTTCCGTAACCAATGGCGAAACTCTATTTCCTCCATGGTTCGAGACTGGTGACCTTCTCCTTTTTTCTTTGATTCATGTCAATCATTAGTTTCTCTAACTTCCCAATACCTTCATCAAACTTTTCATTGATTCGTTGTTCCATTTGCTCAGCTTCTTCTCTTCTATACAACGCTTCAATATTTTTATGACGATTAGCTCTTCTCGGCGGCATGATTATTTTTAACAACAATCTTCAACAAACTCGCCTTTAACTTCAACTAGGTCTCGGCCTTGATCTTCAAAATGACGCACGGCTTCAACTTGAACAAATCTCCCACAAACTTGAACAAGTTCGGCTCGGCTTTGAACAACACTTCACTTAGCTCGGCTTTGCTTGATTTAGCTCGGCCTTGACTCTTCAAACTCTTCTCTTTGGCTCCAAGGACTCGTCTTAGCTATGATTGGCTAAGTCAAGCTTCGATACCAAATCTGACGCAGCGGATTATAACGATGACGACGGAATGAAAGATTTCGTGTCAAACTAATCGAAAACGATTAGATGAAGCAATATAAATCGATGGATTGAAAGATACCGAATGCCCAAATTCGTTGATCTCCAAAAGATACCGAATTCTAGCTATCCCCAACACGTTGATCGCGCACGATACCATGTTAAAAGATCTACGATTCTTCGATGTTGATCTCGTGCACGAGATTCCGTGAATCGGCTTCAAATCCGTTGATTTGAGCGCACTCGCATACCGCAAATGGAAAAAGGAGACAACGCTCAACTTCCAATTTCAAAGAGGCACAAAGCACTCAAACACAAAGTTTCATTCAAAATCAACCAAGTTTACAAATGACCCTACACCCCTATTTATAGGGTTACAACACAACACTTACACGACCTACAGGTGACCGACCTAACATAGGTCGTTAACGACCTAACACTGCATGGCTTAGCACTTCACGAGTTACAACACACGCGACCTATATGTACAAGTTACGACAAATACCACATAAGAAATATACAACACATGACCCAAGACATCAACGACCTAAGAGATATGACCTTGGATGCAAGGGACTTAAACTTTCAACGGCACAAGCTTCTAAGCGACCTTCACTAGGTCGTGAGCGACCTAAGGTCCTTGAATGACTTAAATCCATGGAGTTGGTAGATTGCGCTGCATCACAATTTCTAAACCCAACCCTATATGAAAAAATTTGGTAAAAGACTTTACCTTAAAATGTTTGAATGGGTAAATTATTGTCCCAAAAAAATAAGAAGATTGGGAATTCATAATTTTAAAACTTGCCAAGTCAAAACTTTTAGGCAAAAAAGAATTTTCAATTTTGAAATTCTTGATTCAAAAACTTTTTGAGTTAAAAAATTTCCAATTTTTCGATTCTTTGTTTTTTTGAAATAAATGTAAAATAAGGCATGTTGTTGGACTCAATGGTTTTTCCTACTTTATAAATTTGGAAGTGCTTTTATTTAAAATTATTTTTAAAGGGTGTATAAATGGAAATAACACTTGATTGAAATAGGAAAATAGAAAATAGAAGGGTAAGGATGTCTAATAAGGTAGGTAAGAGGAACACTCCCTATAAGGAAATGCAGGGAATAACATCTGAAGTTTAGAAAGTAATAGCATTGGGAATTTACTTTCGATGTAAATAATATAGGAGAGGTAATTGGAATAGGATAGGAAATAAATAATATAGAAGTTATCCTTGTCTACTTTATTTTTCCATCATTTAAAGTTATTGAAGTTGTTTTTGACAATTGAATGGAATTAATAAACGAGCTGAGATAATTTTGTATATAAGGAAAAGCATTATGTGAAGATGAGCATATTATTGAATTTAAAATGTTAACAAAAGGGAAATAAAGTGGGAATGACAAGAAAAGGATTGCCAAAGATTATAGGAGTTTTAAAACAGAGTTATAATAAGTATGTAACATCCCGCCTTTTCGCACACTTTAAACCGACACACGTGCCAATTCAGAGCATACGCAAGGGCGGATTGTTATGGGGTAAATAAGAAAAACAGAGAAGAAATAAAACAAAATAGAATCTCACAGCGGAAGGATAAAATATAATAATCAATATACAGTTCATGATAACTGTTTACAAAATATTTGTTTTACTTATACAATGAATATCAGAGTTACACATACCAATACAATCAATGCAGCGGAAATTTTAGAGTGTGGTGCAATACTATAAATAATATAATACGGATTCTTCGTCTTCGTCCTCCAAAGCTAAAATCTTCGATCCTGAAACGCTCGGACTGACCCGAGCGAATTTGAAAAGACAAAAACACTCGAGTCAGAACTAAAAGATCTTATGTGAGTTAAATTAACAGAAATAAATGTGAGTGCAGTAACTCAAGAGCTGCTCGGGATTTACATCTCCTAAGGATCCGTTAAACTATTTACTATGTAGTATATTGCGCTATTATAATAGTGTCTATTTATAAAATAAACTTACTTTTTAATAGCGTTAAGGGGTTACCCATATAGCCCTTAACACAAATAATGCCAATAGTCTATACAGTACCGTAATACCTCCTGATCGGGAGGCTACCAGAGGATACTCCATAGGTACGACACAAATAGAAACTCGTAGTAAAGGCTCGGTATGGTAGGTGACACGGCACAACTAGGCAATGCCAGGGTAGATATACCAATTGCTATCCAGGCTGGTGGAAACGCGTAGCCGCAGTTACCGCCCACCTCGGACTAACTCCCCAAAATCAAAATATAGAAGTGGCCACTGAATCAATCCAAAATCAAAGTATAATATCGAAGAGGAGGGTCCGATCAGAGGAATGACCTCATTGGCCTGAGAATCGCTCCTGTTTTAGCCACCTTATGCCAACTCACGGGAGTCGGGTCCACGTATTTACCTTACAGGAAACGTCACCACCACCTACTTCATTCTGGAATCTCCACCGCGTACACGGTTAGTCAAAGTGGTTTTCGGTATCGACAGAGAGTATGTCAGATATCCGATCCCGGTCTCTTTGCCAACCCATCGTTATTATAACACCGCGGTCATTTAAAAATAGGTTATACTTTAAAAATCAGAATAAACATTCCATTTCATAACCATGAATACGATATCATTTCAAAACCCAAAACCATATTTTATCACTTATCCCAAATATAATTCTTTTCCAAAATCAAAATGCTTTAACTTCATATTGTCTGAAAATCAAATATTTTCAAAGCATAGTATTTTGAAAATCATAATTTAAAACCATAACTTCTAAAACTTGAATGGTTTGGATATTCAACGGTATATGAATTAAAAGGTTTAACTTAAATGTTACTTTGTAAAGAAAATAGTTCTCATGGCTTTACAAATACATTTCTTTATTAAAGTCTAAACCAAAATTTGTATTATCTCTCTCAAGTTCCAAAACCACTTCAATTTATATATATATATATATCCATTTGGAGTATTAATATTTCAAAACTAAAGTTGGAATTTATTCCTTCAACCAAATTAAATGTTCTATTATTTAGTCTTGAATATTCACATAAAATCCATAAATAAATAAGAACTCCAATTTCTAGTAATAAAATATATATTTTTTTCAATTCAAATTATACTAGAATATTCATTTCAATTTATCTGGGAAAAAAAATCCAATTATAAATATCATATCTTAAAATTTCCAAACTTAACATTTAAACATATGATATAAATTATCAAACTCCATTTTCTTAAATTTTTTCCATTTTTAATAAAGAGATTTATACACCTTTTAATTTCAAAATTTCAACTTCATATGTATATATATGGAAGAATAATATTTATACAATATAAAATTTAAGATTATTATAAACCGTATTCCATCCAAACCATAGAAATCACATTAAAATAGTTATATATAGACCGCGGTGCCTGTATATAATTTTCTATCCTATGGTCAAGTGATACAGATATTTATCATTTCAATCCGCAATTTAAAAGATATAAAATTTTGCGGTTGTATATCATTTCAAACCACAATCCCGAATGAAATGAAATATGCATGATAATTTGCAATTTAATGAATACAATAAACATCCATTCATCAACATCATCCATCATCCAAATCGCAATCATCAATCAGTATCAATCAATAACAATATTATTTTTGGTACTACGTAACAGGTAATACTGGCAATTTTATTCAAATTAAATTTAACAGCTATTAATCTATAGTCTATATTCAGTAATAAATTATATAACTCTTAACTAGCAGTTCATATACAAACAAATAAATTTTAACTGTAAATTTATACGCAATAAGTTAATTAAATTAACAGTTAAATTAAATAAATGCAATTCAACAGATATGGATAAAATAAACATGCCAAATACTCATAAATAAATTTCTATTCATTTCTAAAATTAGTTTAACAAACATAAAAGCTTCTAGTAGTTGTGAGTGGGTTTAAACACTCACCTTTTGAATTTAAATCGAATTTAAATTCGATTTAAACCCAAAAATTCGCCTGTCTCGGAATTCGTCCAAACCAGCGTCATCAAGTCCGGAATTAAATTACGATCCTAACAAAAAAAATTTCGCGTGAATCGGAGATCGTATGCGAGAGTTATGTTGAAAAATGGTGATTGAATTCAAAATTAAAAATAAACAAAATAACCAAACAAACCTAATTTTTACTATGCCACGTGAGACAACAGCCCACGCACGCGAAGATCCTACAGTCGAAACCCTAACCACGTTGTTCTGAAAAACACAGCTCTGATCAAAAACGCCACATCCAAGATGGCTTCCACCACGATCGGCATGTGCCACCACGTCGGCCTCGTCACGCCGCCCCCTCCACCAACGACCGGTCCTCCCCGGCGCCTCCACGCAACCCCAGGCCGAGAGTGAAATCGGCCCCCTTCTCTTCGATTTCTGGCGAATCTAGACCATCTTGAGCCAAGCGATTACATCCCCCAGACCTGCTCGACGAGCTCTTCACAACGGCACCAACCGATCGTCGATTGGTCGACGATCCGCCGTTGGATCATCGGTAATCCATTTGAACGGCTGGAACTGATTTGAAATTTCTGGACAAACGATGGTTCAAAATGAAAAACGAACCACACCAGGAGATTACGCATATCGAAAACATCACCATATATTTTTTTCAGAATTTTTAGAGTAGTTTGAAATTTCATTTTGTTTTTGAATTGGTTGGATCTAGGGTTTGCACCCATTGAAGAAGAAGAGGAGCTTGAAGAAAATACGCGCAGATAAATGTAATTAGGCGGAGGCTAGGGCTGAATAGCTGGGTTTATATAGAGGGTTAGAGGTAGCGTAGATAGACCGTAGAATGAACGTGCGGAACAAACTATGGTCCAAAAAGCCCGCTATGCCTCCGGAACCGAATTTCGTAAATCTATATATCCAAATAGGAAATTTAAAATATTCTGAACGCGATGGAAAAAGTTTCACGTCCAAATTTGATCGTATGAAGAAGTTATGCTGAAAACAAAATTTCCAAATTGATTTCAAATTGATTTTAATTAAATCGATTTCAAGGCGTTTCACGCCCGTACGATCAAACGACAAGTCCGATCGATACGAAACTTGAAACCCTATAATAATTCACCGATACGGATCCGATGAAACTAGTTTCGTCGAAATCCGAGTCCGTGGCCAAAATGGCTATTTTTGATATTCATTAAATAAATTAAATAAATTATAAAAATCCAATTTTATATTAAAGCTCTATAATTGCCCAAATTTTATTGCTTATATAATTTATAGTCAATTTAAATGATTTAATAAGCCTGGCTGTGAATTAAGATTGACAAGTCTACCAAATTTCAGTATACATTTCTACGCTTCCTTATATTAAAGAATTATAAACTTAATTCTCAAAAATCCAATTATTTAATCTTTTACCTTTATACTCACAACTTAAATCCAAAACAAAGATGCCCTTTAACATGTCTATGTTTTCACTTTAAAATCTACAATTTCCTTTTTAATTCAATAACGTAATAATTTACGTTTAATTCCATTTTATTTGAATAAATACCCTTTGTTGAATTTAATACTCCAATTATAAATATAAATCTTGCTTTCTAAAGCCTATATCAACAAATGGTCCAATTAAAATAAAATTAGTATTAACCTCACTTTATAGAATTAACTACTGCAATTACAAAACCAAAACTACGCTAACTGCAATAATTTTGTGAATAAATTTGAGATTGATTTCAAAATAACTTGACAACAAATAAGATAGGTAACGAACAATAATTATTGTTATTAAATCTATTTCAAAAGGTCTACACTCAAATATTACCTTAAAGTAAGTCTTATGTTTCTATAAATTTATTCATACTTCCGTTACTATATTAATAATTAAAGTAACGTTCATCCTTAATAACAACATTATAACTATTCACATATAAAAGAACTCTATTCCCAAATACATTCATTTATATTTTATTTCCTTAAAGTTCTCCTTTATTAACTGGACACATTAACAACCAAAATAATTAATTCAGATCTATTTCAAACTATTTCCATTCTTAACAAAATAAAATAAATGGTTAACCTACACTTGTCATTCTTTTATATTCAAATTCACTAACAACATTATTAACAACAATGTTGCTATAGACTTTAATTAGATAAATTATATGAATGGTAAAATTTGGTAATTATGACAAACGCCCAAATATATGCATAAATTTACTACTTGTTATTATGAATTCCATCTATTACTTTCTAAATGCCTTTGTCTTCTCATATCCCATTTACTACCAAACTGCAAATTTAGTTATAGCTTATCGATACATAATCACCTAAACAAGACAAATTTTTATTACCCTTTTAAGTGCGTTTATTATTGACCATTTATGAAAATTACTTACCTTCACATATTGCATTGGTTTATTCAACGGTCACTTTTTATTTAGTCACTATTTATTTTATATTAATTGAATTCCATTCTAGTAAATATTTTTATTAATATTCACTGATTCAACATTTGTATGTTTCTTAAAATTAACTTTCAACCGAATGTGCCAATTTACATTTCATTTCCATTCAATATATATTCATTTTATTCCGTTCATTCTGGTACTGCATTGAAATATATTTATTCTCTAATACTAACGTTATTATCATTAAATTATGATTGGATTCCAAGTTTTTTTTATTCAATACCTTGAACAATAACTTACATATTAACCAAATCCTTCTTCTACTTAATTCAAATTGGATTATGTTCCAATTCCTATAACCTAGGTCTTGAGTCACCATTTACATAATTAAATTTATCGTTTATTTCAATCTTCGTTTAAAATTTAAAGTTTTACTAAACTAAATTACAAAACTTATGAACTTTAACAAATTTAATCCACCAATTAAATTTTTCTGATGTTTATATATTGCAATTCAATTCAGTTATTATTTCATTAATACCATTTTAATCAACTAATTATGACTTAACCACAACACAAATCTTCGTTATTCTACCTATTGCCATATAACATTCCAATTTGTTAAATCTTTAATCTCAGTTACTATATCCAACTCCTACATTTATTATAAATTAGATAAAAAAATTATATTAAGTTAATCCATTTAATATTATCAAATTTAACGGGTCGTTACACTCTCCCCCACTCAAAACTTTTCGTCCCCGAAAAGGAAAAAGAAGGGAGAAGGAAGAATTAAAATAGTACATCTATTTCAAATATTAACCTATTGACAATATTACTAAATAAATTCCCTTATATAAATATACCAGTTTTATAATCATTATATTCTTTTGTACTTAAATTATTAAAGCTGGAAAACATTTTCACAAAATTCTAAGTCCAAAATTTACGGAAAATTTTGGCAGAGTCTCCTTTGTACGGTGAGGCTCAGGAGAAAATATAATATCAAAATATACAAATATATTACATATATTATCAAAATATTATATTCCAACACGGAAAAATAGCGCTTTAAACGTAATCCGAAAACATACCTATTTGTTGGGCAATATACGCTTATTATTATGGAACCAAAAGCAGTAGCAGTTGCTTCCATCACCTGTATTCACTTATATAATCTAAAAGGTTAAATATTTATATGAAAGTGAAATGTTTAGGTGGTTTCGACCATTAATCAACCAATCAAATGCAACAACCATAGATTTTTAACAAACAGCACACACCACAAACAAGCAACCATTAATCCATCAACCAATTTGTTGTTTGGGTTCAAACTTGAAATTTGTATGAAATGAAATTAACTATCAAGTGCATCCTTTACTCAACCGTCTTAGATGGAACAAGGATAGATTATTTATTCATCCAACAACTTCAAATTCCTTACCCAACAAACATAAATCAACAATAACAATTCAAACCAACAACCAAATTAACTTATTATACATTTATTTCATGCTTCAGTGGGTTGATTTTCTTTCTTTCATTCATGGAGGGATTTCTTTGTTTCTTACAATTTTATTTTCCATTTATTACAAAATTCATTATATTTGTATTCCAATTTATTGACTAAAGTATATATCATCTATTTATACTACTTACCTTTACTTATATAGTAAAATTTCCAATTTATCTTAAGCTTATACAATTAATTCTCATTAACAATAGCAAATTAATAGAATACCTTTTACCTCAAGCTTCACTTGTAAGATTTCTCCTTTCATTTTCTTAATAACATTGCAACTTTTATTATATGGTAAGTTATGTATGTTTTAAGAATGTAAGTGAAAATTTACAAGTTTCTTCTCAAATCCATTTTATTAATTTTAAACTAGTAGCTTTCATACCGTACTGAAGTTTATAACCCTCCACATCAATCCTTATTTAATAAAGAATTTCATTTTATCTACTTAAGTTCATATCACCTATTTATATTACTTATCTTTGACTTGAGATTTCAATTATAACTTAAGTTTATACCAATAATTTCTCATTTATAACAACGATTTATTGAATACATCACTATTTCCAAAATTTCTACTTGTATAATATTCTAATCCAATTTCTTAATTAACATTTCAACTTTTATATTTGGTAAGTTATTTATGTCAAAGAAAAATGCAATTAAACTTATACAAGCTTTATCTCATCTTTTAATTAAATTTAATGTTAATCAATATTACTCTTTGTAACAATTTCAAATTTCTCTTTATAACTTTTCATTAATTCTCTTACCTACATTAGAGGTTTCAATTAATTACTTACCTTTTATTTCACTAAAATAATTTAAAACAATTAATTAATGGAAATTTAAGAATTAAATACCGGGTCAAACCTCAAAATTACTTTAAAAATAATAGATAATTAATTTCTTACAACTTTTATATCTCTAATTATCCTTTAAAACAATTAAAATTTTAAATAATTTCAAAACAAATCTGCAGTAGAATTTACTACAGTGGCCTTTCCCCTTCGAAACTTGAAAATGAAAGTCGATGATGCGGCCGCCATCACCGAAATTATTTTCCAGCGACAGAGAGGAAAGTACAAAATTTATTTTCTCCAAAATCTTCTTTAAAACAATTCTTCTGAATTAAAATGAAATATTTATAGAAGAAAATACTTATAAACCAAAGCATTATATTTCATAAATCCTTTGAAAGAAGATTTCAAAAATCCCGGACTTAAGTTCTAAAATCTCCAATTTGATTTATTAAAATTCAACTTAGCTTTAATTGTTATAAATATTTTTATTTCCTAACACCCAATCTATAGCAACCAAATATATATATATATATATATATATATATATATCTTTATAAAAATATTTTTATATATGGAAAATATAATAGGCAAAATTATTTCATTCACCTATATTAAAAACAAATATTATGTCGGTCTGTCCTATTAAGTGTTTAGAAATCCCTATTGATGGCATAGCGTCCCATGCATCAACCAGAATTTATAAATACAAAGTGGAACAGATTAACACAATATCAAAATCTTTTTATAAAACTAACAAATACGCTCTCTCATATATATACTCTCAGCGACTCCCATAGGGTATTACTACCCTATTAACAAAGAGTCAAACCCCACAAAGCCAAGGTTTATCGCTAAACCAAAGCTCTGATACCAACTTGTATCATCCCGCCTTTTCGCACACTTTAAACCGACACACGTGCCAATTCAGAGCATACGCAAGGGCGGATTATTATGGGGTAAATAAGAAAAACAGAGAAGAAATAAAACAAAATAGAATCTCACAGCGGAAGGATAAAATATAATAATCAATATACAGTTCATGATAACTGTTTACAAAATATTTATTTTACTTATACAATGAATATCAGAGTTACACATACCAATACAATCAATGCAGCGGAAATTTTAGAGTGTGGTGCAATACCATAAATAATATAATACGGATTCTTCGTCTTCGTCCTCCAAAGCTAAAATCTTCGATCCTGAAACGCTCGGACTGACCCGAGCGAATTTGAAAAGACAAAAACACTCGAGTCAGAACTAAAAGATCTTATGTGAGTTAAATTAACAGAAATAAATATGAGTGCAGTAACTCAAGAGCTGCTCGGGATTTACATCTCCTAAGGATCCGTTAAACTATTTACTATGTAGTATATTGCGCTATTATAATAGTGTCTATTTATAAAATAAACTTACTTTTTAATAGCGTTAAGGGGTTACCCATATAGCCCTTAACACAAATAATGCCAATAGTCTATACAGTACCGTAATACCTCCTGATCGGGAGGCTACCAGAGGATACTCCATAGGTACGACACAAATAGAAACTCGTAGTAAAGGCTCGGTATGGTAGGTGACACGGCACAACTAGGCAATGCCAGGGTAGATATACCAATTGCTATCCAGGCTGGTGGAAACGCGTAGCCGCAGTTACCGCCCACCTCGGACTAACTCCCCAAAATCAAAATATAGAAGTGGCCACTGAATCAATCCAAAATCAAAGTATAATATCGAAGAGGAGGGTCCGATCAGAGGAATGACCTCATTGGCCTGAGAATCGCTCCTGTTTTAGCCACCTTATGCCAACTCACGGGAGTCGGGTCCACGTATTTACCTTACAGGAAACGTCGCCACCACCTACTTCATTCTGGAATCTCCACCGCGTACACGGTTAGTCAAAGTGGTTTTCGGTATCGACAGAGAGTATGTCAGATATCCGATCCCGGTCTCTTTGCCAACCCATCGTTATTATAACACCGCGGTCATTTAAAAATAGGTTATACTTTAAAAATCAGAATAAACATTCCATTTCATAACCATGAATACGATATCATTTCAAAACCCAAAACCATATTTTATCACTTATCCCAAATATAATTCTTTTCCAAAATCAAAATGCTTTAACTTCATATCGTCTGAAAATCAAATATTTTCAAAGCATAGTATTTTGAAAATCATAATTTAAAACCATAACTTCTAAAACTTGAATGGTTTGGATATTCATCGGTATATGAATTAAAAGGTTTAACTTAAATGTTACTTTGTAAAGAAAATAGTTCTCATGGCTTTACAAATACATTTCTTTATTAAAGTCTAAACCAAAATTTGTATTATCTCTCTCAAGTTCCAAAACCACTTCAATTTATATATATATATATATATCCATTTGGAGTATTAATATTTCAAAACTAAAGTTGGAATTTATTCCTTCAACCAAATTAAATGTTCTATTATTTAGTCTTGAATATTCACATAAAATCCATAAATAAATAAGAACTCCAATTTCTAGTAATAAAATATATATTTTTTTCAATTCAAATTATACTAGAATATTCATTTCAATTTATCTGGGAAAAAAAATCCAATTATAAATATCATATCTTAAAATTTCCAAACTTAACATTTAAACATATGATATAAATTATCAAACTCCATTTTCTTAAATTTTTTCCATTTTTAATAAAGAGATTTATACACCTTTTAATTTCAAAATTTCAACTTCATATGTATATATATGGAAGAATAATATTTATACAATATAAAATTTAAGATTATTATAAACCGTATTCCATCCAAACCATAGAAATCACATTAAAATAGTTATATATAGACCGCGGTGCCTGTAGATAATTTTCTATCCTATGGTCAAGTGATACGGATATTTATCATTTCAATCCGCAATTTAAAAGATATAAAACTTTGCGGTTGTATATCATTTCAAACCACAATCCCGAATGAAATGAAATATGCATGATAATTTGCAATTTAATGAATACAATAAACATCCATTCATCAACATCATCCATCATCCAAATCGCAATCATCAATCAGTATCAATCAATAACAATATTATTTTTGGTACTACGTAACAGGTAATACTGGCAATTTTATTCAAATTAAATTTAACAGCTATTAATCTACAGTCTATATTTAGTAATAAATTATATAACTGTTAACTAGCAGTTCATATACAAACAAATAAATTTTAACTGTAAATTTATACGCAATAAATTAATTAAATTAACAGTTAAATTAAATAAATGCAATTCAACAGATATGAATAAAATAAACATGCCAAATACTCATAAATAAATTTCTATTCATTTCTAAAATTAGTTTAACAAACATAAAAGCTTCTAGTAGTTGTGAGTGGGTTTAAACACTCACCTTTTGAATTTAAATCGAATTTAAATTCGATTTAAACCCAAAAATTCGCTTGTATCGGAATTCGTCCAAACCAGCGTCATCAAGTCCAGAATTAAATTACGATCCTAACAAAAAAAATTTCGCGTGAAACGGAGATCGTATGCGAGAGTTATGTCGAAAAATGGTGATTGAATTCAAAATTAAAAATAAACAAAATAACCAAACAAACCTAATTTTTACTATGCCATGTGAGACAACAGCCCACGCACGCGGAGATCCTACAGCCGAAACCCTAACCACGTTGTTCTGAAAAACACAGCCGCCATCCTCTAATCAAAAACGCCACATCCAAGATGGCTTCCACCACGATCGGCATGTGCCACCACGTCGGCCTCGTCACGCCGCCCCCTCCACCAACGACCGGTCCTCCCCGGCGCCTCCACGCAACCCCAGGCCGAGAGTGAAATCGGCCCCCTTCTCTTCTATTGTTGGCGAATCTAGACCATCTTGAGGAATTGAATTTGTAATTAACGACCAACAAATTTGTAATTAATGTGAGTAAAGAGGAATTAAATGAGGTCCGATTAGGGGAATTTGATATGGCATTTATGGAGGAATTGAATCAAAGTAATAGATGGATTCTGAAATTTGCAACAGACCAAAGATATTTAGATGAGGATTGAGTAGACATTGTCCAATCTAGACGATAACGATCAACTATTATGGGTATTAACTAAAGTAATAGATGGACCACATTTGTTATAAACCAAGAAGGAAAATTAAAGAAGATGGGTGATAGTGGAATGTTTTACTAGGAATGTCCATCTTAATTTAGTAAGGAGTGTTAGGACCTCAATATCACTTACACCAATTAATGATAAATGGTGTGTTCCAGAATTTTTATTTTTATCGCTAGCTATCTTCCTTAGTTATTGGAAAAACATAAGATATGGTATAAGATATATCCCTGTTTTATCGCTGTGTTGATTTTAGAGATGAGATTAAACCGCTTGATAAATATATACATATTGTGAAGTAGCGAAAATAAAGAAATTTTATAGGACACTTAACTAGCAATGGGCTGTAGGTAAGATTAGAAGTTAATTATAAGGAAATTAGAATAGCAACCAGAAATAAAAGAATGCTTCAATCCCACAAATTTTAGGATTTTAGAAAAAATAAATTTTAGCTTGTAGAATGGTACCATTTAAGAAAGAAATAAAATGTATAAGGATGTGAAGAGAGTTTTCGATTGGACAAGGATGAAGGAGAAGGTAGTAGAATTTACTACTAGATGTTTGACTAAAAAATAAAAATAAAATAAAACCTCCTATTAGGAAAAATAGCACTGTAGTGTCTCTAGCACAGATATATATCAAAGGGGTGGTTCGACTTCATGGAATTCCAGTCAGCATCATTAGTGATAAGAACCCATTACGTACTAGTAAATCTCAAAGGAGCTTGCAAATAGCTTTAAAAATTTCATTGAATCTTAGCACGCTTATCATCCACAGACCGACAGATAAGCTATAAGAGTGAATAAGATCTTGGAGGATTTTTTAAGAGCTTTCTTCATAGACTTTGGGGGATATCAGGAGCAACACTTACCTTTTGTAGAATTTGCATATGATAATAGTCACCAATCGACGATTGGCATGGCATCCTTTGAAGTGCTTTGTGGGAGGTCATGCAAATCGCCAAATTGTTGGTGGGAAACCACCGAAAAAATCCTACTCGGACCAGATTTAATTTTCGAGACTTTGGAAAGATAGAATTGATTAGGCAGCATGTGAAGGTCGTAAGATTTGGGAAGTCGGTAAAGTTGGCACCAAGATTTGTTGATCCTTTCCAAATTTTGAAAAAAATTGAAAAATTTGTTTATCGTGTAGAGTTACTGGATAAACTAGTTGGAGTCCATTACATTTTTCACATTTTGCATTTGAGGAAATGCCTTCATAACACAACCATTGTGGTAGAGCCTAAGCGATTGGGGGGATAATTAGACGAAGCCAATAGCATCATATGCCACCACATGAATTGACGAGCACAGAACTAGGAAGCTACGAAACAAAGAAATTAGGTTAGTTCGAGTAAAATAGAGAGAAGTCCAACAGAAAGCATGGGAACTTCTTATCTGAAGCTTTTCATTGGTAAACTTTTCTCTTCAAAATTAGGTTTTGGATGCATTGTGTTCCTCGATTAGATGATATAAGATGGTTGCTACACTTGTCATCGTCACTTTGCACTCATGTAGAATTTTTTGTGCATGTTTAGGGTGTTTGCATACATACTCATGCGTTGCGATCACACACTCATTCTAGGATGCTTACCTAAAGTATGTCTGTAGTATATAATCACATTGCACTTGTGCTTGAGTAGATAGTTGCTTGGTTGTATAACATGGATGTTCATAGCGTGTTACGTTGTTCAACCCTTGGAAAGATTTCGAGGACAAAATCTTTTTAAGAGGGAAAATGTAACACCTCGTAAGATCAACTATACATAAATAAATAGAATAAATCAATTTAAATAAGATAAGGTTAAAAATGGATTTTTTTTGCAGAAGTTTGAATTTGATCCCGAAGATTACGTCGTTGTGTCCGTGGTGGAATTCTAATCAATTTCTATATATAATATGTTGAAAACGGAACTCAAATGGAAAAGTTATGGAATTTTGAAGTTTTCGGATTTAAAATAATTTAAATAGAATTCAAATTCAAATAGTTAAACAATTGTTTAATTTGAAAATTGAAAGTTAATGGTAAATAGACTTGGGGATCAAGTAATCATTAAAATAAATATTAACCTAAATTGCAATTAAGTAATAAAATAAATATATCATGACAATTAATAAACAGTTCCAAAATAAGAGGTCTGGATGATTGCTCCCCTAGGACTGGTCGACCGGCTGGTAGCGGTGTCGACCGATGAAGGTGAATGACGCCTAGGGTTTTGTGCTTTTTGAACATGCTAAATTATATTATTTTGAACCGATTAAAATCCGACAATTCTATAGCATTTCAACCACTATAAATAGGAGTCTAGTCCCCTCACTTTTATTCACAAAATATTTTAGGACTCTAGCGAAACTCCATCCGTTCCTTTCTCCTTGGTTTTAGAAAACTCTATTAGGGTTTTAGGTAAGAAATGCTACATATCTATTTTATTTTCTATTTATTCTCCCAACCTATTCTTCTCCAATTTTTTGAATCTAATGTATATATATAAATCCCTTATTGTGTGTGTGTCTAGACATATATAAATCCCTTGCTCTCTGTGTGTGTGTGTGTATGTGTATATATATATCAAATAAGAGACCTGATGGAGATTGTCAAAGGCATGTCAAATCCAAAGGAGGCAAAGCTAATGATATAATGTGAGTGGAAATCTTAGCTTTTCTATTTTAGTAATTGATTAGTGTAGTTTGTGTTTGAATATGCCTTGGAGAGTTTTACCCTTCAAAAACATCATATTATAAACCCACAAAACTCCTCTAATGCAAAATATCAATTCTAGATTAAAATCTTAATTGTTTAAGTCAAAAAAGGGAAATTGTGTAGATTTACAGTTTTTGATAATTTTACCTTCTATTCCACTTCTTATTCTTTTTCTTTGAATTTGGTTTAAGGATTTGATTTGGGAATAGTGTGTAAGACATGAATTTTATTCGTAGTTTGCACCACGTATTTCCATAAATTAAATAGGAATCCTCTTGTTTATTTTTCGTAAAAAAGGGGTTGAATAGAGTGTAAAATTGAAATTCTATGTTTCTATTGTTAATATATTCCATTATTTTGATGTGATAACTTAGTTTAAATTTTTATTGTATACAAGTCCATTGATTGAAATTTTTGGATATGAATATTTGAATTTTTGGTATTATTGATAATATGGGAGGAGATTTGTATAACAGTTGAAAGAGTGGACACTTAAACGCTAGTTTATGGCGTATTTTCCACACGCGTAGAAATTACTAGGTGCACACACACGCACGTGCCCGCATATACATACATACATACATACATACATATATATATATTAGCGTAATTAACATATAGAAAATAGTTATATAGGTTATTAAATTTATTAGAATCCCCCTTAGGAAGGTTATTAATGTTAAATGTGAAATAAGAAAGGTTTCTTATAAGGCCTTGATTATGACAATGATGAGATGTGTGATAATATACGTAGAGCGGTATATAGCTTATGACTAAATTATAGGAATGCGAGGTCGGTTAAAAGCACATGGAAGTTTGCTCAGTTAATTGTCTACCAGCAATGTGACTTTGGCACTTATGTGAGACATCGCCTATAGCAAGTAACTACGATGATGTAAGGTTAGTCCCAAATTCTGTAGTGTAAATCTATCCAGCTAATCTGGCTACCAGTACCTATAAATAGTCAGACTAATGCGAGATGTCACCATGGGATATGGGTCGTAATACGAAGAACCTGCTTTAGAGATTGAAGGTATTAAGTGGTTTTGTGAGGGTCTGCCTCTTCTTTTTGTAGGGAGTAGTAAATGATTGGGGTTATTGGGTTAAGTACGATAGAGGATATCTTGTGAAAGGACTCGCTTCAACAGGAAGTAGTAAGTTGCAGAATTCAGGTTCATTTCAGGGTGGGTTGTTACAACAACTGCCTTTTTTCTTATATTCAATGTTTTAGGAACTCGATAAGTTTGGTCAAGGGTGGGGAGAAGATGGAATATGCACCCAAGGAAGGGAGGAATCAAGAGATGGAACGAAGGAGCTTACTTTGGTATTTATAGCTAGAAAAGGGAGAAAATATCTCATATCTTTTACTCGTTCTCCCTTTACCAATTCTAATCTAGATCTGCATCTAAATTCAAACCTGTACTCACTCTTATGGCCAGCTATAAATTGGACCTTATATGGTCCAATAAATCTCAACAACTATTTGTTAATTAATTGCATTTAAATCCTGTTAAAATATATATCGATATCTTATATCAATAAGCACATATGTAACTTTTATATACAGGCCCAATTAATTAGTTATAGGAATTGAACATTAAATATAGTAATAATTAATATTTCATAAATATTAATTAATTTATAACATATCATAAACTAATTAAATCATGTAGTATTTCAGAGAATTCACAAATATGGTTGTGTGACTTGCAGGAATAAATTCAGTTGGCAATTAATATCAAACAATTTAAATACTAATGTTTACACATTACCTCATTTAGCGATGTGACAGTTTGGCCAAACTCATCCTTATAGATCTTCATCGATAAAATCTAATTTTATATTTTCGTTACCTTTCAGTAATAATTATTTACATACATTCTCTTTCTCAAAACTCTATCACCTTAGGATGTATGTAAACTGGTAGTGGTTAAAATTTCAATTTAATCCACATTCAAATTGATTAGTCCATAAATAAAGTCCTTAGTTCAAAAATAACATTTATTATTAAGCATACTACTCTGGTCTAAGGTTTTGACTTTGAGTTTACTATGGTTGACCATGATACTAACCTCATAAAACAAAGAATACAAATTTTCCATTAAATAGTGTTTGACTTCTAGTACTTCAACTTAAACCAAGCTATAGTAAATTGATCGTCACCATGCAATGATTTAACTATAATCAAATTGGAGTATCATATTGAAGTTTAATGATATTCTCAAATCGAGTGAACCGTGTAACATTGTCACTCTATGATTTCCTATTTGACCTAGTTGTTACTAACCAACATAAACTCTGAAATGTGTCATTCCATTTTCTTCTGATAACTACGAGTACGTAACCCCTTGGCGTCCTATTAGTTATGAGTAATTCATTTCACAAAATATGGCGAGTGTTACATGCTCTAGCTCAATGAACGTATCAATATTCTTTCTTGAAACAATTTGACCAGTAGTATTTAAAATAATATGCTGTTCTATATTGTGATAATTTTGTCACGATAACAGTAATTTGTAATTATTACCACATTAAATATTATTCAAGGATTTTCTAATTAATATCTTTAGATTACATAATTAATTATATCACAATATAGCAAGTTTATAACATAAATCAAATACCTTTATTACAAACAAAATTGATTATAGAGGTAGGTAATTAACAATAAATTACATAATTTCCCCTAGGTCATACCCTGACTCTTCCAAATTTATCCCACGATTTAAATTTCACTTGACTGTCATCCCGGCCTTCATCACCCCAACATCGACTCTCACCACTTCATGACCATATGTCTGCATACTACACCTCGCACTTGAGTTCAACATCTTCTCCCCCTCACTTCGTGACCATATGTCTGCCTACTACACCTCGCACTTGAGTACACATCTTCTCTCACCACTTTGTGATCACATTCCGCTTACTACACCTTGCACTTGAGTTTACATCTTTAATGACATGTTGTAAGATTAAAACCACTATATGGTAATTCGATGAATCATTCCAAAATCAAATGATTTATAACCCATATGAGTTCAACAAATAAACTAACCATTCCAACTCTATATTCCATCATTTAATGACACTTCAATTACCATTTATAATCTCGTCATTTCTACCAACAATTTAGTCAACACTTGAGTTACACATTCATACCAAACATCATTCAGTTTATGAAAATTCATAACACACTAATTTATGAAATTTATACTTTAGAACATTCAATCAACAAGATTCTCACTTCTAAAATCCGTAATCATGTTCATTACTCAAATCTAACCAACATTAGTATCAAACAAGGATTTTAACATATCAAATGATCATATAACTTAGAGAAGAGATTACACTTACCAAATTCCTTAGAAATCCAAGTTCAAATGAAACACAGTTTGAAGCCTCTCTTTGATTCTCAAAATCCAACTCTAATCTCCTTCAAAATACGAAGTTATGGATTTTTAAAGAATCTTCTAGCTTGAATTCAAATATTTTATTTGGAATTTATGGTGGAAAAAATCAAAAGTTATGAAGATTTTTTATGATAAAACCCTTGATATAATTTTATCTCAAAATAAAGAGGAAGAAGAATGAAGAGATGAAGAGGAGAGGGGTTCATGTCAGAATTATATAATACAATTCTGGCCAAATGACCATTTTGCCCTTAACATCTCTTTTCTAATCATTTTACATGTTTTATCCAATTTTATAGACATTATATATATTTCACATGTAAACGACATTATACACTCAATAAAATAGGTCTCAAGTCCTAATCCATTTACCTTTAAAAATTCTCCTTTTAACTTATTAGTTTTCTTAATCTTCAATTAAACAATAAATTATAATTTACTACTAAGTGAAAATTTTGAGTTGTTATATTTTCCTTATCTTAAAAATATTTTGACCACAAAATCAAGGATGGGGCAATGTATCACACTCACGTGCCCCCGTCTCACATATTTAGCATAACCAACATAACAAAAGTAGCAACCCAATTATATCAATACAACATAAATTATACACTAGCATTCAATTTTAATTAGTTAAATGGAAACAAAATATTAAAGTAAATCAAGTCATACCAGTAAAAAAATTATATCGGAAGCACGCATCTTCTCTTCTTGCTCCCAAGTGCTATTTCCAGGATCTTTGCCTCATTGGACTTAAACAAGCTTTACAACCTTGTTCTGAAGTCTCGACACCGCTCTCTATAATTCGAGTAAGTCCTTTAGACATAGAAACTTTCGATTTCACATCCACTTCCTCTAATTGACTTGTCTCAATCACCATACTTGTGTCATGCACAAACTTTCAAAAAAATGAAACACGAAACACATCGTGCAACTTGGTCATCTTTTCGAGAGGATCAACTAGATATGCAAGCTTTCTGATCTATTCCATAATAGGAAATTCCCTAACAAATCGAGGTGCAAACTAACTAGAATTTCCAAATCTGACAACTTTCTTTAGTGGGGACGTTTTCAGAATGATCAAATTGTGATAACCCGTATTTTGGACATATGATAATTGGATAATTAACTGGTTTATTCAATTGAACAGATAAAAAAATTCTGATAATAAAAGATATCTGGATATGTAAATGAATTTGAAAATATATTAAAAGTTGAATTATAAATATCTGGATAAATATTTATTTGATAATCTCCTAATATAATTACTTAAAATTGACAAATTATTCTTTTAAAAACAAATAATATTGTTGTTTATATATATAGATATAAGAAGAATTTAAATAGAACAATTATTATTTTTCAAAAAAAATTAAATTTGTACTTTTTTAATTGTTTATATATGTGTCAGCGGATTTTAAATTGAATTTGAATTTAAATTTGAAACTCAAAAGATAGATATCTTAAAATAATATTGGATTTAAAATATGCTATATATGATTTTATTTAGAATGTAATTGGTTTATATTATTTTCTTTAAAGGATTTTATTAATATAAATTAAGAGGATTGTATTTACTTAATAGAAAATTTAATATATAAGTTTTATAAACCATTTTAAAATTAATTAAAACATGCATAATTACAAGTGTTAATCTATAAAATCTTGTAAATAACATGTGTAAGTTAATAAACATTTGCAAATGACAAAGTTAACAAATTTAACAAGTGTCACTATTTTTATTTTACTTTTCTTCAATTTTTTAAAAATCATACATAAGTCTATATAAACACCTATCTCTTCCCTTCATTTCTTTTTCCTATCTTCTCATTTTCAAAACAAAGAAAAATCAAAACCTGAAAGCAAAATTGAAAACCAGAAAACAAAATAAAATCTGATTCAAGAGAAAAGCTTGCAGCAAAATCAAACTCAACCTAAAGCAATCATCACAAGCAAATTCAAAGTATCAGTTTCAAAATCAAGTACAAGTTCTCAGATCAAAGTATTCCAGATTCAAGTGTCAAGTTCAAAACAAAAATTCCTGTCCCTGCTTTTAAATCAGTGAGTAAACTTGTCTTTAAAAGCTTAAACTTGTGATTATCATGATGCATGTGATGGATTATAAATGAGATGTTGTGAAACAGCTTTGCATGGATGAATTAAGATATTATATGTATATTAATATGGGAGAAATCTGTGTATGACTGGATATATATTCAAGCTCTGTTAATTTTAATAGATCAAACCCGATTCAAAAACCTAATGCTCCTTCTTCAATCTATTTCTGGTTAAAATCTCTAAATGAAAAGTGTTAGTATGAATGTAACATCAATTTTAAAAATAATTTCAAGTATATATAATAAGTAATTGATTCAAAGTGAGAAGTTAATAGTAATGATTAATTATTGTTAGAAAATCTAGTATCCAAATATCATGTTTAAATAACATAAACTAAATCGAATAGCAAAATGATGATTTTTGATATATAAATCTGGATTTTTAAGTTTGTAGATGATGTGAATTTTTGAGTTGATCGGATTTGGAACTTCATTCGATTTCAAGAGAACACGAGGCTCGGTGAGGTCGGTGTTCCTGCCGGGGGTAGTTCGAACGTCGAGGGCGGTAGGAAAAATGGTCGTATGGGTTAGCATTCGCCAAGGTGGCACGGCGAGGTGATAATAGGGTTTAAAGTTGGTTTTGGTCATCGATGGGTCGAGTGGTAATTTCGTCGTCGTTGGTGAAATTGAGTGGATCGGACCAGGGGGATTAGGAGAAGGATGGATTGGCGAGTCTTCAGGCATGGAGGCGTGAACTCTGGTGGTTAGGGTGGTCAGCATGAGGTGGTTGTTGATGAATGAATTGTTCCAGGTGGGGTTCTTTGTAATCAAAATTAGATTTCGTGTTCGATCCAGGTTTTGGTTGATCGAGATTTGAGGGGAAGGTCAAAGTTGACTCATCGGCGATGATAGTGATGGTCGGAACGTCGCCGTGGATCTGTGTGTGTGCACGTGTATTTGTGGTATCAGTTTTTTTGCTTTGAGGGGTTTGACTCGGGGAAAGGAAGGTTTTGCACGGGTTTGTTTTCGAGAATGTGAGTGTTTACATGTTCAGATTTAACTTAAACTAAATCTAAGTTTTTTTAAGAAAAGAAAGGAAGAAGAAAACCCAGGGCATGACTCGAGTGATTATTAGATGGAACCCGAAGCAAGATTTAAAACAAGTTTTTAAAAAAGTATTATAAAAGCAAGGTTTGAAATTTAAAATAAATTTAGTTTAAAACTTTTTCTTGAATAAATTTCTTTTACATATAATAAATGTTGCATTTGATTTAAGAAGTAATATGGTTTGTTTAACTTGAATTTGTAAGTTATTTTTAACTTAATTTAGAAATGGAATCAAGTGTTAATTAAAAAGTTAGAATGTTTAAAATTTATATGTGATTGATAATTAACTAATTAATAAGATAAATGGTTTATCTTAAAAGATAATTAAGGTTTTGATGATTTAAGATTAGTTCAGTTAATAAGGTAATTAAAGAGTAATTAATTAATTTAATTGATTAATGAATAAGGATTAATAATTTAATAAATTAATTAGAGATTAATTAACTGGTAATTAAAGATTAATTAATTGGTGATTAGAGATTATTATTGTAAGTAATTGGAGATTAATTACTTAAATGATAATTGCTTAATGTAAGTAATTAAAGCGAATTACTTAATGGAAGCAATTAAGGATTAATTACTTAGTGTAATTAATTAAAGGAATAATTAATTAAGAAAATAAATTAAAGGGTTGGTTAATTAATGTGATTAATTAATGGATAATTAATCACTGTAAGTGATTATAGAATAATTAATTAGAGTAATTAAGTAAGTATCATTGTAATAAATTATTGTTAATTTATTTATGAGAGTAACTAAAGGATTATTTAATGTGAATAGTTGAAGGTTAATTAATTTGTGTAATAAATTAAAGTCTAATCACTTAATGTAATTAAAGATGATAATTAAAGGATGATTAATTAATCAGGTTGTAATTAATTAATGTTAAGTAGGAAGCATTGAAAGTGATTGAAGTAATTAATTTAATTTATTTAAATTAATTAGAAATGGTGTGTGTAATTTATCTTGCTTATGGATGATTGAATGATATTGAATGCCTTGGATTATTTGATATCTCTGATAAGTGATTTGTGATGCTATGTGATATTATATGTTTGAGTTGAACTGTGATAATATGGTTTGTCTGTCTATGGTGAATGGCCATGTAAATATGTAATTCAGGATATAAATGAAATTGTTTAAAAGTTAAACAGCTTTGTTTTAAGATGATATTGGATTCGAAGAGACCGAGGTTGAGTATCAGTACATACTCGAAACCACATCGATTTGAAATCTACAATAATTCTTTATAGATTTGATATGTGAAATCAATAGGCTGGAATGGAATAATTTGAGTAACTAGACTATTTAAACTAAGTTTTAGTACTTAGATATTGATGTGTGAAATAAGTGTTGACTATGGCAAGTTAAGTACTCGTAATAAGGTACAAGTTACCCTAAGTTTTCAAATAAGTTTTGTATTTTAGTATTTTATGTTAGATGGGTTTACTCACGCTAGTTTCCAGCCTGACCCGGGTGTTATTTTGATGTAATGCTCGGGTCAGACCGAGTATTACAGCTTTTCGGGTTAGGATGTTCTGGAGCTCAGGAGGCGAGCGGATGGCAGAAACGTATGGAGTTTACCACTGTGTATTTGAGAGTTATTGTGATATTAGTTTGGGATAGGTTGATTTAACTATCTAGTCTTTTTGTAATGGTTGTAACTCTGATGAAATGTACGTAATCTAACAATTACAGTTTTCCTTTGTATAAATGCTATTATTTGTTATTATATTTTATCCGCTGCGAATGTGAGATGCCGTTGTTCTCTGTTATTCTTCCTTCTTTTTTTTAACAATATGAAATTTCGGCCGTTCAAACTTTCGAGGTCAAAATTTTAGGTCGTTACACAAATAATTAACCTCAAATTCAAGATCAATCCGTCTCTTATCGACATAAGACTTCTACCGATCAATCCGTATCAATTCGACTTTCTCTAAATTCCTACAGATCATTTTCAGACCAAGAATTACTTTATTGGTCATCTCCCACTAACATGTAGGCAACTTACAAGATCTTCCTTGCAAAGCTTCAATCGGTATCATGCCGATAGTGACCTGAAAGCTATTATCGGATGCAAATTCAACAAAAGGCAAGTAGCCTTCACAAGAACACCCAAAATCAAGAATATAAGCTCTTAACAAGTCTTCAAATACATGGTTCACTCTTTTGGTTTGGCCATCGATTTGAGGATGATATGCTGTAATCAAGTTCTATTTTGTCCCCAATGCTTATTTCAAGCTCTTCCAAAACTCACTCATAAAGAGTGGACCATGATCACTGAAAATGCTAGAAGGTAAACCATGTAACTTCACTATCTCCCTCACAAAGAACATTGCTAGAGATGGAATGATTCTTGATACCTTCACTGGAATAAAATGACTGCTATTCATCAAACGATCTATAATAAATCATATGCTCTCATTTCCTCTCTGACTTTGTGAAAGATCGTCTATAAAATCCATAAAAAGAAGCTCTTATTTCCAATAATGAACTTCCTAAGGAATCAATAAACAATTGGGCTTCTTTCTTGAAGAGTACGTGGCAAGCCCAAGGGGCTATTGCAATTTTTTAAAATATCTAACTCCGTAATCAATTTTGTTCATAGTAAAGATGCTTCTTTCTTTAATATACTTTATTATTTTTGATATAAATGACTAAATAATTAATTTAAATTATATAATGAAGGAAATCCTAAATAAAATGTTATGCGATTGTGGTTGCAAATATTTGCAATTATGAGTTATTAAATATTATGTAACAATCGTCAAATGTTGGGCAGTGTAACTCATTGCTTCTAGGGGCACCAATGGATTACATACTCATAGTTATTGGAAAACTATTAAATGACTCATCCAAGAGTTTCCTATTGGTTGATAACAATTGGGTCAAACATGAAATATCAGTTTAATGGTGTTACACTGTTCCCTCGACTTAAGAATAATATGGAACTTCAATATGGATATTCCATTGTGATTATAGTTAAATCATGGCATGGAGACCATCGAGTGACTGTAGTTAGGTCCAATTTGAAGCGTTGGAAGTGAAGCACTATTCAACGGAGATTTGTCTCTTTGGTTGTATAAGGTTAGTATCATGGTCAACTGTAGTCGTCTCAAAGCCAAAATTTCTAGCCAGAGTAGAACATGTAATAATAAATATTATTATTGAACCAAGGACTTTGTTTGTGGAGTAATCAAGTTGAATGTGGAAATATTGGTGTTTTGATTAATACCAGACTCCATATATTTTAAAGTGATATAGTGTTGACGAAGAAAATGTTTGTAAATTATTGTCACTATTTGTAACACTTAAGGTGATACAATGATTTACTGTAAAGATCTATAAGCCCAAAATCAGTCAAACTATCATACCACTAGCTAAAATTATGTATGAATTTTAATATAAGAATTGTTCCTTATAAATTGTTGATTAAATTCAAATCTCTAAAATACCATGCGATTTAATTAGTATATAAAGTGTTATAAATTAATTAATTTCTAGTATTGATTATTAATTTATTTGATGTTTAAGTTATGTTCGTAAGTGGGGTAACTCATTGAAAGTTTGTGGGTGCTATTAATAATTGTTTTGATGTATATATACATATTATTTGTACATGTATCGATATACGATATCAATGTATATTCAGATGGGCTTTATATATCAATATTTGCTTTATATATCAATATTTATTTAAATGGGCTTTTTGATATATTTTTTGGTCCATATAGGAGATAAAGTATATGCCATAGAAAGTGAGAAATGGTCTAGATAATGGATTTAGGTCTAAAGGGAATTAAAGAGAGGAAGGTGGATAGTCTCTTTTCTCTCCATAAATGCCAAAGCTTCCACGTTCTTTCCACTTTACTTTTCCTCTAATTTCTTATTCCTTCTTCATTTCATAGCCAACCATTCCATGCTTATCCCCTCTGGTAAAACTCTATTTCACCCATATAACATCAAATAATATTATATTAAAGTGGTTCATTTGATGCTAGCAACATCGATTGGTGATTCAAGCAATCTAGGAGGTTATTCATGGATCGAGGTGTCACGAACGGATGGATCTATTGAGGTATTTCTTTATATCTTATTTGAATATGTCACCATCCCTAATATATATTTGTTTTGCCAAATACTTATTTATGTGATTTTATTCAATATTTTAAATTTAAATGAAAGTTTCTGATTTATTTCAAATTATAGATCATTGCAAATACAAAGGAACACAAACATATTAAAATAAATTTATTTGTATTAGTCAATTGTATATATGTTTTTATTAAAATTTTGAATTTGAGATCTTTTGAATGGGTGTTCTTTAATAACAAGAGTGATACTTTATTCAACTAGAATACTTAATGATATCGTTTGAATTGGTCTTTTGATTAGATATTTAAATTAAAACATCTTTGACTTAGTCAAAACTAGATTTGAATCTACCAATTTTTTATTATTTATTTTAGTTCAAATCATATACTTTGCTAAGTCATGCAAACTTAAATATACATATTGAATTTTATTTGTATAATATATAACTATTCTTATATATATAAACATATGAGTGGAAATATAGACACACACACACATATATTGTCGAAACTATATATATAATGTACTATTAATATGTGTATATAAGCTATATACATATATTATAGTATAATCAAACATATGTATATACATAGGCATTTATATTCTTAATAAGCATATGAATTTATCATATGCATATCTAAGTATAAAATCTATGCATATACAATAGATATAAATATATCTATTTGTATATATATAGTTATATGCATGCTCATATATTATTATGTTATCATGTCATACATATGCATTCCTTTGTAATTTACACCTTATGTGTACATGTAACCTTTCACATACCTAAAAGTGATAAAGAAAAACTTCTAATTGATTACACACTTGTCACATATATGATCCATTAATTTATACCCTATAAGTATCAAATGATAGAGTATAAAATACATAACTAAACTACATGCGCATGCGCGCGCGCGCGCACACACACACACACACACACATATATATATATATATATATATATATATATATGTCACACTTATACTATATTTTAAGTGTGATGTATATCTTCTGTTATCATGTTATGTTATGAATATATACAATATATTCAAACTAATCATTAAAGAATTTTAACTAACATGTTAATTAAATAAATGTAAAATATTTTGAAATGAAATATGATTTTTTTAGAATATAGATTAGATATAATGCTATTTAATAGATTTCATAGGTCCATTAAGATCCAAATAGATGTTTTATATTAAAATTCACTTGTTTCACCTATTGCTAAACAGGCTAATTCCTATAATGGTATTATAGCCCGTTATGTCAATGACTTCTAATCAACCAAAATTTAGGGTCAACTAATAAAAGTTTCTATCTAATATGCATATAGAATAGCAGTATTTAAGCTTGGGATTGAATAAAAAGTACACTCTCTTCCCTAGCTACTGGCCTGAACTAATAGGTGGAGTAAGTCCAAAAGTTTGACCTAGATGTGAAGGACAAATTTATTTTGTACCTTAGCTTAATTTTCAAATTATGATTTAAAAATTTAAAATGTATTTTAAATTTAAATGTTAAGTTTAAAATACAAATGGAAATTTAAAATGCAATAAAATAAATTAAAAAAATTTCAATATTATTTTGAGAAATTAATTTAATATTTTTTGAATTATTTATAAATATTTAATTAATTTGTTTAATTAAAAATAATTAATTAAAATTTAATTATATATATATATTGATATTTTTATGTAAGTATAAAGGTTATAGTTGAAAATTTATCTTAATATTATTTAAGGTAAATGAAATAAAATATTCAAAGATTATATAAATATTTAACTAAATTAATAATTAATTTTATAAATAATTATTAATTAATGTTTATTAATATATGCATATATATAAAAAATATAAAAGTTATAGTTAAATATTATTCTTAAAATTTTTAAGATGAATAAAATAAAATTTTAAAATTCTAAAATAAAAACTAGTTGATTATATTAAGAATTAAAAATAACTATTTATGATTTAGTTGTTAGGATAGATATAATAATTGTATAAGTTAAATAATTGCAATAGTTATAAATAAATTAAACTTGTATAATTATATATTTATGAATATAACATAAGTGGAATAATAAGAAACCCTTATAGATTTTTGGGATAAATACATATGTAGGGTATGTACATCGTAATTTCAGATGTGTTCGACACTTGAATCATATTGGTATTTTTCAAAAAATACATTATTCTTTAAATTGAAATCACTTAGAATATATTAAAGATTATGAATCTTTAATATAGTTTTCGTTTATCATTTATATATTAACATTTTACTTGCACATGCATTAGTTGTTAAGCAAACTCAACCTAGAGTTGTTATGTATAGTAGTTGTAACACCCCTAATTTTAAATAGCATTATTCAAGAGATTTAATTACATAAATTAAATAGAATGATTTAGAGACTAGAGTAGTAAGGGAATTGAGATTTGAGATCTAATTAAGGCCGTGTCTTAACTAAATGGATTTATAAGAATGATTTATAAGTTAAATACTTAAGAGAACATGGCAAGGGTAATATGGGAATAGCCAAACCCCATAACCCCTAAAACCCTTAAACCTTTTCATTCTCATTACATTCCTACAAAAACATAAACAAAAGAAAAAGAACGTCAGCCATAACCCTAAGAAGAAGAAGAGAAAAATCAAATAGAAGCTAAGATTCAAGGCAGAAAGATTAAAACAAGAACAAATCTCAAGTTCCTTATCCAAACAAGGTGAATAATGATCTAAACCATACCATATAAGTCTTCTTGAACGTTTTAATTTGAGTTCAAGGTTTAAATCCGTATGATTGGATGAATGATGATATGATTTGATTTATAAGCCATGTTATAGTTTAAACAAGATTTTTTATCGGATAATATAATTCAAATTTAAGGTTAAAATCATCTAAATTGATTTCCAAATGCCATGATGTTTGAATATGTTATGAAAAACATTATTTGGAGATAAGTTTATCGGGCTATGGATCATTTATTTGAATTTTTAATGAAATAAATAGTTAATTTTGAGTTTAAATTATTTAAGCCAATTAAGTAATGCTTTTGGGTCTGAAATTTATATATGTTAAAAACATATTAAAAGTGAATAAGTTTGATTTTTGGTGATTTTTTCTAAGTTTTTTACTATGGTTATTAAATTGTTTAAGTTAAAGGACTTAAATGTTTTATATATTTTGTTAAGGGGAAGGGATTATTTGTTAATATGATTTCATTTGTTAATTCTTGAATTCGACAGCCTTTTAGAAAAGAATTTTTTTATAAAAAATTGGCCACCAATCATATTTTGAAAAATTAGGTAAGTTAGATAAAAAGGAATTACTTTAAAAGGCAAAAAAGTCAGTTTTTTTTTCCGAATTACAACTTCACCCTTCCATTTGCTTGCTTCCATCACCATGCCCAGTAGGCCTTTCGCACCCATTCGAAACTGAATGAAGGTACAAAAGAAATAGGTACTTGAGCTGGAACTCTTGCATCAGCTGGATCAGAAATGGACATGGTATCAAGGAATTGATACATAGTTTATTGGAGAAAGGCAGAAGGGGCTGTGTCGAAGGGGTGCTTTCGAAGGGGTTGAAGCCTTTTTTATAAGCTTTCGAATCAATCCAACTTGCCTTTCTTGAAGAAGCTTTCAAAAGAGTTGCCGCTTTTTGAACCTATTCGATACCAAGATGCCACATTAATACCTTTCGAATCAGTTAGAGGCCGCTTTTCTTTATAGAATTCGAAAGGGTAGCTTTCGTCCTTTTAAAATTTTAAAGCTATTTCCTCAATGCTTTCGAAAGGCTTGTTTTAGCCACTTTTAATAGGAGTTCCATTGGTAATGGTTTCGAAAGGTTGGTTTCGAAGCTATGCTCTTCTTAAATTCTTTTATTTGAGATCAATGCTTTTGGAAGGGTTACTTTCGCTTCTATTCTCTTTAACCCTATAGTTATACTAAACGTCAAACCAAATGGTTTTGAAAGGAATACTTTTAAATGGTTTCAAAGATATGTTTCCACAAACTCTTACTTAAACCCTTTACTTTCGAAGGGTATGCTTTAAGTATTCCGTAACATATATTTGTCCAGTGTTTCAAAAGGTATATGTTTCAGTGTTTCGAAAGGAATGGTTGTAATACCCTTAATTTTACTGATAATATTCAAGAGATTTAACTAAAATAAATTAAATGGAATAATGTAGATAAGGAGATTGAGGTTGATTAATAAACTAGATGGCCGTGCTTATTTAAAAATCTAATGGACTTATATAAATGGTTAGGATATTAAACATAAGGGCATTTGGGTAAATAACCATACTTCCCACCTTTATACTATTCTCAATAGGTTATACACGTTCATTTTACTTAAAACAAAAAATTTATAACCATGAGAAGCAAGCAAGGCCGGCAATTAGGAAGTAAGAAGAAAATAGAAAATCGACTTAAAGCTTAGGATTCAAGTTAGAAGGAATAAATCTCAACCAAACTTCAATATCCTTATCCAATCTAAAGTGAATGATAAATTCTACATCTTTATTTTAGTTCTATGATCATATGGTTTCGGATTTTAGTGTAAATCTATTTTTATGATATATTGAAAGATGATATGCTAGATTTATAATATTTATGGATTAAACAAGGTTGTTTAAAAAGGGATATACATGGTTTTAGGGTAAAACCAAGATGAAATGATTTTTAAATACCATGGGAAAATTTTATGTTATGAAAAACATGATTTGGAGATGGGTTTCAATTTCTATAATTTTCTGAATTTATCTTGATTTTATATTAATTTTCTAGTGAAAAAATGATTTATTGGGTTATACATTAATTACGGCTAAAATAATAGTTAGTGGGGTTTGAATTTTTATATGTTGGAAAACATATTAAACTAGATTTTTTCTAGGTTTTTCCTAAGTGATTTGATGAGTATATAAAATCATTTCAGGTATGGGACTTAAATTTTTTTATATATTTGATTATGGAGAATGGGCACTTTATAAAATAAAATCGTATTTAATTCTGAAATAAATTTTGGCATCAAACCTTCCAACCCAGACCTTCCGACAAGGTCAAAGTATAATGTATATGGTATCAAGTTACTTGGTACGTAATGAATTGAACAAGGTCGAAGGGTACTTAGTCGAAAGGTTGGTTGCCAAAGAGGTTAGGGTATGTTTGTTTTATAAACCAAAAGCTTACAACTGCTTGCTTTCAAAAAGGAGCTTTTGACTTGGTAGCTTTCGACCAAGTCAATTACTTAAAATAAAGGTTTTAAACCTTCTGACACAGTCGAAAGGTTACTGCCGGTTTATTATCGCTTTGTTTTGAACCTTCTGACACAGTCGAAAGGTTATTGCCGCTTTTTCCAACCTTTCGAAGCCGTTGCTTTCGACAAAGTCGAAAAGTTTACTTGTTTTAAAACCAACTACTTCTCCATGCTTTCGAAAGGTATCAAAGCTTTCGATTTAGATGATTTACCCTTGTTTTATAATTGAAGTATAGCCAAAAGCTTTCGAAGAACGTGTTTTAAAAGGTCGTTTTAAAGAGATGCTTTAAAGCTTTTGAAGTAGACCATTCGATGGGGTCGAATGGTAGCTTCCAATGAAGTCGAAAGGTTTTAAAGTAGATTTTCCACATGTTTTAAATAGAACCCAATGAGTTTTCAAAATGTTTGTAGTCCAATACTTTCAAAAGGTTTTGAAAGGTTTTCTAATGCTTTCGAAAGGATTGATTTTCAGTGGAGTCGAAGGGTTTCAAAAGAAGTATTTTAAAGAACAAGAAGGGCTGGAGCCTATTATTTTAAAAAGGTATGATTAAACCCTTCGAAGGGCTTGAAAAATAGAAGCTCTCGACACTGTCAAAAGGTTTTAAAACCCATAACTCTAAATTTTGAAGGAAAACCATGGCTTATGTAAAGGATTTTTATATTGGTTTTAAGTATGTAATTTTGAAGAAGAATTTTCCTTGATAAAAATATATGTTAAAGGTGTTAACTATGTTTTATGAATTATATTTCACTGACCTTAAACGCATAAGAGTGGTATTATTAATTTGTTGTTTTGCTTCTTCGAATAGGAATATATACACATAATGAACCATAACTGTATTTTAGGGGAAAAAAATAGGTAGAATAACTAACTAGGTTAACTCAATAGTGAATATAAATTGCTAAAACTCCTAAATGAGTAAAATTGCATCCAAGGAGTCAGCGTGACCATGAATATAAGATGCGTAAACTTTATAGTTATTGGAGGTAACCAAAAGGTTCATAGTAAACTCATGAAAACTATGTTGAAGTAAATATTGGTGTAACCCAAAAGGTTCGTAGTAAACCTATGAAAATTATGATTAAGTAGTTATTGGAGGAAACCAATAGGTTCATAGTTAACCCATGAAAACTATGCATTAAGGACAGTTGGCAGGGGAAAACTGGTTTGTAGTGAACCCATGAAAAATATATCCGGATTAAGAAATGACACCAGTCAATTGGTTCTTGGTAAACCCATGAAAACTAGGATAAGAAAGTGGCTAATGGAAGTATTATTAGTTTCCTAGTCAACCTATGAAAACTAGGATGTGAAGTGAGTTGCTGGATAAGTTCATAGGTTCCTAGTTAACACATGAAAACTAGGATAAGGAGATTAGTTATTGGAATGACTAATAGGTTCAGGCAGACCCATGAATTAATTAAGTTAACAGGCAGGAGCCTAGGTTCTTAGTGATCCCATGAAAACTATGAATAGGACATGGTATCTATTAATTATAACAAGGTTATTATTAAACCTATGAAAACTAAAAGGTTAAAAGTGACCCTAGAAACAATAATTATGACACGACGTCAGATTAAATTGGGAATGAAAAATCCTAATTATTTTCAAGTATGCATACCATCATAATATTTTGAAAATGTATGTTTTAACCATTTTGGATGCAGAAGCAAATAATATAGTCTTATAAAGGTTATAGGATACTAATGAGGGGAAAACCCATTCCGCTAAGCGATGTAGTCTCATTGGATATCTAAAGAGTTGAGATGTTAGATTATTAGTCATACCAGGATTTATGTTTGACTCAAAGTTTTTGTTTTTCCCTTAAACTCTCGGGTGCTCAATTGATTTTGTGTAGTTTGAGATTTAAGGATCTAAGTTTTTCTTCTCTAACGAATAAAGCTTCCAGAAGCGTGTAGGAGGCAGATAGTTATTTAGAGTTTTCCGTTTTCGTTGTATATTATTATTTTTTGCTGAACATGGTTAACGTAATTTGGGAATATGTAATGAAAATGAAATGTTTTGATTTGAATATGGAAATGTGTTTTTTAATTGCTAATTTTTTCCATATTTCTATGATTTATATATCAATGTATCTAACACCGCCTTATTTGGTCGCCGAAGATTAATAACTATGGATGACTGAAGCATCCATAGCCATTAGTTTTCTCCAAGTAGGGGGATGTTTCAAGTTGGTATCATAACGTAGGTTTATGAAACTTTAAAAAGAATAATTAAACCTAAAAAGCTTTTTCAAATATAATGCAATAAATTTAAAAATATGGTCGAGGTTTGGGTTAATGCTATATAAATGTACTTGTATTTGATGTTTAGGTATATATCTAAGTGCATAATTCCCTCTCCCTTAGACTGTTCTTCTGTACCTTACTAAAGCTCGTATGTAGATATACGAGAATGAGGATACGGAGGCAGGAAACGGAAGAGGAAATCTAAGTGGAGGAAGCATCACAAGCAATGAAAATGCTCGACCTAATACTCGGAGAAACCAAGGTCGACAGTCTAGTGCTAATCAAAATGCTGAGGCCACTGTAGAAGCTAGAAATCCGCCAATAGATGCTGGGATGGTGTATTAGTTGTTGGCAAATCGTTTGTAAGCTGGAGCGGCTGGTAATGTAGAAGGAGCTAATCCTGTAGTTTCGGTTGGATATAACTATGCTAAGCTGAGCAGGGACAATAATCTTGGTGGAAAGCCGTTTACTGGAATGGAAGATGTTGTTGAAGTAGAGAACTGGCTTTTGAACTATGAGAGGACCTTTATAGACTGAGGCTTGAATTATGGAGAGAAGAGATGTGACGACCCGAAATTAGCACCCTCTGAATCCGACAATAAACCACACATGTCCGACCCAGAGCGCAGTGATTATAGATAATCATGAGAAAGTAAAGAGAGGGTGAGAAGAAAGAGAGAAGAAAGAAAAAGAGAAGAGAAGAAGAAGAGAGAAGCAAAACCAAAACAATATAGAATCTCACATCGTAGCGGGATAACATATAATATAGATAAATAATCTTTTCAAAGAGAAATTGTAATATACATAAATCAATAACAGAGTACGTAATAAATAATCATCAGCTTGGACAGTTATAATGACCTGTCCTCAATAACGCTGATGTTTACAACAACAACAATGCAAAGAAATGTAGCGGAATAATAAACAGATACGTCTATATGACATGAAGATCTACAGCTCGCTTGCTGAAGCTCTAAAAGCACCAAATCTGAACTTGTAAATATACTCGGTCTGACCTGAGCATTGAAAGGAAAGAACGCTCGGATCAGTCTGGTATGATAAAACAAACCTCAATTGAATTTCTAAAGTTTTCAAACTTTTCCTTTATCAAAACAAAAGGTATCTCGTAAGACATGCCCACATATAAACACGAATGTGTTTTTCCCTTACAATAACCAAAACCTTTTCATATTAAATCATGTTACATTATAATAGTGTATATTATACAAATAATAAGTTAAATAGCAAAAATTGTTACCATTATTAAATTTCAGCAATGCTAGGCTCTTCAAACAAAACCGCAAGTTCGTAGTGGATTTTGGATTCCGTACAAATGACTAGGTAAAAGGACTACCTTTCCGAAAACTCGGTGTACCTCTATAGGTACATAGGGTCGAGATACTCGACGCCTAAACCAACACAAGACCAGCCTACTCCTTCCTTGATAGTACCGAATATGTCATTACTTCGGTCGGTACCGACCTAAAATCCATTGTCACAAGCATGTACAACAATAATCGGATACACGACGTCAAAGCATGTAAAGATATATCTAGAAGAGTGATGACATCTCCTAATGGGAGCGACCCACTTAGCCTTGCTGCTTCTATCCCTGTTTCAGTCATTTTCCAGGGAGTGAGGCAAAAGAGGTATCTATTAACTTTCACGTATCACATGTCACAAATCACATCATCTTTAAATGCCACATTTCCATTTCCGTTGACTACTAATTGCCTACCATAAATATACAACCCTTGAGCTCGTTTGTAAAAACGACATGATGTACGTTTGTAAAAACCAATGTACGTAATCATAGAAATGCAATGTCAGACACTCGTCCATACAAGTTGTCCGGAAACAGGACAAACAGAAGGTACTTTCCTACCACATCCTGTTGGGAAATCATTAGGATTAGTAGCGAACAGTCCTTATGCTTGATATTTCATGTAATGCCAGATATTTTCAACCATTCGCATCCGCACATGTCAGACTTGAATTGCTTAAAATACCGCGTTGTAAATAAAATTTGGCAAATCTCAAAATATACAGTAAATAAATAATCACAGATAATAGACACAGAGTAAATAATAATGCAGCGGAATTAAAAGAGATAGTAGTTCATGAAGCTATTATATAAAAATAAGATACATCAGAGTTAAACAAGATACAACAGAAGAGTAATAAGATACATCAGGTACAAATCAGAATACATCATTGAAATCACTGGATACCGAAAGAAAAATAGATGGATGGATCTTCAAGAAAAGCTCCAACTCCGAAGGTGAGTCTTGAATGCTGAATCGCTCAGTCTGACTCGAGCGTGAAGCAAAACACAAAACACTCGAGTTAGGACATAAATACTTATGAACTGTAAATCAACTCAAGTGAACAGTAATAAAAATGCATCAGTAACTTAAAGGATGCTTGAGACCGCCCATCCTTTAAGGATCCGTTAAACTATTTACTATGTAGTAATATTGCGCTATTACAATAATGTCTACAGTAAAATAAACTTACTTTAAAATAGCGTTAAGGGGTTACCTAGATAGCCCTTAACACATAATAGTGCCAATAGTCTATACAATACCTGCATATCTCCTGATCGGGAGACTATGAGAAGATACTCCATAGGTACGACACAAATAGCAATTCGTAGTAAGGCTCGCTATGGTAGGTGACACGGCACACAAGGCAATGCCAAGGTAGATATACCAATTACGCACACGGGCTGGTGGTAACGTAGCAGCCACATACACCTACCTCGGAACACACTCCCGTATCAAAATCGAAGGATGGCCATCAAATCAACCACAAGCAAGAGTATAGTATCGAAGAAGTGCGTCCGACCAGAGGAGCTACCCCTTTTGGCCCGAGATCGCTCCTGTTTTAGCCACCTTATGCCAACTCACGGGAGTTGGGTCCACGTAATATACCTCAAGAACGTCGCTACCATCCTACTTCATTCTGGAATCTCCACCGCGTACACAGCTGTTAAAGTGGTTTTCGGAGTTGGCAGAGAGTATGACAACTTCTAATCCCGTTCTCTTTAACAACCAAACGTTATTATAACGCTGTGGTCATTTCAAATAGTTTATACTTCAAAAAGATCAAATCATTTTAATTAAAACTATATTCCTTTCAAAATAGTTTATACTTCGAAACCAAAACCATTTTTAAACATATATTCACTTTCAAAAATCATAATACTTCCAAAGTTATAACTCTTTCGAAACCAAAATACTTGAAATCATTACACTTTGAAAATCATAACATGAAATCATACATTTGAAATCATGGTACCTTCCTTTAATCCAAAATTTTAAATTTCCAATTTAATTAAACTCAAACCATCAGTTTCAATTCAATTCAATTTCCCAACAAACCATTTTAAATCATATCAATTTCAAATATAGATTTTATCCACAAAATAAACTATTCAATTTTCAATATAATTCAAAGCATTAATATCCAACATTTCAAAACTAATTTGATAATTTCATATATATCTCTGATTTAACTTCATTATTACTTATATTTGAAATATTCATTTCATAAATCCAATATTATTTAAATAAACTCAAATTACCAGTAAACTAAATATCCTTTCATACTAATATAAACTTCAAATATTCATTTATCAAAATCAAATATTATTCTAAATTCATATTTTTTATCAAAAATAAAGATCAAATCATTTCCAAACCATTTCAATCATCAAAATATCATGTCCTTTCAAAACCTCATTATTAAATCATTATTTGAATTCAAATTCAAATATTTAAATTCAAATATCATTTAAAAAATCAAATATGTCATTCATTTATTATGCCAAATATCATTACAAAACAAATTTCAAAATTCCATTCAAAAACCATTTATCTCATTACATTTCATTCCATTTAACACATAACCAAGCAAAATTTATTTAAATTCAAATTCAATTTAAATTCCTTAAAATTTAAATTTAAATACTAAATCATATTCAAAGCTCCTTATATTTCACAAATAATCAATTTCCAAAAGTTAAATCGTATAACACTTTAAAAATAACTCAAACAGTGTTAAAATCTATAACATTTCGAAACATTATCAAATTATAGCAACGATAGCATTTAAAAAATTGCTATCGTTGCTTATAATTTCCAAAATAGTTTAGTTTAGGAATAACGGCATTTATAAAATGCCGTAATAGATATTTAGTTATTTCAAACATAGTTAAGTTCAAAACAAAAGCATTTTAAGAATGCTGTTAATAAAATTCCAGATTTTACTATAACTTTTCAGAAACAGTAAAACTCTAAATTCTTGTTATTTAAAATTTATAAATCATATTTCTAGTGTGACGACCCAAACTTGATGTCCGATAAACAACATCAAATTTGCATCGCCGGAGCTTATAACAACAATTAGATGAATATAAAACAACGGAACAGAATCAATATCATAAATATCATCACAGTTACAACATCAACATAATATCATACTACAACAGAGTATATAATACATACATATATCACAACTCCAAATACAACATCATGATAATATAACAGTGATCATATATCTAAAAAGTCCTCAAATGAGAGAGGTGATAACGAACTCCCAAAAGCTAACACCCGAAATCTCCAAAAGCTCCAAAGATATCCCCCAGATAAGAGCTCCAAAATACAGCTTACTCCAAAATACAGAAACTTGCTACTAGGCTGCCCGTGTGGAAATAATGGGCACCCAGAGTTTAGGAAAGAAAACAATAAACTCTGGATCAGTCATGGGACTGGTATGAGTAAACAAAAACAGTTGCATTTAAATAAAACAAGATTTATAAAAGAATTTTCGGAATGCTTTTAAAAATGGAACTACCATAAGACCTCCCGCCACACACACAATGCAAACGCAGAATTGGAGGAGATTTCTTCTTTTGATAGTTAAATATGCTTGGTACGAGAAAAGAATTCTTTGATATTATACTAGTGCATAGTGAAGTAAATCATTTTGAAAGTAGAATATTAATCTTAGCCAGCATAGACATTTCGAACTATGCCTACTATAGCTACCATGTTTTGTGGCAGGTTACCGCCACGCTGCATGGCAGGTTCTACAACTAAAACCGTACAGGGTTTCGTATTGTTTCTTTGGATTTCCAACAAATGGTTAGGCCAAGGAACTTCCCATTGCCACATGAGAAGGCCTCTGAAAGGACGTTCCTGAGAACCAAACCGGATCTCTGCCAACACAAGGTCGGGTTACCCCTAACTGGGTAACTACTGACACGAGTATGTCATCTCCCAGTTGTAACCAACCTTTAACCGAGGCCCCAGCAACAAATCACAAAGTAATATATATATATATCTGCGATATCAACATAAGTTAAGTATCTGGGCTCCATACCATGATACCACCTCTATCCAGAAGAAAATGCACATACCCTAAGGGGTGCTACCCCCAATAACCTTGCCGCATCTTTCCTGTTTCGACCATTTCGGGGTGTGAGGTCCGACGAAGTCTCGTCCACAAAGCCACGCTTTATACAAAAGCTGTGCTTTGGGTCAACAAATGATCATAGAAATGATCACAAAGATAAGTGATCAAACAAATGATCATATCACAAATGATCAACACAATGATCATTTCACAGCAACACTCAGCATGTCACATTACCAAAATGGGAATATATTGCTGATAACCTTCAACTACATAACCTCTGAGCTCGTACGTCTCAGAGAAGGGTGTTAAGCTAAGAGAATAAATTCTCCGCCACCAACAGAAATATATTTGAAAGAAATCTGCTTTATATCTAAATTTGTAATGTCAGACATACAATCCATACAAGTCTGTTCCGGGCTCGAACAGAACCGAAGGCACTTCCAAAGAAGTCCTTGCAATCCGGATATCCACAATCCTGATCGGATTCCCCATCACATATGGAGAACTCTATACCGGAGCAACTCGGTGTAGAGTCAATCGACAGGTCATCCTATCACTCTCGCAAATACCCGGTCTTCAACACCGGTCTTCAACTGCTTGCTTTCAAAAAGGAGCTTTTGACTTGGTAGCTTTCGACCAAGTCAATTACTTAAAATAAAGGTTTTAAACCTTCTGACACAGTCGAAAGGTTACTGCCGGTTTATTATCGCTTTGTTTTGAACCTTCTGACACAGTCGAAAGGTTATTGCCGCTTTTTCCAACCTTTCGAAGCCGTTGCTTTCGACAAAGTCGAAAAGTTTACTTGTTTTAAAACCAACTACTTCTCCATGCTTTCGAAAGGTATCAAAGCTTTCGATTTAGATGATTTACCCTTGTTTTATAATTGAAGTATAGCCAAAAGCTTTCGAAGAACGTGTTTTAAAAGGTCGTTTTAAAGAGATGCTTTAAAGCTTTTGAAGTAGACCATTCGATGGGGTCGAATGGTAGCTTCCAATGAAGTCGAAAGGTTTTAAAGTAGATTTTCCACATGTTTTAAATAGAACCCAATGAGTTTTCAAAATGTTTGTAGTCCAATACTTTCAAAAGGTTTTGAAAGGTTTTCTAATGCTTTCGAAAGGATTGATTTTCAGTGGAGTCGAAGGGTTTCAAAAGAAGTATTTTAAAGAACAAGAAGGGCTGGAGCCTATTATTTTAAAAAGGTATGATTAAACCCTTCGAAGGGCTTGAAAAATAGAAGCTCTCGACACTGTCAAAAGGTTTTAAAACCCATAACTCTAAATTTTGAAGGAAAACCATGGCTTATGTAAAGGATTTTTATATTGGTTTTAAGTATGTAATTTTGAAGAAGAATTTTCCTTGATAAAAATATATGTTAAAGGTGTTAACTATGTTTTATGAATTATATTTCACTGACCTTAAACGCATAAGAGTGGTATTATTAATTTGTTGTTTTGCTTCTTCGAATAGGAATATATACACATAATGAACCATAACTGTATTTTAGGGGAAAAAAATAGGTAGAATAACTAACTAGGTTAACTCAATAGTGAATATAAATTGCTAAAACTCCTAAATGAGTAAAATTGCATCCAAGGAGTCAGCGTGACCATGAATATAAGATGCGTAAACTTTATAGTTATTGGAGGTAACCAAAAGGTTCATAGTAAACTCATGAAAACTATGTTGAAGTAAATATTGGTGTAACCCAAAAGGTTCGTAGTAAACCTATGAAAATTATGATTAAGTAGTTATTGGAGGAAACCAATAGGTTCATAGTTAACCCATGAAAACTATGCATTAAGGACAGTTGGCAGGGGAAAACTGGTTTGTAGTGAACCCATGAAAAATATATCCGGATTAAGAAATGACACCAGTCAATTGGTTCTTGGTAAACCCATGAAAACTAGGATAAGAAAGTGGCTAATGGAAGTATTATTAGTTTCCTAGTCAACCTATGAAAACTAGGATGTGAAGTGAGTTGCTGGATAAGTTCATAGGTTCCTAGTTAACACATGAAAACTAGGATAAGGAGATTAGTTATTGGAATGACTAATAGGTTCAGGCAGACCCATGAATTAATTAAGTTAACAGGCAGGAGCCTAGGTTCTTAGTGATCCCATGAAAACTATGAATAGGACATGGTATCTATTAATTATAACAAGGTTATTATTAAACCTATGAAAACTAAAAGGTTAAAAGTGACCCTAGAAACAATAATTATGACACGACGTCAGATTAAATTGGGAATGAAAAATCCTAATTATTTTCAAGTATGCATACCATCATAATATTTTGAAAATGTATGTTTTAACCATTTTGGATGCAGAAGCAAATAATATAGTCTTATAAAGGTTATAGGATACTAATGAGGGGAAAACCCATTCCGCTAAGCGATGTAGTCTCATTGGATATCTAAAGAGTTGAGATGTTAGATTATTAGTCATACCAGGATTTATGTTTGACTCAAAGTTTTTGTTTTTCCCTTAAACTCTCGGGTGCTCAATTGATTTTGTGTAGTTTGAGATTTAAGGATCTAAGTTTTTCTTCTCTAACGAATAAAGCTTCCAGAAGCGTGTAGGAGGCAGATAGTTATTTAGAGTTTTCCGTTTTCGTTGTATATTATTATTTTTTGCTGAACATGGTTAACGTAATTTGGGAATATGTAATGAAAATGAAATGTTTTGATTTGAATATGGAAATGTGTTTTTTAATTGCTAATTTTTTCCATATTTCTATGATTTATATATCAATGTATCTAACACCGCCTTATTTGGTCGCCGAAGATTAATAACTATGGATGACTGAAGCATCCATAGCCATTAGTTTTCTCCAAGTAGGGGGATGTTTCAAGTTGGTATCATAACGTAGGTTTATGAAACTTTAAAAAGAATAATTAAACCTAAAAAGCTTTTTCAAATATAATGCAATAAATTTAAAAATATGGTCGAGGTTTGGGTTAATGCTATATAAATGTACTTGTATTTGATGTTTAGGTATATATCTAAGTGCATAATTCCCTCTCCCTTAGACTGTTCTTCTGTACCTTACTAAAGCTCGTATGTAGATATACGAGAATGAGGATACGGAGGCAGGAAACGGAAGAGGAAATCTAAGTGGAGGAAGCATCACAAGCAATGAAAATGCTCGACCTAATACTCGGAGAAACCAAGGTCGACAGTCTAGTGCTAATCAAAATGCTGAGGCCACTGTAGAAGCTAGAAATCCGCCAATAGATGCTGGGATGGTGTATTAGTTGTTGGCAAATCGTTTGTAAGCTGGAGCGGCTGGTAATGTAGAAGGAGCTAATCCTGTAGTTTCGGTTGGATATAACTATGCTAAGCTGAGCAGGGACAATAATCTTGGTGGAAAGCCGTTTACTGGAATGGAAGATGTTGTTGAAGTAGAGAACTGGCTTTTGAACTATGAGAGGACCTTTATAGACTGAGGCTTGAATTATGGAGAGAAGAGATGTGACGACCCGAAATTAGCACCCTCTGAATCCGACAATAAACCACACATGTCCGACCCAGAGCGCAGTGATTATAGATAATCATGAGAAAGTAAAGAGAGGGTGAGAAGAAAGAGAGAAGAAAGAAAAAGAGAAGAGAAGAAGAAGAGAGAAGCAAAACCAAAACAATATAGAATCTCACATCGTAGCGGGATAACATATAATATAGATAAATAATCTTTTCAAAGAGAAATTGTAATATACATAAATCAATAACAGAGTACGTAATAAATAATCATCAGCTTGGACAGTTATAATGACCTGTCCTCAATAACGCTGATGTTTACAACAACAACAATGCAAAGAAATGTAGCGGAATAATAAACAGATACGTCTATATGACATGAAGATCTACAGCTCGCTTGCTGAAGCTCTAAAAGCACCAAATCTGAACTTGTAAATATACTCGGTCTGACCTGAGCATTGAAAGGAAAGAACGCTCGGATCAGTCTGGTATGATAAAACAAACCTCAATTGAATTTCTAAAGTTTTCAAACTTTTCCTTTATCAAAACAAAAGGTATCTCGTAAGACATGCCCACATATAAACACGAATGTGTTTTTCCCTTACAATAACCAAAACCTTTTCATATCAAATCATGTTACATTATAATAGTGTATATTATACAAATAATAAGTTAAATAGCAAAAATTGTTACCATTATTAAATTTCAGCAATGCTAGGCTCTTCAAACAAAACCGCAAGTTCGTAGTGGATTTTGGATTCCGTACAAATGACTAGGTAAAAGGACTACCTTTCCGAAAACTCGGTGTACCTCTATAGGTACATAGGGTCGAGATACTCGACGCCTAAACCAACACAAGACCAGCCTACTCCTTCCTTGATAGTACCGAATATGTCATTACTTCGGTCGGTACCGACCTAAAATCCATTGTCACAAGCATGTACAACAATAATCGGATACACGACGTCAAAGCATGTAAAGATATATCTAGAAGAGTGATGACATCTCCTAATGGGAGCGACCCACTTAGCCTTGCTGCTTCTATCCCTGTTTCAGTCATTTTCCAGGGAGTGAGGCAAAAGAGGTATCTATTAACTTTCACGTATCACATGTCACAAATCACATCATCTTTAAATGCCACATTTCCATTTCCGTTGACTACTAATTGCCTACCATAAATATACAACCCTTGAGCTCGTTTGTAAAAACGACATGATGTACGTTTGTAAAAACCAATGTACGTAATCATAGAAATGCAATGTCAGACACTCGTCCATACAAGTTGTCCGGAAACAGGACAAACAGAAGGTACTTTCCTACCACATCCTGTTGGGAAATCATTAGGATTAGTAGCGAACAGTCCTTATGCTTGATATTTCATGTAATGCCAGATATTTTCAACCATTCGCATCCGCACATGTCAGACTTGAATTGCTTAAAATACCGCGTTGTAAATAAAATTTGGCAAATCTCAAAATATACAGTAAATAAATAATCACAGATAATAGACACAGAGTAAATAATAATGCAGCGGAATTAAAAGAGATAGTAGTTCATGAAGCTATTATATAAAAATAAGATACATCAGAGTTAAACAAGATACAACAGAAGAGTAATAAGATACATCAGGTACAAATCAGAATACATCATTGAAATCACTGGATACCGAAAGAAAAATAGATGGATGGATCTTCAAGAAAAGCTCCAACTCCGAAGGTGAGTCTTGAATGCTGAATCGCTCAGTCTGACTCGAGCGTGAAGCAAAACACAAAACACTCGAGTTAGGACATAAATACTTATGAACTGTAAATCAACTCAAGTGAACAGTAATAAAAATGCATCAGTAACTTAAAGGATGCTTGAGACCGCCCATCCTTTAAGGATCCGTTAAACTATTTACTATGTAGTAATATTGCGCTATTACAATAATGTCTACAGTAAAATAAACTTACTTTAAAATAGCGTTAAGGGGTTACCTAGATAGCCCTTAACACATAATAGTGCCAATAGTCTATACAATACCTGCATATCTCCTGATCGGGAGACTATGAGAAGATACTCCATAGGTACGACACAAATAGCAATTCGTAGTAAGGCTCGCTATGGTAGGTGACACGGCACACAAGGCAATGCCAAGGTAGATATACCAATTACGCACACGGGCTGGTGGTAACGTAGCAGCCACATACACCTACCTCGGAACACACTCCCGTATCAAAATCGAAGGATGGCCATCAAATCAACCACAAGCAAGAGTATAGTATCGAAGAAGTGCGTCCGACCAGAGGAGCTACCCCTTTTGGCCCGAGATCGCTCCTGTTTTAGCCACCTTATGCCAACTCACGGGAGTTGGGTCCACGTAATATACCTCAAGAACGTCGCTACCATCCTACTTCATTCTGGAATCTCCACCGCGTACACAGCTGTTAAAGTGGTTTTCGGAGTTGGCAGAGAGTATGACAACTTCTAATCCCGTTCTCTTTAACAACCAAACGTTATTATAACGCTGTGGTCATTTCAAATAGTTTATACTTCAAAAAGATCAAATCATTTTAATTAAAACTATATTCCTTTCAAAATAGTTTATACTTCGAAACCAAAACCATTTTTAAACATATATTCACTTTCAAAAATCATAATACTTCCAAAGTTATAACTCTTTCGAAACCAAAATACTTGAAATCATTACACTTTGAAAATCATAACATGAAATCATACATTTGAAATCATGGTACCTTCCTTTAATCCAAAATTTTAAATTTCCAATTTAATTAAACTCAAACCATCAGTTTCAATTCAATTCAATTTCCCAACAAACCATTTTAAATCATATCAATTTCAAATATAGATTTTATCCACAAAATAAACTATTCAATTTTCAATATAATTCAAAGCATTAATATCCAACATTTCAAAACTAATTTGATAATTTCATATATATCTCTGATTTAACTTCATTATTACTTATATTTGAAATATTCATTTCATAAATCCAATATTATTTAAATAAACTCAAATTACCAGTAAACTAAATATCCTTTCATACTAATATAAACTTCAAATATTCATTTATCAAAATCAAATATTATTCTAAATTCATATTTTTTATCAAAAATAAAGATCAAATCATTTCCAAACCATTTCAATCATCAAAATATCATGTCCTTTCAAAACCTCATTATTAAATCATTATTTGAATTCAAATTCAAATATTTAAATTCAAATATCATTTAAAAAATCAAATATGTCATTCATTTATTATGCCAAATATCATTACAAAACAAATTTCAAAATTCCATTCAAAAACCATTTATCTCATTACATTTCATTCCATTTAACACATAACCAAGCAAAATTTATTTAAATTCAAATTCAATTTAAATTCCTTAAAATTTAAATTTAAATACTAAATCATATTCAAAGCTCCTTATATTTCACAAATAATCAATTTCCAAAAGTTAAATCGTATAACACTTTAAAAATAACTCAAACAGTGTTAAAATCTATAACATTTCGAAACATTATCAAATTATAGCAACGATAGCATTTAAAAAATTGCTATCGTTGCTTATAATTTCCAAAATAGTTTAGTTTAGGAATAACGGCATTTATAAAATGCCGTAATAGATATTTAGTTATTTCAAACATAGTTAAGTTCAAAACAAAAGCATTTTAAGAATGCTGTTAATAAAATTCCAGATTTTACTATAACTTTTCAGAAACAGTAAAACTCTAAATTCTTGTTATTTAAAATTTATAAATCATATTTCTAGTGTGACGACCCAAACTTGATGTCCGATAAACAACATCAAATTTGCATCGCCGGAGCTTATAACAACAATTAGATGAATATAAAACAACGGAACAGAATCAATATCATAAATATCATCACAGTTACAACATCAACATAATATCATACTACAACAGAGTATATAATACATACATATATCACAACTCCAAATACAACATCATGATAATATAACAGTGATCATATATCTAAAAAGTCCTCAAATGAGAGAGGTGATAACGAACTCCCAAAAGCTAACACCCGAAATCTCCAAAAGCTCCAAAGATATCCCCCAGATAAGAGCTCCAAAATACAGCTTACTCCAAAATACAGAAACTTGCTACTAGGCTGCCCGTGTGGAAATAATGGGCACCCAGAGTTTAGGAAAGAAAACAATAAACTCTGGATCAGTCATGGGACTGGTATGAGTAAACAAAAACAGTTGCATTTAAATAAAACAAGATTTATAAAAGAATTTTCGGAATGCTTTTAAAAATGGAACTACCATAAGACCTCCCGCCACACACACAATGCAAACGCAGAATTGGAGGAGATTTCTTCTTTTGATAGTTAAATATGCTTGGTACGAGAAAAGAATTCTTTGATATTATACTAGTGCATAGTGAAGTAAATCATTTTGAAAGTAGAATATTAATCTTAGCCAGCATAGACATTTCGAACTATGCCTACTATAGCTACCATGTTTTGTGGCAGGTTACCGCCACGCTGCATGGCAGGTTCTACAACTAAAACCGTACAGGGTTTCGTATTGTTTCTTTGGATTTCCAACAAATGGTTAGGCCAAGGAACTTCCCATTGCCACATGAGAAGGCCTCTGAAAGGACGTTCCTGAGAACCAAACCGGATCTCTGCCAACACAAGGTCGGGTTACCCCTAACTGGGTAACTACTGACACGAGTATGTCATCTCCCAGTTGTAACCAACCTTTAACCGAGGCCCCAGCAACAAATCACAAAGTAATATATATATATATCTGCGATATCAACATAAGTTAAGTATCTGGGCTCCATACCATGATACCACCTCTATCCAGAAGAAAATGCACATACCCTAAGGGGTGCTACCCCCAATAACCTTGCCGCATCTTTCCTGTTTCGACCATTTCGGGGTGTGAGGTCCGACGAAGTCTCGTCCACAAAGCCACGCTTTATACAAAAGCTGTGCTTTGGGTCAACAAATGATCATAGAAATGATCACAAAGATAAGTGATCAAACAAATGATCATATCACAAATGATCAACACAATGATCATTTCACAGCAACACTCAGCATGTCACATTACCAAAATGGGAATATATTGCTGATAACCTTCAACTACATAACCTCTGAGCTCGTACGTCTCAGAGAAGGGTGTTAAGCTAAGAGAATAAATTCTCCGCCACCAACAGAAATATATTTGAAAGAAATCTGCTTTATATCTAAATTTGTAATGTCAGACATACAATCCATACAAGTCTGTTCCGGGCTCGAACAGAACCGAAGGCACTTCCAAAGAAGTCCTTGCAATCCGGATATCCACAATCCTGATCGGATTCCCCATCACATATGGAGAACTCTATACCGGAGCAACTCGGTGTAGAGTCAATCGACAGGTCATCCTATCACTCTCGCAAATACCCGGTCTTCAACACCGGTCTTCAATTGCTATCCATAACGTCGAATCACATATTCGAAATGGGTTATATGACACAAAGGTCCTTTCCTGGCTAATTCGAATGGTGAGTGTCAAATTTTAAAACATGTGGATGTCATTCACAAATATTCACAGGTTCGATGTGGGTTTGGGATAACCAACTGAAATCCGATTCCCTGTCGCATCGAAGTTTAAATGCCGTTTTACGGGCAACAAGGTTTTCACATCAATACAGAACAAATCACAGTGCAATAACATGGCAATTACATTATACAGAATTACAAACAGAATAGAGATATCAATATAAGTTAACAACAATAGTTAATTATTTACAAATTAAAACGAATGAGATAAATTAACCAAATAATTATTTGATTGATTATCCAATCAATGATTTATTATTCTTAATGATAAATAAATTAATTTTAACCATCTTGATACATTGATTTTTTCCTTAATTAGTTATTTTAATGTAAATTAATTTAAAATTCTTCTTTTAAAATTTAATCATTTAATTAAAGGGTTAAATAAATTTTTATTTTAAACTTTCTTTACTTAATTAAAGAATTAACAAATTCTAAAGCATTTGTTAAATAATTTAACTTAACAAAATCTAAATTGTTTATATTGCAAAACACAAAATTTTCTTAACATTGTTGACTTAAAGATTTGAATGGGCTTAGCCCATTATAAAACACCCGAGTAAAAGCAGGGTTTCACTCGCGTTCACCCCGGTTCCATCACGTTACATCCCCGAGACCTTCCATTTCTCTCCTCATCCCAGTTTCTTATCTCCTTCCAGTTTTTTTTATTATTATTAACGCTTATAAATCAAAACTAGAAATAAGCCTCCTCTACGTGCTCGAGTTCGACCCCGAGTTTGACCCCCCCCCATGCTCGATAACATCACCGAGTACCCAGACCATACCCCCCTTACTGACACAGAGGCCAAGTCGTGCACATGTACACGGCAGCGACGCCTCTCTGGCGATCACCAATGACTCCGGCAAGTCACTAACACCCCATACACTCGAAATCAAACATTAAATTGAAGGCATCTGCTCGAAACCAAAATGTAGCCATTTTTACAAAAACTGCAGCCGACCCAAAACGCCTCATCCCCAGGAAATCCACTCGCGCCACCTCCTCTGGCCATCAGAGGCCACGAAAACTTGGCTGAAGCTCCATTGATGTGTGACGCCGCGACTGGCACCGGAGTGACGAAGTCCGGTTGCCTATAGGCGAAGCAGCGATCGCCTTTCTGGGCACGACTCATCTCACCCCTTAAACCCTATTTTTAATTCGTTCTACCCATTCACACATTATAAAAAAAATTTCAACAATTTTTTCTAGATTCGTAGGTGTTCAAGCATGCTTCCATACGAATTTCAACCTTTATAATTGATTTGATTTTCAGAAATTCATAAAAGTACAACTTTTGTTCATATGCCAATTTCTCTGAGAATACCAAACTAAAAATCTAACTTTTTGCTTTAAAATTCATGTCTTGCAGTATAGGTTCAATTAATATTCTTTAATTTATATTTTACAACCATTTATTTTTATCAATATTAGTGAAGATCTGTAAACCCAAGGTTACAGTGGTGATAATCCACTGCATAGTTAAATAAACTTGCAAAAATCTTGTTTCATGGATTAACCAACTTGATTGTGTAAAAAAAATCATAGCTTGTTAGTGGTTATTAACAAATAGATTTTAGTTTTGAACAAACATAAACCCTGTATGAATCTTCACAGAGAACACAAAGCATCATACTGGAAAATGAACAAAGCAGTTATAATTGAAGTTTAAACTGTTTTAAATAAACTTAATATCCTTTACAATATCATGTTTACTCACCTGGCAAACGTTTAAACAGAGGCTATATTGATTTTCTTTGAACTGCATTTTGATCCTCTTCTCTTTTCTTATTTCTTCAGTAATTTATTTTCAACTTTGAAATATAAAGTGATGCCTTTTTCTTTTTAATTTCAGATCTTTGCTAATATTGTTGAATGAATTAAAGAGGTAGGTTGATGTGTATATATATAACAGATTGTGCCTACTGCATATAGGTATAATACTTCTTTTTTATATTGACCAACTCGTGCTTGAATTTGCTGATGTATGTTTGTGTATGGGCTGAGGAGTAATAGCATTTAATGAGAGCATTAAATGAAGCATTACTGACCCATACTTCCTTGTATGCTTAAATAGGTAATGTCACTTTATTTTTGTAAGTAAAAGTTTATTTTACTTTATAGATTTTTTTCTTTGCTATGGAAAATTGAGATGATGTACATGAAAGATAATGTACAGGTTTTATTTTATATTGAGGCTTGCATACCTTATTTTCCTGGTCCTTCATTTGTTTACATTGCTTACTGAAAGTGTTTTGCTTTCTTATGTCTTCATATTGGTTTATGAAAGTGTGTGCTTCCTTTTACAGTTTATATTTATTCACTCTTTTGTTATCTTGTTTAATTATTTGTTTATTTGTTTATTTGTTGGATTATAATTATGTGATTTAAATTTTATAATTTCATCATAACTTACTTTAACAATTTTATTTCTATTAAAAGCTCATCTATCACAATTTCTTGTTTTACTTTGATAAAAGGAAAAGTTGTTTTAGTTATTAACATTAAATAACTATGTAATTTTATTTCAATATTTTATTTCTTTTGAATTTCTCAAATTTACATTTAAAAGTTCGAATAAATTACCAAATTTTTAAATTCAAAATTTCTGGGATGTTACATCTAGACTTCAAAATTTCACATTTAAATCATTTTAACATATGATTTATCACAATAAAATTTTAAAATCAAATATTCAAGTTGAAAAACTCAATTCATTTATTAAGTCAAAATTTCACTGTTTTCTTAACTTATAAATTTAATAAAACTAAACATTTTACTTCAGAATGTCATTTCAAAACCTTAATTTAATTTTCATTATTTATTTACATTTTGAAAATTAAATTTAAATTCAAAATCACATTTACTTCAAATTTACATACTTAAATTCACAATTTCAAACTTAATATTTAACTTAAACCATAATATATATATTTTTAAATCAAAATTTATACTTTAAAAATACATATCTTAAGAAAAATCATTTAAAAATATACCATGGGGTCTGTATATAATTTTCTGACCTAGGTCAAGTGATACAGATGTATATCATTTCAATCCGCAATTTAGAAAGAAAACCTGGGTTCTACCATTTCAAACCCGCAATCCCAAGTAAATAAAAATAAATAAAAATCGCCTAGGCCTGTCATTTCAACCCATAATGATTTTTCCCTATTCTAATGTCCGTTCGGGTATGTATCATTTCAACCCACAGTAATTCTTTTCTAACATGGAACTTGGAGTGTGAATACATGCATAAACAATATAAACAATACTACTAACATGTAAATGTCACAATATAATGTCAAATATCAGATGTCAAGTGATAATTAACAGAGTTAACATGGTAATAACATGGCATAGCATATCATACCATCATCATTTACTTGCATAAACATTTTTAATTACTATACACTTGTCATCAATTCACTATTTCATAAGTAAAAATGTCAAAGTGAGAAGGACTCACCTTTTTAAGCTGGAGTTAGCAAATCAAACCATGCTGAATAAATTGCAGAAGGCACGATACGGCACGACACAGCACGACAATTGATTCAAGCGAGAGAGCCAATATGAGGATCTTGTAAACAACCGAAACAAGACAATATAACCTAAATATACAACACAAAATAACAATGAAACAACATGAGATAAAAAGCAACAAGGAGCAAAATAATTTGACCTTGCTCTTTACCATCCAAATGCTTGGCCATAGGGACCATATGCTTGGCCATGATGGTGTTAAGATTATGTTATGGCATCATATAGGTGCGGATACAAGTGGAGATGTGAAGTGGTAGGGTGAAACATGGAGCATACAAAAGAAACAAGGAAAAAGGCAACTTGGATGCACATTTGGCTCGGCCTATGGGTCAATTGGGCTCGGCTCATGCTTAGTACAGATCTGGACATATCTGAAGTTGAAGGTCAGAGGTGATGAACATCAGGTGGTGGCGGCTATGGTGGTGGCCGAAGGCAAACTATGAAGGGGTGGTGGAAAATATGGCTTGGTTAGGCAATTATGGTGGAGTTTTGCATTGTTTTGTAGTGATGGCATCATCAAGTGGTCACGGCACTGTCTTGGTCAGAGGAGGATGAGGAGGTGCTGTTGTAGATGGTGGTGGTGGTGATGGAGAGTGGGGCCGAGCAAAGAATAGAGAAGAACAAGGCAAAACAATAGAAATAAGAAGAAAATAGGAAGAAAAGAAGAGAAGCCATTGCCATTTTTTTCTTGTTGAAGATAGCCGTAAGTTTGAAAGTGAGAAAGTTATTCTTCACATGAATTAATGAAGGAAAATCATGGCTAGGGATAAGAAGTGTACGGCCAAAAGATATGAGATGAAAGGTCAAAAGAAAAATGAAAAGGCATGCACACGAAAAGTCACTAGAAATGAAAAGGTTTTGTCCTTTGGAATTTCTAATTTCTTTTAAACAAAATAAAGCAAATAAAATTCAGAAAATAAAATAAAAATCTAAAAAATAAAGTAGAAATGAAAATAAAATAATATCTTGGAAAATAGAAAATAAATAAATGAAGAAATACCTTATTTAATTGAAACTAGAAATTAAACACTATAAACAAAATACCGTAAACCTTTGAAAATTATAACTACACTTTTAAAATGTTTTAAAAATAAAAATAAATACACAACATATCATATTACACATATATTCACAAATTAAAACAAGATATGACAATATAATATTATTTACATAAATTAAAATAAACAATTTTTGTTAGATAAAACAATTTACACACAATGTTGTAAAAAGCATAGTTTCACAATATAAATCGGATTTCAACGAAATGAAATGTAGTATTCTTGAATTTAATTTACTTTCATAATAAAAGGTAAAATTAAAATTTTAAAATATTTATATTTTAAATTTAAAAGTCAAAGTTTGACCATATTGACCAAAATTCACATTTTTGGAAAATATTCCATTTGTTCATGTTTGGAATTCTAATTTACATCAAAATCAAAATTTATATTTAAAATAACAAAATTATTCATTTAAATAAAAAAATAAAGTTTTTAAATCAGGGGTTCAATTTAAAATAATTAAAATATACAATTAATATAATCATCAAATGCAGGGTTGTTACACTCTCCCCCACTCAAAACTTTTCATCCTTAAAAGGAACGAGGTAGGGGAAAACGCCGAAAAAGATAGAATGAAATAGGATTAAGACAAGATGACAAGAAAATTGAAATTATACCTGATAACTGTTGTTATAGGTAAGTTTAACAAGATGGAGATGATCTTCCCAAGATCCTCCAGAATCAAGAACACAAGCACGAAAAAGATCTTCTAGAAGATTCACCCTGTCCGTTTGACCAACGGTCTGTGGATGGCAAGCAGTGCTCAGATTCAAAAATATGTACCAAAGATTATCAAAGATTATAAAAAGTTTTCTAAACAGACTGATATAAGCAATAGCCTCCCATTCTGTAGCAAGATAAGAGAAATAAGGACAACCAAAAGACAGTTTGAAAAACAAAATAAGATAATAAATTTGAAACCCTGAAAATTTCAACTTAAATTGATAATTAGTTTTACATAACTTAAATAAATCTGAACTATCTCTAATTTCATTATCTTATCATCCAATTATCTTAAATAAATATTCTCTAAAATCATGGATTTGAAAAATCCTTTATTATACTCAAAATGTACTCTATAAATTTAATTCTTCTTTATTTCTAATTAAAATTAAATTTATTCCTCTCAATATATTTTCTCACTTATGTTAAATATATTTATACTTATTACAACTGCTTTAGTTTATTTTTAGTTCCTTTAACATCATTTTTATTGTAATTATTCCATTACCATTTTTCTATTTACCACTGTTAATCTTTTTATAACTAAAATTTAAGTGTATAACATTTATTATAACCACTCAAATTTTATTTATAAAAATCCTTTTTATATTGTGTATTATCCAATTACATATTCAACTTCTTTATAATTTAGGTAAGTTATATTGGAATGAAATTGTGTATTATACAAATAAAACTTTCCAATTTAATCATTTCAAGCTTGAATATTTATCCAAATCTTGAAATTATACTTAAAAATTATCTTTCAAGATAAAATTTAGGAATTAAATTTTGGATAAATTCCAACTATTTGGAGATAAATTAATGCATATATACTATATATATATCCATTCAAATTTTAATCATATATCATCATATGTTATAAATCCTGTCTTATTTTAGAAACTCAAATCAATTAAATTCCGTAAAACAAAACTGTAGAAGGACTACAGAACGGTCTCTTCACTTCGAAACTCGAAAATGAATGTCGATGATGCTGCAGTCATCACCGAAGTTATTTCCCAGCGACAAAGAGAGGAGCACTAATTTTAAACTTTAGAATTCTTTGGAAACAGATTTCTATTAGAAAATACTTTAAATAATATATCCTTTTAAAACTTTAAATACAAGGTTTGAAATCCATCGGAAATTAAATTCTCAAATTCATGTTTTAAATTCATTTTAAATTTCCAAATAAATTTATAACCATGTTTATGGTTCAATTACCTATATATGATACAAGAAATAATGATATATAAAATCAAATATTATTTCTTAACACCCAATTCAAATAAATATAGATAAAGATTTATAATATAATTACAAAATTTATTTCATTACTAAATTTGAAAAAAACCATATTATATCAGTTTTCTCTGTTCAAGTGTTTTGGAAATATTATCGATAGCGTTGATCAGACGAATCGATCGAAAACCCAAATCAACATCAACAACTCAAACAACACAAATATAAAACATTTTAAATATTAGTTTACAAATATACTTCAAGAATGATTTGAAGATAATCGAAAACAAAGATGAGATGATTAAATAACAGAATAGGAAGATGGATAAGCTTATATAAATCACGGGCAACCTTAACCGGGTCAACCGTGACTCAAAGAATAAGATCAATGTAGATTTCTAGGGTGAATCAACATTCGGTTTCGAGAGAAAGAATCAGAATTATAAGAGATACTAGCGTCTAAACCGAGGATATAAAATCTTTGGTGAATCGATGCTGTTGTAAAGGAGTTTCACCCCTTTACAATTTGAGATTGGCGGGACCGCCGACTCATTATAAAGATCATTCGAAGTGGAGTTATGGGATACTCCAGAATCAAAAGAAGATGAATAGTGAGGGTCATGAATGGATTTTGGAACCGCAGGAAACGTTCCAAAATTTAAAGGTATCGAGTCAAAAAGGAAGAGATTCAAACTTGGCTGAAAGTGATTCTGTAATTACATTTACCATACATGCTAAGGTTTTCCTAGAGCTACCAAAGCTCTGATACCACATGTAATGACCTGATATTTTCAACCATTCGCATCTGCACATGTCGGAATTGAATAGATCAAAATACCGCGTTGTAAATAAAATTTAGCAAATCTCAAAATATACAGTAAATAAATAATCACAGATCACAGACACAGAGTAAATAATAATGCAGCGAAATTAAAAGAGATAGTAGTTTATGAAGCTACTATGTAAAAATAAGATACATCAGATTTAAACAAGATACAACAGAAGATTAACAAGATACATTAGGTACAAATCAGAATACATCACTGAAATCACTGGATACCCAAAGCAAAATAGATGGCTGGATCTTCAAGTGAAGCTCCAACTCCGAAGGTGAGTCTTGAATGCTGAATCGCTCAGTCTGACTCGAGCGTAGAGCAAAACACAAAACACTCGAGTTAGGACATAAATAATTATGAACTATAAATCAAATCAAGTGATCACTAATAAAAATGCATCACTAACTTAAAGGATGCTTGGGACCGCCTATCCTTTAAGGATCCATTAAACTATTTACTATGTAGTAATATTGCGCTATAATAATAATGTCTACAGTAAAATAAACTTACTTTAAAATAGCGTTAAGGGGTTACCTATGTAGCCCTTAACACATAATAATGCCAATAGCCTATACAGTACCTGCATATCTCCTGATCGGGAGACTATGAGAAGATACTCCGTAGGTACGACACAAACAAAAACTCGTAGTAAGGCTCGCTATGGTAGGTGACATGGCACACAAGGCAATGCCAGGGTAGATATACCAATTACGCACACGGGCTGGTGGTAACGTAGCATCCACATACGCCCACCTCAAAACACTTCCCATATCAAATCGGAGGATGGCCATCAAATCAACCACAAGCAAGAGTATAGTATCGAAGAAGTGCGTCCGACCAGAGGAGCTAAACCTTTTGCCCTGAGATCGCTCCTATTTTATCCACCTTATGCCAACTCACAGAAATTGGGTCCATGTAATATACCTCAAGAACGTCGCTACCATCCTACTTCATTCTGGAATCTCCACCGCTTGCACAATTGTTAAAGTGGTTTTCGAAGTTGGCAGAGAGTATGACAACTTCCGATCCCGGTCTCTTTAACAACCAAACGTTATTATAATGCCGTGGTGATTTCAAATAGTTTATACTTCAAAAATATCAAATCATTTTAATTCAAACTATATTCCTTTCAAAATAGTTTATACTTCGAAACCAAAACCATTTTTAAACATATATTCGCTTTCAAAAATCATAATACTTCCGAAGTTATAACTCTTTTGAAACCAAAATACTTGAAATCATTACACTTTGAAAATCATAACATGAAATCATACATTTGAAATCATGGCACCTTCCTTTAATCCAAATTTTTAAATTTCTAATTTAATTAAATTCAAACCATAAGTTTCAATTCAATTCAATTTCCCAACAAACCATTTCAAATCATATCAATTTCAAATATAGATTTTATCCACAAAATAAACTATTCAATTTTCAATATAATTCAAAGCTTTAATATCCCACATTTCAAAACTAATTTGATAATTTCATATGTATCTCTGATTTAACTTCATTATTACTTAGTTTTGAAATATTCATTTCATAAATCCATATTATTTAAATAAACTCAAATTACCAGTAAACTAAACATCCTTTCATACTAATATAAACTTCAAATATTCATTTATCAAAATCAAATATCATTCTAAATTCATATTATTTACCAATAATAAAGGTCAAATCATTTCCAAATCATTTCAATCATCAAAATATCATGTCCTTTCAAATCTCATTATTAAATCATTATTTGAATTGAAATTCAAATATTTAAATTCAAATATCATTTAGAAAAATCAAATATGTCATTCATTTATTATGCCAAATGTCATTACAAAACATATTTCAAAATTCCATTCAAAAACCATTTATCTCATTACATTTCATTCCATTTAACATGTAACCAAGTAAACCTTATTTAAATTCAAATTCAATTTAAATTCCTTAAAATTAAAATTTAAATATTAAATTATATTCAAAATTCCTTATATTTTACAAATAATCAATTTCCAAAAGTTAAATCGTTTAACACTTTAAAATATAACTCAACCAGTGTTAAAATCTATAACATTTCAAAACATTGTCAAATTATAGAAACGACAGCATTTAAAAAGTGCTATCGCAGCTTATAATTTCCAAAATAGTTTAGTTTAGGAATAACGGCATTTATAAAATGCCGTATCAGATATTTAGTTATTTCAAACATAGTTAAGTTCAAAACAACAGCATTTTTAAAAACGCTGTTAATAAAATTCTAGATTTTATTATAACTTTTCAAAATCAATAAAACTTCAAATTCTTCTTATTTAAAATTTAAATCATATTTCTAGACTTCAAAATTTCAATTGAAATCATTTTAACATATGACTTATCCAATAAAATTTTAAAATCAAATATTCAATTTTAAAAACACAATTCATTTATTAAGTCAAAATTTCAGTGTTTTCTTAACTTATAAATTTAATAAAACTTAACATTTTACTTCAAAATTTCATTTCAAAACCTTAATTTAATTTCCATTATTTATTTACATTTTAAAAATAAAATTAAAGTCAAAAATCACATTTACTTCAAATTTACATATTTAAATTCACAATTTCAAAATTTAATATTTAACTTTCACAAAACCAAAAAATATATATTTTTAAATCAAAATTTATACTTTAAAATACATATCCTAAGAAAAATCATTTAAAAATATACCACGGGGTCTATATATAATTTTCTAACCTAGGTCAAGTGATATGGATATATATCATTTCAATCCGCAATTTAAAAAGAAAACCCGGGTTCTATCATTTCAAACCCGCAATCCCAAGTAAATAAAATAAATAAAAATCGCTCAGGCCTGTCATTTCAGCCCATAATGATTTTTCCCCATTCTAATGTCTGTTTGGGTATGAAGCATTTCAACCCATAGTGATTCTATTCTAACAGGGAACTTGTAGTGTGAATATATGCTTAAACAATATAAACAATAGTACTAACATGTAAATGTCACAATATAATGTCAAATATCAGGTGTCAAGTGATAATTAACAGAGTTAACATGGTAATAACATAGCATAGCATATCATATCATCATCATTTACTTGCATAAACATTTTTAATTACTAAACACTTGTCATCAATTCACTATTTCATAAGTAAAAATGTCAGAGTGAGAAGGACTCACCTTTTTAAGATGGAGTTAGCAAATAAAAACTCGCTGAATAAATTGCAGAAGGCACGATACGACACGATACAACACGAAAATTGATTCAAGAGAGAGAGAGAGAGCAAATATGATGATCTTGTTAACAACCCAAACAAGACAATATAACATAAATATACAACACAAAATAACAATGAAACAACTTGAGATAAAAAGCAACAAAGAGCAAAATAATTTGACCTTGCTCCTTACCATCCAAATGCTTGGCCATAGGGACCATACGTTCGAATGTGACGACCCAGAATTTTTGGTTGTTTGAAATCGGAATATTTAATCGATTTTAAATATTTCAGTCATTTTCTTACTTGAATTCGAATATCACTATTTATTAGATAATTTAATTATTAAATTAAATCATTTGAAATTGGTTTAAGTGGTAAATCTTGGATTTAAGCTGAATAAGAATAATTTGAAGGCTTGTAAAATTTATATCGATATTATTGAAGATAGTTGAAGTGTTAAAATTGAATTTAAAGGTGATTTGTTCAGTTTTGAAAATATATCGTTTAAATTGATATTTAAAAATAGCCTTCTGAGGCACAGTCTCGGATTTCGATAAAACTAGTTCCATTGGATCCGTAATATTATATTATTATCAGATTTCAATGTTCGTAGTGTTCAGAGTTGTTTTGTGAGCGTACGACATATAAACGCGCTGAAATTTATATCGAACCGAATATAATAACTGGGTTCAAAAAGCTATCTTCTCCATGCGATCGAATCGGGACTTGAAACCTTTTCCATTGCGTATGGAATAGGGGTATAGCATTATGAACGCCTAGCGGCACGCCTCGATAGGAAGTCAAAATTTCGTGTTGCGTTTGTCGAGATAATTTGAATTTGAATTTAAATTAAAATATATTTATACCCTAAGTCAACACAGCAGCCTACTTTCTTTCAATGTCAAAACTATTTCATTTCATTTCAAAACACTATAGCTCGTTAACTCGAGCAAGCTAATGTGACGCCCCACCTCTATACCCACGCTAGACAAGAACACTACGGAGTAATGCTATCGACTAGCACGGAGAATAAGGCTGTTGAGGAGCGACCATCTGTATAATTGCTTTGTGCGAGTACCGGTATGCCAGATAAAAATATAAATTTTCATCTCTAGAGGAAATCCGACATACAGATACAAACTCAAAGCTATCACACAGTGGCTATATAAAATCTTCGGAAACAAATATAGAAATAAACATAACATAAATCAGTCACAGATAATTCATATCACAAAGGCGGAAGAAGATATGAATATATAATTAACACATGGCAGTGTATATCAGAGTTGTGGTCTAAAAAGATCCACAATATCACAAAAGAATAGTTACATGAACTACACAAAAGAATAAGTATACATTATGGAGTCTATATCTCAAATGTATACAACAAAAAAAAACTACTAATCTAAGTAGTTATCCAAAAGCAAGAGAAATCAATCCCAAGAGAGAAGTCAAGCAGAAGCACCTGTAACATCTCGGTCTGACCCGAGTATTATTTAATAAGAAAATAATAAACGGATCAGTCTAACTATAAATATCAGATGAAACGATATAGAACCAGAGTTATGACTAAACACATAATAATCACAAGGCCAAGCTGTGATATATAAGTAGTTGATAATCAACAAGAGATTAATCAATATCACAAAATATACACAAGAATCCAAGAAGTGTCATACTCTTTATTTTATTCATCAAACCACAAATATTGACGATAATATCAATGTCAATTGCAAAAGTCAATGACCGACAAATTCCAGAAGACTACACAAGAAATCCAGAAATCACTAAAGTCAATGACACACAAATTCCAGAAGACTACACAAGAAATCCAGAAATCACTAAAGTCAATGACACACAAATTCCAGAAGACTACACAAGAAATCCAGAAATCACAAAATAAGGGGGGGGGGCCTATCACATGAATGGGAGCATGAAAACTCACCAACAGCTGTAACACACGAATGAGAAGCTATCTCATGGTAGCTAGCCATTAATTTGACACACGAATGGTCCGAAGACCTGACACACGAATGGTCCGAAGACCGTGGGTTGCTACCCCACAAATATGACACACGAACAGGGTTTAGTCTCCCACGCAGACAAAGAGACATCGCACATTGCTAGTCTAAATCACAAAAATGATCGTCATGATCATAGAGAAGTGTTAATTACACTAAGCTAGTAAATATATGAGTTTAGCCTCATGTCCCATAACCACTTGCTTAACTTAAATATTTACGAACAAACTGTAAATCTCCACTAGAAAATTGTCACAAGAGGTTCAATCGAACAAGTCAGAGAATTAACCGACAAAGTAAACGCAAGCGTTTCATACCACTTGTTTTACTAAGCCGTTTAATTAGATTTCTCATACGAGTGAGGTAAAGATTTGTATATACTAATAGATTGGAAAACGGTTTTATAAACGAATTTGGTATTAAAATAGTATTGAAATCGTTTGAGGAAAGAGTTTTGATATTTACTACTAGTATAGAAAACCTTTATATTTTTAAAGTGACAAATCACGAAGAAGATTGTAAGAACAATCAATCACAAAAATTCACATACGAAGACGTGAATAAAATCCAAAGAAATCGATAAAGGATCCATCGAAATGGATATTCAAAAATCCCTAAAAAGAGTCATCAAAATCATAATAGATGATAACAACAAATAGGATTATCATGAATCGATTTAAATTGGAATTTCAATCCAAAAAGGCAAATTGGACTCAAACAGCAGGTTCAGTCGACTGAACAGAGATTTTCAGTCGACTGACCCTGTACCTGGAAATTTTTCAGGTTCAGGAAACTTTCTGTTTCCAGTTTCAGTCGACTGTGCAGAAGTTTTCAGTCGACTGAATCATGCCTGGAAACTCTCGGGTTTCAGGTTCAGTCGACTGAACAGAGATATTCAGTCGACTGAATCATGCCTGGGCTGTTTTTCAGCCTTATACAAATGAAGAGCAAACTCCTCCAAAATGCAACCGGACGAACATTGGCTCTAAGGGTTTATGCCAATCGGCAACCCGGCCCTATATGCTCCTCGATGCATCACCAAAAGCATGATCAAACGTCCATAAAAGGATTTCACACAAATTTGACTTAAAAACTCAAAAATTGAAATATTCACAAAACCAATCCAAATCAACAGCAAATGCACATGAAGAAGTGTTAGGAATTTATATCCAACAACCAAAGATAATTATAGTCATAGATGTGAGATAAAAATCTCACCTTTTCACAAAATCGAACAAGAAGAAGCTGAGAGCAAATGGAGAATCAACCTCTCTTCAACAAAACCCAAATGAGCTTGAATCTAAGCTCAAAAACAAGAACATTCCCAAGATTAGGTTTAGGAATTTCTGAAATTGGTAAGAGAATAAGTTGGAGAAGAAGAAGAGAAGCTTACCAATGGGTTCTTCTTGAGTTTGGAGCAAGGAATTTGATTTGCAAGGGAAACTAGGGTTTTGGAATTTTAATTTCCAATCTCTCCCACCATTAATACTCTAAAAACTGAAATGAGAAGAGAATGAGGGTGAGTGGGGAAGAGTGGCTCAGATTTGAGCATAAGTTAACATAGGGCTGAGCCCAAACCAAACCCAAAGTGAAAAGTAGCAAAAATCAACTTTCTCCAAACATATCGAAGCTTATACTCAAAAAGGTCGCAAACGGCATTTTAATCTCAATGGGAGTGGTCCCGAGTCCTAATTCGACAGTATGCAAAAAATAGCTTTTCGGACTAAAATCCGACTAACGATAAAATATTTAAATAAAATATTTAAATATAAAATCGATAAATATGCGGGTTGTTACAGACTCCCCTCCTTAAAGAAATTGCGTCCTCGCAATATTACAAGAAGAAGATATATAGTAACAACCATAAAAGCATATTCAACACAAAAGAAGTTTGAAATAAGAAGTTCACCTCAAAGAGCACGAGAAAGTAAGTCCGGATGTGTACGCTCGATGTACTCTCTAGATTCCCAAGAACAATCCTTAGGATTTGAAGACCATTGAAATTTAACAAGCGGAACATCTTTATTTCGAAGTCGCTTGACTTCCGAAGCAATGATACGAATAGGATGTTGCTCATAAGTTAAATTAGGCAAAACTTCAATCTCTTCCACAACACCGGGCTCAAGAATAGAATCGAAATCTCGAAGACATTTCCGAAGTTGAGAAACGTGAAACACGTCATGCATAGCAGAAAACTGAGCCGGTAATAAAAGGCGATTAGCCATGGTACCAATGCGTTCAGTGATAGGAAATGGCCCAATATATCGAGGCGCTACGTACAACACCCTTCATAGGTGAAACACGAATGAACACAAGATCTCCCATAGAAAATTCTAACTTCCTTCTCCAGTTATCGACATAGGATTTTTGTCTACTCTGGGCTTCTTTCATCCTATGACGGATAAGATCAATCTTTTCTGTAGAATCCCGAATAAAATCTGGACCTAAAACCAGCTTCTCACCGGCCTCAAGCCAACAAGAAGGAGATCGGCATGGCCTTCCATAGAGTGCCTCAAAAGGTGCCATACCAATACTAGATTGGAAGCTATTATTATAGGAAAATTCAACAAGTGAAATATGATCTTCCCAACTTCCACCAAAATCAAGAACACAAGCACGAAGAAGATCTTCAAGAGTTTGATTCACACGCTCAGTTTGTCCATCGGACTGGGGATGATAAGCGGTGCTAAAATTAAGCTTCGTTCCCAAAGCTTTTTGAAGACTCTTCCAAAATCCACTAGTAAACAATGGATCACAATCACTAACAATAGAAGTAGGAACACCATGCAATTTAACAATTTCTTTGATAAATATTTTGGCCAAAAGAGGAACGGTTCGGGTAGACCGAACGGGAATAAAATGGGCAGATTTAGTAAGCCTATCAACAATCACCCATAAGCTATCATGACCCGAACGAGAATGGGGAAGGCCATCTATAAAATCCATGGAAATTTGATCCCACTTCCAAACTGGAATTTCTAAAGGTTGCAATAACCCACCGGGCCTTTGATGTTCGGCCTTAACGAGTTGGCAAGTCATGCAACGTTTAACGAAGTTAGCGATGTCAAGTTTCATTCCCTCCCAATAATAAAGTCGCTTCATATCCGCGTACATTTTACTACTACCGGGATGAATGGTAAATTTAGAGTGATGAGAATCTTCTAAAATATCTTTACGAAGATCACCGATATTTGGCACGACAAGTCTACCAAATTTCCGAATGCCGCCACGAGAATTGATATCAAAGTCTCTCAATCCTTCAATATCAATTTTATCCTTAATATTTTGGCCAAGAAGAGCCAATTCAGGATCTAGCCTTTGAGCTTCAAGAATGCGGTCCAAAAGAGAAGGATGAGCCTCAAGGCTACATAAAACAAATGATGAGCATAACTCGGATACACGGTCTCGAATCTCACAAGTGGATAAGATCTCGAGATCGTTCCATTCAGATATCATCATCGAAACAATAGCTTGTTGTTTACGGCTAAGAGCATCGACGACACGATTACCCTTACCGGGAGTATAAAGAATATCAAGATCATATGGTGCAAGAAATTCGAGCCAACGCTGTTGACGCAAATTAAGTTCTTTTTGAGAGAATAAATACTTCAAAGACTTATGATCTGTGTAAAGAACAAATTTCTCTCCTAAGAGATAATGACGCCAAATCCGAAGAGAAAAAACAATAGCCGCAAGCTCTAAATCATGAGTGGCATATCTAGTCTCAGCAGGCTTTAATTGCCTAGATGCATAAGCAATGTCGCGTTCCTTTTGCATAAGAACGACACCCAAACCAATGCGACTAGCATCGGTATAAACAACGAAATCTTGATTCCCATCGGGAATAACAAGAATAGGAGCATCAGAAAGAAGTTCTTTTAATTTCTGAAAAGAAGCTTCACATTTGTCCGACCAAATGTATTTAACACCTTTCTTCGTCAAGCTAGTGAGAGGCACGACAATTTTAGAAAAGTCTTTGATAAAACGACGGTAATAGCTCGCCAATCTGAGAAAACTACGAATCTCTGTCACACTCTCTGGTCTCTTCCAATCTTGAATCGCTTCAATCTTTGAAGGATCCACGGAAATTCCGGATTCAGAAATAATGTGACCGAGAAACTTCACACGAGATTGCCAAAAGTGGCACTTAGAAAATTTTGCCTTTAATTGATTACTCCTAAGAGTTTCCAACACAATCCGAAGATGTTTTTCATGCTCCTCCTCGGTTTTAGAATACACAAGAATATCATCAATAAAGATGAGAACGAATCGATCAAGAAAATCTTTGAAGACTCGTTCATAAGGTCAACGAAATAAGCAGGGGCATTCGTTAACCCAAATGGCATCACAAGCCATTCATAAGATCCATACCGAGTACGGAACGATGTCAAAGGAATGCTATCCTCTGCAATACGAAGCTGATGAAAACCGGTAGCCAAGTCCAATTGTGAAAAGACTATAGCACCACCAAGTTGATCGAATAGATCATCAATCCGAGGTAAAGGATATTTATTTTTGATAGTAAGATCATTAAGCTTGCGGTAGTCAACGCAAAGCCTAAGTGTACCATCGGATTTCTTCACAAAAATAGCCGAAGCTCCCCAAGGCGAGGAACTAGAGCGAATAAATTGCTTCGTCTCCAATTCTGATAATTGTTTACGCATCTCCTCGTTTTCTTTATTGGACATACGATAAGGAGGACGAGTGATAGGTTGAGCTCCCGGAATAAGATTAATTCTGAACTCAATTGCTCGCTTAGGTGGTAATCCTAAAACGGGCCCGAATATGTCGGAAAATTCACAAACGACGTGAATAAGAGAAATAATATCACCCTCATCATCATCATCGTCATCACGAGGATTTAAAGAATATAAAGATGCAACCAAAGCAGAATCTGAATCTTTAAGAATAACAGAAACCTGATTAACAGATTGAGGATGTCGAAGATGAATAGTCCGCTCAGGACATAGAATATGAGCTTCATAACCGTTAAGCCAATCCATTCCCAAAATCATTCCAAAGCCTAAATAACGCATGACATGCAAATCGGCTCGGAAAGAAAAATCACACAAAATAATCTCGACATCCTTACACAATAAACTGATTGTCGCGGATCCACCAACCGGATTCGCAATTCTCAAAGAAGTCATTAAACACAAAACATCCAAAGAAAAAGTATCAACAAGTTCTTTTGATATAAAAGAATGGGACGCACCCGTATCAAAAAGAACTCGAATAGGATGATCACGAAACAAAATAATTCCACCTAGAATAGAATGAGAAATACCTTGGCCACGAGATGTGTTGCCAGGGGCTTGAGCAACATTAAGCTTTCCCTCCCTCCTATTTTGAAGTTTGGGACACACATGCATAAAATGGTCCGGGCTCTTGCAATAGCGACAAGTACGAGGCTTTGAACACTTGTTCGCAAAATGGTCTTTCGAACCGCAATTATAGCATTTCCCTTGAGTAGAGGAAAAGGTCTTTTCAGTAGGAGTTGCTTGCCTCCCTTTCTTATTGGGATAAGGGCCTTTGAATTTTCTTGGCCTCTTCTTGTTGTTGAAGTTTGGTTTGGAACCCACCACTTCAACATCATTCTCCCTATCCGCCTCTTCAAGACGAAGAGCGATATCAACTAGTTGGTCGAAAGAAACTTCTAACTTTAGAAGTAATGGCTTCTTGAGACTTTTGTTTAAGCCATATACGAACCTCTGATTCTTCTTAAGAGGGGTGTTGATGTATTCAACCCCATATTTGGAAAGCGACTCGAAGGAGGCGACGTAATCAGTCAAGGATGACTCACCTTGAACAAGGTCTATAAATCGTCGAGCCAATGTCACTTTTTCTGCTTCTGGTACGAATTTTAACTCGAAGCGCTCTCCAAATTTCTCCCAGATGAGATCCGCTTCATTAGTCTCAGAAATAAGAAGTTTGTACCAGTCCAATGCTCTTTCTCGGAGCATACTAGAGGCCACCTGAACTCGGTGAAGGTCAATAAGGTTCATGCGAGAAAAGATTCGATCGCATGACCTTAGCCAGGCCTGAACTTCAATAACTGTTTCGGAACCTTTGAATGGCTCCCCACCCAAATTAGTGTAATCGCTACACAAGCGTGCAAATCCCGACTTTGGGTGAGTAGGTTCCGGGTTAGCTCCAGCTGCTTGAGCATTTGTTACTAAATCAAGAAGCTGTTGAGCAGTCATAAAAACTCCATCCTGGGGCGGAGTGCTAGATGGCACGGCTCTGGGGCGGCCTGGTCTAGACATTTCACTTCCTTTAGAAAGAAAGAAGGAAGAAGAAGAAGGTTATTCACAAATGAATATCAAGCAATCTTGATAGATAAAACAAGGAATCATAAAGAAAATAGAATAGAACGGTACGAAGACCCGACTAAAATCCTAAAGCACAACTCCTAAGATGGAATTAGGACGATGATCCTTGTTATAATACTCCATATTGTTCCGAAGTTTGGCTCTGATACCAAGCTGTGACGCCCCACCTCTATACCCACGCTAGACAAGAACACTACGGAGTAATGCTGTTGACTAGCACGGAGAATAAGGCTGTTGAGGAGCGACCATCTGTATAATTGCTTTGTGCGAGTACCGGTATGCCAGATAAAAATATAAATTTTCATCTCTAGAGGAAATCCGACATACAGATACAAACTCAAAGCTATCACACAGTGGCTATATAAAATCTTTGGAAACAAATATAGAAATAAACATAACATAAATCAGTCACAGATAATTCATATCACAAAGGCGGAAGAAGATATGAATATATAATTAACACATGGCAGTGTATATCAGAGTTGTGGTCTAAAAAGATCCACAATATCACAAAAGAATAGTTACATGAACTACACAAAAGAATAAGTATACATTATGGAGTCTATATCTCAAATGTATACAACAAAAAAAAACTACTAATCTAAGTAGTTATCCAAAAGCAAGAGAAATCAATCCCAAGAGAGAAGTCAAGCAGAAGCACCTGTAACATCTCGGTCTGACCCGAGTATTATTTAATAAGAAAATAATAAACGGATCAGTCTAACTACAAATATCAGATGAAACGATATAGAACCAGAGTTATGACTAAACACATAATAATCACAAGGCCAAGCTGTGATATATAAGTAGTTGATAATCAACAAGAGATTAATCAATATCACAAAATCTACACAAGAATCCAAGAAGTGTCATACTCTTTATTTTGTTCATCAAACCACAAATATTGACGATAATATCAATGTCAATTGCAAAAGTCAATGACGCACAAATTCCAGAAGACTACACAAGAAATCCAGAAATCACTAAAGTCAATGACACACAAATTCCAGAAGACTACACAAGAAATCCAGAAATCACTAAAGTCAATGAAACACAAATTCCAGAAGACTACACAAGAAATCCAGAAATCACAAAATAAGGGGGGGGGAGGCCTATCACATGAATGGGAGCATGAAAACTCACCAACAGCTGTAACACACGAACGAGAAGCTATCTCATGGTAGCTAGCCATTAATTTGACACACGAATGGTCCGAAGACCTGACACACGAATGGTCCGAAGACCGTGGGTTGCTACCCCACAAATATGACACACGAACGGGGTTTAGTCTCCCACGCAGACAAAGAGACATCACACATTGCTAGTCTAAATCACAAAAATGATCGTCATGATCATAGAGAAGTGTTAGTTACACTAAGCTAGTAAATATATGAGTTTAGCCTCATGTCCCATAACCACTTGCTTAACTTAAATATTTACGAACAAACTGTAAATATCCACTAGAAAATTGTCACAAGAGGTTCAATCGAACAAGTCAAAGAATTAACCGACAAAGTAAACGCAAGCGTTTCATACCACTTGTTTTACTAAGCCGTTTAATTAGATTTCTCATACGAGTGAGGTAAAGGTTTGTATATACTAATAGATTGGAAAACGGTTTTATAAACGATTTTGGTATTAAAATAGTATTGAAATCGTTTGAGGAAAGAGTTTTGATATTTACTACTAGTATAGGAAACTTTATATTTTTAAAGTGACAAATCACGAAGAAGATTGTAAGAACAATCAATCACAAAAATTCACATACGAAGACGTGAATAAAATCCAAAGAAATCGATAAAGGATCCATCGAAATGGATATTCAAAAATCCCTAAAAAGAGTCATCAAAATCATAATAGATGATAACAACAAATAGGATTATCACGAATCGATTTAAATTGGAATTTCAATCCAAAAAGGCAAATTGGACTCAAACAGCAGGTTCAGTCGACTGAACAGAGATTTTCAGTCGACTGACCCTGTACCTGGAAATTTTCCAGGTTCAGGAAACTTTCTGTTTCCAGTTTCAGTCGACTGTGTAGAAGTTTTCAGTCGACTGAATCATGCCTGGAAACTCTCGGGTTTCAGGTTCAGTCGACTGAACAGAGATATTCAGTCGACTGAATCATGCCTGGGCTGTTTTTCAGCCTTATACAAATGAAGAGCAAACTCCTCCAAAATGCAACCGGACGAACATTGGCTCTAAGGGTTTATGCCAATCGGCAACCCGGCCCTATATGCTCCTCGATGCATCACCAAAAGCATGATCAAACGTCCATAAAAGGATTTCACACAAATTTGACTTAAAAACTCAAAAATTGGAATATTCACAAAACCAATCCAAATCAAGATCAAATGCACATGAAGAAGTGTTAGGAATTTATACCCAACAACCAAAGATAATTATAGTCATAGATGTGAGATAAAAATCTCACCTTTTCACAAAATCGAACAAGAAGAAGCTGAGAGCAAATGGAGAATCAACCTCTCTTCAACAAAACCCAAATGAGCTTGAATCTAAGCTCAAAAACAAGAACATTCCCAAGATTAGGTTTAGGAATTTCTGAAATTGGTAAGAGAATAAGTTGGAGAAGAAGAAGAGAAGCTTACCAATGGGTTCTTCTTGAGTTTGGAGCAAGGAATTTGATTTGCAAGGGAAACTAGGGTTTTGGAATTTTAATTTCCAATCTCTCCCACCATTAATACTCTAAAAACTGAAATGAGAAGAGAATGAGGGTGAGTGGGGAAGAGTGGCTCAGATTTGAGCATAAGTTAACATAGGGCTGAGCCCAAACCAAACCCAAAGTGAAAAGTAGCAAAAATCAACTTTCTCCAAACATATCGAAGCTTATACTCAAAAAGGTCGCAAACGGCATTTTAAACTCAATGGGAGTGGTCCCGAGTCCTAATTCGACCGTATGCAAAAAGTAGCTTTTCGGACTAAAATCCGACTAACGATAAAATATTTAAATATAAAATCGATAAATATGCGGGTTGTTACAGCTAACGTCTTCTCTTGTCTCCCCGTATACCTCCTTTTTCTTCAAATAGGAAGCACCGCTCCTTTCTTCACAATGAAATCCCCTTCTTCCATTTTTTTTAAAAAACAATGGCCAAAGCCTCTTCTTCAGTTAAAAAAATATATTTCAATTCAAACGAATCTCGAATTCAATTCGAGCACGAAGTTCTTTCCTCACGCAATTCAGATGGGGAGATCGCCGCATAATTTCACCCCAAATTTCGTTCTTCCTCTGAGAATTCGAAGACCATCGAGGAGTAGAATCACTTGCACTCGCGTGCGCTGCGATAGGGAGGAGGGTAGTCTTGCGATTGGGGTGGTGAAGTCTTGATTTACATTTTTAGTGGAGGTCGGTGATTCGTCGACAAGTTCTTTGAATCGCGTGGCGACCTAGCCTTGTCGCGTTCGTGCTCGGCTACGATCTAGGGATTCCATGTTCGTGAGGGTGGCGGCGGCATCCAGGAGGTGGAGTGGTGGCTCGCGAAATTTTGGTCGGAATCAGGTCGCATTTTGGAAGGCCGATGCAAGTTTTTTTTTAAGAGGTATTTGCAGGTTATTTCTTTCAATTTAAATTTATTTTAAATAATACAGGTTTTATTTTAAGAATATTTACAGAAAGACAATTATTCAAAATAAGATATAGATATGCAATTTATATATATGTACAAAAAGGGAATATATACATAGTTTATAACAGAAGGTTTTATTAGCCAGAGAATTTTATGCAGAAAAGAAAATTTTAAAATAATGGATGTGATGATTTACTTGTTTTATTAACTTATTTAACTATTTTTAGTTACTAAAGAATATTTTATCTAAAAGAAAGTTATTTTAAAATTGAATTATTAGATAAATTAAATTTTTTAGTCAAATTAATTGTTAGTTAATTAAATGGTAATTAATTTGTTTGATCAATTCAAATATTAATAAACCATATACATGTTTATACAAGGTCAAAAATAATGAAGAACAAGCAGATTTGGATTGGATTGCAAATTAAAAAGCAAAGGTGAGTTAATCTCACTCTTCTGGATTTTTATTTTAAATTTAAATGGTTAAATTTAAATAATTGGTTGAATGATTGATTTGATTGATGTGGTATATTATATAGTAATATATAGTATATATCGGAGTGATTGATTTCCCGCAATATATAGCGGATGAGATCATATGCGCCGCATAATAGCGGTTGATATTATATAAATCCCATATACCACGATATTCCACCTTGAAGTGGAATTGGTATTGTGCTAACATATGTGGATGCAGGGAAACAGGTTGGAGGGATCCAACTAGATTCGTCAAAATTATTTAGACTGTTTAATATTCTGTGTTATGAATATTTTATATTCTGTGATGAATTATATTGACAATTGGAATATTGAATCGGATTTTTTTGGATAAAAATATAAGAGTAAATTTTGGAAGTGAAATAATTATAAAATAAAAATAAGAATGAATTGGACAGAAATAAAAGTGACTTAAAAAAAATTGAAGTTAAATTGTAAAGTAGAGATTTAAAACAAGTTTTAAATCAAAGTTAAATCTGGAATTCAAGTTAGTGAATCGCAGTTTTAAACAAATAAAGTTTTTAAATTTAAATTGTTTTAACAACTTGAATGTTAAAGTGCATTTTTAAATTGATTTGAACCTAAAAATGAATTTGTTTTTAAATTCCTTTAAACTTCTTTTATAAAATGAGTAATTTATTTATTTAATGAAGTAAATAAAAAGGTAGTTAATTACTGTTGAGATTAATCAAGAGTGATTAATATTTGGGGTTTAATTAATGATTAATTACTTAATGAAATTAATTTAGATTAGGATAAATTAAAATGTAATTAGAAATCATTAATTTATATAATTAATGATGTAATTAAAGGTTGATGAATTAAGATTTATTTATCAATAATAAGTGATATTTGAGAAATTAATTAATATAAGTAATTAAGGATTAATGTAATTAACTATAGATAATTAATTTGTGAAGTAATTAAAGATTATATACTGTTTTTTTGTTAAGAATAATTAATTTTTGTAATAAATTAAAGATAATTACTTGAATGTAATTGAAGGATAATTAATCCAGGGTGATTAATTAAGATGGGTAACTAAGGGATGATTAATTAATTGATTCGAAATTAATTAATGTTAAGTGAAGGAATCTAAGTGATTGAGGTTAGTAATTCAACTAGAATTAATTAAATTAATTTGGAAGTGATCAAGTTTGCTTATGGATGATTGAATGGTATAGGATGCCTTGAATGAGACTCGAAAGGACCGGGGTCGGGTATTAGAAAATACCCGAAACCACTTCGAATTTTTATAGATTGATATGTGAAATCTATAGGCTGGAATGAAATGATTTAAGTGAATTGGAATATTTAATCTAAATTTTGGTACTTAGAAAATTGACGTGTGAAATAAGTGATGTCTATAACAAATCGTGAATTTGTAAACTGATACAAGTTACCCTGGGTTTTATATAAGTTGTATGCTTTATATTCCATGGTAAGTGGTTTTACTTACGCTGGTTTCCAGCCTGACCCGGGTGTTACTTTGATGTAATGCTCAGGTCAGACTGAGTATTACAGGTTTCCAGGTAAGGACGTTCTGGAGCTCAGGAGGCGAGTTGGATGGCAAGAACGTATAAAGTATTTATGCTGTATTATATTGTTGTATATATTTGAGTCTTGTTAATTGTAAATGTATATATTGTAACTCTGATGTATTAAAGTGAAATTTGACAAGTACAGTTTCCTTTGTATAACTGTTATTATTTGTTATTATATTTTATGTGCTGCGAATGTGAGATGGTGGTGTTTCTGTTCTTTTCATCCTTCTATCTCTTTCTTCTTTCCCTAACTATCTGGAAATTTCGGGATCGGAAATTTCGGGTCGTTACATCGGCCATTATGGTGTTAAGATCAGGTTATGGAATCATATAGGTGCGGCTACAAGTGTAGATGTGAAGTGGTAGGGTGAAACATGGAGCATACAAAAGAAACAAAGAAAAAGGCAAGTTGGATGCACATTTGGCTCGACCTATGGGCCAATTGGGCTCGACTCATGCTTAGTACAGATCTGGACATATCTGAAGTTGAAGTTCAGAGGTGATGAAAATCAGGTGGTGGTGGCTATGGTGGTGGCCGAAGGCAAACTATGAAGGGGTGGTGGAAAATATGGCTTGTTTAGGCAATTATGGTGGAGTTTTGCATTGTTTTGTGGTGATGGCATCATCAAGTGGTCGCGGCTACTGTCTTGGTCAGAGGAGGATGAGGAGATGCTACTGTAGATGGTGGTGATGATGATGGGGAGTGGGGCCGAGCAAAGCAAGGAGAAGAACAAGGTGAAATAATGGAAATAAGAAGAAAATAGAAAGAAAAGAAGAGAAGCCATTGCCCTTTTTTTCTTGTTGAAGATAGTCGTGAGTTTGAGAAAGTTATTTTTCACGTGAATTAGTGAAGGAAAATCACAGCTAGGGATAAGAAGTGTACGGCCAAAAGATATGAGATGAAAGGTCAAAAGAAAAATGAAAAGGCATGCACATGAAAAGTCATTAGAAATGAAAAGGTTTTGTCCTTTGGAATTTCTAATTTCTTTTAAACAAAATAAAGCAAATAAAATTCAGTAAATAAAATAAAAGGCTGAAAAAAAATAAAGTAGAAATGAAAATAAAATAATATCTTGGAAAATAGAAAATAAATAAATAAATAAAGAAATACCTTATTTAATTGAAACTAGAAATTAAAAACTGTAAACAAATACCACAAATAATTAAAAATTATAACTACACTTTTAAAATGTTTTAAAAATAAAAATAAATACACAACATATCATATTACACATATATACACAAATTAAAACAAGATAGGACAACAAAATATTATTTATATAAAGTAAAATAAACAATTTTGGTTAAATAAAACAATTTACACACAATATTGTAAAAAGCATAACTTTCACAATATAAACCGGATTTCAACGAAACGAAAAGCAGTGTTCTTGAAATTTAATTTAACTTCATAATAAAAGATAAAATTAAAATTTTAAAATATTCAAATTTAAATTTAAAAGTCAAAGTTTGACCATATTGACCAAAATTCACATTTTTGGAAAATATTCCATTTGTTCATGTTTTGAATTCTAATTTACATCAAAATCAAAATTTATATTTAAAATGACAAAGTTATTCATTTAAATAAAAAATTTTTTTTTTTAGATCAGGACTTCAATTTAAAATAATTAAATTATACAATTAAAATAATCACAAAATACAGGGTTGTCACACTCTCCTCCATACAAAACTTTTCGTCCCCGAAAAGGAACGAGGTAGGGGAAAACGCAGAAAAAGATAGAATGAAATAAGATTAAGACAAGATGACGAGAAGATTGAAATTATACTTGATAACTGTTGTTATAGGTAAGTTTAACAAGGTGGAGATGATCTTCCCAAGATCCTCCAGAATCAAGAACACAAGCACGAAAAAGATCTTTTAGAATCTGATTCACCCTATCCGCTTGACCGACGGTCTGTGGATGGCAACCAGTACTCAGATTCAAAAATGAGTACCAAAGATTATCAAAGATTATAGAAAGATTTCTAAACATGCTGGTATAATCAATAGCCTCCCATTCTGTAGCAAGATAAGAGAAATAAGGACAACCAAAAGACGGTTTGAAAAACAAAATAAGATAATAAATTTGAAACCCTAAAAATTTCAACTTAAATTGACAATTAGTTTTACATAAGTTAAATAAATCTTAACTATCTCTAATTTCATTATCTTATCATCCAATTATCTTAAATAAACAATCTCTAAAATCATGGATTTGAAAAATCCTTTATTATACTCAAAATGTACTCAATAGATTAGAGTAATCACTCCACACTATATAAATCAACATTCTCAACACAAACGATAATCAAGCCTATACAGTCAGCTACGTACTAAGTGTACGGCTAATTAGTTATCACATCAAGTTGAGGAAATAAAATGACCAATTTTGATAGTCGGTCATTGAACTATCAAAGCAACAAATAAAATCTAGCACTTAAGTTATCACCATGCCTAATTTTATTAATCCTTTATAATTCAAAAAACTTCTCAATTATTCACTTCAAAATATCTTTAAAAGATAATATTCACAACCATTTCACTTATTTGATATTTGGAACACATTTTCATATACTTATTTTATTAATAAGTAAATTCACAACTTATTTTATTTTCAAACCATTTAAATTCCCTTTTTATAATATCACTTTTCAAAACATCCATTTTATTCAAAGGATTATTCATCGTCCAAAATCGTGAATAAAATTCCTTTATCGAAGTCATTACTTCTACACATTTAAATAAAAGGATTATTCACTATCCAAAATCATGAATATAATTTCTTTATCGAATTCATTAATTCTACACATTTAATTTAAAGGATTATTCACCCCCAAAATATTGGATATAATTGCTTCAATAAACTTTCATATTTAACTTATCAAATTAAATTGATTTCAAATTTAAAAATAGTGCTTATAAATTCCATTTATATTTTAAAACTTCCATATACAAAATTCCTATAACGACCCGTGAAATTCGATAACTAAATTGGTTAAATTAATAAGATTTTTGTAATCAAATTTAGAAAGAAATAAATTTTTTATAATTTATATTGAAGTAAATGTTAAGAATGAATTGTAGCAATGGTTATTAAAAACTAATTATTGACAATTGAAGTGAAATCATAATAAAAATTAAATAGTGTAAATTGTTGCACTTGGGTACAAAATTTAAATAAGTAAATAAGTGTAAGTGTTGTATAAATAAAAGAAATTTGTAATAATAAATAGTAACTGAATAAAATCAATGTCCTGTAAGTAATTATAATATTGTTTGGAAATAATAAACTTATAAATGTGTGATTAAGAGTTAATGATAACAATTATTATGAGTTACATATATATATTTAGTTCATTCAATTGAATTGGAAATCAATTGCAAATAAATCTAAATTAAATGTTACGTTAATGTAAATTAAGGTAATAATTGGGAATAATGTTAATTTATTCATAATATGATAATTAGTTGAATTAAAAGAATGGAGATAAAGATTTATCAATTTATTAGGATTCGAACTATAATAATTGGAGTAATTGAAAATAAATGAAATTAAATATTTAAATATTACGTTAATTGAAATGAAGATAGAATGTGAGAATATTAATGTAATAGATTTTGAATGCAATGTTAATTTCATCCGTTTGATAACAATGAATTGGATAATAGAATGAAAAGTAAATTAAATAGAATTAATGGAAATTTAATTTATAAATTTTGAATTTAATGAAATTAAGGTTAATACTGAAATCGATAAATTAATCAACTCTAAATTGACATTTAAATTTGTTTAAATCATTGTAAATGATTGAGAAATCAAAAACGATGAAATTTGTCAATTATCGAACTGAAATTGAAAATTTGATTTAATTAATTAATTATTTATTTATTTAATTAATGTAGAAATAGCCATTTTGGCCACTTACTTAGATTTTGACAAAACCAGTTCATCGGATCCGTAACTGTGAATTATTATAGGGTTTCAAAGTTCGTAGCAATCGGACTTGTTGTTTGATCGTACGCACTCGAAATGCCTTGAAATCAGTTGAAATCAATTTGAAATAACTTTATTTTAGCATAACTTCTTCATATGATGGAATTTGGTCCTGAAACCTGTTCCATTGAGTTTAAAATATCTTAAAACATCTATTTTGATATATGGGTTGACCCAATTTCGTTCAGGAGTCAGAACGGGTTTTCAGGTCATTTTATCGTTCAACGCGTATATCAATCACGTCCATCTATTCTATTTCAACTTTGCCTATAAATACCTTGTTATAAACCCTATCCTATTTCTTATTCCTCATTTCTTACAATTCTATTTGCTTATCCTCTTCCAATGGCAGACAGAACCCTAAATTCCAATTGCAATTACAAATAAAATTCAAAGCCAAAAATTAAATCTCTTCAAACTATATCGAATTATATATGGATGTGAAGCTCTCGACGAGTGCAAGTCAGATATACAATTCGTTTTTCAATTTGAGTTTCGATGTAGCCAGAAATTGAGGAAGGATTCACGACCATTCATCGCACGTCGATGAATATCGGCTAATCGACGAATTGATTTATGGGTTTTGTAGAGTGAGTTCATCGGCATAGCTGGTTCGTCGATTTAACGGTCTGATCAACGAAAATAATTCGACCTAGGGAGAAATAAAATGGCGACGGCTGTGCAATTTCACCGTCATCGAGACGATGGTGGACGACCGCGAGGATACTGGGGGTGGCTCGCGTTGGGGCAAGTCGCGGCGACCGTTTTCTGGAGGTGCGGCGCGAGATTTTTGGTGCCGGCGATTTCACGAACGAGGTGGTGTCTCGGATGTTTCAGCAGGGGTTAGGTAGCATGAACAGAGAACCACGTGCGAAGATGCTAACGAGGGTAACGTTCATTATCATTTAATTTAAAATTTTATATTATAAATCTATGATGTTCTAACGCGCGTAACTTTTGCATATGAGGTTCAATTTACGAGCGGTTTTCTTCGACCGGATCATATTGAAATTCTGGATATTTTGACATAGGTTTGGACGGATTCTAAGACTATTCAAATTTTGGGTTTAAATTGGTGTAAATTCAATTTAAATTCAAAAGGTGAGTGTTTTAACCCACTCACAACTTCTAAAATTTCCTATATTTGTTAAATTGATTTATGATGTGATTGTAAATTTATTTATGACTGTTTGGCATATTTTATCGTCATTCAAGTTAAATTTAATTTGTTGGATTAAATGATTATTTAATTTATTATTGCATATAAACTGCCAGCTAAATTGTTATTTAATTTATTATTGAATATAAACTATCTATAAATACCTGTTATTTATTATCTGTTTTATATTGATGTTATTGATTAAATTGGATGATGATTGTGATAAATGTTTGATGATTGATATTGGATGAATGATGTTGTATTTTATATTGTTATAAACTGCAAGTTATTATGGATTTTATTTCATTCGGGATTGTAGTTTGAAATGATATATAACCGTATTTTTATTTTAAATTACGGATTGAAATGATAAATATCTGTATCACTTGACCATAGGATAGAAAACTATATACATACACTGCGGTTTATATATAAAAATACTTTGAAATGATTACTATGGTTGTGTAAAGAAATATATGGGTTGTATAAATATTGATTTTAGATGTTATATAAATGTTATTTTATTCTTGATTTTAGCTATGTATAAATTTGTTCTGAAATATAAAAAAAGTTTAATAATAAAGTTGATTGTTTTATATAATATGGTTAAGTATATGTTTAAATTTTATTGTATACAGAGTTTGTAATGACTTAAATAAAATTAAGGTTGGAAGATAAGTATGAAATTTATTTGAATTGAATTATTTAACAATTATACTCAAATAAATTTGATTTTAAATTTAAATAAAATTAAGATTTTAAAGGATATGATTTTTATAACTTGATTTTGGTTTAAAGTGATTTAGATGAATATCAAGTTGATTTAAATGAATATATCAAGTTAAATGAATTGAAAGAATATCCAGTTATTTGAAGTTAAAGTTTTACCTAAATGATATTGGATTTATTAAGTAAACATTTCAAATCTAAATAATAGTAATTGAATTTAATATATGGAATTATCAAAGAATTAGTTTTGAAATGGTGGAATATTTAAAGCTTTGAAATATATGGCAATTGAAATGGTTTATTTGGGGGTTCAAATCTATATTTGGAATTGATTGGTGAAATTGAAGAAGCTATTTATTATATAAAGTAATTAATATTTAAGTCATTTAAGTGGTGTAGTTATGTTTCAAAGTTATGAGTTTTAAAGTATTATGATTTGAAAGTGTTATATTTCAAGTGCTTCGATTTCGAAGTGTCATAACATTGAAAGTGCTAGGATTTTTGGGAAAGGATATGTTTGAAATAAAAGTGATATTATATTGATTTGGGTTTTAAATAAAATGATATCACCTTGATTTGGATTTAGAAATGGAAATGATATCGTATTTGTATGGTTTTTAAATGGATATGATATTTTGGTTTTGAAAAATAATTATTTTGAAATGACCATGGTGTTATAATAACGTTTGATTGTTGAAGAGACCGGGATCAGAAGTTTTCATACTCTCTGCCAACTCCAAAAACCACTTTAACAACCGTGTACGCGGTGGAGATTTCAGAATGAAGTAGGATGGTGGCGGCGTTCCTTTGAGGTATATATATGGGCCCGACTCACGTGAGTTCGCATACGGCGGCTAAAACAGGAGCAATTGACAGGCCAATGAGGTCATTCCTCTGATCGGATACACTCCTTCGATATTATTTTCTGACTTTAAGATTGATTCGGTGGCCAATTTTGATTCTTTTGATTTGGGGGTATGGCTCGAGGTGGGCGGTATAACTGCTACACGTTACCACCGGCCAGGAAGGGTAATTGGTATATCTACCCTAGCATTGCCTAGTTGTGCCGTGTCACCTACCATAGCGTGCCTTGTACAAGTTTGGTTTTCTCCCGTAGTCCGTGGAGTATTTAGGGTAGTCTCCCGATCTGGAGATGCGCTGATACTTGATGGACTACTGGGACTATTATTGTGTTAAGTGGAATATTGGGTCACTCCTTAATGCTATTTAAAAGTAAGTTTATTTTACTATAAACATTATTATAATAGTGAAATATTACTATATAGTAAATAGTTTAACGGATCCTTAGGAGATGTGAATCCCGAGCATCTCTTAAGTTACTGCACTCACGTTAGACACTGGATAGGAGATGTCAATTCATGTAAACATCTCTGACGCCGTTCCACTCGTATTATTTACCATTGATTTAACTTACATAAGATCTTTTAGTTTTGACTCGAGTGTTTTGTCTTTTCAATTCGCTCGGGTCAGTCTGAGCGCTTTAGGGTTTGAAAACCTTACTTTTGGAGGACGAAGACGAGGATTGTATTACTATTATTTTGTATATTATTCCACTACAGTCATACTGTTCCGCTGCATTGTTATTTATTATTCTTTGGTATGTGTCACTCTGATATGTGTTGTATAAGTAAAATCAAATGTTTTGTAAAACAGCTTCATGAACTATTATTTGATTATTATATTTTGTCATTTCGCTGTGAGATTCTTTTCTTTTTCATTTCTTTCTCTGATTTCTTATTCACCCCAATAACAATCTGCCTTTCTGTATGGTTTGAGTCAGACGTGTGTGGTTTATCGTCGATTTTAAATGTACAAAAAGGCGGGATGTTACATCTGGTATTAGAGCTTTGGTTTAGCGATAAACCTTAGCGTTGTGGGGTCTGACTCTTTATATAGGGTAACAATACCCTATGATGAGTCGCTGAGTGTATATATATGAGAGAGCGTATTTGTTAGTGTTATAAAAAGGTTTTCATATTGTGTTAATTTGTTCTGTTTCGTATTTATAAATTCTGCTTGGTGCATAGGATGCTATGACATCAATAGGGATTTCTAAACACTTAATAGGACAAACCGACACAATATTTGTTTTTGAATATAGGTGACCGAAATAATTTTTCCTATTATATTTTCTATATATAAAAAATAAATTTTCATAAATAAGATATATATTGGGTACTATTATATTGATTGTTAGGTAGTGAATTTTTTTAATGTTGATTGGAAATAAGATTTGAAGAAACTAAAATAAATGAAATTTGAAAATTTTAGAACATAAGTTCCGAAATTTTGGAAAATTTCTTTTGGATGATTTGGAATATAATAATATTATTTTGAAGTATTTTTCGATATAAATGTTCCAATGAGATTTGAAAGAATTATTTTTTTTAAAGAAATTTTTGGAAAGAAATAAGTTCTGTACTCCCCTCTCTGTCGCTGGAAAATAATTTCGATGATGAGTGCACGCATCATCGATGTTCATTTTCGAGTTCCGAAGGGGGAAGGCCATTGTAGTAGTTTTACTACAGCTCTAATCTGATAAACAAATATAAATTTTAAATTGTTTTAAATATAACTGGATATATAAGTTGTAAGTATATATTTATCTATTATTTTAAAATAATTTGAAATTAAACCCGGTATTCAGTTCTTAAGTTCTGTTAATAAATAGTTTCAATTATGGTATTTAAATGGAATGTAACTAATTAATAATTGGAACTTCTAATTAAAATAAGAGATTGAATGCTAGGTTATAAATGAAATTCAAGAAAGTTGAAATTGTAACCTATAAAACAAAGGATATGATCATTGAATAGTAAATTAATTTAAAAGAAAAGAGATAAACTTGTATAACTTTTTGTTGGGTGTGTTTCGACCGGCTCCTTCCCTACCACCGAACCAACTCTCACCAGACCGGCTCCACACCTTGCCCAAGAACCACCTATCTCCTGTGAACTGACCGAACCAACCCTACCTCCCAAAACAACACCGAACCGGCCCATACCGAACCGAAACCACCGAACCAACCTCCACTGGTCCAACTCCATCTCCATGCTACCACCGAACCAGCCTCCTGCCGAACCAACACCCAAGACCATCTACCACCGATCCAGGATCCATCCACCCATCACCGATCCATGTTACCACCGATTCATGCTGCTACCGGTCCAACTCCATCTACCACTACCGAACCAACATAAGGATGGCATACCGGACCGACACTACCAGGCCAGATTGCACCAGTCCAGGCCCGCCAGCGGCTATATACATCCAAGACCCCTATCCCCAACCTCACTCTATAAATAGAGGGGCAGGGGTACAACAATGGCAGACAAGTTTGAGAGCTCAAGCACGGAAGGAACTTTCAAACAACTTTCATATACTTGTATACAAAGCTTTGTACTTGTAATCTGAAAGAAAAAGGAGAACAACATATAAAGTGGACGTAGGCACGTTCTGGCCGAACCACTATAAATCTATGTGTCTTTTACAGTTTAGTCCATCTATTTCATATATTTGCATAAATCACCCAAACCATCCAGATCAACATATAATCAACTAAATCATATGACTAGGAGGTGTTTGCCCAATTTTTGTGCAAACATTTTTGGTGCTTTCACTGAGAACAGGAGCTCGAAGCTTCAGCTTCCCCCACTTAACCCATTTTCTATCAGCGTCGTTCATTGCCTGGAAAACATGCCTCCCGGACGGAAGAAAGATGCTAACAAAGGAAAGAACATCGCAACTGGCAGTATCCCAGATCCAGTGATCAGAGACCAAGACAATCGTCCAGTTCCAACAGCAAATTTAAATCAGGCAAATCCGACAGCCCCTGCTACGGAACAACCAATTACAAGGGCGGATCTGGACAGGGTTGTGGCTGAAGTAACTAACCGCTTCGCATCTCAACAAGAAGCCTTAGTGGATCAACTCATGTCACGCTTAAGGGATGTCGAAGAAACCAACCGCAACACTGAATCATGGGGTGAGTCCACCACATGTAACGATAAGGGTTTTTCGCGCTCGAAAATAGACATCCATACTTCATATCGTATTCGAATGTCATAGATTCGACCGTTCAAATCCGATTCGTCGGAGCTTATAACAATATTAAGTAAATAACACAGCGGAATAATAGAATAATACATTGATATACAGCTTTGATACAATATCTGATACAACAGATGATCCAATAGATATCAATATACATCAGAGATATGATACAATAAAATAGCAGCGGAAAAGAAAAATAGATAACATCTAGCAGCGAAACAATATAACTCTGAGATAGTCTTCAAGGAAGGACTCCAAAAACTGCAACTCCATTTCCAAGAACCAATCCAACAATATCTCGAACTCCCAAAAACGATGCACATAGATAAGCAAGTGCAGTACGATCCAAAGACTGAACTAACTCCAAATAATCCACTACATCTGACTATCTGAAAAACCCAACTCTAAACTGCTCGTGTAGAAAAATTTTGAGCACCCAGAGTTTAGGAAAGAAACAATAAACTCCGGATCAGTCGTGGGACTGGTGTAAGCAACAAAAATAGTTTATCTTTTAAAACATTCAACAAAAGATTTTCAAAGTCAATTCGCAATGCTTTTTAAAAATGAGACTACCATAAGACCTCCCGCCACACACAAAATGCAAACGCAGAATTGGAGGAGATTTCTTCTTATGATAGTCAAACATGCTTGGTATGAAATTTCCTTGATATTATTACTATAAGTGCAAAGTGTAAGAAAATATTTCGAAAGTAGAATATAAATCTTAGCCAACATACGACCATTATCGTATGCCTACTATAGCTACCATCTAAACAGTGGGGCGCCACCATAAGTAAATGACATGTTCTACAACTAATATTGTACAAGGCTCGTATTGTTTCTTTGGATTTCCAACAAATGGTCAGGCCAAGGAACTTCCCATTGCCATATAAGAACGCCTCTGGAAGGACGTCCCCGAGAACCTAACCGGATCTCTGCCAACACAAGGCCGGGTTACCCCTAACTGGGTAACTACTGACACGAGTATGCCATCTCCCGGTTGTAAACAACCTTTTACCGGGGCCCCAGCAACAAATCACAAAGTAATATATATATATCTGCGATATCAACATAAGTTAAGTATCTGGGCTCCATACCATGATACCACTTCTATCCAGAAGGAAATGCACATACCCTAAGGGGTGCTACCCCCAATAACCTTGCTACATCATTCCTGTTTCGACCATTCCGGGGTGTGAGGTCCGACGAAGTCTCGTCCACAAAGCCACGCTTTATACAAAAGCTGTGCTTTGGGTCAACAAATGATCATAGAAATGATCACAAAGATAAGTGATCAAACAAATGATCATGTCACAAATGATCAAACAATGATCATTTCACAGCAATACTCAGCATGTCACATTACCAAATTGGGAATATATCGCTGATAACCTTCAATTACATAACCTCTAAGCTCGTACGTCTCAGAGAAGGGTGTTAAGCTAAGAGAATAAATTCTCCGCCACCAACAGAAATATATTTGAAAGAAATCAGCTTTATATCTCAAATTGTAATGTCAGACATAACAATCCATACAAGTCTGTTCTGGGTTCGAACAGAACCGAAGGCACTTCCAAAGAAGTCCTTGCAATCCGGATATTCACTAATCGCGTTCGGACTTCCCATCACATATGGAGTCTCTATACCGGGGACTAGTCGATGCAAAGACATTCGACGAGTTGTCCTTTCGCTTTTGAAAATATCCGATCTTCACCACCAGTCTTCAAATGCTATCCATAACGACATATCACATATTCAGAATGGGATATATGACACAAAGGTCCTCTCCCAGCTAAACCGAATAGTGAGCGAAATAGTTCAAAAACATATGGATATTGGGATTTCAATTAAGTCACAACTTATTACCCAAAACTTTCATTTAAATCAATTACCATTTCAAATCTTTAAACAAAAAGATTTATTTCAAAAAGATCAATTCATAAATTTCCACAACAATTTCATTTCGATAGGATTAACTCGTTAAATCTTTAAATCAAAGATTTAACTCATAGCTTTCAAAATTCGATTAACTTGTTGAATCTTTGAATCAAGATTCAACTTATAGCTTTCAAATCGTTTTCATAACTTGGAAATTATCTTCATTTTCAACTTGAAATTCTTTTTAACACAAATTGGACGTTCATTTCTTATGTGAAAGCTTTTATTATTTGAAAACAAACAGTTTTCGTTTCAGAAAAATCCAATTATATTTACACGAGTTAAAGCACTTGAATTCTATTCACATCCCCAAATCAATACTTTTAAAAATAGTTTAATCCATATATAACTGGTATAACATCTTTAATCCCTAGTTTCAAATTATAGAATTCAGTTTCACATTTTGAATTTAAATTTAAATCAAATTATTTAAATTTCAAACTTTATCAAGTTATTCAAAATAAATTTCATCTTTGAAATTCCTTTATCAAAAGCTTTTCACTTTAAACCCAATCTATTTCAAACCATTTGAATTTAAAAATTCAAATTCAAAACTATTTTCAAAAATCTATTACTTAATCGATTTCCTCGTGAAATCCATATTTGTGTGTGTATGGTGTGGTCCAGGGGTTCAACACACTAGTACAACATCATTTCAATCATCACAGATTAAAACATAGAAATATAGTTGATAAGCGATATAAAACCATAACGCTCATCGTCCATTCACAGATCCACAGATAGTATACAAATGTAAATAAATATACACAGCTCAATCTACAGAACAAAATATCACAAATCAGATAGGATAATCAATTCAACGCATTTCATACTATACAATCATTCATAAGCATTCAATAAACATTTGTAAGCAGGAATAATTAACTATTTAATCCTAATTAATTCAATTCATTTCCAATTAAATTAATTACTTATGAATTTATTATTCAATTCAGATTTATTAATTCCAAATCATTTGATATAAATTAATTTATCAAACACTTTAATTAATTAAATTATTCTTAATCAATCATATTAATTAAATTGACTCTTGGACCAATTATATAATTAATTAACTTCTTAATCAATTATTTCAAGAAATTTACTCTTTAATTACTTACCATTAAGCAATCATCTCATAATAACAAATCATGAATTACCAATTTATCTTTATCATTAATTTAATCAAGATATTCAAATTTAATTACAATTAGTAATTAACCCCTTAATTGCTTTCATTAAGTAATTAACAATTTACAATTGATTATCTTAATTAATTAATCTAATAAATCATCAAAATTAATCACATTAATTTAATTACTTAATAATTCCTAGTTAATTATCTTCATTAACTAATAAAATTTCTTAATTACTTTTAAATTAATCTCTAATTATAAATTAATCTAAACCATTAATTTATAAATTCGATAAATAAATCATTCCTTAATTATCTTATTAATTGAATCATTTAATACCTTAATTATCTCTAAGGTAATTTATTTCTTTATTAATGATTAAATAAATATTAATGTGTAGAACATACCCTTTTTAAATTTAAATTTAAATCACATTTTGAATATAAGATTCAAAATGATTTACCATTTAGGACTTTAACCAAATTTAAATTGAATTTAAACTTGTTTAAAACACCTTCAGATTTAAAAATGAATTTATTTCAACTTGTATTTGAATTTCACTTTTAGTCCAGGTTTTAAAATCTCGATTTAAACTTAAGTTTAAATCTTACTTAATTTAACAAGCCCAGACTTGTATTTAAACAGAAGAACAAGCTTCTGTTCTTAAAATGCCTAGAACAACAAACTCGAGACAGTACACTACTTCGAGTCGCCTACCTCTTTACTTCGAGAGATACCCGAGAACCCCCCTTGAAAACACTTCATCTTCCTTAACGTGATGACCACCAGATACGCCAATGCCCACGTGCACGTGCACCATCATCGCAGCCGACTCCGTTCAACCGCGACAATCTCCTCACATCAATGATCATACTCAGATCCATTCGCGACCAACAAAATCCACAAAATAACTCGAAATCAAAATCGAGTGGTTTGGCCAAACCTGGAACACACGAACATACCTCACCTCCAAACCTGTCAACGCCACTTCCTCAGAGCTCCGACCACCTGAACATGCGACACTTCGACCATCACTTCGTCTTCGACCAAGCTACCACCTCCTGAGACCACGTGCAGCTCGATGCACTGAGGAGAACGAGACGGTCAAAAACTCGAACCTATGCTAAAACTAGGTTTACAGAACGAATCGAACAACCACGCTCACCACGGTGATCTTCCACCACCTCCACCATTTTTCCTATAGTCACTGACCACTCCACCATCACCCGAAAGAAACTCGGCCTCCCAATCCACTGAGATCATCAGATAAACCTCAAAAACCATATTCTATTTATCCATGAACCGCTCTTTCAATACAATACTAAAAATTCCCATTTCTGCTCTAGAAATCTTGTTTTGTATTAAAGATTCAAGTTATCAACTTGAATTAATATTTTATAACAATTGATTTTTATCAACTCTATTCTTGTTGCCTGTAAAACCTGATTTCCAGAACCTATTCAAGTTTTTATTGACTCAATTGAGTTTTTAAAACTTACTTACACAAAACAAACAATTTCATTTAAAGCTTAAGTTATATCAATAATTAGATCAAGAGCTGGGGACTTGTTTGCAAATCTGAGCTGGGAGAAACAAAAAAAAAACAGAAGTAACCCAATTTATACAGGCATGCATATTTTTAAACATTGACATACATACATAGGAAATTTGTCCTATATTAACACCTACCCATTTTCAGAAATATGTAAGCAACCAATTCAGATATTTGAGTTTTCAGAGAGGTGATGTTACTCACTTTTTTTCCAGAAAAAGAACAGAGCTTCATTGTTGAACCTGGTTTTTGAATTTTGCTTGCTGAAGTTCTCACTTTAATTCCCTGGCTTGACTTGATTTATTTGTTGATGTTTATTCTTGATGTTTGAATGAGTTGCTTCAGTTTTTTTTTGTTTTAGTTTGTGATGAACGAAATGAAATGAGGTTGATATATATAAAAGTGAAGTTGATATACAAGGAAAGAAGTTGATAGTATGTTACTATTGTTTTGTACAATAGGTGCCATTATTTTATCTTTGTAAAATAGGAACCAGAGATTTCAAGGAGGCTGAAATGATTTTTTAGTTATGGGCTAGAGATGATCTAAGTTGTGTTGGAGGTGATATTGTGTACTAAAGATATGTTGCATTTATTGCTTAAGTACTTGTATTTTCATTTCTTTGCCTAGCTTACTTTGTACTTACTCATTATAGGCTACTTATTATATTTGCCTACCTTTGTTTAGCTCAGCTGAGTGGGTATTCTGATGGCTTTGTTTTAAGTGTACAAACTTATTTATTTTGTTTTGTTTCTATACCTTGTTTATTTTATTTTATGTTTATTTACTTACTCTTTTATTTGCCTGCATACTTGCATTTTTTTTATATTTATTTTATGCTTTGTATTCTTTGTTTCTTTATTTTATTTTTCAAGCCCAGTTACATATATTTATATTCTTGTTTGAACACACTTGCTTCATATTTGAATGCATTTAACTATCTACTTTTGTTCTATTGCCTTGTCTTGTTATTTTACTTTGTTTTGTTTACTTTGCATATTTATTTATAAATTTAAGTTTGTTTTGTTTGTAGAAAGTTATTTGGTCTCACTTTTATTTCCTTGCATGCCTTTATTCATATGTGAATGTATTCATTTAATAATTTACATAGTTTATAAATATGTTGTTTGGCTTTATATTTTATAATTTATCTTATATATTCGTTTAACATCATCACAAACTTTATTTCTTCTCAAAGTTTAACCATCTACTGTTTTATAATTTATTTTCAAATATTCAAATTTATTCTCGATTGTTAAAATTTAACTAACATTTTATAAAAATTACCGATTATTACACAATTTTTATTCAAAAATAAATTTAATTATCCATTTAACATAAATTAAATTCAGGATCATTACAGTCTTAGTCTGGAGGATCTAGGAGACGACAAGGGTCTTTCTTCTTCGAAGAGGCTAACAACAGAAACAGCTATGGTAGGAGCCGAGCCCGGACTCAGCCTGAATTCCGACCCGAGGAAATGCTTGGAACCGAACCCAACGGGGGAGGTACCAGGCAAGGGTCGGATGTACCTGAGCCCGCCATGCTACCTAACCATGGAAACACCAAGGAACGGGGTCGAGCCGGAGTCCAACCCGAAGTTGGACCCTAGGAAGTGCTGAGAAGAGAACCCACCAGGGAAAGATCAAGGCAAGGGCCAACTGTGGCTGGCCCCAGCATGCCCCCGGAAGACCAGAGGCAGCCATTGGAGAATGTCAGGAGTGATAGACGATACCATCCTTACAGGTCATATGGACGGAATCGATCCCGTAGGGAAGAACCAAACTCATTTATATCCGCTCCAAGTTCTCACGAGAGGATGGCGCGATTGTTCAGAGAGTGCGTCCAACGGGAGAAAAGGGATCGGGGGATAGGTGCTAGGGTAACCAGCCCCTTCACCCGCAATATCGAAACTACCATCACCCCCCGGGAATGGAAAATGCCAACAATGGAACCTTATAAGGGAACCTCTGACCCCATCGTACACTTACAAAGATACACCCAGCATATGCTCATGAGCGGAGCAACAGAGGGAGTGTTGTGTAAATGCTTCCCACTATTCTTGGCAGATCTAGCTACCTCCTGGTTCTGCCACCTACCCCAAGGGTCCATCAGCTCATGGGAAATGTTGAAAGAAAAGTTCATCAGTCAGTTTTGCATTCATGTAGAACAACCCAAGGATGCTTATTCCTTATCTAATATCAAACAGAAACCCGGAGAGACAGTGCAACAATATCTAACCCGATTCAACGCCGCAGCGGCCGCAGTCCAAGATGCCGACGAGAAACTTATCCTAATGGCCCTCTGCACTGGTGTACATCCGGATACTAAATTTGCTAGAAGACTAACCAAGGAAAAACCAGCTACTTTACCTGATTTCTTCCATGAAGCTGGAAAGTATATGAGACTTGAAGATGCTGCCACTGAGAGGCAGTCAGGGCAACAGTAACTAAGACAGCTCCAGACAAGGTTCCCGCCGCAGCAAAGGATGTTCGAAGAAGTGACTCTAGAGACAATGCTGGGGGCAAGAAGGGAGAAAAGCACTTATATCGACCAGGACCAAGATTTGACTCCTACACTCCTTTGAATGAAACAATTGAAAACATCTTCCTATCCACTCAAGACGAAGTTAGATACAAGCGCCCCCCGCACAAGAAGAAGTCAGATAACGCACTCAAGTCTGGAAAGTTCTGCCGCTTCCACAAATCCCATGGACATGACACCAATGAATGACACCATCTCCGGGACTTGATTGAAGAACACATTAGAAGGAGGAGACTAGAACGCTATGTAAAAAGCCAGAACAAGACTCCAGCTCCCGCCAATGAAAACCCAGGGCTATCCCTCCCAGAGGTAGGCGGAGGAAATCGCAACACCAGCGGCTCTAGTCAAGAGAAGATAGTGGTCCATACCATATTGGGAGGACCACACGTCGCCGACAGAAGCTGGGCAGAGATGGAAAGATACGGTAAGTCACTTAGAAACGATGAAGGCTACGTTAATTCTGTTATGGAAGAACGCCACCCGAAACGGAAAGAGAATGACGACATCACATTCGGTAGGCGTGATCTAGAGGGAAGACAGTACCCACACATGGATCCTATGGTCATCTCTGCCTGATTCGGTCCGGCTAAAGTTTTCCGAATTTTAGTAGACACTGGAAGCTCAGTAAATATCCTATTCAAGCATGCTTTCGACAAAATGAAGCCGTCAATGAAGGATGTGTCCCCCTGCAACAAACCACTGCATGGTTTCACTGGAGATGCGAAGATGCCCCTCGGGCAAATGGACCTCTTTGTCGAGATAGGAAGTCATCCCCGCTCCGTTGTGCGAAAACAAACATTTGTACTAATAGAAAGCCACTCGGCCTACAATGCCTTTTTGGGAAGACCAGCCTTGTCTGACTTCCAAATTGTCCTAGCCCCATGGTGCATGAAAATGAAATTCCCAACGGATAACGGAGTAGGAGAAATAGAGGGAGATCAAGACGCCGCTCGAGATTGCTATGTAACTGAGCTTCGCAATAACCGCAGGAAGGATAAATGGAAGGATGTAGAGAATTCTCTCTGCAAGAAAAACCTGGAAGCATAGCAATTAAAGAAAGCCCCTCCTCTTCGATATACCAGCGATCCTTTCAACGAATTAGACCCCAGGGACAAAGAGGAGGAGGCCACCACCGAGCCTGTAGAGGCTATGGAATTTGTATCTGTAGACAAACACGACCCAAGTAGACTGCTGAGAGTCGGGTCTCAGTTAAGAGCGGAGTTGAAAGATCAACTCGTCGATTTTATTCGCCACAACATGGATGTATTTGCATGGACGCACGCCAACATGACAGGAATCTCTCCAGATGTAGCATGCCACATACTGAACATCGATCCCACCAAGGTGCCGGTGAAGCAGAAAAAGAGGAGCATGGGGGCAGAACGATCAGCAGCCCTCGAGGAAGAAGTAATGAACTTACTTACCAATGACTTCATACGAGAAGCCATCTACCCAGAATGGATCGCCAACCCGGTACTGGTAAAGAAAGCTAATGGGAAGTGACGAACATGCATCGATTTCTCCAACTTAAATGACGCTTGCCCGAAGGACTGCTTCCCACTCCCCCGAATCGACCAACTCGTGGACAGCACAGCCGGACACGAACTCTTATCCTTTATGGACGCATACTCAGGATATAACCAGATCCCTATACACGCCCCCGATCAAGACCACACTAGTTTCATCACTGACCGGGGATTGTACTGCTACAAAGTAATGCCTTTTGGACTTAAAAACGCCGGAGCTACTTATCAGCGCCTCGTCAACAAGATGTTTGCAGAACTAATAGGACGAACTATGGAAGTTTATGTGGATGACATGCTGGTAAAATCGAGGAAAGTCAACGATCATATAAACCACCTGGATGAGATGTTTCAAGTACTTCGCCAATATGTAATGAAGCTGAACCCTCTAAAGTGCTCCTTCGGAGTATCGTCGGGAAAGTTCTTGTGATTCATCGTCCATGCCAGGGGGATTGAAGCAAACCCCGAACAAGTTCGAGCTTTGCAAGATATCAAGATACCATCCACCCGAAGAGAGATGCAAAGCCTAAACGGAAAAGTGGCCGCCCTAAGCAGGTTCATCTCTAAAGCAACCGACAAATGCATCCCTTTCTTTGAAGCTCTAAAGAAAGACAAAGGAAAGTTCAAATGGACCGACGAATGCTCGACAGCCTTCTTTAACTTAATCGAACACCTCCAGAGACCACCAGTACTCTCAACTCCAAATGAAGGCGAAGAACTATACCTATACCTTGCTGTATCGTCCCATGCTTTAAGCGCCGCTTTGGTGAGAGAAGATAACCACACACAGCGACCCGTATACTTTGTAAGCAAGAGATTTACAGGGGCAGAAGCCAGATACCCTAAACTTGAAAAGCTAGCATACTGTTTGCTAATCACGTCACGGAAACTGCGACACTATTTCCAATCTCATTCCATTAGAGTTTTGACCGATCAACCGCTAAGGCAAGTACTCCATCGCCCTGACACTTTTGGGCGACTACTTAAATGGTGCATTGAACTGAGTCAATATGATATCACCTACCATCCTTGCACCTCTATCAAGGGGAAAGCCATAGCTGATTTCATTGCCAAATTCACCACTAACGAAGGTAAGGAGCCATCTAGAATAGCGGAAGACATCAAGTGGAATCTCTTTGTAGATTGAGCATCAAACGAACAAGGTTCGGGGGCAGGTATTGTGGTAATCACCCCCAGGGGAAGGAAGCTGCACTATGCCCTAAGATTGGAATTCGCTGCCACCAACAACGACGCAGAATACGAAGCAGTGATAGCCGGATTAGAGATTGCCCTAGAGATTGGAGTCGGTTCTTTATGTCTCCATAGTGATTCTCAACTTATTGTAAATCAGATACTGGGAGAATTCCAGACTCGAGGAGAACGACTCATGGCATATCTAAAGAAGACCAAGCTGCTGCTCAATCAATTGGATCACTATTTAATCAAACACATTCCTCGAGAAAAGAATCAAGAGGCCGACGAATTGGCAAAGCAAGCTAGCATGAAGGACGACACCGCTTCCTGAACAATAACCATCTCACAGCAACTATCCCCGAGTTACGAGACAATGAATATGATAGCTGCAATCGAAGAGGAAACTTGGATGACTCCTATCCGGAAATATTTACAAGATGGTACACTGCCCGACGAGCGTAACGAAGCTAAGAAAATCTTAAGGAAAGCTTCCCGCTACACACTACAAGAAGGCATCCATTATCGGCGCGGCTTCTCTAATCCCTTATTAAGGCGTATCGCTGGAAGAGAAGCCAGGGAAGTCTTGTCCAACATCCATCAAGGAAGTTGCGGAGATCACACCGGAGGGCAGACTCTAGCCAAGAAAACACTTCGATACGGGTATTACTGGCCCATTTTAAACAAAGACGCCTTGGACTTCGACAAAAAATGCAACAGATGTCAGAAATTTGTTAAGATTCCTCGACTGCCCACAAATGAGATTACTCAAATGACCAGCCCTTTGCAATATAAGGAATTGACTTGATTGGCGAACTGCCAATGGGCTGAGGCGGAGCTAAATATGCCATAGTGGCAGTTGACTATTTCACCAAATGGGTGGAAGCGGAGCCTCTAAATAAAATATCTTCGGCAAAAGTTATTAACTTCTTGATCAAAAATGTCTTATGCAGGTACAGGGTCCAACTCAAAATCATATCGGACAATGGACTTCAATTTGACAGCAAGGAATTCACCGACTGGTGCCAAGAGCACGGAATTAACAAAAGCTTCTCATCTGTTGCTTATCCCCAGGCAAACGGACAAGTCGAAGCTGTCAACAAAATCCTAAAAACCCCAATCAAGAAGAAACTTGAAAAGTCAAAAAGCGCTTGGGTGGATGAACTTCCTACGGCACTTTGGGCCTACCGCACATCTTGCAGAACATCAACAGGGCATACTCCTTTCTCTTTGGCATACGGATTGGAGGCCATGCTCCCAGTTGAAACTGTAGTGCCTTCCCAACGTAGGATCCACTACAACCCAGAAGAGAACGAAGAACTCCTCTGTATGTCTTTGGATCTAATTGAAGAGAGAAGAAATGATGCGGCACTCAAAGCAGCAGCTCACAAGCAAAAAGTAGCAGCACGATACAACGCCAAAGTCAAGCACCGCAGTTTACAAGAAGGAGATCTTGTCCTCAAGCGGATCTTCCCGCGCCCCGGAGCGCTAGATCCAATCTGGGACGGACCCTATGTAATTCATAAAGATCTCTGCAAAGGAGCCAATATTTTGTCAATAGTGGACGGAGAGGTGTTCCAGAGGGCATGGAACATCCAACACCTTCGTCGATACTTTTCTTAACTTGTACTTCCCATATAAAGTGAATTAACAAAGAGAATCAGTGGACGTAGGCATTTTCGTGCCGAACCACTTTAAAAATCTTGTCTCTTTTTAACTTGTTCCTTTATATCTTGGCTGCTTGTTAAGCTTTATCCTTTTCTGTTGAACAAAATCATGTATAACGACATTTCCATTAGGAACACTTCACGGCGCAACCTCACTGGACAAGACCCAACAGGTACTATGCGAATCTATGCACTCGCCAATGAGACACTTTTGCTCCAGCATCCCTCTGCTGCGGTTTAACTTATTGCTCGCGACTTCCCTCAAAGCCAACTGTAATGAGCCAATTATAAGCCATCAAGAAGGCCGACTATAGCCGATGGCAGCTCATTATGGCGTTCGGCTCGCCGGCAACTGTGAACCTACTTTAAGCCCCAACATAAGGTGTGGCCAGCCAGGGGTAGTTCACGGTTGACGATCGGCACCCACGCTAGCCGGCCACAATAAATCGAATAATACCCACGATTACAGGCCATAATGGCTCGGGTAGTTACTGTGCGCGATCTCGGCTCAGATATGTCTTAAGTGCGGCTGTGGTAAAAAAGATAAACTCCCCGCGGAGGCGTAAGATGGGTGACAAATGTCTCCAAGACCCACAGCTAGGGAAAGTGACTACAAAACCCGTTTGCCACGAACTTAAGCATATCGACGGCCTTCCGTGATTGGAAGTTTTTCTGTTTCTCGTATTTCCATTTCATGTAAAAACTTTTCTCCTATCCTATATAACAGTCCCTAAAGTACAGGTCACAAAATAGGGAAACTCTCGCTTGTGGAAATATGAACTCACATCCGGATGACGGAACACTCAGCTACATTCCATACTCAGTCACACAAGACATTCAAAGTAGCATTCTACAACTAAAACACGAAGGGCGGTACTTTCTTCTCTTGTATACAAATATGTAGCTTTAATTTATTCACACATCATATTGACATTGCAAGACATGAAATAATATTCTAAGCAGAAACTTAGCATCAAATACGATTAAATCACATGCATAAACACGCAGCTGTATTTCTTATGCAACATATCAAAATAACAACCACATTCGAACATGACAGAATCTGCTTATGTTATAAAGTTACATAAAGACGTTCGTTGCAATGACATAGTTACAGCCTGAAAATACAATAATATTTTGGACTAGTATATACAGGAATGCCAAACAGACGAAATAAAAGAGTCAACTACATCGGGGCTCCGCCTCTATCCTGCCCACCATCCGGATCTACTTAACTGCAGGGTCAGAACTCCCCGCATGTACTCCAGAGGTCCCGCCTGCCCAATTCAGAAGAGAATCCATCAATAGTCACGAAAGATAAGCAATCAGATCATGAAAAGATTAAAAGGGAAGACTTACCAGCGTTTGCTCCCTGATCGTCATCCTCCAACTGCACACCCACTTCCTCGGCGGAAAGCAGCCGCATGCCTTCCTTCACCGCCGCCTTCTCCTCCTTAGTGAACTGTGCGGTGACCACATCCATTCTGAAGGCCGCGCCACCCTCTTTATCCGCTTCAGCCTTGGCTTCCTCCAAAGCCCGGAGATATATCCTAGCCATAACCCGGGGATAATCGTCCATCCATGACAGGTTGCCCTGCCTCCAAGTACGGAAATACATGTCCTGGAGCATCTCATCCATCATCCCCTCATTCTCCTCAAACTCCCTCATCCGGGCCTCGAAAGCCGGCAGCCTTGCAACGGCAGCGTCTCTCTCCAATCAGTATCTCGAGCAATCAGCCTGAAGGGATTTCCGCATCGCCTCCATCTCCTCCTTCAGCTTAGCTTGAGCAAGCTCTGCGGCCTCAAGCTTCCCAGATAACTCCTCTATCTACTCAAGATCCGCTCTCCGAACCTCATCCACAGTGGCAATGGCCATATCAATTCGTTCCTTGCAGGTGGCCTCCATTTTTCGCAACTCGGCTCTACTAGCCTCCTCCATAGTTTTCTTTAGCCATCCAGAGGCCGCCTCATGCCGGGAGATCTGAATGGCCTGATCGGCGAGCTGTTTGGCCTGGTCAGAAACCATTAACCGCAGTCGAATGTTAGCACTTCCGATTTCCTCTCCAGCCTTGACAAGTCGGGCGTGATGCTCCATTAACTTCCTGGTCTCTTCAGCCACCCGATCGATGTTTGCCTTGGCCTCATCCCCCATAGTCACAACCCGAGTAGTCAACAAGTCAAGATCCAAAGCCTTAGCCTCATCAAGTACCCTTACCATAGGATTATGGGGTAGGAGGTGCTCACCGCTAACCTCATCGAAGGAAATATCATGAGAACTCGGGTCCAGATATGGATGAACCGCGAATGGGTTACGAGCCAAGCCGGGACGATCAATATGAGTAACGGAAGGATTCTCTGATGGATGCGGAGATGGTATGGACTCAGTATCTTCCTCCGTGATGTCATGAATAGGCTGGGTTGGGGGCTGAGGTCCAAGTGAAGGTTCGAACATGGAACACCTCCTCTTTCTCTTTTGAATATCCTCTTCGATAACTCCGAGAAGCGGATGGTAACTGACTACACTCCCGGAACGGTCAGTCGAGGGCTTCGGTTTAGCAGAAGCCTTGAAGAGTTTGAACTGGTCAAGGCGGTGCCGAATATCTGATGTCTTGGCCACCTTACCCGTTCCTGAAATAAAAACCAAGTGTTACAAGCATGCATGAGACTATGATTCAAGAAACATATGAAGTTAAAAAAGAAGTTAAGAATTCACCTTGAACCGTCGGAGTTGCCTTAGCTGAAATACTCTAGGAAGGTAGACTGGCACCAGTCCCGGCCTTATCAGACTTCTTCGATTTCTCCACCAAGGCCGGCCCTTCCCCCAAACCCTCAAAGGTTTGGCGGAAAGCATCATCCGTCCACTCTTGAATCTCGCCCGCTAGCCCAGAGGTCAGGGCACCAACGCCACTACCACCCTGACCTTCGCCACCGTTACCACCATCACCTTCTCCATCGCCTCCGCTCTCCTCCTCGCCTCTTTCCTCCTCTCCACTTTCCTCCTCCAGAGCATCTGGGCATGTGCTGGGAGAGGGTCCATCAGATTTATTAAGCTTCTTCCCCCCGACAACTGGAGGAACCGAGAAAGGTCTCCTCTTGCTACTCTTCGCAGTAGCCCCATCTTTAGCTTTGGCAGCCCTCTCCTCGGCTGTATCCCTCTGCTTAACCACAGATTGACGTGGCAGAATTAAGTTGTACTCCAGGAGAGTGGCATTCCTGATCAGGTAAGAACCCGACCTATCCCGTACCGGAATGGCCTTTATTTCCGCAGCCATCCGAGCCAAGGAATCATTCTCCACGACCGCAAAGCCACCTGTCGCTAGCAAGAAATAAAAGCATATAAGAAGAAGCATTGCGGTCGAAACAAGGAAAATACAAATGAAGTTCAACTTACAGCCGAAAGTGAAAAGACGGAAGGAAATAGAGTCATCCTTGATGAAGAACCATTCTTTCTTGAACATACTGAGCTTCGAATACAAATCCAGGACCGACTTGAAGGGCACGGCCGTTTCCAAGCTGATGTATGGAGACCCCTTCTTATAGCCTCTCAAGTTGTACAAATATCGGATCTCCCGGTTGGAAGGGGGACGCCCATATTTCCTCTGAAAAATGATGAACAAGCACACCAGGATAGCATAGGAATTGGGCTAAAGTTGGAATGGAGCCACCTTCAAATAGGTAAGAAAGCTGACTATCCAGGCATTGATTGGGGGAATGGCCCCGCACATATAATGGTATCGGCTGTAAGCGAAATATCCTTCAGGAGGATCATACGGCATCACACCATCTCCCGGCAACAGCATGCTCCCCCTGTCAATCCCAAAGGAGCGAGCGATGACATCAAGTTGCCCTTCTTTGAGGGAGCTCGGAAAGAAATCGAGAGGAGAGTTCAGAAGCTCCTGAGGGCCATATCCGTCCACTAATGACCTCGGGCCAGGTCCATGTCGCGCTGGCCCCGGCTGGACTGGGGGCACAGCGGAAGACTCACCTCTGTCCATAGATTTTTTCTTTTCTGATCGGGTTTCCACTCTTTGAGACATTTGTCTGCAACACAAGAAAGTATATCGTTAAAACACATAAACTATGTAATCTAGAGTTTCACTGGTAATTCAAGTATAAAAGTCCATCCGGTAAGGGGTTCATTCAACACTCGTAATTCCCGAGTTCATTCAGTAAGGCCCAACCTAGAGCTCGTTCGGCATCCCATCTCTCGATCTCATTCGACGATTGTGCACTCCAATTCATTCGGTAATTGGAGCCCGCAAGCATATTCGGTAGAATAAAATAAAACCTCATTCGGTAGTCCAAGGACAAAGGGTCATTCGGTACTTCGAGGACCCCGAGCCCATTCGATAATTGAAAATAAAGTTCATTCGGCAGAGTAGATCCTCACCTGGTTCGGCAAAGATTTTGATTCGGCTAACACTTTGATTTGGCATAGATGACAGTTTGATTCGGCAAAGACAAGGGAGTGGTTCGGCTGATGGGGAAAAAACGGAGGCGTTAGGCCCCTATTTATAAGCAAATACCAATAGCCGGACCGGTTGGTTCGGCGCTAGAGACCGGATGAGAACACCCCAGCTTAAGGCAAAGCACGACATGTGCATGCACATGCCCTACTTTGGGGGGGCAAGTGTTGGGTGTGTTTCGACCGGCTCCTTCCCTACCACGGAACCAACTCTCACCGGACCGGCTCCACACCATGCCCACGAACCAGCTATCTCCTGAGAACTGACCGAACCAACCCTACCTCCCAAAACAACACCGGACCGGCCCATACCGAACCGAAACCACCGAACCAACCTCCACCGGTCCAACTCCATCTCCATGCTACCACCGAACCAGCCTCCTGCCGAACCAACACCCAAGACCATCTACCACCGATCCAGGATCCATCCACCCATCACCGATCCATGTTACCACCGATCCATGCTGCTACCAGTCCAACTCCATCTACCACTACCGAACCAACATAAGGATGGCATACCGGACCGACACTACCAGGCAAGATTGCACCAGCCCAGGCCCGCCAGCAGCTATATACATCCAAGACCCCCGCCCCCAACCTCACTCTATAAATCGAGGGGCAGGGGTACAACAATGGCAGACAAGTTTGAGAGCTCAAGCATGGAAGGAACTTTCAAACAACTTTTATATACTTGTATACAAAGCTTTGTACATGTAATCTGAAAGAAAAAGGAGAATAACATATAAAGTGGACGTAGGCACGTTCTGGCCGAACCACTATAAATCTGTGTGTCTTTTACAGTTTAGTCCATCTATTTCATATATTTGCATAAATCACCCAAACCATCCAGATCAACATATAATCAACTAAATCATACGACTAGGAGGTGTTTGCCCAATTTTTGTGCAAACACTTTCAATTGCATTCTTAAAAAGCATATATATAACTTACCAAAGATTTAAAAGTTGAAATGTTTAATAAGAAATTGTTATAGGATACTATAAAAGTAAAAATTTGAAATAATGAAAGTATTCAATGGATTTTTTTAATAAATAAGAATTTGATGTTGTAGCTGTTATAAACTTATTGTATAATTGAAATATTACTATAATAAATTGTGATAGAAAGTAAGCATTATAAGAAAGTAATTAAACCTTAAGTAGAGGAATTTATATGCTAAGAAATTGAATTGAACATAAATACTATAAACAAAAGAATGTAAATAAATTAAGTTATGCAATAATGAAAGAATGAATAAATATAATCCAATAAAAAGAAACTGGCATGACCTGAACAATTGAAAATGGATAATTGCAAGTAATAAATGAAAGTAAATGAAATAATCACTGAATGAATGAATGGAAATATAAAATCTGTGATAAATAAATGTAAAATAAAAGATAAACCATTATATGAATGAAAAGGAAATCAAACAACAAATGTTATGAAATGAAATTGATAAAAATGAACTTGATCTATTGTTTGAAATTATTATTTGCTTTAATTATAGTTGTTTGGGCAAAGATACTTTAAATTGTTTTGGGTGAATGAATAATCAATTTAGTTTCATCTAAGACCGTTGAGTAAATGGTGCACTTAGTAGTTTATTTTTCATTCTGTACAATTTAAAGTTTTGAAACCCGAACAACTATTTGTTTTGTTTGATATGAATGGATAATTGATGTGTGCTGATTTTATGTGATGGTGTTTACTTGTTGCAAGTGATGGTTGTTATATTGATTTGTTTGTTATTGATTGAAACAACTTTAAATATTTCATTCTACATAATTATTAACTCTTTTTGGATTATATAAGTAAAATACAAGTTATGGAAGCAATTGCTACGGCTTTTGGTTTCATAATTAAGCATAAATTGCCCAACAAATAGGTACGTTCTTGGATTATGATTTTGTAGCATTATTATATTGTTTTCCCGTTGTTGGGAGATATTATTTCGAGATATTGTGATATATATTGTTATACTAGATATTATATTTTCTCCCGAGCCTCTCCGTACAAAAAAGACTCTGTCGAAATTTTCCGTAAATTCTGGACTTAGAAAATTTTTGAAAATGTTTTTCAAACTTAAATAATTTGAGTATAAAAGATTGAATGGTTATAAATTAGTATATTTTATTTAAATTATTAATTTTGTAAATTCATTTGTTTATAAAGTTAATATTTTTTTGAATAAGATGTATTGTTTACTCAATTCTTTCTTTTCCCCTTCTTTTTCCTTTTCGGGGACGAAAAGTTTTGAGTGGGGGAGAGGGTAACGACCCGTGAAATTCGATAACTAAATTGCTTAAATCAATAAGATTTTTGTAATTAAATTTAGGAAGAAATAATTTTTTTTAATTTATATTGAAATAAATGTGAAGAATGAATTGTAGCAATGGTTATTAAAAACTAATTATTGACAATTGAAGTGAAATCACAATAAAAATGAAATGGTGTAAATTGTTGCACTTGTGTATAAAATTTAAAATAAGTAAATAAGTGTAAGTGTTGTATAAATAAAAGAAATTTGTAATAGTAAATAGTAATTAAATAAAATCAATGTCGTGTAAGTAATTATAATATTTATTGGAAATAATATACTTATAAATGTGTGATTAAGAGTTAATGACAACAATTGTTATGAGTTATATATATTTAGTTCATTCAACTGAATTGGAAATCAATTGCAAGTAAATTTAAATTAAATGTTATGTTAATGTAAATTAAGGTAATAATTGTGAATAATGTTAATTTTATTCATAATATGATAATTAGTTGAACTAAAAGAATGTAAATAAAGATTTATCAATTTATTGGGATTCGAACAATAATAATTGGAGTAATTGCAAATAAATGAAATTAAATATCTAAATATTACGTTAATTGAAATGAAGATAGAATGTGAGAATATTAATGTAATAGATTTTGAATCCAATGTTAATTTCATCTGTTTGATAACAATGAATTGAATAATAGAATGAAAAGTAAATTACATAGAATTATTAGAAATTAAATTATAAATTTTGAATTTAATGAAATTAAGGTTAATATTGAAATTGAAAAATTAATCAACTCTAAATTGACTTTTAAATTTGTTTAAATCATTGTAAATGGTTGAGGAATCATAAATGATGAAATTTGTCAATTATTGAATTGAAATTTAAAATTTGATTTAATTAATTAATTATTAATTTATTTAATTAATGTAAAAATAGCCATTTTGGCCACTAACTTGGATTTCGATGAAACCAGGTTCATTGGATCTATAACGGTGAATTATTATAAGGTTTCAAAGTTTGTAGCTATCAGACTTGTTGTTTGATCGTACGGACTCGAAACTCCTTGAAATCAATGAAATTGAAATCAATTGAAATCAATTTGAAATAACTTGATTTTAGCATAACTTATTCATATGATGGAATTTGGACATGAAACCTGTTCCATTGAGGTTAAAATATATTAAAACATCTATTTTGATATATGGGTTGACCCAATTTCGTTCAGGAGTCAGAACGGGCTTTTCGGGCCATTTTATCGTTCAACCCGTATATCAATCACGTCCATCTATTCTATTTCAACTTTGCATATATATATATACACACACACACACACACACACACCTTATCATAAACCCTAACCTATTTCTTATTCCTCATTTCTGTACGTAAAATTCTATTTGCTTCTCCACTTCCAATGGCAGACAGAACCCTAAATTCCAATTGCAATTTCAAATAAAATTCAAAACCAAATATTAAATCTCTTCAAACCATGTCGAATTATACATGGATTTGAAGCTCTTGACGAGCGCAAGTCATATATATGATTCGTTTTTCAATTTGAGTTTAGATGTGGCCAGAAATCGAGGAAGCATTCACGGCCGTTCATCGCACGTCGATGAACATCGGCTGATCGACGAATTGATTTATGGGTTTTGTAAAGTGGACGATGGGGATTTCATCGGCATAACTGGTTCGTTGATTTGATGGTCTAATCAACGGCAATAATTCGACCTAGGGAAAAATAAAATGGCGGCGGCTGCGCAATTTCACCGTCATTGATATGATGGTGGACGGCCGCGAGGATACTGTGGGGCGGCTCGCGTTGAGGCAAGTTGCGGCGACCATTTTCTGGAGGCGCGACACGAGATTTTTGGTGGCTACGATTTCACGAATGAGGTGGAGTCTCGGTTGTTTCAGCAGGGGTTAAGTAGCATGAACAGAGATTCACGTGAGAAGATGCTGATGTGGGTAACGTTCATTATCATTTAATTTAAAAATTTATATTATAAATCTTATGATGTTCTAACGCGCGTAACTTTCGCATACAAGATCCAATTCACGCACGGTTTTCTTCGCCAGGATCATACTGAAATTTCAGACATTTTGACATTGGTTTGGACGGATTCTAAGACTGTTCAAATTTTGGGTTTAAATTGGATTTAAATTCAATTTAAATTCAAAAGGTGAGTGTTTTAACCCACTCACAACTTCTAAAATTTCTTATGTTTGTTAAATTGATTTATGATGTGATCAAAAATTTATTTATGATGTTTGGCATATTTTATCATCATTTCAGTTAAATTTAATTTATTGGATTAAATGGTTATTTAATTTATTATTGCATATAAACTGCCGGTTAAATTCTTATTTAATTTATTATTGAATATAAACTATTAGTAAATACCTGTTATTTATTATCTGTTCTATATTGATGCTATTGATTAAATTGGATGATGATTGTGATAAATGTTTGATGATTGATATTGGATGAATGGATGCTGTATTTTATATTGTTATAAACTGCAAGTTGTTATGGATTTTATTTCATTCGGGATTGCGGTTTGAAATGATATATAACCGTATTTTTATTTTAAATTATGGATTGAAATGATAAATATCCGTACCACTTGACCATAGGATAGAAAATTATATACAGACACCGCGGTCTATATATAAAAATATTTTGAAATGATTACTATGTTGTGTAAAGAAATATATGGGTTGTATAAATATTGATTTTAGATGTTATATAAATGTTATTTTATTCTTGATTTTAGCTATGTATAAATTTGTTCTAAAATATAAAATAAGTTCAATAATAAAGTTGATTGTTTTATATAATATGGTTAAGTATCTGTTTAAATTTTATTGTATATAGAGTTTATAATGTTTAAATAAAATTAAGGTTGGAAGAAAAATATGAAATTGATTTGAATTGAATTATTTAAGAATTATACTCAAATAATTTTGATTTGAAATTTAAAAAAAATTGAGATTTTAATGGATATGATTTTTATAACTTGATTTTGGTTTAAAGTGATTTAAATGAATATCAAGTTGATTTAAATGAATATATCAAGTTAAATGAATTGAAAGAATGTCTAGTTATTTGAAGTTAAAGTTTTACTTAAATGATATTGGATTTATTAAGTAAACATTTCAAATCTAAATAATAGTAATTGAATTCGATATATATGGAATTATCAAAGAATTAGTTTTGAAATGGTGGAATATTTAAAGCTTTGAAATATATGTGAATTGAAATGGTTTATCTGGGGGTTCAAATCTGTATTTGTGACGCAGCGGATAATTCGAAATAAACTTCAATCTGTGAATGTAGCAATCGGTGAGTTGAAAATACCAAAACGCCCAAGTTCGTTGATCCAAAGATACCGAACTCTAGCTATCTCAAACACGTTGATAGCGCACTATACCGTGTTAAAGATCTACGATTCTTCGCACGTTGATCTAGCGCACTAGATTCCGTGAATCGGCTTCTGCAATCGTTGAATCGAGCGCACTCGATTATCCGAAAGAGGAGATAGGAGATTACACTCAACTACCAATTTGGTATGAAAGCACAAAGCTAACAAAAGGAAATTTTATTCAATATTCAACCACTACCAAAATGTACAACACACGCGTATTTATAGAGTTTTCTTACAACACAGCCATAAGTCGTGACCGACTCATGAAACCCCCCCGACTCATCATAAGTCGTTAACGACTTAGCTACACACCATACCCACGACTCATCAAACTATACAAATTACACGACTCAAACTCTCTCCGACTCAACACAGATCGTGAGCGACTCACGACTCATACACACATAACCGACTCATAAGCCAACGTCTCAAAATAAAGACAAACGACTCAAGACTCATATCACAGTACACGACTCAAGAAAAATACAACCGACTCATCATACAAAGCGACTCAACATACGCAGTTACACGACTCACGAATCATACTAGGTCGGCAACGACCTACGACTCAGTATAAGTCGGTAGCGACTTAAAGAAGGCCTTCCAAACTCCATACGACTCTCCTCTGTGCGACTCAAATCTTCCAACGACTCAGTTAAGTCATGCCCCACTTCCTCCGACTCAAGGCTTTCCCAAGACGGTGCTCTCCCTTGCTTTATGATGAGTCGTAGACGACTCATGAACGTGTTGTTAGGTCGGAACATTTTCCCCTGAACTTGGTTAAGTCGCAAACGACTCAAGTGCACTGTCTTGTTATCTCCCCCTTGTAACTCCCTAAGTCGGAAACGACTCATCCCTTTGTTGAGTCGTGGACGACTCATCAAGTCTTTATTAGGTCGTAACATCTTCTCCTGATCTTGGTTAACTCGTCTACGACTCAAGCCCTCTTCGTTAAGTCGTATACGACTCAAATCTGCCTCCTTGATACAGCTTGAATTGTTGTTAACTCGGACCTTGTTATCCCGTGCCCCATTAAGTCGGAAACGACTCATCCCTGTGTTGAGTCGTGGATGACTCATCAAACTCGAATTCCTCCAAGCTTTGTTAAACCGGCACCAACTCATGCTCCCCCTATCTCGTGACCGACTCATCAAGCATGCACGTTTCACGCTTGTGTACGACTCACGGGTTAAATTCGAAGCTCCTTGACTCGTGCACGATTGAATATGGTTTAACTTCTGAATTCCTATATGCCTTGCTGCATCATCCTCCCCTGGTTGAGAAAAATTCGACCTCGAATTTGCAAATTCTTCCTCATCAAAATGTTCATCTCCATGATACGGAATTAAGTGTTTAACGTTAAAAACATCAGAAGTATAAACATCATCTGGTAATTGTAATCGATAAGCATTCTCATTAATCCTCTTCAAAACTTCAACAGGACCAATTTTCCGCGCCTTTAACTTGTTATAAGCACCTACTGGAAAACGATCCTTTGTTAACACAGCATAAACCAAATCACCTTCTTTAAATTCAACATTTCGTCGTTTCGAATCTGCAAACTTCTTATATTTCTCATTCGATTTCTCCAATCGTTCCTGAACGATTTTATGACATTCATTCAGCTCATCAACAAAATCAGCAGCTCGTTTAACTGTTCCTTTCGACGGTGGTACTACTGCTAAATCCAACGGTCCCCTGGGTAAATTTGAATAAACAATCTGAAACGGACTGAATCCTGTGCTTCGATTTACTGCATGATTGTGAGCAAATTCTGCCTGGCATAGCTTCAGGTCCCAACTTCTCAAATTATCCTGTACAAGACAACGCAACAAATTACCCAATGACCTGTTAACAACTTCCGTCTGCCCATCGGTTTGTGGATGATAAGCACTGCTGAAATTCAACTTCGTTCCCACCATTTTCCACAAACTCAGCCAAAAGTGACTCAGAAAACGAGTATCTCGATCAGAAACAATAGATTCTGGCAATCCATGAAGTCGATAAATCTCCTTGAAAAATAACTGTGCTACTCGAACTGCATCTGCTGTCTTCTTGCAAGCAACAAAATGTGCCATCTTTGAAAACCTGTCCACTACAACAAATATCGAATCATTTCCCCTTTGAGTTCTCGGCAAACCCAAAACGAAATCCATGCTAATATCAACCCATGGCTTAGATGGTACTGGTAATGGCATATACAACCCTGCATTCGTTGCTGTTCCTTTTGAAACTTGGCAAATATGACATCGCTCCACAAATCTCTCAACTTCTTTTCTCATCGATGGCCAAAAGTAAGATTGCGAAATCAACTGTAAAGTACGATCACGGCCCACATGTCCTTCCTCGTGCAATTCCTTCACAATTTTCATCCTCAAACTACAATCCGGAATACATAATCGACTTCCTTTAAACAGAAAACCATCAACCAACATGAATTCATCGGTAATCCCATCCTTCACTTTTTCAACATATTTCACAAAGTAAGGATCTTCTTCAAGCATCTCTGGCAACATTTCAAACCCCGTCACTTCAATCTTCATTGTCGTTAGTAAATGACTCCTCCTACTTAAAGCATCAGCTACTCGATTCGTCACCCCTGATTTGTGCTTAACGACAAAAGTAAACTGCTGCAGATAAGCAATCCATGATGCATGTCTCGCTGAAATTTTATCCTGTCCCTGTAAATGTTTCAAAGCTTCGTGATCAGTGTACAGAACAAATTCCTTCTGAAATAAGTAATGTCTCCAATGCTTAACAGCCTGAACAACAGCATAAAATTCAACGTCATATGTACTGTATCTCATCTTTGCCCCTGATAACTTTTCGCTGAAATAAGCAACTGGCTTCCCATTCTGACTCAGAACTCCTCCAATACCAACCTTCGAAGCATCCGTATGCAATTCAAATAACAACTGAAAATTAGGTAGAACAAGAATTGGTGCAGACGTCAACAATTCCTTGATCTTCTCAAAGGCAACCCCTGCTTCCTCTGACCACACAAACTGTTTACCCTTCATGCAATCAGTCACTGGAGCCATCACGCTACTGAAGTGTGGAATGAATCTTCGGTAGAATGACGCTAGCCCATGAAAACTTCTCACTTCTGTAATTGTCTTTGGCTGTGGCCAATTCTTGACTGCTTCAACTTTGCTCTGGTCAACTTGAATACCTTTCCCTGAAACAACATAACCCAGGAATAAAACAGTAGGTGTCATAAACACACATTTCTTTGTAGCAGCATAAAATTGTTCTTCACGAAGAATAAGCAACACTTCTCTCAAATGTAGAACATGTTCCTCCGTACTCCTGCTATAAATCAAAATATCATCGAAATAAACCACGACGAACTTCCCAATGAATGGTCGAAAGATTTGATTCATCACTCGCATGAATGTACTAGGTGCATTTGACAAACCAAATGGCATAACCAACCATTCGTACAACCCCTCTCTCGTCTTGAAAGCTGTCTTCCATTCATCTCCAGGTCTGATTCGTATTTGATGATAACCACTCTTCAAATCAATCTTCGAGAATATAGTTGCCCCACTCAACTGATCCAACAAATCATCCAACCTCGGCATAGGAAATCTGTAACGAACAGTGATCTTATTCAAAGCTCTACTATCAGTGCACATTCTCCAAGTTCCGTCCTTCTTTGGTACTAACAATGCAGGTACAGCACACGGACTCAAACTTTCCTGAATACGACCCTGTTCAAGTAATTCTTCCACCTGCCTTCGTAACTCCTCATGTTCCTTCGGACTCATTCTGTAATGTGGTCGGTGTGGTAACACTGCTCCCGGAACAAGATCAATCTGATGTTGAATGTCTCTAAGTGGCGGTAACTCCTTCGGTAACTCATCTGGAAAGACATCTTCAAACTCTTTCAAAACTGGCTTTGCTTCTTCGGGAATCTCAACTTCGTCACTACTCTCTCTCCCAATCAAAAGAAACATCTCAGGCTCTTCCTCTACTTCTTTAACAAACTCCTTCAAAGTCAACAGAGTTTTCAATTCTTCAATTTCCTCAAGCTTGCTCTCCTTCTGTTGCTGTCTCTTGGGAACTAAAGTGATCTTAGTACCCTCGAACATGAAACTGTAACTGTTGGCACGACCGTCATGCTGTACTGCTCTGTCAAACTGCCATGGTCTGCCCAACAATAAGTGACAAACATCCATATCTACGACATCACACCATATTTCATCTTTGTACTTCTTTCCGATTGAAAAATTCACACAAGCTCTTCGACATACTTTCACTTCACCTCCCTTCCTTAACCATGCTAGCTTGTACGGTTTCGGATGTTTCTCGGTCTTCAAGTTCAACTTTCTAACTGCCTCTGAAGAAATAATATTATCACAACTTCCCGCATCAATAACGAACTTGCAGACTTTCCCCAGAATAGTGCATGTCGACTGGAAAATATTGCTTCTCAACCAACTACATTCCTCTTCTTGTTTTGGTGTCAAACAGCTTCTCCTCAACATAAGATTACAACCTTCATCACCCGACACTTTTTCTTCCTCCTCAACATAAGGTACATTTGAATACTCTGCCTCCTCACCATCATCTGCTTCAACCTCTGCAACCATGGTTCTCTTCTTCGGCTTCGGACATTCGTTGCTTTTGTGACCCAACTCCTGACAATTATAACATTTGAAAACACTACTAGCCTTCGCCTTCTCAACCTCCTTCACCACTGGTTTTGTAACAGGTTTAGGAATACTAGAACTTCCACCGGCACCTTTCACTGGATTATTAGAATGAGTAAACACACCTCCTCCACGCCTTCCTTGTTTCTCCCAAGCTAACGCTTTCTGATGTGCCTCTGCAATGGATCTAGGATCAAACATATTAACCATATCCTGGATCTGCATTCTCAAACCCCCAATGAATCTAGCAGTTAGCTGTTCTTCTGTTTCCATGATATCATTCCTGGCGATGAGTTGGTAAAATTCATCAGCATAATCACTAACAGATTTTGTCCCTTGCCTCAGATTCTGCAACCTCTGGTACATAAGTGATTGATAGTTGTAAGGTAAGAAAGTAGATCTCATCAACTTTTTCATCTTATCCCACGATTCTATCTTTGACTTCCCCATTCTCTCCCTTGTAAGTTTAGTTTGCTGCCACCACGCCAAAGCTCTCCCCCTCAACCTAGTAGCAACCAACTTTACTCTCCTATGCTCAGGAACCTCCTTGAAATCAAAGATCTCTTCAACATTTGATACCCAATCAAGAAATTCTTCAGCTGCCATCCCTCCTTTAAACTCCGGAATCTCCATCTTCATACCCGATTCCCAACGTCGATCATCATCAATAACCCGATACTGACGTTGTCCCTGATCTCGGTCTCTGAAATGAACACTTCCCCTATCACCGTCAAACTCCTCATCAAAGTCTGATGCATATCGTTGTCTTTCACGCCCTCCAACATCTCTACCACCACTCCTACAACCAACATCCCGTCTATCATGGTCATCAACATTCCTTCTACTTCGATTATCAACACTCCGTTGATCCTGACTTTCTCTCCTCTCCCGATCTGAATGATGTGAAACTCTACTTCCTCCATGAATGGATTCAGGGGAATTTCTTCTTCTACTTTGATTCATATCAATCATAAGCTTCTCCAACCTACCAATGCCTTCATCAATCTTCTCGTGCATACGTTGCTCCATTTGATCGGCCTCTTCTCTTCGATACAAAGCTTCAACGTTTTGATGTCGGTTAGCTCTCCTTGGTGGCATGGTTGTAAAGTTCACAAACTTCAACAAATTGAACACAATACTTCAAACTTCCAACACAAGCAATCTCGGCTCAACAATGCTTTATATACGACTCAACCTTAACTCTGTTCAAGTTAGGTCGGCTCTCCTTTGACTCGCTATGACTTGTCTTGGCCACCTACTACAAACACTTAAATGCAATCAACAAGGCACGGCTACTCCCAAGTATACACGGCCTTCTTCAAATTCAAACTCCTTGGCGCGCAAAAACTCCAAGTCAAAATCCAAACAAAGTCCAACTCCTCGATCCAAAATGAAATGGATCAAACACTCCTAACTTGATGCAACTTCAATATGAACACGATGAACTCCTTCAAACTTCAAAAACTCCAAAAACTTGGCTCCAAGAATCAAACTTAGCTATGATTGGCTAAGTATGGCTCCGATACCAATAATGACGCAGCGGATAATTCGAAATAAACTTCAATCTGTGAATGTAGCAATCGGTGAGTTGAAAATACCAAAACGCCCAAGTTCGTTGATCCAAAGATACCGAACTCTAGCTATCTCAAACACGTTGATAGCGCACTATACCGTGTTAAAGATCTACGATTCTTCGCACGTTGATCTAGCGCACTAGATTCCGTGAATCGGCTTCTGCAATCGTTGAATCGAGCGCACTCGATTATCCGAAAGAGGAGATAGGAGATTACACTCAACTACCAATTTGGTATGAAAGCACAAAGCTAACAAAAGGAAATTTTATTCAATATTCAACCACTACCAAAATGTACAACACACGCGTATTTATAGAGTTTTCTTACAACACAGCCATAAGTCGTGACCGACTCATGAAACCCCCCCGACTCATCATAAGTCGTTAACGACTTAGCTACACACCATACCCACGACTCATCAAACTATACAAATTACACGACTCAAACTCTCTCCGACTCAACACAGATCGTGAGCGACTCACGACTCATACACACATAACCGACTCATAAGCCAACGTCTCAAAATAAAGACAAACGACTCAAGACTCATATCACAGTACACGACTCAAGAAAAATACAACCGACTCATCATACAAAGCGACTCAACATACGCAGTTACACGACTCACGAATCATACTAGGTCGGCAACGACCTACGACTCAGTATAAGTCGGTAGCGACTTAAAGAAGGCCTTCCAAACTCCATACGACTCTCCTCTGTGCGACTCAAATCTTCCAACGACTCAGTTAAGTCATGCCCCACTTCCTCCGACTCAAGGCTTTCCCAAGACGGTGCTCTCCCTTGCTTTATGATGAGTCGTAGACGACTCATGAACGTGTTGTTAGGTCGGAACATTTTCCCCTGAACTTGGTTAAGTCGCAAACGACTCAAGTGCACTGTCTTGTTATCTCCCCCTTGTAACTCCCTAAGTCGGAAACGACTCATCCCTTTGTTGAGTCGTGGACGACTCATCAAGTCTTTATTAGGTCGTAACATCTTCTCCTGATCTTGGTTAACTCGTCTACGACTCAAGCCCTCTTCGTTAAGTCGTATACGACTCAAATCTGCCTCCTTGATACAGCTTGAATTGTTGTTAACTCGGACCTTGTTATCCCGTGCCCCATTAAGTCGGAAACGACTCATCCCTGTGTTGAGTCGTGGATGACTCATCAAACTCGAATTCCTCCAAGCTTTGTTAAACCGGCACCAACTCATGCTCCCCCTATCTCGTGACCGACTCATCAAGCATGCACGTTTCACGCTTGTGTACGACTCACGGGTTAAATTCGAAGCTCCTTGACTCGTGCACGATTGAATATGGTTTAACTTCTGAATTCCTATATGCCTTGCTGCATCAATTTGGAATTGATTTGTGAAATTGAAGAAGCTATTTATTATATAAAGTAATTTAATATTTAAGCCATTTAAGTGGTGTAGTTATGTTTCAAAGTTATGAGTTTCAAAGTATTATGATTTGAAAGTGTTGTATTTCAAGTGCTTTGATTTCGAAGTGTCATAACATTGAAAGTGCTATGATTTTTGGGAAAAGAAATGTTTGAAATAAAAATGATATTATATTGATTTGGGATTTAAATAAAATGATATCACCTTGATTTGGTTTTAGAAAAGGAAATGATATCGTATTTATATGGTTTTGAAATGGATATTATATTCTGGTTTTGAATTATAATTATTTTTAAATGATCGCGGTGTTATAATAACGTTTGGTTGTTGAAGACACCGGGATGAGAAGTTGTCATACTCTCTGCCAACTCCGAAAACCACTTTAACAACTGTGTACGCGATGGAGATTCCTGAATGAAGCAAGATGGTGGCGGCGTTCCTTTGCGGTATATACATGGACCCGACGCCCGTGAGTTCGCATAAGGTGGCTAAAACAGGAGTAGTTGACGGGCTTATGAGGTCATTCCTCTGATCTGACACACTCCTTTGATATTATATTCTGACTTTGAGATTAATTCGATGGCCACTTTTGATTCTTTTGATTTGGGGGTGTGGCTCAAGGTGGGCGGTAGTAGCTGCTACGCGTTACCATCGGCCCGGAAGTGTAATTGTTATATCTACCCTGGCATTGCCTAGTTGTGCTGTGTCACCTACCATAGCGTGCCTTGTACGAGTTTGGTTTTCTCCCGTATCCCGTGCAGTATTTGGGGTAGTCTCCCGATTTGGAGATGCGCTGATACTGGATGGACTACTGGGACTATTATTGTGTTAAGGGGAATATTGGATCACTCCTTAACGCTATTTAAAAGTAAGTTTATTTTACTATAGACATTATTATAATAGCGAAATATTACTACATAGTAAATAGTTTAACGGATCCTTAGGAGATGTGAATCCCGAGCATCTCTTAAGTTACCGCACTCACGTTAGACACTGGATAGGCGATGTCAAGTCGCATAAACATCTCTGACGCCGTTCCACTCATATTATTTACTGTTGATTTAACTTACATAAGATCTTTTAGTTCTGACTCGAGTGTTTTGTCTTTTCAATTCGCCCCGGTCAGTCTGAGCGTTTCAGGGTTTGAAGACCTTACTTTTGGAGGACGAAGACGAGGATTGTATTACTATTATATAGTATATTATTCCACTACAGTCATGCTGTTCCATTGCATTGTTATTTATTATTCTCTTGTATGTGTAACTCTGATATGTGTTGTATAAGTAAAATCAAATGTTTTGTAAAACAACTTCATGAACTATTATTTGATTTTATATTTTGTCATTCCGCTGTGAGATTCTTTTCCTTTTCATTTCTTTCTCTGCTTTTCTTATTCGCCCCAATAACAATCCGCCCTTCTGTATGGTTTGAGTCGGACGTGTATGGTTTATCGTCGATTTTAAATGTACAAAAAGGTGGGATGTTACAATTCCTTTACTAACAAATTCCATTTCTATCTCATTTATAAGTAAAATCCAATTATGAGTTAATTACTTATAAATCTCTTATTTACAAATTCATTCCTTTTAATTTTGTTATTTATAAAATCCATTATTAATTCATTTCTAAATCTTAATTGCAAATCCATATATAAATTTGATTACAAAACCAATTCTAATATTTATAAAACAATGTTTATAAAATTCCACTTCGTTATATCTTATTTACTTATAATCTTTCATTTATAACTTCATTGTAGCACTTATAAAACTAATTTATAATTTCATTACTTTTATTTGTAAAGTATCAATGCTATAAATCTTATATATAAATTTATAAATAATAAATTCAAAGAATTTGTTTCTTTTCTTTTATCTTGGAAAAAACATAATTATGATCTTTCAAAGCATCCAAGCTTTCCTTTCGATCTGTTCCACCCTCGTTTAGAAGATAAAATGAAGGCCATGTAAGTTCAGGGAACTGATTGCTCCATTCCTAACCTTAGTTACACACATTATTTTATGTTTACATCTCTCAAGCGGGACAAATGCACTAGTCGTTTCCGCATACTCCTTTCATTTTTAGAAATGATTTATAAAACTTCTAAATCATTATTTAAAAAGCTTATTCATTTATTTAACCATTCCACATATCCTTCAAATCACCCTTTGAATACTATATTAATCGTTTAAGAACCTATACAAAATATTTGGAGAAGTACGATTGTGCTAAAACTATATTTCAAAAGTTATTGAAAAGTGATGCGAAAAAGTGCTACGGAAAGTAATTTTTAAAGCTATATTGATTAAAACGACTTTTTGTTATTGGAAAATCTATTTTTATTACTTAAATCACTTTTAGAACATTTTAAAAGATTTATTTCACATTTTTAAACAATTTTAAAACATCATTTTCAAAGAAATCCAGTTTTGGATTCCGAACTGTAAAACCACGATTTTTTCAAAAACTTGTTTTACTCATATCTTAAATCTGCTTATTGAAACCTCGATTTTCTTTCTTCGTTGAAAAAACATGGATATAGTGCTTTGGAAAATTCTTATCTCGAAGAATTCCGAGCTATATTCCAACTTTTATACACGTTTGGTTTTTATGGCACAAAATCGCGAACTACCATTACGTGACGCTCTTATTTTTGACTAAAATTTCACTTTCTTTTTCAAACATCATGGAAATACTTTTAAATGTTTATAAAACATTTCTAAATCATTTTTAACTCAATTTAAACAATATTTGTCATATTTCAAATACATTTTCAATTTCATTTCATATTATAGTATTATACATTTTCAATCTTCTTAGATATTTTGATTTCATTAAGAGGCTAATTTCCATACATATATTTATATGGATTTAAATTCTTATTAAATTAACTATGCTTGCTAACCATTTTTCTTATTATTTATCAAACCAAGTTATCATCCATTTCATAAACATATAATCAACCATAATATCAACCAAGTGAACATCCATTAAATCATCAAACATATACTAAACTTTTCATGTTATTAACTTGAAATATTTTTTTATAAATTAGCAACTTTAAATATGAGCACTCACCTTTAACCCTATCGATTAACTTCCTACCAACATTCATTTAATCCAATACTTCACTATTATTTTCAACTTCAACCAACTTTGGAAAATTCGACAAATCTTCCACAATACCTAGAATTGGTCCTAGCTCCTTGGAATGAAATCAGTGGCACTTACTTTTCTATTTCTTGCTTCGGAGTTTCCCGAAATTGCTTTCTTCTTTCTGAATGGTTCGGCCTCCATGGGTTCCAACCTCTCCTTCATCATTTCTTTCATTCTTAGTGCTATACCATGTTTTAATGGTATTCTAAGATCTTTGGCAAAGTTTGGTTATGTTTGGAGTTAATTTGATATGATTTTGAAAAAAGTTAGTAAGGAAAAGAAATAAGAAGAAGCCATTAAAGAGAGCTTCAAGGAGGAAGAAGGTAGTAATGGTGTGAAAAAAAATGAGAAAGTGGCTGATACTTATAGAAAAAACGAAGTGGTAAGTTACCAAATTACTAAAATAACCTTACTTTTTAAGCAACCTTATTTTTTTCAACACTTAATTTCACATTTTAAATCATTACTTTATGTCATTTTTACTTAAATATTAAGTAAAGAAAGTAATAATTATGTTTGTTTGATTTGATGTTTTACTTTTTGACTTTTGTACCTTTTTTGTCCTTTTATACTTACTTTTTATTAATTATATTCTAAAATTTTCTAAGAATGTTTAGTAAAAGTAAATGATTAGTGAATTAATTAATAGTTATACTATTTGAATATATGTTCATATATAAGAAAATAAAGGAGCGGCAACGTTGCGACAACTTTTAATCGAAACAACGTTAATTTTCAACAAAATGTTTTACGTTCACATTTTGACGTTTTAGTCAAGCTATTTATTTATGTAAACCTTAAAAATAAATTTGTATATAAAAATATAAACACTCATAAGTTAATTAAAAATTATTATTTAACCATTGAAACTTACTTTTCTAAAATCGGCATTTTGTCACTTTTGTCGATATAGGCAAATGTTACTATTTTTGTGTATTCTTCTCTATCCAAATCCTATTTAATATTGTTTGAATCATATAACAGTACATATTTTATATTTAAAGTCACTTTAAATAGTATATTTTAAAGTGATCAAAATTTGGGTCGTTACATTCACCCCTACTTAGAAGAATTTTATCCTCGAAATTACTCAAAACAAAAGTTTACCCAAAACATTTATCTTTAAAGTTATTTCCATATAATATACACAAATCATATGTATGATATATCTTATTCGATCTCCCATTCAAATGCACAACTTTATTTCTGAACTTGCATTGGTCCCCGGATCCTCTAGGGCAGACTCTAATCAGGCTTCTAGATCAGAAACCTTGCTTTCCTTGTATAGTTCTCAACTCTGATAGAAAACTCAAGTACCTAACCACAAACCCACATCAATGTTCGCCGCCAAGATTCAAGTGATATATCCTTTTTTTGATCGGTGTAAACAACTTAAAGTCCCAAACTCGAATCTTAGATCAAAATTTATGCGACGAAATGATCTACATATAATATATATTTATTAATTTTCAAAAACTTTTCATAAAACTTTTATCTGAAGTTCAAACATTTTATAAAGGTGCTTCTTTATATAATCCCATCAATTATTTAATTCTAAACATTTTTATTAAAGAAATTTTTTCCAAAAGGAACCATTTTTCATTCAAAAAGTAATTTATCTCTAGTTTGAACATTTTTATAAATATTTCTTATAAATTTATCAATTAAGGATTCACATTATCTCTTCACCTTAAGAAAATTATATAGATCGAGTAACTCAAAAATAATACCAGATAACTGGGTGCTACCAACAGTATCATATATCCTCTTAACAAGAAGAGTAATACTTAAGAGAAGTGTCTACCATCCGAATATATCTCCTGCCCATTTTTAGTTTATTTTCGAGCCATTCATTCTAGTTATCATAATATAACTCTATCTTCTAATTTTTTATTTAAAATAATACCATTTTCAAAATCCTTTAAAGAATACTTTTGTTTATAAAACCTATTTTATAAATTCATCTTATATTAATTAAGTTCATTTAAATTTCCACAATTATTTTAAATTACTCAAATTTAAATTCTCACTCCTTTTACATTTATCTTTTATATAATCATTTTCTATTTGTTAAATACATTTTTATCTTATATGTTCATTTCTTAAACAAATCTTATTATCAAACACCTTATAGTCAAATTGTGAAACTTAGTTCATAGGGTATTTGTACTTAAACTTTTAAATCAACCAATTGATCAATTTATGATAGTAACATAACATTATCATTTCTTAATTTGTTATTTTGGAATAAGTATTAAAGATCTTAATAACCTTATCACATTTATTACTTATAGATTATCTTTATGAAACATCTTATAGTCAAATTATGAAATTTTAATCGCAAGATGTTCATATTTAAATTTTGTTAACCTTGATCATTCATTTCAAACTATATAACCTTTCAAAATATATACTTTATATTCAAAATATAATCCTAGGTAAAATTATTTCATTTACCAATTTTTCAAAATCAACGTGTCGGTTCGCCTTGGTTAAATGTTTAGGAACCCTCATCGATAACGGTGATCGGGCGCATTGATCAAAATCCATAAACCACTTGACATATAAATCAACACAAATACAATTTATTAGTCATTAACAAATACACACTCATATATAATACAATCAAACTCATTCTAGGGTGTTACTACCCTATCTCTAATGAGTTACTCATCCTAGGTAATTATTAACCCTATTTCTGATGAGTCTTTACCCCAACAAAGCCAAGGTTCTCGCTTAACCTTCAGCTCTGATACCATGCTGTGATGACCTGAAATCAACACCCGTTGAATCCGACAATAAACTACACATGTCCAACCCAGAGCGCACTGATTGTAGATAATCATAAGAAAGAAAAGAGAGGGTGAGAAGAAAGAGAGAAGAAAGAAAAAGGGAAGAGAAGAAGAGAGAAGAAAAACCAAAACAATACACAATCTCAAATCGCAGCGGAATAACATATAATATTGATAAATAATCTTTTCAAAGAGAAACTGTAATGTACATAAATCAATATTAGATTAGATAATAAATAATCAACAGCTTGGACAGTTATAATAGCCTGTCCTCACAAATGCTGATAATTTACAACAACAACAATGCTAAGCAATGTAGCAGAATAATAAACAGATACGTGTATACGACATGAAGACTCCAGCTTACCCGCTGAAGCTCCAAAAGCACCAAATCTAAACCTGTGAATATACTCGGTCTGAACCGAGCATTGAAAGAGAAGAATGTCCGGATCACTCTAGCAAACAAGCGCGATAAAACATACCTCGATTGAATTTCTAAAATTATCAAAACTTTTCCTCTATCGAAACAAAAGGTATCTCGTAAGACATGCCCACATATAAACACGGACGGGTTTTTCCCTTACAATAACCAAAACCTCTTCATATCAAATCACATTTTATTATAATAGTGTCTATTATACAAATAATAGATTAAATAGCTAAAATTGTTACCATTATTAAATTCCAGCAATACTAGGCTCTACAAATAAAACCGCAAGTTCGTAGTGGGTTTTGGATTCCATACAAATGACTAGGTAAAAGGACTACCTTTTTGAAAACTCGGTACATCTCTAGAGGGATGTTACTAGGGTCGAGATACGCGATGCCTAAAACAACACAAGACCGGCCTACCCCTTCTAGGATAGTACCGAATATGTCATAACTTCGGTCGTTATCGACCTAAAAAAAATCCGTGGCCACAAGCATACTAAAAAATAATCAGATACATGATGTCGTAGCATGTAAAGATATATCTAGAAGAGTGATGACATCTCCTAATAGGGAGCAACCACTTAGCCTTCCTGCTTCTATCCATGTTTCAGTCATTTTCTGAGGAGTGAGGCAAAAGAGGTATCGATTACCTTTAACATATCACATATCACAAATAACATCATCTTTGAAAAGCCACATAGCCATTTCTGTTGACTACCAATTGCCTTCCACAAAAATACAACCCTTCAGCTCGTACATCTCATGGAGGGTGTTAAGCTAAGAGAAGTTGCCTTCTCCGCCACCATATGATGTTCGTCTGTAAAAGCCAATGTACGTAATTATAGAATGCAATGTCAAACACTCGTCCACACAGGTTTTCCAGGAATAGGACATACCTAAGGTACTTTCCTACCACATCCTGTTGGAAAAGCCCTAGGATTAGTAGCGAACAGTCCTTGCACTGGATATTTCATTACGAAGAGACTACTGCAACTATATGTATATTGGGATTTTAGCCCCAAACAATCAACAAGCATTCCTTCACTATGAAAATCCTAAATATCAATATCATCGACCAACCTACATAATCGTCGTATAAATGTTGGTCCGACATGGTTTTCAGATAAATCTGATCCCCGTCTCTTTGCTCCAATAACGCAAAAGCGTTTCTCAACTTCACACAGAAACTAAGTCTCATAACTTATCACCTCTTCAACTTTCAAATTACTTTCCTTCGGCCAAGAAGGAAGCTCGATAGATTGGAGTAATCACTCCGCACTATACGAATCAACATTCTCAACAAAAACAATAATCAAGCCTATACAGTCAACTACTATTATCTCGCCTTTTGGCAAGGCCGTGACACCAAGGAATTGACTAGAAACCAAGGACAGTTCGTCCCAAAGATCGGTTGCACATAGGTTCACTATGGATGTCGATAAATTTTATCCGAGCCTAGATCAAGCTACAACTGATAAGATGAGACAAACTAAGCTATAGAAACCATTGTTCCAAATTTCAAGTCAATCTGAGTTTGTATGCTTAAGATATGTTCGATGCAGTTCGAGTAATCACCTTGTTCGTATCCATCAAACAACCAAAGAAAATCCTTTTTCGTATCGATCTGGTTCGAATCCATCAGATGTGCATGGTTTCATATCAATCATGTGATTCTTGTCCTTCGTATCCATCGGTTATATGTTGTTCGTATCCATCGAGTGCAACACTTCATATCCATCGGGCAACCATTCTCTTCGTATCCATCAACCAGTAGCATCATTCCTAATTCACCTGGTCAACTGCTTCCATCTTCGTATCGATCCCTTTCTACCCATTTTGTATCGATCAGCTAATGGTACGATACGAACTCAAATCTTTCCATTGATACGAAGTGGTCCATAGTGATCGATGGGAATACACAAATGCCATCGATACGAAGTTGTATCCAGAGGATCAATACGAAAAGCTTACACAAAAATGGATACAAAGCAAACTGTAGTCATCGATATGAAGTAGCCTACTATCATTGATACGAATAGAGCAGTGATGATCGATATGATCAAAGCAGTGGATCGATGCAAACAAGGCTAACCTGTATCGATGCGAACAAGGCACGTCCATAGAAAAGAATCGATCGTTCGGCATGAAATGTGGATCGATCATAAAAGCAAGCGCCACGTCAACTGGCATCACGTGCAAAATAATCGATACAAACCAAAATCGATAGGTAGAGACCAGCAGTCGAAAGCTCAAACTTGCATCGATCATAACTCACAATCTACAAGTCCAAATGCCACCAAATTTTTACAGAAGCTTACATACAACCTAACGAATATTCATGCTCAATTTTGACTCGATTAAATCAAATCTTGATCGAAACGAAATTCATTCGTATCGATTATGGACCGAGTGCAAATGACATGGGATCGATCATGTAGGCCTACTCACGTGCCAGAAGAGGTCTCCCAAGATTAGAGCGAGATATTTGCATCCTACGCCTATAAATAACATCCCAAAGTCTACAGAAAAGGGACTTTTAGCTCTCCTATGTCCAGACTCTGCCGAAACCATTATTGCACTCAAAGATCACTATTGTACTCGAAATCTAGTATTGTAACCCGTTTAACCAGTTGTAATCAGCAAATAAACATTAATAAAATCATCAATTTCATAGTGGATGTAGGCCATACACCGAACCATTCTAAATCTCTATGTTTCTGCATGTTTTTCTTATCTGTTTTTGAAGTGTTTGAGATAATCCACTTTTTACATTTACTTTCTTCATTTTATCTCTTCCAATACTTCCGAAGAGTGTTGTGCCCAATTTTGGTACAAACACTTTGGTGCTTTTACTGAGAAAACACAGTTTTTCTCCTGTTCATTGGATCTACTATCCATATCGGATTGCATAAATCTAAGGAGAAGATCCAGATCTCAAGTTCAAAGTTCTTCTATCCTATTCAAATTTGCATCAAATCTAGGAAAGAGCTTCGTTATTCATCATGGTAAACACCAGGACCACTTGTACTGCTACAGATCCAGAAGGATAGGATTGACAGGATCCCGTACAACTACCTCCGACTGATCAGAATGCAGCTGTACTATCAGATCCGTAAGGCCTTGTCGCTAGGGAAGAGTTTCAGATGCAACTGCAAGAGCGGACACAGAGTCATCAGCAACAACAGCTGCGTGCCAATGCAGAATTGACTAATTAGCTGAATTGCCAAAGACGTAGGAGATCTAGGAGGGATCAGGCTTCCTATTCATCTACTAAGAGTTTAGCTTCTTCAGACTATCACCACAGATCCACGGGCCCACGGCTTGATGTGAGTTATACCCAAGCTACTGGACATCAGCACGCACTGAGCCTTGGGCAACCAAAAGTTGGCCCGTCAACCAGCCAGCGGACCGGACCCTCCTCCTAAGGAGGTATTATTCTATATCATGTTACAAACAACAACCACACTACCACCACTGCTGTTGAACCGGGAGCTGATGCTCGAAACCGGATAGATCCGATCCAATGTCAACATACTTCGAACCTTACATCTCTGATGACTTATAACCAAGGAGGCGAGACCTGGACCGTCAACCACGTCCGGCCCAGCCTCGCATTGTGGAACCCGACCAAACCTTGGCCCAGCACGCTCAAAATGTTCAGATGCCAGATATATTGACGATGATACATCTAATGATCTATGAAAGTCAGGGTCTCACTAATGGTGGCTGGGGAATCTCCCAAAGTCATACCCCTTTCACTGATGCAATAATGCCAACTCTACCCGTCTATGAAGGGAGCTCAGATCCTAATCAGCATATTCTAAAGTATGAATGGTTGATGAATGCTGCACGAGCTGATGATGTGGTTGAATGTCGGAATTTTCCGATCTCTCTTAGGGGCATAGCTACCATGTGGTTTACCCGTCTGCCACCTCGATCTATCTTGTGTTTTGATCAGTTGACAACAAAGTTTGTTGAGCAGTTCCAGATGCATGTAATAAGACCGAAGTTTGTTAACACTTTGTCTAGTATCACTCAAGCTCGTGGAGAGACACTCAGATGTTATTTGGAAAGATTCCATGCTGCATGTGTTGAGAATAGCAATCCCAATGATAACTCTATTCTTATGGCACTAACTAAAGGGTTTGATCCCGATTGCACATTCAGCAACTGGTTGGCCAGAAAACCCCATGCGTCATTGGGCCGTTTCAATTCCAAGGAAGCCTAATTCTTGAGAAGGGAGGGTGCGAAACAGTCTAGGAAAAAAGATGATGCAGGGCCAAGTGTGGAAGGAATCCAGAGTAACGTAGCTGTTAAACAATCCGAGGAGAGTTTCAGAATGAATATTCAAAATAAACAAAATCTGCAGAGAGGTAATGGAGATCGAAATAAGAAACGGGATCAGAATCATTGTCCGTGACATAAGGCTCCCATGTTTGATAATTATACTCCTTTGAATACGTCGCTGGAGAATGTGTACTTACAGACTTGTAATACCATTTAATATAAGAAACCTGCCCCCAAAACCATCATCGGAGAAACAAATCCAGAAGGGAAAGTTTTGTAGATTCCACGATAGCTTCGCCATAACACGAATGAGTGCCGTCACTAGCAGAATCTCATTGAAAAGTTGATAAGAGAAAGGAAATTGGAGCAGTTTGTGCGGGTGCCACAATCTACAGGTGCGGGCCCATCAAATCCGAATCGTGTACCTAATCAGGCAAGACCGGAGGAACCCGCTCGTACCAGTGGGAGGCTAGTGATAAATACTGTTAGTGGTGGTCCTCATCCAGCAGATCGAAGCTGGAAGGAAATGGAGTCGTATGCTAGTTCTATTAGACATGCAGACTTCGAGTGTTGTAGTAGTTTGGAAGATGGGGCTCTGACCAAACAATAGAAGACAATGACTGATGACATCGTGTTTCGAGATAGAGATGCTGAAAGGGTCGAAGCCTCCACTATTGATCCACTTGTCATATCAGCTCAAGTAGGTCCGGCTTGGATGAAGAGGATCTTAGTCGACAGTGGAAGATATGTGAATATATTATTTAAGTGAGCCTATGAGAAGATGAAGATGAAGGCTAAAGATTTGTAGCCTTGGCAATCCCATATCCATGGCTTCAACAAGAGTGCAACTATACCCACTGGAATGTTGGAATTGCGGGTGAAGTTAGGAACCGAAGAACGCCGGAGAGTTTGGATATAGTTTGTTGTATTGGACATAGACTTGTCGTACAATGCTTTCTTGGGCTGACCGGCCCTAGCTGAGTTCAGGGCTGCCATTGCCCCATGGTGTTTGACTCTAAAGTTCCCCAGCGATTATAGAGTTGGAGTCGTTCAAGGAGATCAAGCTGCTAGGAGAGCCTTTTATGTTGCTGAGCTATGCGAGGGCGCAGTGAAAGGAGAAAGGAAAGGGCGTAGAGGAATCTCTTTGCGTCCGCTTTGCTGAAAATTGACAATTGATTCCCGGGCCCAGGCCCGGGCGCCTAACTAATTCCAAAGAGTTCTTGACCTGAGAGATAATGAAAGTGAAGATGAAGGTAAAGAAAGTCAAGCTTCTCTGGTCGAACTGACGATCGATGTCCCAATTGACGATAGCGACGATTCTAGAATGATAAAGATTGGATCTCAGTTAAGCCAACAAATGCAAGAGGAATTGGTTGGATTTTGTCTGAGCAAACCTTGACGTGTTTGCTTGGACACATTCTGACATGTGTGGAATTTCCCTACGCATCATGAGCCACACATTAAACATTGACCCACGGTACGTCCCGGTCAAACAAAAAATGGGTGTTATGGATCCAGAGAAATCTTCCACCCTTAAGGAAGAGGTAGATAAGCTTAAATCGAATGGATTTATTCGAGATGCATTATACTCGGAATGGGTATCCAACCCTGTACTCATCCAGAAGCTAAATGGGAAATGGAGAACGTGTGTTGACTAATCAGACTTGAACAAAGCTTGCCCCAAAGATAGTTTTCCACTTCCTCGAATCAACCAGCTTGTAGATTCAACGGTTGGGCATGAACTCCTATCCTTCATGGACGCATATTCAGGCTACAACCAGATACCCATGCACTTGTCCAAGCCGGAGCATACCAACTTCGTGACTGATCTGAGACTCTATTGCTATAAAGTTATGCCTTTTGGACTCAAGAAAGCCAGTGCAACTTACCAATGATTGGTTAATTGGATGTTCGCCAACCAGTTTAGGAAAACCATGGAGGTATACGTGGACAACGTGCTAGTGAAATCACAATTCTCTACTGATCATATTAAAGACCTGGAGTCAATGTTTAATATCCACCGAGAATACAAAATGACGGTCAATCTGTTGAAATGTCACTTTGGGGTCGCATCCGGAAAATTCTTTGGGTTTATCGTCAACGCTCGAGGAATTGAAGCCAATCCCGAAAAGATCTGGGCGATCAGAAATCTTGAGACTCCAAGAACCATAAAGCAAGTCCAGAGCCTCAACGGAAAAGTAGCAGCACTGAGCAGGTTCATTTCAAAATCCACTGACAAATGCATTCCCTTCTTCGATTTGATCCGAAAAGGAAAACGGAACTTTGAATGGACCAAGGAATGTAAGGGAGCATCCAAGCACAAATTCAACACCTATCCACACCGCCTACTTGTCAAATGCTATCGATCATGAGAAATTATACCTTTACTTGGCAGTATCCCAAAATGGAATCAGTGCTGCCCTAATTCCAGAGGAAGACCGAGTACAAAAACCGGTCTACTATATTAGTAAACGACTAATCGGAGCTGATAGAAATTATCCGAAGCTAGAGAAGTTGGCTTATTGTCTCATTATTGCCTTAAGGAAGCTCCGTCCTTATTTCCAGGCTTATCTTATTACTGTTTACACCGACCAACCGTTACGACAGGTCCTTACACGGCCTAAGATGTCTGGTAGGCTACTCAAATGGAATATCGAGTTAAGTCAGTTTGATATTACCTACACTCCAAGGTGAGCCATTTAAGGACAAGTCCAAGTAGATTTCATAGCTGAATTTACCATCCCAAAGGACTTGCCTGAAACCAGTGAATCTCCCAAATATATCTGGAAGCTACATACTGATGGTGCATCAAATGACCGTTGCTCAGGTGCTGAGGTTGTAATTTAAACTCCTGAAGGTTGATCTATATGCTATGCTTTAATGTTTGATTTTCGTGCGACCAACAATGAAGCTGCGTATGAAGCCCTACTTGCCGGATTGAGACTTGCCCGAGATTTAAAGGTCATTGCTGTGGAGAATTATTATGATTTGTAATTAGTTGTGTGTCAAGTTCGGGGGGAGTACTAGACCAAAGATCGAAGATTGGCTGCTTACCTAGCTCGGGTCCAGGAGATACAGAATCAGTTCGATTATTAAGCTATCTACTGCATCCTCCGAGAGTGAAATCATAAAGCCGATTCATTAGCAAAGTTAGCCGGTACAGCTGAGGCACAACAAATGGGATTTGTTCCCGTGGAGACATTATCTTCCTCGAGCATTGACTAGATGGAGACAAATTGGGTGTTAGAGGTTGTTCTCGATAAGGAGTTATGGATGACTCCATTCCAAAATTATCTCGAGCATGGAACGCTACCAGAGCGTAGAAGTGAAAAAAGACAAGCTCTTTGAAAAGCCTCGCGGTTCACTCTTCAGAATGGAGCCATGTATAGAAGATGATACTCTGTTCCTTTACTTTGGTGTATCGCTCACAATGAAATTAAATGAGTATTACATGATGTACATGAAGGAGAATGTGGCAATCCTATTAGGGGGCAAGCTTTAGCCAACAAAGTACTTCGATATGGATACTACTGGCCGACCGTGAATCGTGATGCTTCAGACAATGCCAGAAAATGTGACAGATGTCAAAAACATACTCGGATTCCTAGTGCGCCTCCTACCGAAATTACCCAGATGGTCAGTCCATGGCCGTTTACAGTCTGGAGCATTGATATTATTGGTTCTCTACCTCTAGCCAAAGGTGGTGCGAAGTACGCCATCGTCTCAGTTGGTTACTTTACGAAGTGGGATGAAGCTGAACCTCTTGCTACAATCACGACAAAGAAGGTGATCAACTTTGTAGTCCGCAATATTATCTGTCGATTTGGTCTCCCACATACCATCATTACTGATAACGGAACCCAATTCGACAGTGTTGAATTTGAGAATCTTTGTCAGCGATTCCACATTCAGAAGAAATTCTCTGCAGTTGCACACCCTCAAGCGAATAAACAGTTGAAGCTTTAAATAAAGTTATAAAGTCTATTCTGAAGAAAAGATTGGAAAAGGCTAGGGGCAAGGGGTCGATGAACTTCCTATGGATCTATGGGCTTGCTGAACAACCCACAAGCCCGCGATCAGACACACTCCATTCTCTCTTTCCTATGGTTCGGAAGCCGTTATTCTAGTCGAGATGGAAGTACCTTCTCATCGTGTGACTTATTATGATCCGGAGATAAATGCCATATTACTTGCTGAATCCTTGGATTTATTGGACGTGAAGCGCAAAGAGGCTGATTTGAGGGCAGATGCATACCGAAGTCGAGTCGGCTGATTATACAATGCCAAGGTCCGACCCCGAACATTCGAACTTGGTGATCTCATCCTCAAAAGAATCTACCCGGTTCCTTCGCACATGAAACCAACGTGGGAAGGGCCGTATGTAATTGAACGAAAGCTCGAAGATGGCATATTTAAATTGTCGACCGTTGACGGTCTTACTCTGCTAAGAACCCGGAACAGTGAAAGCCTTTATCTCTATTACACATGATATGCCTTAATTATTCGGTTTACTTTTCATTTACAATTTCTTCATTTCAAATTTGAATTTGTAATAAGGTGACAAACTTTTCCGTATTCTCTTATTTCAGCAATAAAATGCAATCTCTTCGAGCCAGAGCTGAATGCATCATACGACTATCACTATGCACGGAGAGCTAAATTCCACCCGTCGGTGGGGTTTATTCAAATAGGGAATAACTGCGATATGACCGTTACTTGCTAAGTGAAACCCAATCTCGGGGGCAAGTCACCACACTGAAGCCAAAAAAGGATTGATACATGACAACCCTTTAACTAACTCTAGTCTCCCAGAGTGCAAGCAGGAGTATAAACTTATAAATGTGGTTTCAAAGAGGGTGGATCCGTCCACCTAATGACTTTGCCCATATCTTGACCAAGTTTGAGGAGGATGGACCCGTCAATCTAACAACCTCGCTTGTTAACTTAGGGTGGATGTGAATCGACCATCCACGATCATGATAGATTCGTCATTCCCGGAGTTCGAACGAAATCCTAAAGCCTAAGTAGATGTGACCAACCACCTGTGGGCCAACTTCAAGTTCCCAGGTGCGAACTAGAGTATAAACATCAACTAACTCTGGATTTCCAGAGTGTGAACCGGAATGTCAACATCAACCAACCTCAGGTTCCTGGAGTGTGAACTGGAGTACAAACATCGACTAACTCCAGATTCCTAGAGTGCGAACCGGAGTATCGACCGCAATTAACTCTAAGTTCCCAGTTGGATTGGAGAATAAACATCGACTAACCGTAAATCCCCATAGAGTGGATTAGAGTTTAAACACAAACTGGATACGAATTGATCATCCGTAACACAACTCTGAGTCCCCAGGGTGTGGTCAGAGTATAAACATAACTCGGGTGTGGCTGACCACCCATAAAATAACTTAAGTTCAAGGAGCATGGACATATACTTAAAACTTAAACATGCATGACCGACCGCTGATGCACAAATGCAAATCCCCGGAGTGCGGATGTGATCATCAATAAGTGAGCTGACCGATCTTTGCAAGTCATCCTTGAAATCGGGCCCAGAACTTAAGTGTCGATCACTGACTAAAGCAGTGCAGCATCAGAATTCAGCTTAGTGTCTGGAAACGACTCGTAGCCGTGATTCCAGGACCCAAAAATAAACTCAAAACCCAATCCAAAGGTCAGAACTTCACAAGTTTATTGGACAAGAACTCAAATGCTGGAACACTTAAGCAAATAAACGATAATTGAGTTGAAGACAAAATAGAATTTCATTTCAACTATATGTGGAAGGAATTTATGTACATGTCATTTCTAAAAATCCTACTAGCAGGGGTCGAACCCGCATCTATACACGGCCAAAAAAAGCTAAAGAAATTCCTATCTACTCAAAAATGAGCCAAAGAAGCATATCTACTCTTTCTTCTTTCTTGGTTTCTTCTTCAGCGTAGACCCGCTAGAGCTGCCACCGAGTTTCCTCTTTAAGCCTTTGCCTTTCGGCGGCTGATCTCTTTTAGGGGGGCATTATATCGATTTTCTCCTCCAAACTCAAGTGTATGGGAATACTTCCAACAGGCGGAGTCGTAGGGGTTGGGTCTACTAAATGAGGTGGAATAGGCACGCTGGTGTCGATAACAGTGCCACCAGGAGATATCATTTGTAATGGGGCCGGACTAGGGCCCGCCATTCCACCTCCAAAGCTGTTGGTCTGGGTAGCTGCGTCCATTTCTGTGTTAATCTTGGGTATAATTTCTTCCTCATGAAGTGTATGCGCATCACCGAAAATGCTTGCGGTTGGGACTGAGGAGCTGGTCGCTGGCGCTACTCCACTCAAGACAAACGGAAAGTGAGAGAAAGGGTCACTATGATGACTGAGAAGTTCCTCCATCATCTGTTCATTGAATGAAAGTGTGCTCCCTTGTACATCATCTGTAGGTGCAGTGGCCGATGCCGTGGTCGCTTCCGTAATAATCTCCTCCTACGCATGATGCAACTGTTGAGTTGCAGAAGGCGCGATTGATGTGGCTCTGATCATTGGAAAGAGACAAAGGAAAACTGTTATTGAATATTTCAAGTGAAGCTCCCGATCATGAACAAGCATATGAAATGTTCATAGCACCTTCCTCAGTTCGACTCATTGGTGGCTGAACGGCCTTAGAAATTTGCTCACTAGTTTGAGATAACTACGACTAATCCAGGTTGTAAGCAGGAACAAATTGAGGATCAACCGCGAAAGTCGGTTCAGGCTGAGTTGGCACAAGAGTTTTGGGACTTGTGTCGCGGTGCTCGACACCAGAACCTTCTCCGACCTCCGAGTGCTGAGCATCAAGCTTCTCCTTTCCATATGAAATCATGGCATCGTGGAGAACTTTCCATTCTTCTTCATTCAGCATTCGGTTCTCCAACTCAAATTCATCAACCGATTCACCCTGATGGGCAGCCTTTTCATTTCCCATTAATTGGCCACAGGCATTGTATAGATACGTCGGATAATTATCGAGCCACGCTAGGTTCCTATGCTTCAAGACGTTAGCATTAAAAGTAATGAGGAGATCTTCAATGTCAACCTCTAGCCTGGACTCCGCCATTTGCAGTTTCTCCTCGACCTTAGTCTCTACCTCCTGGACCTTAGCCGTTGCTGCAACCCGTTTTCCCCAAAGCACTACGACCTGTTCACATGCCTCTTGGGCTGCACTATTTGCATCATCCCTCTCCTTGATGATTTCGAAAAGTTTGGCTTTGAGCTCGTTAAGTTCTTTTAGAGCAGCGCCCCATTCGGGCTGTGACAGTGGTGTTTCGGTGGCCCATCTCCTCCATCAAGGCAAAATGTGTTTGCCGCATCCTCTCCATTGCTAGGTTCGCCTCATTGGCCTTCTAGGTGGCCTCTATGTCTGATTTTCGAGAGGATTCAGCCTCGTCGTTAAGCACTTGAATAATCTGATCCTTCTGAGCGAGTTCGGTTTATAATTTTTCTATGGTTATTGCCTGCTCAAAGGCCATAGCCGACTTCTTCTGGTGCTTTCACCCACTCCTTGCACCAGGTATAGATGTCATGAATGTAATCATGCATTGTGGTTTCTACTTCTGATGGAATTCTCTTTAATTGAGGGGGAAGATGAAGCCGTCAAAGCATATATTTGGAAAATCTTTCTTCAACTGAGCAATTCTAATAACCGCTTCCCCAGTGGGCTCGGTGATAGCTTGTTCAGCTACAGTAAGAGTTTCGGCCTCATGTTTGTGACGTTATGATTCAGGCTTAGAGGTTTGAGAAGTTTATTTTTGGAGAGGAGGCTCTACTGGTTGTTTTCCATGGCCTGAAGGTTGTGTGGGGGCTCGAGGAGGAGAACGCGATCGGGACCGATGTGTATAATCTCTATATATCCCTCTCCCTCTTGTAATGTTCCTGACTAGAGTAACCTCGATCGTGGTATCTTTCATCCTCCCTCCTACAAGACTCATAGTAGGAGCTAGATGATTGTCACGCAGGGCAGAGACTTTCCAACATTGAATCTCTTCTAGTCATTGTATCTGTAAAGAAGAAAGAAGAACAGAGTTAGTAGTCTCCTAAAGTAAGCAGCTTGTGATCGAAAATCGTGTAGTGCCGTGAAGTATATATGTATGTGCAACCATCCGACCAACGGCCATGCTTGTGGGAAGAGACTCGCTTAAGTTTAAAGCATTCTGAAGCTCCTCTAATCCAGCGTCATGTTGAAGCGACACATAATCCAGGATTGGGATATCGACATGCCCTTCGAAAACATTCTCCGCTTGCGAGGGAGGAGCCTTCGAAATTCTAATATCAGGAATAGGAAAAGACACAATTATGGATTTCCATCTCGAAGATTTATGACGCTTATGCACTACATCCTTGCCTTTTCACCTTCCCTCAAGACTTTGAAAGATGTTAGAAGGCCCAGCTACAGGTTCATTATTGATGGACATATTTTATCATCACCCTCTTCGGTTATTACGATCTCAAGCGCTCTACGTTTAGCCTGTTTCACCGAAGTCGCCTCAGCGTTCCTTCAAATCTTATGCTCTAATTTCGCTAGATTAGCTCGCAGTCCTCCAGTTTCTGTCTGTTAGCACCGAGTCTATGTCCCTTGTTTCACTTGGCACTTTTTGAAGGACCCATACTATTTCTTTAAAATGTGCACCTTTAGGTCGTGGAATTATGGCTGTAAAAGGAAAGAAGATACGAGATTTGGCATCGGTTACTACAAATTCGTGAATTAACGAAGAAAATTATGACACTTATGTCTGGCTAACCATCGATTACTGAATCCTAAAGGGCGTCAGACATAGAACCATTCTGTCTTAAAATAGCTGAGCTTGGTCTAAGAGCCCATCACTACTTGATAGTTCCTACCCGCCTCTAGGAATGTGAACGAAGGACTATCTCCCCGACTCTTAACATTAAATAGGTACCTGATTTCGATCGGAGTCGGGGGTCGAAAAAAATGCTCCATGAATACAATGAATATACTATTTAGCAGAGCGTATCCCTTTGAAGTAACTGTGAGGGGGCGATTCCAAAGAAAGCCGGGACTTCTCCAACATATTGATTGAACGGAGGAAGCGTCCTGGTAGTGCATGAATGCCTGTTGAAAGTAGTAAAACCTTTCGGAGGAGCATGTGGTCTATTGTTCGACCTCGGCAATAAGACGTCGTCCAATGACAAACCATGTCTTAGGCATATATGTCCCAACATATCTTTGGAGACATGGGATGGCATAGAATCTTGGGGGTTCGCAATAAAAGTTGCTCCTGGCAACTTGTCCGGAGCTGGATCGATGACCTCGGCCACGGTGGCCGACAACTCTATTACTGGAAGAGATGAACTTCGGGTTTCTTGCCACTGAGAACTTGTGGATTCTATAGCTAATTAGCTTATCAAAAACCATCATTAGATGATAATAAGCCAATGTGTTCCCCAGTGTGAAGTGTGTGAATGTGTTGTGCAATGTAGTGCTACGTAATATTCAAGAAAATTCGTAGAAACAAAAAGTAAGTGCTTAAACGACAAGACTCCGAAATTCAATTGGAGTGACCGTCATCACTGACCATCACAACCATGCCATCCAGACTTTGAAGACCGATCCAAATTAAAATTTGTTAAAATTTTGTAAAGTTATAGTTCCATCGACGAGCTTCAAAAGGTAGTCAATTACGCGGTTTAGCAGTTAAGTCCAATTGTGCAAGGTCAAAGCTCGACGAAGTCCAATGTTCGACTTTTCATGAAGTTTGTGTCCATTAAAGTCAAAGCTCGGATCATTCATTTCAAAGGCCTTATTTTCGTATCGGCCAGAAATTTCAATTTCGTATCGATCGGTAGCTTATTGACTTCGTATCGACCCGAAGCTCTCATTTCGTATCAACCAGAACCCTTTCGATTTCGTATCAATCAAGTCACACTGGCTTTACATCGATCGAGTTGCAATAAAGTTCGTATTGGTTCGAACTTTTCATTTCGTATCGATCAAACATTTGCTGGCTTCGTACGATCCCAAACCACGAAGTTCGCACCGATCTAAAACCATGAAGTTCGTATCAATCGCTTACTGTGGGTTCAGTTTCTGTTGGAGGCCATTCGATTTCATATCGATTCGATTGATACAAAATACTATCACTCCGGATTGATATAAAATTCATCGTTTTATTAATCCATTTTTCATCGATATGAAACTTATGGCCCAAATCGATATGAAGCCAAGTCTTCTCCTTCCTTTCACCGATACGAAATTGAAGTCGTGCTGCCTTCCATACTTCATCTTCTTCAAAACCACTCGGGTGCCACCCACTCCTTCCTCGACCTCATATCGATCGCCTTCGGCCACTACTTCGTTAAAAACGGTCATGGAGGCAACCAGGACGGCATGGAATTCCAAGTCTCATTATTTTTCGATACAAATTCATGTTTTATTTACCTAGCTTTGGTAATTAGTTGGAAGGATTAGAGTTCAGTTCGATTCGAAGGTAAGAATGGTTTCTCGATTCTATGAAGTCTGGAATGATGCGAATGCCAGAAGAAACCAACGACAAGTAGAAAATTTGGCTAAGTCCTAAGCATATTTATATGGACTCGAATGTGAAAGAGAAAATGATTCGTATCCCGGTGGTAATGAACCGGTCGAAACGGTCAGGAATAAGACGACATGAAAGAGCTTTCTTCATATCCATCTACGGTTGACTGTGGGCGAAGCTTTTCGAATCCATCAATCCATCGACGCAAAGTGAGCAGCCAGGCTGCGCTGGAGCCGCGTGATTTCATCGATATGAAACGGCCATTTCCTATCCAATAAGATTTCATTGATGCAAAGAGCGACCTTTGCATCCATCAACTCGAAACATACCATGGTTAATCCTTCGTATCCATCATCAGGTTACCCCCAGTTTCGTATCCCTTAGTTCAAGTCTCTCCGATACAAAACTTCCAACGATGTCTTGCTTGAATCACTGGATTTCATCAATACGAAGTGCTATTTCGTATCCATAAGCTTCGAGGCCTAAGTTTCATATCATCGATATGAAATGACAATTTCGCATCCATCATTATGAAGGCCGTTTGAGTTCATATCCATCGATGCGAACTACATTAAAACAATAAATAAATTTCTGTCAATCAACATCGATACGAAAACTACTTTTTGACCTTTTACATCGATCCAAGAGAGGATCGATATGAAGGGACGTTCCAAAATAACCATCAAGCATTGTTACAAATCGGATTTCAAATCGATTCAGGAGAGGATCGATACAGAGTTCGATATGAGAAAACTGACGACGACTCATGAACGTATGAACGACAACGAGAGTCAGGTTAGCATACATACAAGCATATCTGTTGAATCGATATCCGTTTTTCAAGATTCATAGGAATTGAATACTCGTCTGGTGACGATTACAACAACAAACAATAGATCACTATCATACAACACTCAGTTACAACAGTACGTAGTATAATAATTGGTAGTCAACGGTTCATGATTTATGTTTCTATGGATCAATCAAAGGTAATAGCTTTCGACAAGAAGACAACAATCATTCAACAAGTTAGATAGAACTTTTCAGAATAAAGATGGCAACTTTACAAAGCATGTCATGTTCACACAAGACGTACTTTGGGGGGCAAATGTTATCCCGTATTTTAGCAAGGCCGTGACATCAAGGAATTGTCTAGAAACCATGGACAGTTCATCCCGATGATCAGTTGTACACAGGTTCACTACGGATGTCGACAAATTTTATCCGAGTCTAGATCGAGCTACAATTGATATGATGAGACAAAAAAAGCTATAGTAACTAGTGTTCCAAATTTCAAGTCAATCCAAGTTCGTATGCTTAAGATACGATCAATGCAGTTCGAGTAATCACCTTGTTCATATCCATCAAAAAACTAAAGAAAACCCTCTTCCGTATCGATCTGGTTCGAATCCATCAGATGCGCATGGTTTCGTATCGATCAGGAGAGTCATGTCCTTCATATCCATCAGTTTTCTGTTGTTCGTATCCATTGAGCCTTAACTGTTCGTATCCATCTACAGAATTGTCTCATATCCATCGAGTGCAACACTTCATATCCATTAGGCAACAATTCTCTTCGTATCCATCAACCAGTAGTATCATTCCTAATTCACCTGGTCAACTGCTGCCATCTTTGTATCGATCCCTTTCTACCCATTTCGTATCGATCGACTAATGGAACAATACGAACTCAAAGCTTTCCATCGATACGAAGTGGTCCACAGTGATCGATGGTAATACACAAATGCCATCGATACAAAGTTGTATCCAGAGGATCGATACGAAGAGCTTACACAAGAATGGATACGAAGCGGCCTCCAGTCACCCATACAAAGTAGCCTACTATCATCGATACGAATAGAGCAGTGATGATCGATACAAACAAAGCAGTGGATCGATGCGAACAACGCTAACCCGTATTGATGCAAGGCACGTTCATAGGAAAGAATCGATCGTTCGACATGAAATATGGATCGATCCAAAAAGCAAGCATCACGTTAACTAACATCATGTGCAGAATCATCAATGCGATATCATTGATACGAACATCATCCATATGAAGAGAACAGCATTCGAAAAGCTCAAACTTGCGTCGATCATAAATCATAATCTACAAGTCAAAATGTCACCAAATTTTCATAGGAGCTTACGTAGAACCTAGAGAATGTTCATGCTAAATATTGACTAGATTGGATTAAATCTTGATCAATACTTTAAATTCATTCGTATCGATCGAGGATCGAGTACGAATGACATGTGATCGATTGTGTGAGCCCACTCACATGCCAGAAGCGGTCTCCCAAGATCTGAGCAAGATATTTGCATCCTACGCCTCTAAATAGCATTCCAGAGTCTACAGAAAAGGGACTTTTAGCTCTCCTACATCCAGACTCCGCCGAAACCATTTTTATACTCAAAGATCATTGTTGTACTCGAAATCCACTGTTGTAATCCGCTGTAACCAGTTGTAATCAGTAAACAAACATCAATAAAATCACTAATTTCATAGTGGATGTAGGCTATACGCCGAACCACTCTATATCCTTGTGTTTCTGCGTGTTTTTCTTATCTGTTTTTGAAGTGTTTGTTAGATAGTCCTCTTTTTACATTTACTTTCTTTATTTTATCTCTTCAAATACTTCCAAAGAGTGTTGTGCCCAATTTCGGTAAAACAGCTACATACTAAGTGTACGGATAATTAGTTCCCACATCAAGTTGAGGAACTAAAATGACCAATTTTGATAGTCGGTTATTTAACTATCAAAGCACAAACAAAATCTAGCACTTAAGCTATCACTGGGCCTAATTTTATTAATCGTTTATAATTCAAAACACTTGCCAATTATTCACTTCAAAATATCTTTAAAAGATAATATTCACAACCATTTCACTTATTGGATATTTGGAAGACATTTTCGTATAATTATTTTAATAATAAGTAAATTGACAACTTATTTTATTTTTAAACCATTTAAATTCCCCTTTGATTAAATCACTTTCCAAAACGTCCATTTTATTTAAAGGATTATTCACTGTCCAAAATCATGAATATAATTCCTTTACCGAATTCATTACTTTTACACATTTAATTTAAAGGATTATTCACTGTCCAAAATCGTGAATATAATTTCTTTACCGAATTCATTACTTCTACACATTTAATTTAAAGGATTATTCACTGTCCAAAATCGTGGATATAATTCTTCAATAAACTTTCATATTTAACTTATCAAATTAAATTGATTTCAGATTTACAAAATAGTGCTTATAAATTCCATTTATATTTCATAAACTTCCACATACAAAATTCCTTTACTAACAAATTACATTTCTTTCTCATTTATAAGTCAAAATCCAATCATAAGTTAATTACTTATAAATCTCTTATTTACAAATTCATTCCTTTCAATCTTATTATTTATGAAATCCATTATAAATTCATTTCTAAATCTTAATTGCAAATCCATATATAAATTTAATTACAAAACCAATTCTAATATTTATAAAACAACATTATAAAATTCCACTTCATTAAATCTTATTTACTTATAATCCTTCATTTATAACTTCATTTTAACACTTATAAAACTCGTTTTTAATTCCCTTACTTTTATTTATAAAATATTGATATTATAAATCTTATATATAAACCAATTATAATAAATTCAAAGAATTTGTTTCTTTTCTTTATCTTGGAAAAAATATAATTATGATCTTTTAGAGCATCCGGGCTTTCCTTTCGATCTGTTCCACCCCTCGTCTAGAAGATAAAATGAAGGCCAGGTAAGTTCAAGGCACTGGTTGCTTTATTCCTAACCTTAGTTACACACTTTGCTTTACCATTTACATCTCACAAGTAGGATAAATGTACTAGTCGTTTCCGCATACTCCTTTCATTTTTAGAAATGATTTATAAAACTTCCAAATCATTATTTAAAACACTTATTCATTTATTTAACCATTCCATAAATCCTTCGAATCACCTTTTGAATACTCTATTAATCATTTAAGAACCTCTACAAAAGATTTGGAAAAGAACGGTTGTCCTAAAACTATTATTTCTAAAGTTAATGAACGCGGAAAAGTGCTACGGAAAGTGCTTTTTAAAGCTATATTGATCAAAATGACTTTTTATTATTTGCAAATCTATTATTATTACTTTAATCACTTTTAAAACATTTTAAAAGATTTATAAGATTTATTTCATATTTTTAAATAATTTTAAAACATCATTTTCAAAGAAATTCAGTTTTGGATTCCGAACTGCAAAACCGCGACTTATTCAATTTTTTTTACTCATATCATAAAATCTACTTGTCGAAATCTCGATTTTCTTTATTCATCGGAAAACTATGGAAATAATAGTGTGGAAAATTTTTATCTCGAAGAATTCTGACTTATATTCCAACTTTTACGCTCATTTGACTTTTATGGCGTGAAATCACGAACCGCCGTTACGTGACGCGCCTTGTTTTTGACTAAATTTATAAATTCTTTTCAAACTTCATGGAAACACTTTTAAATGTTTATAAAACATTTCTAAATCATTCTAAACTCATTTTAAACAATATTTTTCATATTTCAAATCCATTTTCCATTTCATTTCATATTATAGTATTATACATTTTTAATCTTCTTAAATATTTTGATTTCATTAAGAGGCTAAATAATTTCCATGCACTATTTATATGGATTTATATTCTTATTAAAATAACTATGCTTTCTAACCATTTTTCTTACCATTTATCAAAACTAGTTATCATCCATATCACAAACATATAATCAACTATAGTATTGACCAAGTCATCATCCATTAAATCATCGAACATATACTAAACTTTTCATGTTATTAACTTGAAGTATTTTTTTAGAAATTAGTAACTTTAAATATGAGTACTCACCTTTAACCAAATCGATTAATGTCCTACCAACATTCATTTAATCCAACACTTCACTATTGTTTTCAACTTCAGCCAATTTCAGAAAAAATCGGCAGAGCTTCCGCAGTACCTTGAATTTGGTCCTAGCTCCTTGGAATGAAATCGACGGCACTTCATTCTCTTTTTCTTACTCTGGAGCTTCCCGAACTTGCTTTCTTCCTTCCAAATGGTTCGGCCTCCATGGGTTCCAACCTCTCCTCCATCATTTCTTCCAGTCTTAGATGCTAAACCATGTTTTAATGGTATTCTAAAGTCTTTGGCAAAGTTTGGTTATGTTTGGAGTCGATTTGATATGATTTTGAAAAAAGTTAGTAAGGAAAAGAGAGAAGAAGAAGAAGTCATTAAAGAGAGATTCAAGGAGGAGGAAGAAGGTATAAATGATGTGAAAAAAATGAAAAAGTGGTTGGTATTTATAGAAAAAAAATGAAGTGGCAAGTTACCAAAATATCGCTTTACCAAGTTACCAAAATAACATTACTTACTTTTTAAGCAACCTTCTTTTTTTCAATGATTAATATTATATTTCAAATTATTACTTTATGTCGTTTTCAATTAAATATTAAGTAAACAAATTAATAATTATGTTTGATTTATTTGATGTTTTACTTTTGACTTTTGTACTTTTTTTGACTTTTTATGCTTACTTTTTGTTAATTATATTTTATAGTTTTCTTAGTATGTTTAGAAAAATAAACTTGATTAGTAAATTAATTAATACTTATACTATTTGAATATATGTTCATATATAAGAAAATAAAGAAGCGACAACGCTGCGACAACTTTTAATCGACAAAACGTTGATTTTCGACAAAATATTTTATGTTCATATTTTGACATTTTAGTTAAACTATTTATTTATGTAAACCAAATTTAAAAATAAATTTGCATATTTCTATTTAAAAATATAAACACTCATAAATTAATTTAAAAAAAATATTTAATCATTGAAACTTACTTTTTCGAAATCAGCATTTTGTCACTTTTATCGATATAGGCAAATGTTACTATTTTGTATATTCTTCTCTTTCCAAATCATATTTAATATTGTTTGAATCATATAACATTACATATTTTATATTTAAAATTACTTTAAATAGTATATTTTAAAGTGGTCAAATTCGGGGTCGTTACAAGAGAAGACTGGCTTCAAGACAATTACAGGGGTTAACGCTTCATTGGTGGAACAATATGACGGTCGGAGTGCCAGAGGAAGAGTTGACTTGGGATGACTTCAAGAGGAGGTTTGAGCAGAGGTTCTTGTCTGAGGTTGCCAAATCTGCGTTGATGAGGAAGTTTATAGAACTTCTCCAAGGACAGATGTCTATGATCGAGTACGCTGCTAAGTTTGATGAGCTATCTCGATATGGTTATGATTTGGTTAACACTGATGTTAGAAGGAATGATAGATTCATTAGAGGTTTAAGGCCAGAGCTAGGTCGGATGACTATGAATCATATTAGAGAACCTTATCATGTGATAGTGGAGATGACTGTCCACCATGAGGAGATGCTTGCTGTTTCAACTAGGGAGAATCCTATTGAGTCCTAGGGTTCTAAGGGAAGGAAAATAAAATTCTTTAAAAAGAAAGAAGCCTAGAAAAAAGAGGCTGCTAAGAAGGCGAAGGCTGATTTGGTGTGTTATAAGCGTGATAAGAAGGGTCATTATGCCCAAAAGTGTAAAACTGGTAAAGGAAAGAAGCCTGCAGAGAAGAAGAATATGAAATGCTTCAACTGTGACCAAGTTGGGCATTATAAGAAATAGTGTCTAGAGCTAGTCAGAGCGAACGGAGGGAAGGTGATTGCTATTGGACCACCAACTTCTTCTGACCTACTGCAGCAGAGAAAGGGAAGACTGTGATGGTAGGTACACTTTTGATATAGAGTATACCGGTTAGAGTACTTGTTGATACTGGTGGATCACATTTATATCTTAGTATTTGGTTGATAGGTCATGTATAAAACCAACATACCTCATTACTTCTTTAAGGATTGTGAATTCAATAAAAGGGTGTGCAACTCTTGGGATGAGACGTGACCAGTTAGAGCTAGATTTGTTAGGTCATAAGTTTGCGTGCATTTTGTATGTTTTTGATTTCATAGATTTCAAGATCATTTTGGGTATGGATTGGTTGGGTAAGTATAGGGCTAGGATATTTTGTCAGGATCGGAAAATATCATTGAGGCACCCATATAGTCATAACCGAATCATCTTCTCAGTGGAGAATTCCTGTAAGAGTGTTTACGCTTTGTTAAGTGACATGGAGGTTGGAGATGAGCTTAGTCAGGTTCATGTAGCGAGAGAACTTGCAGATGTATTTGAGCCGGTCATTGGATTACCCTTGAAACGAGCTGTTGAATTTCGGATAGACCTTGCACCGGGAGCTAAACCTATTAGTAGACCGCCTATTCGGATGACACCGATAGAGATGAAAGAATTGAAGGTGCAGTTAGTGGATCTAGAGGGATAGAATTTTATAAGAACAAGCAGTTCATGTTAGGGAGCAGCCATGGTGTTTGTGAAGAAACCAGATGGGTCGTTAAGAATGTGCATCCACTGTTGTAAGTTAAACGAAAGAACAATCAACAAAAGGTACCCTCTACCGAGGATATTTGATCTGCTCGATCAGTTGAGTAGAGCTAGAGTATTTTCCCAATTGAATCTGGCAACGGGGTTCCATTAACCACGAGTAGCGGAGGATAGCTTCCTTTGATGGCATTTCGGACTAGGTATGGTTCGTATAATTGGTTGGTGATTCCATTTAGAATGACAAATGCTTCTTCTTTCTTCATTAATTTGATGAACCGTGTTTTTCGAGAGCACTTGGGTAGGTTCGTGCTGGTATCTATAGATAACATTTTAGTGTACTCTAAAGATGAAAGGGAGCATGAGATTCATCTTAGAGTGGTGTTGGAGAGCTGAGGCAGAATCAGCTGAAGGCGAAGTTTTTCGAGTGTCATTTTTGGAAGAAAGAGGTTAAGTTTCTTGGTTATGTAGTTGCAGAAGAAGGATTGTCAGTCGAACTAGTTAAGATCGAAGTTGTCAATAATTGGAAGAGACCAGAAACGATAACCAAGATCAGGAGTTTTCTTGGACTTGCTGGCTATTACTGGAGATTCGTCAAGGATTTCTTGCGGATAACAGAACCTTTGACTAAGTTGACCAGGAAGGAAATGAAGTTTGTTTAGTCCGTCAAATGTGAGGAAGCATTTCTTAAATTAAAGCATTTGTTAACCAATGCACCAGTATTAGTAGTTTCGGATGGTAACGAAGGGTTGGTAGTTTACACTGATGTATGTGATATTGGATTGGGAGCAGTATTGATATAGAGGGGCAAATTATTGCTTATGCATATAGGCAGCACCGAACGAAGTTAGATATCCTACTCATGACTTAGAGTTAACTGCGGTGATATTTTCCTTGAAGCTTTGGAAGCATTATCTTTTGGGTTAAAGATTTGAGTTATTTACCGATTATAAGTTATTAAAGTATTTATTCTCTCAGAAGGAGTTGAATATGAGGCAGCAGAGATAGTTGGAGTTTTTGGATGCTTATGATTTCGATAAGAGTATACTTCTGGGAAAGGAAATAAGGTAGCAGATGCTCTTAGTAGAAGAGATCAGAATGAAGTGTTAGCGATGTTGGCAAAATGGAAGGATCTAGAAGCTTTAGCTAGTTGCGGTGTGCAGTTAAGATCGACGGCTAGTTTTAGTGGAGGTACTGCCATGTTGTCTTGTTTAGAAGTTATACCAGTGTTGATCGAGAGGATATCTTCTAAACAAACAGAAGATCCAGTTTTAGCCGAGAGGATTAGAAGGCTTGAGGCAAGATCAAAGATTGATGACCTAAAGGATTTTAGTCTTGACCAAAGAGGATGGTTGAGAAATAAGCAACGATTATGTGTCCCAGATGTAGAGAGCTTAAGAAGAGAAGTTATAGAGGAATGTCATCGATCGAAGTTTATGATTCATCCTAGAGGGACCAAGATGCATCAAGATATGAAGAGGAGTTTGTATTGGGAAGGCATGAAGAGGGAAGTTGGCTTATTGGTTAAGCAGTGTGTAAACTATCAACAAGTGAAAGCTGAACATCCAAAGCTGAGTGGGTTACTTTAGCCTTTAGATATTTCAGTTTGGAAATGGGATTCGATATCGTTGGATTTCATAGATGGGTTACCAAGGCCAAAAATAGGAAATGAAAGCATATAGGTCATTATGGATAGGTTGACCAAGAGTTCCCATTTCATTCCAGCAAAGTCAACTAGGATGACACCTGTTTTGGCTAAGTTATTTATGACGAACATAGTTTGACTTCATGGGATTCCTAGTAACATAGTCAGTGACAGAGATGCATTATTCACAAGCGAGTTTTGGAGGAGTCTACAAGAAGTATTAGGTACCAAGCTCAAGATGAGTACAACATGTCACCCACAGACGGATGGGTGGACAAAGAGGGTCAACAAAGTACTCAAGGATTTATTGAGAGCCTGTGTGTTAGACTTTAGTAGATCTTGGAAAGATCACCTACATATGATTGTGTTTTCCTATAATAATAGTTATCATACTAGTATAGGAATGGCGCCTTTTGAAGCTTTGTATGGAAGGCCATGCAAATCGCTAGCATGATGTAGATTGGTCTTAGGTCTGGATTTGGTTAGAGAGGCATCGAAAAAGACTGAGTTAATCCAAAGACGGATGAGGGAAGCTTAATCCAGGCAGAAGAGTTACGCTGATAAGAGGCGTAAAGACCTAGAGTTCTCAGTAGGAGACATGGTTTTCATTGAAGTATCACCAACGAAGAGTGTGGTATGATTTGGGAAGTCGGGAAAGTTGCCCCCAAGATATGTTGGACAATTCTAGATTTTAGAAAGGATTGGAAATCTCGCATACGAAGTAGAGTTACCAAGCAGTTTGGCGGGTATTCATAATAAATTCCATGTGTCTCATCTTCGCAAGTATATGCATGATCCAAAAGCTACTTTTCCATAGACAGAGTTGGAGGACTTAGTAGTAGAGCCTGATTTGACTTTTGTTTGACTACCAGTTCGGGTTGTGGCGAGAGATGAGAAGAGATCGAGGACCAAGACAATCAAGTTGGTGAAAGTTCAGTGGAGAGACAACGAGAAAGACTGTACTTGTGAGACGGAAGACAGGATTCGAGAGGCTTATCCTGATTTGCTATCATGGTATTCCTAAATTAGATTTATATGGATTGGTAGCTAGTCTGGTAGGCTAGTACGGTTGTTAGTAGATGTTACAGATGATTGTTATGTTTGCTTGTTAGTCCTTACTGAATTTCGGGGACGAAATTCTTTAAGGAGGGAAGCTTGTAACACCCTTTATTTTATTGACATTATTCAGGAGATTTAACTAGAATAAATTAAATAGAATAATGTAGATAAGGAGATTGAGATTGATTAATAAACTAGGTGGCCGTACTTATTTAAAAATCTATTGAACTTTTATAAATGGTTAGGATATTAAACATAAGGGCATTAGCGTAAATAATCATACTTCCCACCCTTATACTATTCTCATTGGGTTATACCGTTCATTATACTTAAAATAAGAGAAATTATAACCATGAGAATCAAGTAAGGCTGGCCATTAGGAAGAAAGAAGAAAAAAGAAAATCAACTTAAAGCTTAGGATTCAAGTTAAAAGGAATCAATCTCAACCAAACTTCAATTTTCTTATCCAATCTAAGGTGAATAATAATTTCCACATCTCTATTTTAGTTTTATGATCATATGGTTTCAGATTTTAGTGTAAATCTATTTTTATGATATATTGATGACATGCTAGATTTATGATTTATATGGATTAAACAAGGTTATTGAAAATGAGATATATATGGTTTTAGGGTAAAACCGAGATGAAATGATTTTTAAATGCCATTGGAAAATTTTATGTTATAGAAAAGATGATTTTGGAGATGGGTTTCAACTTCCATAATTTTTTGAATTTATGTGAATTTTATATTAATTTTCTAGTGAAGAAAATGATTTATTGGGTTATAAATTAATTACGGCTAAAATAATAGTTATTTGGTTTGAAATTTATATATGTTGGAAAACATATTAAAATAGATTTTTTGGAATTTTTTTAGATTTGTCTAAACTGATTAGATGAATATATAAAATTATTTAAGGTATGAGACTTAAATGTTTTATATATTTAATTAAGGAAAAGGTGCACTTTATAAATAAATCATTATTTAATTCTAAAATTAATGGCAGCACTTTTCTGAAAAGTATTTTTTAACCAATGAGAATTTGACAAACAAAAGCAGTTTATTTACCTCTTTTAAGTTCAAAACAAGAAAACCATGCTTTTAGCATGTTTCAACCATTTTAGCATCAAGCCTTCCGACCTAGACCTTCCGACAAGGTCGAAAGGTTATAGCTTTCGACAAGGTTAAAGTTTAATGCATATGGTATCAAGTCACTTGGTACGTAATGAATTGAACAAGGTCAAAGGGTACTTAGTCGAAAGGTTGGTTGCCAAAGAGGTTGGGGTATGTTTGTTTTATAAATCAAATGCTTACACCTGCTTGCTTTCGAAAAGCAGCTTTCGACTTAGTTGCTTTCGACCAGGTCAATTATTTAAAATAAAGGTTTTAAAACTTTCGACATAGTCGAAAGGTTACTGCCGCTTTATCATTGTTTTGTTTGAACCTTCCGATACATAAAAAAGGTTATTGCCACTTTTTCCAACCTTTCGAAGTTGTTTCTTTCGACAAAATCGAAAGATTTACTTGTTTTAAAACCAGCCGCTTCTCCATGCTTTCGAAAAGTATCAAAGATTTCGATTTAGATGATTTACCCTTTTTTTATAATTGAAGTATAACCCAAACTTTCGAAGGTGTAAAAGGCTGAAGCGAAGAAGGTGTAAAAGGCTGAAGCTGTTGTTTTAAAGAGATGTTTTAAAGCTTTCGAAGCAGAACTTTAGATGGGTCGAAAGGTAGCTTCCAATGAAGTCGAAAGGTTTTAAAATGGATTTTCCATATGTTTTAAATTGAACCCACTGAGTTTTCAAAAGGTTTGCTTTCTAATGCTTTCGAAAGGTTTTGAGTTTTAATTGTTTTGAAAGGTTTTCAAATGCTTTCAAAAGTTTTGAGTTTCAAAGGAGTCGAAGGGTTGCAAAAGATGTATTTTCAAGAACAAGAAGGGTTGGATCCTATTATTTTAAAAAGGCATGATTAAACCCTTCGAAGGGGTTGAAAAATAGAAGCTCTCGACATTGTCGAAAGGTTTTAAAACCCATAACTCTAAATTTTTAAGGAAAACCATGGCTGATATAAAGGAGTTTGTAATGGCTTTAAGCGTGTAATTTTGAAGAAGAATTTGCTTTGATAAAAATATACGTCGAAGCTGTTAACTATGTTTTATGAAATATATTTCAAGGACCTTAAACGCAAAAGAATGGTATTGTTAAATTGTTGTTTTGCTTCTTCAAATAGGATATATTCATATAATGACCCATAACTGTATTTTAGGGAATAAAATGGGTAGAAGAGCCAGCTAGGTTAACTCAATAGTGAATATAAATTTCTTAAAATCTTGAATGAGTAGAATTGCATCCAAGGAGTCAAGGTGACCATAAATATAAGATGCCTAAATTTTTTTAGTTATTGGAGGTAACCAAAAGGTTCATAGTAAACCAATGGAAACTATGATAAAGTAGATATTGGTGTAACCCAAAAGGTTCATAGTAAACCTATGAAAACTATGATTAAGTAGTTATTGGAGAAAACCAACCGGTTCATAGTTAATCCATGAAAACTATGTATTAGGGACAGTTGGCAGGGGCAATTGGTTTGTAGTGAACCCATGAAAACTATACCCGGATTAAGAATTGACACTAGTCATTTGGTTCTTGGTAAACCCATGAAAAATAGGATAAGAAAGTGGCTAATGGAGGTATCGGTAGGTTCCTAGTGAATGCATGAAAACTTGGATGTGAAGTGAGTTACTGGATAAGTCCATAGGTTCCTAGTTAATCCATGAAAACTAGGATAAGGAGATTAATTATTGGAATGACTAATAGGTTTCGAAGGACCCATGAATTAATTAAGTTAACTTGCAGGAGCCTATAGGTTCTTAACAATCCTATGAAAACTATGAATAGGATATGGTGTCTATTAAATATAACAAGGTCATTAGTAAAGTTATGAAATCTAAAATGTTAACAGTGACCCTAGAAACTATAATTATGACAAAGTGTCAGATTAAACCGGGTATGGGAAATCCTAATTATTTTCAAGTATGCATACCATAGTAATATTTTAAAAATGTATGTTTTAACCATTGCGGATGCAGGAGCACGGAATATGGTTTTATAAAGGTTTAGTATACTTGTGAGGGGAAAATCCATTCCATTAAGCGACATGGTCTCACTGGATATCTAAAGAGTTGAGATGTTAGATTATTATTCATACCAGACTTTATGTCCGACTTGAAGTTTTTGTTTTTCACTTAAACTCTCGAATACTCAATTGATTTTGAGTAGTTTGAGATTTAAGGTTCCCAGGTTTTCTTCTTTGACTAATAAAGCTTCTAGAGGCATCAGGGAGGCAGATAGTTATTTAGAGCTTTCATTTTCCGCCTTGTATTTTTTTGTAAAGGCAGATTTATTGCCTTACTCTGATCAACCAAAGGGAAATCTTCATATGTCGCTCTTGGCGTAATTGTAATAATTATAATTTGCTGAACATGGTTAACGTAATTTGGGATTATGTAATTAACATGAAATGTTTTGATTTGAATATGGAAATGTGTTTTTGAATTGCTAAACTTTCCATATTTCTGCGATCTATGTATCATGTATCTAGCACTGCCGTATTTGGTCGCCGAAGATTAATAACTATGATGACTGCAGCATTTATAGCCATTAGTTTTGGGCCTCCAAGTAGGGGGATGTTACAATGGTTCCAAGTATTCGAAAGATATGTTGGATGGTTTTAAAAAACCATAACACCTAAGGTTTTAAGTAATGATACAAAGGATATAGTCGAAAGCCTTAGTTTTTTCAAATTTGAGAACCCAGTCTCGTTTTAAAGTAAATACATGGCAATGTGAAAGACTTTTGAAATGGAATTTAACTATGGAATTTAGGGGAAGCTTTCCTTGAAAAAGATAGCGGGTTAAGGGTATTAACCATATTTCATTAGACAAAACGATTACAAGGAATTTAACTATGGATGCTTATATTGTTATGTTATTTTCTTTTGTAAATATGTTCAATTTATAATTAACCCATAACTGCATTTTGGGGTATTAAAGGTAGAATAAATGGCTAGGTTGGCCCAGTAGTGAATATACATTGAATTAACTCCTATGTGAGTAGAATTGCATCTAGAAGGTCAGATGGACTAGAATATAGGATGACCAAAGCCGATCAAAGATCATTAGTTTAGACAGGTTCTTAGTAAGCCCATGAAAACTATGCATGGAAATTATTATTGTTGGAGGGACGATAATTTCTTAGTGATCCCATAAAATCTATGTCCGGAGCAAGTTATTGATAGAGATCAATGGGTTCATAATCAACCCATGAAAACTATGACATGAGAGATGATATTGGAGAATCCAATAGGTTAACAGTAAGCGTATGAAAACTATGTTTAGATAATGTTATTGGTAGATACCAATAGGTTCTTTATGATTCCACGAAAACTATGAAACAAGATAGACAGTCCATAAGCTTGGAACAGGTTACTAGTTAGCCCATGAAAACTAATAGATTAATAGTGACCCTAGAAACTATAACTGGAGATAGATAGTTAGGTAAATGGGGATGGGAAATCCAAAGTATATCGCATGTTTTCATATCGTCATGATACATTTTATTATGTTATGTCTTAACCATTGTTGATGCCGGTGCGCAATATATGGTTATTATAAATCAGGATTAAAGTACAAGTGAAGGGAAAACCCATCTCGCTAAGCGGCATGGTCTCATGGTATATCTATATGGTTCAAGATGACAGGTTATTATTCGCACTAGTTTTTTTGTCTGACTCGAAGTTTATGTTTTCCCCTCAAAATCTTGGGTGCTCAATTGATTTTGAGTAGTTTGAGAGTTAAGATTTTTAGGTTCTCCTTTAGACGAATGAGCTTCTGGAGACTTGCAGGATGCAAGCTAGTTATTATGAGTTCTTTCTATTTGATTCTGTTGTGTTATTGGTTGCAATGGAAAAGTTGTTTAGTGCCTATACTTAAACTTTGATCAACCAAGGAGGCATCTTCATATGTCGCTCTTGGAATATTTTGTAATAAATTGTAATTTCTCTGAATGTGGCTTACGTTTGGAATTATGTAATGAATCTAAAATGAAATGAGAAATTTGTTTTAAATTGAATTTAATTTTTTTCCATATTCATGTGTTTATGGTATATCAATGTACCTAATATTACCTCATTTGGTCATCGACAATTAATAACTATGGATGATTGCAGCATCCGTAGCGGTTAATTTTAGGCCTCTAAATGAGAGATGTTACAAGTTGGTATCATAGCATAGGTTTATGTAAATTTAATAGAAATTTAAACCTAAAAGATTTTCATAACATAATCCAATGAATCGGAAAATGAGACCAGGGTTTGGGTTAACGCTATAGTAACGTACTTGCATTTGTTATATATATATATATGTGTGTGTGTGTGTGCGTGTGTGAGTATGTATTCCCCTTTTCTCTTAAACAATTCCTCTATATCTTAATAAGGCTTATATGCAGATATACGAGAAAGGAAGACATGGAGGCAAGAAATGAAAGAGGAAATCTCGGTAGAGGAAGCACCACAATAAATGGAAATGCTTGAGCCAATACCAAAAGGAATCCGGGTCAGGAAAATGCTAATCCAACCGCAAATGCCAATGTAGGTGCTAGGATTCCACCATTAGATATAGGGGTAATGTATTAGTTCTTCGTCAATTTGATGCAAGATGGAGCAGCTGGGGGTAATGCTGTGCATGTTGAAGGAGCTAATCATATGGCCCCAATTGGCAATAACTATGCCAAGCTGAGCAGGGATTATACCAGTCTTGGTGGGAAGCCATTTTTGGGAACAAAGGATGTTGTTGAAGTAGAAAACTGGTTATTGCACTGTGAAAGAATTTTTGTCGATTTGGGTTTAATGATAAGCAAAAGAGAAGACTTGCTTCGAGACAGTTGTAGGGAGCAGCACTTTATCAGTGGAATGGTGTTGCCGTAGGAGTTCCTAAGAAAGAGTTGACTTGGGTAGAGTTTCAACGGAGATTTGAAGATTGATTCTTGTCTGAAGTTGCCAAATCAGTATTGCTGAGAAAGTTTATAGACCTAGTGCATAGTGAAATGTCGGTGATTGAGTATGCTATGAAATTTGATGAGTTGTCCAAATACGAATATGCTACCATTTACACCGTCATTAAAAGGAACAAGAAATTTATTCGAGGGTTAAGACCTGAGATTGCTAGGGTGACTATGCCACATCTCCAATCAAAGTACAGTTGTAGTAGGGATGGTAATCTAGAATAAAGAGGTGATTTCTACTTTTGGGAAAGAGAAGCAGGTTGACCTAGGATTGTTAGGGCAAGAAGAGAAAATTCTTTAAGAAGAAAGGAACTCAGAAGGGAGGAGCTGCTAAGAAAGCAAAAGATGATTTGGTTTGTTTTAAGTGTGATAAGAAGGGATATTTTGCTCACGAATGTTGGATTGGAAAAGGAAAAAAGGTTGCATATAAGAAAGGAATGAAATGCTTCAATTGTGACCAGATCGGGCATTACAAGAATCAGTGTCCAAAACCAGCTAGAGTGTACAAGGGAAGGGTCTTTTCTTTGGAATCATCGTCTTCTAGACCAACCACTGCTGAGAAGGGAAAGACTGCGATGGAAGGTACGCTTTTGATTTATAGTATACCAATTAGGGTACTATTTGATATCGGTGCATCACATTTATTTATATCACAGTGTTTGGTAGGTATGTTATGCTTAAAACCTTCATACCTTGTTACTTCCTTAAAGGTTGCGAATCTGAATGAAGGATATGCAACTCTGGGATGGAATGTGACCAGTTAGAGCTTGATTTTTTTAGGTCATAAGTTTGCATGTAGTATGTATGTTTTTAGTTTCATAGGCTTTGGGATTATTTTGGGTATGGATTGGTTAAACAGATACGATGCTAGGATATTTTTCCAAGATAGAAAAATGTCACTAAGACACCCTAATAGTTATAATTGAATTATATATTCAGTGGAGAATTCAAATCTGAGTGCTTATGCTTTGTTAAGTGCTATGGAAGTAGAGAAAGAGTTGAATCGGGTTTTGATGGCAAGGAGTTTGCAAATGTTTTTGAGCCAGTCACAGGACTACCACCAAAGTGAGCCATTGAGTTTCAGATAGATCTTATGCCAGGAGCAGAACTTATAAGTAGACCACCAAGCAGGACGAAACCTACTGAAATGAAGGAATTAAAGGTGCAACTAGTGGATTTATAAGGAAAGAATTTTATTAGACCAAGCAGTTCGCCATGGGGAGCGGCCGCGGTATTCATAAGAAACCGGATATGTCATTAAGGATGTGTATCGATTATCGTAAGTTGAACGAGAAGGCGATCAAGAATAGGTATCCTTTGCCGAGAATCAATGATTTATTTGATCAACTGAGTGAAGCCAGAGTATTTTCCTAATTGGGTTTGGCGAAAAGTTTCCATCAGCTAAGGGTGGCATAGGATAATATTTTGTTGATGGCGTTTCACTAGGTATGGTTTGTATGAGTGGTTAGTGATGCCATTTAGGTTAACGAATGTGCCAGCTTCCTTCGTGGATTTAATGAACCGAGTTTTCCGAGAGAACTTGGATATATTCGTATTGGTATTCATAGATGACATTTTAATATAATCTATGGATGAAAGAGAGTTTAAAGTTCGTCTTAGGGTAGTGCTTGAGATGCTAAGGCAACATCAGTTGAAAGCGAAGTTTTCAAAGTGTCATTTTTGGAAGAAAGAAGTTAAGTTTCTTGGTCCCTTAGTTTCAAATAAGGGTTTTCCCATTGATCCGAATAAGATCGAGGCTATTAACAACTGGAAGACACCAGAGACGGTGACTGAGGTCGAAAGTTTTCTTAGGCTTGCTTGTTACTACCAAAGGTTTATTAAGGATTTCTCGCGGATAGCAGTGCCTTTAATTAACTTAACTAAGAAGGATGTAAAGTTTATTTGGTCTGATAAACATTCCTTAAGTTAAAGCACTTGTGGACCAATGCACTTATGTTAGTAGTTCCAAATGGGAATCAAGGATTAGTAGTGTATATCGATGCTTGTGGAACCGAATTGGGAGCTATGTTTAGGCACAAGGGTAAAGTTATTACCTACGCTTCACGACAGCTTAGACCACTTGAGATATCCTACTCATGATCTAGAGTTGGCTGCAGTGATCTTCGCATAGAAAGTATGGACACATTATCTCTTAGGGGAGATAATTGAGTTATACATAGAACATAAGTCGTTAAGGTATTTATTCTCTCGGAAGGAGTTGAATATGAGACAACAAAGATGGTTGGAATTTTTAGAAGCTTATGATTATGGTATGGAGTATACACCTAGAAAAGGAAATAAAGTAGCAGATGCTCTGAGCAAAAAACATTAGAATGTGGTGTTAGCTATGTTAGTAGAGTGGAAGGACCTAGACGTTTTGCCTACTTGTAATGTGCAGTTATGATCAATTACTAGATCTAATCAGAGCACTGCCATGTTATCCTGCTTGGGTGTTCGACCAGTTCTGATCGAAAGATTGCTTTTAAGTAGAAAGTGGATCCACTATTAGCCAAGAATATTAAAAGGCTTGAGGTTGGATTGAAGGTTGATGATCTAAAAGATTTTAGTCTTGACCAGAAGGGATGGTTGAGAAAGAAGGGACGGTTGTGTGTTCTGAATGTTGGGGACTTAAGGAGAGAAGTTCTTAGGGAATGTCATTGATCAAAATTTACGATTCATCCTGCAGGAACCAAGGTGTATCAAGACATGAAAAGGAGTTACTACTAGGAAGGTATGAAGAAGGATGTTGGCTTGTGGGTAAAGCAGTGTGTGAACTGTCAACAGTCAAGGCCGAACATCAGAAGCCGAGTAGGTTGCTTCGACCTTTAGAGATATCATTTGGAAATGGGATTTGATGTCCATGGATTTTATAGATGGGTTGCAAAGGTCGAATCAAGGAAATGAAAGTATATGGGTCATGGTGAATAGGATGACCAAGTGTTCTCATTTCATTCCAATTAAGTCAACCAGGATGACACCTGTTTTAGCTAAGTTGTGTATGAAGAACATAGTTAGATTACATGGGATTCCTAGTAGTATAGTAAGTGATAGAGATACTTTGTTTACTAGCGGGTTCTGAAAGAGTCTACAAGATGTGTTAGGTACCAAGCTCAAGATGAGTATTGCTTATCACCGTCAGATAGATGGGCAGACAGAGAGAGTCAACAAGGTACTCGAGGATTTGTTAAGAGCTTGTGTGCTAGATTTTGGTAGATCATGGGAGAATCACCTACACTCAGTTGAGTTTTCCTATAATAAAGTTATTAGACTAGTATAGGAATGGTGCCTTTCGAAGCTTTGTATGGAAGATCATGCATGTCACCAACATGTTGGTTATAAATTGAAGACAGATAAGCCTTAGGTCCAGATTAGGTAAGAGAGGCAATAGAGAAGATTGTGTTGATCCAAGGTAGGATGAAGGAAGCTCAGTCTAGACAAAAGAGCCATGCAGATAAGAGGCGTAAGGATCTGAAGTTCTCAGTTAAAGATAGGGTTTTAATTAACGTATCACCATTGAACGAAAAGTCAGGGAAACTGGCACCATGATATGTTGGACCGTTCTCAGTTATAGAGAGGATCGAAAAGCTCGCATATAGAGTAAAGTTGCCAAGCAGTTTGGCAGGAGTCCATAATGTGTTTCATGTGTCTCACCTTCGTAAGTATGTGCATGATCCAGAGACTACTATTCCTTCGACTGCATCGGAAGACTTAAAGTTGAAATAGATCTGACCTTTGTTAGGCAACTAGTTCTGGTTGTAGCGAGAGATGAGAAGAGGTTAAGAAACAAGACAGCCATGTTGGTAAAAGTTCAACGGAGCGACAATGAGAAGGACTGTACTTGAGAGACAGAATATAGGATTAGAGATAACTTATCCTGATCTGCTTTGAGGGTATGTTCTATATTTACATTATATAGACTATTTGCTAGTTAGGCAGGTAGTATGGTAGTTAGAAGATGTTACAGATTATTACTATTCTTAGAATTTGGTCCTTGTTGAATTTCGAGGACGAAATTCTTGAAGGAGGAGAGCCCGTAACACCCTTGATTTTACATAGAATTATTCATGAGATTTAATTTGACGAAGAGACTAAAGTGATAAGGGAATTGAGATTTGAGATCTAATTAGGTTCGTGCCTTAACTAAAAGGAATTATAAGAATGATTTAAAATACTTAAGAGAATAGGGAGGGTAATATGGGAATGGCCGAACCTCATAACCCCTAAAACCCCTACAACCTTTTCATTCTCGTTACATTCTTACAAAAAAAACATAAACAAAAGAAAAGCAAGGCCAGCCATGACCCTAAGAAGAAGAGAAATTCCAATTAGAAGCTAAGATTTAAGCTAGGAAGATTAAAGCAAGAACAAATCTCAAGTTCCCTATCCAAACAAGGTAAATAATGATCTAAACCATCTCTATAAGTCTTCTTGAATGTTTTAATTTGAGTTTAAGGTTTAAATCTGCATTGTAGGATGAATAATGAAATGCTTTGATTTATATGCTATATTATAATTTAAACAAGGATTTTTGTAGAATAATATAATTCGATTTTAAGGTTAAAATCATGCAAATTGATTTCCAAATGCGATGATGTTTGAATGCGTTACGCAAAACATTATTTCGGTGATAGTTTAACTTTTCATAATATTCCAAGCCATGGATAATTTATTATGAATTTTTAATGAAAGGAATAGTTAATTTTGGGTTTAAATTATTTAAGGCAATTAAGTAATGTTTTCGGCCCTGAAATTTTTATTTGTTAAAAGCATATTAAAAGTGAATAATTTTGATTTTTAGGGATTTTTTATAGGTGTTCTACTATGGTTATTAAATTATTCAAGTTAATGGACTTAAATGTTCTAAATGTTTTACTAAGGAGAATGACTTATTTGTTAAAATGATTCATTTGTTAATTGTTGAATTTGGTAGCCTTTTAGAGAAGAATTTTTTATAAAGAATTGGCAACCAATCATAATTCGAAAAATTAGGCAAGTTAGGTAAAAAGAAATTACTTTAAAAGGCAAAAGAATTCAGTTTTTTTTTCTTCGAATTACAACTTCGCCACTTCCATTTGCTTGCTTCCATCATCATTCCCGGTAGGCCTTTCGCACCATTTCGAAACCAATGCACATGGCATGAAGCAATTGATACATATTGTATTTAAGAAATGTGGAAGGAACTATGTCAATGATGTGCTTTCGGGTTAAAACCATTTGTATAAGCTTTCAAATCGATCTAACTTGCCATTGTTTTTAAAGAAGCTATCAGAAGAGTTACCACATTTTGAACCTATTCGATACCTAGCTGCCGCTTTTATGCCTTCTAAATCAGTTAAAGGCTGCTTTTCTTTATATTATTCGAAAGGGAAGCTTTTATCCTTTTAAAATTTTAAAACTGCCTCCTCAATGCTTTCGAAATGGTTGTTTTCGTCACTGTTAATAAGAGTTTTGGAGGCAATGGTTTTGAGAGGTTGATTTCGAAGCTGTCCTCTTCCCCAATTCTTTTATTTGAGATTAATGCTTTGGAAAGGACTGTTTTCGCTTCTGTTCTCTTTGACCCTATAGTTGTACTAAATGTTAAACATAATGGTTTCAAAATGAATACTTTTAGTTGGTTTTGGAGCTATGTTTCCACAAACTCTTACTTGAACCCTATGCTTTCGAAAGGTTTGCTTTAAGTATTTTGAAAGTATATTTTTCCAATGTTTCGAAAGGTATATTTTTCGGTGTTTCGAAAGGAATGGTTCCAAGTATTCGAAATATATATTGGATAGTTTTGAAAGATAACATCTAAGGTTTTAAGTAATGATACAAAGGATATAGTCGAAAGCCTTAGTTTAATTTTTTTTCATATTCATGTGTTTTTGGTATATCAATGTATGTAACCTTACCTCACTTGATCACCGAGAATTAATAACTATGGATGACTGCAGCATCCATAACGGTTAGTTTTGGGTCTCCAAATGGGGGATGTTACAGTAGTATTGATATATTTCCTAGATGAGGTAAGGTACATGCATGTACTATTGAGAAAACTCAAGTTTTATGCATTATACTTAGGCCATCAAGAAATGATAGGTCAGAGTGTGTTACGACCTGACTTTTTCTCCATAAAAAGTCGCATCATCATGAAGAAAGAAAGGGATAGAAAAGAGAAAAGAAAGAGAAGAAAGAAGAAACAGCATCAGAATCTCAACAGCGGAACGAATAAATTATATTAATAACATAAATATTACATAGTATACAACACTAATCAGAGTTACACATAATATACATCACATACTAGACAGTTATAAACACCTGTCTAGTTATACAACTCAGTACAACTTATACAAAGAAAAACCAACACAGAGAACACACAGCGGAACTATATATCTAACGCCGAAGCCTCCTGCTCCATTGCTCCTCCACAATTCGTCAAAAGCTAACCTGAATCCCTTGGCTACTCGTAAAAATTTGAGTACCCAAGAGTTTATGAAAACAGAAGGTAAACTCTGGGTTAGACATGGGTCTGGTGTGAGTAACAGGTTAAAGTTGCTTAACTTTGAAAAACCTTTGGAAAGAAAGGTATCACGTAAGACTTCCCACACATAAACATGGAAAAGTTTTTACCTTACGCTAACCAAAACATTTAATAGGAAATCCAGTGATATTATAATAGGTCTAGGGTTTTTAAGTAAATATGAAATAGCCGAAATTGTTACATTCATTAAATTCCAGCTACTAGCCACAAAAGTGGGTAATACAATCAAAACCGTTGGCACTTATTGGATTGTGGATTCCATCAATGGCAGGGCTACTGGGGTACCGCCCGTCACAGTACATGGCCTAGATCAACGTACCGAGGAGTATGCCCCTCCCCTGCAACATAAGACCGGAACCATCCCTTACTGGACAATCCCAAATAAGACAACCCCGCAGTTGGCGTATGTTCCAACCGCCCACTAAGCCGACATAAAAAGGGACCTCTAGACTGGGGGAAATCTTGTCCTACTTAGGCATGACCCACTTAGCCTTGTTGCACCTCCCCTGTTTTAGCCATTCTCGGTTGATGAAGCTTGAGGCTACGGTTACCTTTAGAGAACACATCTCTTAGAATGCTCATTGTCCACCTGACGATATTCTGAAAGCATTCAATCCATACAAGTTCGTTCCGGTTTCGAACGAAACCGAAGGCATTATCTCGTTACACTCATTTTGGAATCAACCTCAGAGTTAACGATGATAACCCTTGCACTCTAAATCACCATCTCGAACCTGTAAGTACTACCCGTCGAACTCATCTCGGAATCACCCCCAGAGTTATACTGACGAATAGTCCTTACGCCTCGAGTCTTCACTCTTCACAAGAGATTCACGACCTATCGTTTATTTGGATCGGTGTGGTTTTCGGATATCCAAATATGGAAACCCGATCCCAGTCTCATCGAAATCCAAAGCGTGTCTTTTAAGGCTAAGTTGTTTTAAAGGTTTAAAAAAATTCAATTATCTATATACACAGATAGATAAATCACAGATTCACAGTAGATAATCAATATTATCATCATACAGATAATCTATATTATCATTATCAAAAGGTAATCCAAATCATCATCACAATGCAACCAATGCATCCATATCATTCAACATTACTTATCTCATATCTAAGATTCAAACCATTCAAGGCAACAACATCATCCATTCATATAAGCAATGATTAATAATCACACCAAATATAATTAATTTAAAATGAATTAAATTAATTACATCATTTCTAATTAATTTAAAGTAAATTAAATTAATTACTTCACCAATATAAATCTTGCTTATATTACCATTAATTAATTTTCAGTCAATTAATTAATCATCAACCCATTATTTATTTTAATTAATCATCCCTAATTAATTAACCTATAATTACATTCAAGTAATTATCCACTAATTAATTTCTCAAATTAATTATACTTAACCAAATACAGTAAAATCTTTAATTACTTCCTTAATTAATTAACTATAATTACATTAATCCTTAACTAATTACATTAATCCTTAATTAATTACATTAATTAATTCCTTCATTTATTAATTATTTCTAATTAAATCCATTTTTAATTACATCATTAATTATAATAATTAATGATCTCTAATTACATTCTCCTAATTAAATTAATTACATTAAGTAATTAATCTTCATTTAAACCATAATTGTTAAGCACCCATGATTAACTCCATTCAGTAATTAACTACCCTTAGTTACTTCACCAAATAAATTAATTACTCATTAATTAATTATCTTTAATTAATCCCTTGATTAATTTATAAAGTAATTATACTCAAATTACTTCATCATCAAATCACTTCCAATTAATTACATTCAGTAATTACCCATAAATTACTTTCCTAAGTAATTTCTCTTCATTTAATTACATTAAGTAATTATACTCCACAAATCATCAAATGATTAATTTAAATTAATTAAACTGAATTAATTAACTTATCTAATCAAATTAAACTCAATTAATTACAATTAGTAATTAATTCCTTAATTACTTGCATAAGTAATTATACTTAACAATTTACACAAATGATTAACTTTAAATTAATTAATCATAATTAATTATTAAAAATTAATCACATTAATTAATTTTGAATAATCCTTAGTTAATGACCTTCAGTAACTATTTAACAATTCATTAAATATTTTCTAAAATAATTAACTTATTTTAAATCATTATTAATTTACAAATTAATTAATCATTAATAACTCATTAATTAACCCCTAATTATTTAATTAATTAAGAGTTAACTATAACTTAATTAATCATTTATTATTTGGTTAATTAATTATTACATTAATTAAAAACAAATCTTATTTAATTAATGAATCTTAACTTACAAGTTAATTTTTCTAAGAATAATTAATCCTAAACTTTTAAGATTAATCCCTTAATTACTTTGAGTAATCATCTATTTCATTAATTTATAAAATAAATTAATTATCCATTTAATTACCTTAATAATTAAATGCATAACAAATTATCAAATTCTAGTTTTAACTTTAACAAGTTTTAAAAATCAATTTAAAACCTTTAAATTTAAATGATAATTAATACCTTACTTATAAAGATATTTTACAAGAGTTTAAAAACAATTTTTTTTTAAATTCAAACATTTAAATTTACTTATCGTTTAAAATTGTTAACACTTAAATTTATAAAACTTACATTTATTTTAAAACAAAGATTCAAAATCAGATTTGAATCAGTTTAAACTTTGTTTAAACATTTCTTTACATTCAATTTCCAATTTAAATTCAAATTTTCTTTAAAAACATTTTTAAACAATAAACCCTTTAAAGTATTTTAAACAAATTTGAATTTTAAAAACTTATTCATTTTCAACTATGATTCAAATTAAAACTTGAATCCATAATTTAATGTTAGATTTAAAACATACTTTAAATCTTAGCTTAATATCTTAAATTTCAGTTTAAATTTGAAAACATAACAGGATTTTAACCTGAACAAAACTAACTCGAGTTATACATACATTACTCGAGTCTAGTCTTATCCTAGCCTGAACAAAATTCAAATCAACACGAGTAACTCGAGTAACATTTTCACCTGAGTATTACTCAAACTAAAACAGTCAGTTTTTAATATATAAACTTGTATCAACCCAATTACCCGAGCGTACAACTTAATGTGTTCGAGTCGTATGACCTACTACTTCGAGCAAATCACGATTCAAGCCGACACAAACACGAGTTCCCCTTCTCCCCCAAAACAGATGATACACCAAGAATTTCGTGCACCTACACCACCACTTCATCCAACTCCGACCTCCCGCGACCTCACAATCAAGTCGACGGTCATCACCAAACACCAATCCGTCCTTCAAACCAACCGCAGAAACTAGAAATCAAAATCTAGCCTCGAGCTCGAAAAACTGGAACAGTGGTCGAACCTGTAACCGCCTCAAACACCAAGATCAGATCATCAGAAAAACTTCACCTCCGGCCATGAACTCCTCCACACTCCACCAATCATCCACACAAATCTGGGTCAACTCGGTCGCTTATAAAAGTCGTGTCACTCAATTTCTTGCTTACAGAAAAGCTAGGATTAAAATACTTCAATTCCTAATTACTAGTGTCTCACTGCATTAATCCATCAACTACCATTTTTCCCTGAAAACTTGATTATTTCTTCATCACCGAAGAAAACCATGGCCACCCCGACCTCCTAGGTTGTCAGAACCATACCAAAACACTATTTCTGGTTAAACCAGTGATACCCAATCAAATTCAAACTAAAAATTCAAATTTTAGTTTTAAAATTCATATCTTTGATAATGTAATCGGTTGATATTCTTAAATCAAAGAATCTGGATACTTAAATTCTTACTTTCAAATGTTTGCTCTGTAGTATTTATGTTTCAGAGGCAATACAGGTTTTTCTTTTTATTTTTATAAAATTTAAACTTTAAACTTATATAACAAAACTATATTTGTTTAAATCTTAGACCTTAACACAAATTAAATCAACTGAAATGGAATTTAAGCAAATTCTATAACCTGGAACTTAAGAATAGGAAACAATTTACACTGCAGCATGCATTACAACATACATTCATATATGTACCAGTGATAAGCTTGAAAACATACAAACATTTTATTTCTAGAGTAAAACAGCAACTAGATTCATATTTAAGTTATTTAGTATAAAATGTTACTCACAGATTTTATGAGTAGAGCCTCTGTGTTAATGAAGAACTTGAATCTGATTGGTGCTTTAAATTTGAAAACTTCAGATTTCTTCTTTTATTGCTTATGAAATTTGACCTTCAATTTGCCTTTAAAAACTTCCATCTTGATTTTGTACAATGCTAGCTTCCTGATGCATGCTTCCAGATTCATTTGCATGTTTCCAGAAAATGCAGGCATTGTTGATTTAAAACAGAATTGAAGGATCTTCAGTTGCATGTTTGCTTTTCTTTTAAAAAACTTAAGTTTGCCTGATTTAACAATTTGCATGCTTCCAGGAAATGATGCAGGCATGGATTGAGCTATGTAGTTACATGCAGATTTTGGAAATTTTGCAAATTGATTTTCAAGCATTTCAGTTTGAAGAGGGTTTCTAGATAGCTTTTGGTTTAGAGGGGAAATTACAGGATTTTGTTGAACAAGGTTTCTGTTTTGATCAAAAATGAGTTTGGATTTCAGATCTGAAAATTCTCTTAAAGTTTTGAAAAAAAAAGAATAGAAAAGAAGATAGAACGAGGAGCAATGTTTTTATATAAGAATTTTTTTTGATTCAATAAAAAATAAAAGAAAACGAAAAATAAGACACTTGTTCAAATTTTATACATTTATCACTTTGATAATTTTATAACTTAACACATGTCTTTTAAGTCTTAATAAACTTACACATGTCTTAAGAGCATTTTAATTTTAATTTTAAAATGTAAATAAAAACTTTTAAATCTTATTTTATTCTTATGTATATAAATAAATAAATTTCTTCCTTTTTCTTTATAGAAAAAAAATGAAACAAAACAATTTATAATTAAAAGCTTATTCAATTATTTTAAGTGTTTATTCTTTTAAATTTCACTACATCAAATTCAAATTTAAATTAAATTATCAAATCCAATTTTAAAAATCAAGTTATATATAGATGCACATATAACTCTTATTAAAATTAAAAATAACAAATCCTATTTCTAACAAAATTTATTTATGTTTATAAAAACTAAGTACTATCATTATTATTTGAAAATAACAAATTAACAATTTTAAATGATTTATAAAAGATATTATAATTTACTTCTATTACTCAATATATTAAGATCATTTGTAAATTGTATTTTAAATTCTTACATAAAATTTCAAACAATATTTAAAAATAAAATAAAACAAAGCTTTGATGTTAATCTAATTTAAATTCATATTTAAACTAATTAAAATATGAATTTAAACAAATAAGATTTACTCTAAGTATAAACCATATAATTATTTATTAAATTGTGTTGAAAAGTTAGATGTTAAATTTAAATCAAATTTTAAATTTACTAAAAATAAATTAGAATTAGAAAATCAATTCATTTACTAAATTCAAAATCAAAGTTTATCAATTTACAATATACACAATTATATATATTATAAACAGAAAACAATTTATTAGCTTTTAAAAAGATAAAATCATCCAATTTAAATATTTATTATCAAAATTTATCAAATCAATTTAATTTTAAACACAGATTAATAAATTTATATTGCCAAATTTTCGGGATATCACATTCCTCCCCCCTTAAAAGAATTTCGTCCTCGAAATTTAAAAGCAAAGGTAATTTAATAATCTATCTTAAGATTTTGTTTTAAAACACAAGCATATATTAATCATATGCTAACAACCATAGTAACCAATTCATTTAAACAAACAAATCCAACTATCCAAACAAAAATTCTGGATAGGATTTTCTAGAGTTTCCCAAATATATATATACCGGGATACTCGCTCTACAGAATTCAAACAATCAATACTTTTGAGCTACATAGCTCCAATCCAACAAGATCTACAAAACTAAAGAGCATATCAAACTACAGACAGGTCTGACTCAACAATCACATCCTTCTGAACTGCTGGTTCCTCAACCAGAGATAGATCATACACGTACTCCCTCAGAGATACGTGAAACACAACGAATCCCAGTTATCCAAACTGAAAATTCAACCTTGAAAATCAAACACCAATCCTCACAAGAACACAGAAAAGATCCAAACATCTCAGAGCTGACCTTCCAGCCTTACTAAATCTTAACGCTCCTTAGATCGGATAAAACTTACCCAAAATCAAATCTCCGACTTTGGAATCCAAATTCCTTCGTCTCTTATCTACAAACACTCTTGACGATTCCCGGGCTACCTTCACCCCTCCCGATCAGCTCAACCTTCGTTGATGTCTCTAGAAACAAACTGGACCAAAACAATCCAACAGAATGTTCTCCTCAAGATCAATACAAAACCAAGAACACCAACTCTACTTCACAAACATCAGAAGACTAACTTACTTCTCCTATTCGGAAAAGATAAAACAAAGCACTTCTAAACAGCTTCCGCTGCACAACTCTGATCTGGAGTAGAAGAAAAACTCGAGCACAAACTGGACAACACATCTCAGAAATATGGTCTAACAGATCCATAAAAAAACTCAGATGCCCCACCTGATCCTTCTACTAAACTGAACCATGGTAGCACTCCTGGAATCCAGTCGATAAGAAAACTCAACCTCCAGATGCGGACAAACTTCTCATAGATCAAGAGAACACCCAAACTATCGCAAGTCACTTTTGCGATCAACCAGTCCAATATCCAAAGAAAACTGTTCTCTCTTTGTCAATCAGGACAGCTTACGCTTAACTAGCCAATCCATCGAAGAAATGGATCCGCTCTGCTGCTTCTGAATTCCATCTTCAGAAAAACTGCTAACTAGAAGATCTTCTTGCCAGCACAGAACACTTCGAGCTGCACCGCTGACACTGACGCCAAAGTCTTCCTAATCCAAAGCTCTTCGAGAAACTCAGACCTCAAACCAAACAGAAACATCTTGCCGAACCTAGTCACAACATCGAAGCAGATATACATCTTAAACTTGTTCCAAAGAAAAATCTTTGGAGACATCCCTAGTCACTGCGTCTCATCACACAGCTACTAATTCCTGAGGTATCAGGATACCATTATTTTCTTCTGCCCAACCGACAGATCCAAACTCTACTCATCCAACTTAAAGATAGACTCTGAATCTTAACATGTTACCTTCAGAGATCTATGAAATCTCTACACTCTGTACAACTCACTCGAGACAATATTAGGTCTACAGTCTCGACAGATACACTTCCAACCTCAACAATCAAACTCCAACCAATTGTAGTAGTCTTGTTACACACCCCACTACCTTATCTACCTTTATAACTTATATTGGAAAACCTGTACAGGTAACCCAAAAAATAGGTAGAAGTATATATATATATATATATATATATATTAAAATTACAAATACGCTCTCTCAAGAAAGAAATTACTTCAAAGCCTAGGTATTCACTCAACCTAGTGCTCTGATACCAACTGTGACGACCCGACATTTTCTCCACAAAAAGTTGCATCATCATGAAGAAAGATTAAAGGGATAGAAAAGAGAAAAGAAAGAGAAGAAAGAAGAAACAACATCAGAATCTCAACAGCGGAACGAATAAATTATATTAATAACATAAATATTACATAGTATACAACACTAATCAGAGTCACACAGAATATACATCACATACTAGACAGTTATAAACACCTGTCTAGTTGTACAACTCAGTACAACTTATACAAAGAAAAACCAACACATAGAACACACAGCGGAACTATATATCTAACGCCGAAGCCTCCTACTCCATTGCTCCTCCACAATTTGTCAAAAGCTAACCTGAATCCCTTGGCTACTCGTAAAAATTTGAGTACCCCAGAGTTTAAGAAAATAGAAGATAAACTCTGGGTCAGACATGGCTCTGGTGTGAGTAACAGGTTAAAGTTGCTTAACTTTGAAAAACCTTAAAGGTATCACGTAAGACTTCCCACACATAAACATGGAAAAGTTTTTACCTTACGCTAACCAAAACATTTGATAGGAAATCCAGTGATATTATAATAGGTCCAGGGTTTTCAAGTAAATATGAAATAGCCGAAATTGTTACATTCATTAAATTCCAGCTACTAGCCACAAAATTGGGTAATACAATCAAAACCGTTGGCACTTATTGGATTGTGGATTCCATCAACGGCAGGGCTACTGGGGTACCGACCGTCACAGTACGTGGCCTAGATCAACGTACCGAGGAGTACGCCCGTTCCCCTGCAACATAAGACCGGAACCATCATTTACTGGACAGCCCCGAACAAGACAATCCCACAGTTGGCGTACGTTCCAACCGCCCACTAAGCCGAAATAAAAAGAGACCTCTAGATAGGGGAAAATCTTGTCCTACTTGGGCATGACCCAATTAGCCTTGATGCACCTCCCCTATTTTAGCCATTCCCGGTTGATGAGGCTTGAGGCTACGATTACCTTTAGAGAACACATCTCTTAGAATGCTCATCGTCCACCTGACGATGTTCTGAAAGCATTCAATCCATACAAGTTTGTTTCGGGTTCGAACGAAACCGAATGCATTATCTCGTTACACTCATTTTGGAATCACCCTCAGAGTTAACGACGATAACCCTTGCACTCTAAATCACCAACTCGAACCTGTAAGTACTACCAGTCAAACTCACCTCGGAATCACCCCCAGAGTTATACTGACGAATAGTCCTTACACCTCGAGTCTTCACTCTTCACAATAGATTCACGACCTATCGTTAATTTGGATCGATGTAGTTTTCGGATATCCAAATATGGAAACCCGATCCCGGTCTCATCGAAATCCAAAGCGTGTCTTTTAAGGCCAAGTTGTTTTAAAGCTTTAAAACAATTCAATTATCTATATACACAGATAGATAAATCAGAGATTCACAATAGATAATCAATATTATCATCACACAGATAATCTATATTATCATTATCAAAAGGTAATCCAAATCATCATCACAATGCAACCAATGCATCCATATCATTCAACATTACTTATCTCATATCTGAGATTCAAACCATTCAAGGCAACAACATCATCCATTCATATAAGCAATGATTAATAATCACACCAAATATAATTAATTTAAAATGAGTTAAATTAATTACATCATTTCTAATTAATTTAAAGTAAATTACATTAATTACTTCACCAATATAAATCTTGCTTATATTACCATTAATTAATTATCAGTCAATTAATTAATCATCAACCCATTATTTATTTTAATTAATTATCCCTGATTAATTAACCTGTAATTACATTCAAGTAATTATCCACTAATTAATTTCACAAATTAATTATACTTAACTAAATACAGTAATTAATCTTTAATTACTTCCTTAATTAATTAACTATAATTAATTACATTAATCCTTAATTAATTACATTAATTAATTCCTTCATTTATTAATTAGTTCTAATTAAATCTATTTTTAATTACATCATTAATTATAACAATTAATGATCTTTAATTACATTCTCCTAATTAAATTAATTACATTAAGTAATTAATCTTCATTTAAACCATAATTTTTAATCACCCTTGATTTACTCCATTCTGTAATTAACTACCCTTAATTACTTCACGAAATAAATTAATTACTCATTAATTAATTATCTTTAATTAATCCCTTGATTAATTTATAAAGTAATTATACTCAAATTACTTCATCATCAAATCACTTCCAATTAATTACATTCAGTAATTACCCATAAATTACTTTCCTAAGTAATTTCTCTTCATTTAATTACATTAGGTAATTATACTCCACAAATCATCAAATGATTATTTAAATTAATTAAACTGAATTAATTAGCTTACCTAATCAAATTAAACTCAATTATTTACAATTAGTAATTAATTCCTTAATTACTTGCATAAGTAATTGTACTTAACAATTTACACAAATGATTACCTTTAAATTAATTAATCATAATTAATTATTAAAAATTAATCACATTAATTAATTTTAAATAATCCTTAGTTAATGACCTTCATTAACTATTTAACAATTCATTAATTATTTTCTAAAATAATTAACTTATTTTAAATCATTATTAATTTACAAATTAATTAATCATTAATAACTCATTAACTAACCCCTAATTATTTAATTAATTAAGAGTTAACTATAACTTAATTAATCCTTTATTATTTGATTAATTAACTAGTAATCATTAATTAAAAACGAATCTTATTTAATTAATGAATCTTAACTTACAAGTTAATTATTCTAAGAATAATTAATCCTAAACTTTTAAGATTAATCCCTTAGTTACTTTGAGTAATCATATATTTCATTAATTTATAAAATGAATTAATTATCCATTTAATTACCTTAATAATTAAATGCATAACAGATTATCAAATTCTAGTTTTAACTTTAACAAGTTTTAAAAATCAATTTAAAACCTTTAAATTTAAATGATAATTAATACCTTACTTATAAAGAAATTTTACAAGAGTTTAAAAACAATTTTTTTTTTAAAATTCGAACATTTAAATTTACTTATCATTTAAAATTGTTAACACTTAAATTTATAAAACTTACATTTATTTTAAACCAAAGATTCAAAATCAGATTTGAATCAGTTTAAACTTTGTTTAAACATTTCTTTACATTCAATTTCCAATTTAAATTCAAATTTTCTTTAAAAACATTTTTAAACAATAAACCCTTTAAAGTATTTTAAACAAATTTGAATTTTAGAAACTTATTCATTTTCAACTATGATTCAAATTAAAACTTGAATTCATAATTTAAAGTTAGATTTAAAACATACTTCAAATCTTTGCTCAATGTTTTAAATTTCATTTTAAATTTGAAAACATAACAGGATTTTAACCTGAACAAAACTAACTCGAGTTATACATACATTACTCGAGTCTAATCTTATCCTAGCCTGAACAAAATTCAAATCAACTTGAGTAACTCGAGTAACATTTTCACCTGAGTATTACTCAAACTAAAATAGTCAGGTTTTAATATATAAACCTGTATCAAGCCAATTACCCGGGCCTACAACACAATGTCTTCGAGTCCAATGACCTACTGCTTCGAGCAAATCACGATTCAACCAGATACAAACACAAGTTCCCCTTCTCCCCTAAAACAGATGATACACGAAGAATTTCGTGCACCTGCACCACCATTCATCCAATTCCGACCTCCCGCGACCTCACGAGCAAGTCGACGGCCATCACCAAACACAAATCCATCCTTCAAACCAACTGCAGAAACTAGAAATCAAAATCTAGCCTCGAGCTCGAAAACTGGAACAGTGGTCGAACCTGTAACCGCCTCAAACACCAAGATCAGATCATCAGAAAAACTTCACCTTCGGCCATGAACTCCTCCACACTCCACCAATCATCCACAAAAATCTGGGACAACTCGGTCGCTTATAAAAGCCGCGTCACTCAATTTCCTGCTTATAGAAAAGCTAGGGTTAAGATACTTCAATTCCTAATTACTAGTATCTCACTGCATTAATCCATCAACTACCATTTTTCCCTGAAAACTTGATCATCACTTCATCACCGAAGAAAACCATGGCCACTCCGACCTCCTAGGTTGTCAGAACCATACCAAAACACTATTTCTGGTTAAACCAGTGATACCCAATCAAATTCAAACTAAAAATTCAAATTTTAATTTTAAAATTCATATCTTTGATAATGTAATCGGTTGATAATCTTAAATCAAAGAATCTGGATACTTAAATTCTTACTTTCAAATGTTTGTTCTGTAGTATTTATGTTTCAGAGACAATACAGGTTTTTATTTTTATTTTTATAAAATTTAAACTTTAAACTTATATAACACAACTATATTTGTTTAAATCTTAGATCTTAACACAAATTAAATCAGCTGAAATGGAATTTAAGCAAATTCTATAACCTGGAACTTAAGAATAGGAAACAATTTACACTGCAGCATGCATTACAACATACATTCATATATATATATATATATATATATATATATATATAGACACACACACACACACACACACACACACATCAGTGATAAGCTTGAAAAAACATACAAACATTTTATTTCTAGAGTAAAACAACAACTAGATTCATATTTAAGTTATTTAGTATAAAATGTTACTCACAGATTTTATGAGCAGAGCCTCTGTGTTAATGAAGAACTTGAATCTGATTGGTGCTTTAAATTTGAAAGCTTCAGATTTCTTCTTTTATTTTTGCTTATGAAATTTGAATTTCAATTTTCCTTTAAAAACTTCCATCTTGATTTTGTACAATGCTAGCTTCCTGATGCATGCTTCCAGATTCATTTGCATGTTTCCAGAAAATGCAGGCATTGTTGATTTAAAACAGAATTGAAGGATCTTCAGTTGCATGCTTGCTTTTTTTTTAAAAACTTTAGTTTGCCTGATTTAACAATTTGCATGCTTCCAGGAAATGATGCAGGCATGGATTGAGCTATGTAGTTGCATGCAAATTTTGGAAATTTTGCAAATTGATTTTCAGGAATTTCAGTTTGAAGAGGGTTTCCAGATAGCTTTTGGTTTAGAGGGGAAATTACAGGATTTTGTTGAACAAAGTTTCTGTTTTGATCAAAGATGAGTATAGATTTCAGATCTGAAAATTCTCTTAAAGTTTTGAAAAAAAAAGAATAGAAAAGAAGATAGATTGAGGAGCAATGTTTTTATATAAGAATTTTTTTTTGATTTAATTAAAATTAAAAGAAAACGAAAAAAAAGACACTTGTTCAAATTTTAAACATTTGTCACTTGATAATTTTATAACTTAACACATGTCTTTTAAGTCTTAATAAACTTACACATGTCTTAAGAGCATTTTAATTTTAATTTTAAAATGTAAATAAAAACTTTTAGATATTATTTTATTCTTATGTATATAAATAAATAAATTTCTTCCTTTTTCTTTATAGAAAAAATAAAACAAAACAATTTATAATTAAAAGCTTATTCAATTATTTTAAGTGTTTATTCTTTTAAATTTCACAACATCAAATTCAAATTTAAATTAAATTATCAAATCCAATTTTAAAAATCAAGTTATATATAGATGCACATATAACTCTTATTAAAATTAAAAATAACAAATCCTATTTCTAACAAAATTTATTTATGTTTATAAAAGCTAAGTATTATCATTATTATTTGAAAAAAACAAATTAACAATTTTAAATGATTTATAAAAGAGATTATAATTTACTTCTATTACTCAATATATTAAGATCATTTGTAAATTGTATTTTAAATTCTTATATAAAATTTCAAGCAATATTTAAAAATAAAATAAAACAAAGCTTTGATGTTAATCTAATTTAAATTCAAACTAATTAAAATATGAATTTAAACAAATAAGACTTACTTTAAGTAATACCATATAATTATTTATTAAATTGTGTTGAAAAGTTAAATGTTAAATTTAAATCAAATTTTCAATTTACTAAAAATAAATTAGAATTAGAAAAACAATTCATTTACTAAATTCAAAATCAAAGTTTATCAATTTACAATATGTACAATTATATATATTATAAACAGAAAACAATTTATTAGCTTTTAAAAAGATAAAATCTTCCAATTTAAATATTTATTATCAAAATTTATCAAATCAATTTAATTTTAAACATAGATTATTAAATTTATATTGTCAAATTTTCGAGATATCACAGAGTGAGAAGTCTCTCTTGATTTGTTGAGCACACTCAATTTCAAGGTCAAGATTAATGCAAAGAATATGATTAGGAGTTATAAATGACATAATAGATAAAGTGTTATCCATAGCTTATGGGCCCATGGTTTGTTGAGCAAACTCAGGTTCTGAATCCAAAGGTAAGCGAGTCCTAACTCACTAGAGTAATCAAATGATCTATATATTTATCTTAAGGCTTTAAGGAATATAAAATCTAGTGGGAGCTTTGTTAACAAAATGAAATAATAACGTTTAATCATTTTAATATTGTAGGAATATATGCTATATAAAGTTAAAATAATCCATTTCAATGAATATACACAATTAATATAACTGATAAAATTGTTTATCAATCAAAATATACAAATGAACTGAATTAGGATCGATTAAAGAAATATAAAATATACTTACCAATAAGCCTGTTGGCATGTTGCCACTTCAATCCCCATGCAAGAACCAAAATATATAATTAGTAAATACATTCGTACCTTGGTCACTTAAGTGTTTATTTTTATGAGGTCGTATATTGTCTTATATGAGTTTTAAACACTAAAGCTATACCAGAATTTGGATATTTGATCCATATTCGAGCATATATAAAAGGCTGTATGTTGAATAGCATCGTTCATGTTCTACAAAATTTCGGTGAAAAAGTCTTGCTCGAAATGAGTAAGTGAACTATAGTTGAAGGTCATGTGTTCGATATGATTGAATACAATAAGGATTTTGTTGTGTTAGAACCAACACTATACCGAGGACTAAGATCAACCTAGGAGTTCTATCATTGAAATATCAGTTTTTGATTGGTTTATTCAAGTGCGACCTATCTGATATCTGTGAAATGGTAAGGATGTTAGAATGCACTTTTATAAAGATTTCAATACAGTCTTATAGTACAGGTTCCTTTAGAATGGTTTGACCATTGGGAAAGGGGAGTGATTGTCCGAGAGTGGACGTAATATATGCATAGTTGGGATGAAGAGAGTGAATGGTCATCTCTACATCATGAAGAGATGTCAAAAACGAGAATTTTATAAAATACTAATAGATACTTAATATGAAATGCAAAATGTGATTTCTATTCCAAATGTATTTTCGCATAGAAAATTGTTTCTATGAGAGTTAATTCTTTCATTTCAAGATATTCAATTTACTATAAACCAGTTATAGTGAATGAAATAAATTATATATAATAAGTGGTTGAATGAAGTTTGCATTTCATGTGTTGTTATTGTAATAGCAGAAATAGTGGAAGCATACCATACGACACTTATTAGTAGATGCATCAAGATACGAAAGATTGTCTTCGTATATATACCAAATGTTATTTGTGAAATAATTACTGTTATACAATATTTATTGAAAATATATTTACTTTTAATTTATGAATATTATGAATATTCTTTGTAAAATAAATCTATTATAATAATGGTATCTGTTTTCATGATAAATGTTATGCACTATCTATAGTAAATATGAAAGTATTTAAAAAAATTAACAATTATTTTTGAATTATGGGCTAGGCCATATTTTTTATAAATAATTTTTTAATCATATGATTGTGAATCAGATGGTCCGGACTTGTGAATTGTTTCTCTAATAATAAGGGAAATGCACCAATTTAGTGGGAGTGTAAAAAGAGTTAATCAACTCTTTGGATTGATACACACACACACACATATATGCAATCCAAGGTTTACTAATACCAAAACCGATCCACTTTCTTTGTTAAATTCACCAACGAATTACCGAGACACGAACATGTGAATTTGATAAACAAGTAGTATGTCTATGATAAGTTCATAGAATATAAAATAAAAGCAGAAAACATAACATGCAAAGAAAATAAAACATTTTGATTGATCGAATAGGTAATAATATTAGAAAGAGTTCAAATGTACATAAAAAAGAGTAAGATTCAATATCAAAGTCATTCCCCCATGTAATACATAATGATGCAAGGAGTAATCAGACTTTGTTAGATAAAGTATGATTGATGATAAGTGAAGTTGAGTTAACTTGTTTTTGTAAAGATGTGTACTAAAGAGTAAATACATATGTTAAAATAAATTTCATCTAAAAACATAGTCTATGAGATCGTATAAGATATGAATTGATAAGGAACCCCTATATTGAATAGTTTAAGATTAATTAGTGCTTGACTACTTTATATTATGAACATAAGTTTCATAATCTATAGTAAATATAAAAGTATTTAAAAAATTTAACAATTATTTTTTAATTATGGGCTAGGCCATATTTCTTAGAACTAATTTTTGAATCAAATGATTGCGAATCATATTTTACCAGACCCAGTGAATTGTTTCTCTAATAATAAGGGAAATGCATCCATTTAGTGGGAGTGGAAAAAGAGTTAATCAATTCTTCGAATTGATATATATATATATATATATGCAATCCAAGGTTTACTAATACCAAAACTGATCCACTAACTTCATTAAATTCACCGATGAATTATCAGAGACGTGAATATATGAATTTGATAAACAAGTTGTATGTCTATGATAAGTTCATAGAATATAAAATGAAAGCAGAAAATATAACATGCAAAGAAAATAAAACATTTTGATTGATCGAATACTCAAGAAACACCACCTTCATAATGGAAAATTTTCTTTTATAAGTTAGAACTAGTACAGTAGATTTGGATACAATACAAAGACTTTAACATAGAAATAGAATACGTAAGGTGAAATAAAACTAAACAAGGCTAAAAGGACATAACTCATTAGAATGTATAATAAGAATTTTCATAAATAAAAAAAATTCCGAGTTTCTTATCAATATCAAGAGAGAAAATTGTTAGTAATAATGATTTCCTCAGTTGTCAATAAGTCATAAAGAGTACAGACTCTGCCATATGGAGCAATGCTTTACATTTGAAACAGGTTCCTATCAAAATATAACTTTGATAGTTGTACTCGAATGAATATGATCCACCGCTCGCAAGCGTGTCTTCAAGAAGATCAATGCAGTTGGAATTATATATAGAAATGTTAATAGAATGACTTCATCAATTTCAAATGTTGAAATTAGCAAAGTAATTTTACTAGTTAACATGCTTAAGTCCATTCGAATTCTACATGTAGTTATCACATAATTTCATTTTTGAGTTTTCACACATTGATGTTGGAACAAAATTTCTAAATAATGATTTAAGAGACTGTTTGTTCATAACAACCAAAACATCTCAAAGTCATTGGGAGCGAAGACTTTATTAGTATGTTTTAGATATGATCCAAGAGAGGATACAACATGGCACATGATAAGCGTCAGAATTGAGTAAATATTTTGATAGAAATATTAAATAGTTTGATTTTCAGTCAAAATGCAGAGGAATTACGTGTCCATAAGAAAGAAAATTAAAGGTACTAAAGTATTTATAGTGCTATAAGAAAATAACATATTACTGATTGTTTGCAATGAACCTGCGTTAAAATTGGTTCAATATGGTTTTTTAATTATCGATATAGGACTTGATAAAGATATCTTTAATACTTGACATAAAAAGACGTTGGGATTGTCCCAGTCTATATACACAAACACCATATTAAAATATATAATATGGAACATATGATGTTGATCCCTTGTGCATCAGCAATAGGGATCACCACATATGTTATGTTGTGCAATGTACTAGAGTTTGCTTATGAGTGAGATTTTTCATTCTCACAACCCCAACTAGTTTATAAGTAACTACGGTGCTAGATGCTTTCGTAATTAGAATAAGCAGATTATGTAATATAAAATTTTTCCTTAAAAGGGGCAATTATGTTGCTTAAGTTTACATAATTATGTATAAGCATTTTAACTATATGTTAAAATATTAAATACACCTTCAATAACAAGTTCAATCAAGTCTAACAGAATCTAGCGTAGGAAACAAGGAAATAAATGCAGTAAAGTAAATAGGCATAAAGATTTACATAGTTTTGATACTAAGGAATCCTATGTCTATTGGTCAATTCTCTCTTCTTATAGTCCTTTTCTAGTACAATTTCTGCATTTTAATGGCAGATAATACAAAATTTTCAGTATCTTGTTCCTAGAAATAAAGATTCCATCCTTTTACTACTATAGTACCTACCCTTTTATAGCAAATATAACAATACATGGAGTACTAACGTCATATCTTTGTACCCTTCCTCCACCATTAGATCTTGCTACGTGTATTTCATCTATAGGCTTTGTTAAATGTCCACGGATTGTTAAAGTGGATATATGTAGGAGAAATTACTTTAGCAGTAGAATTTAATGGTTAGCCCCTACTTTAAATTTTGAAATGTTGTGCTTGAGGTTGTGGTTATGGATACCTTTGTGTTTGATTGGTGCTGACATAGTATGTGGAATTTTGTTTTGGTACCATGTTTTACTATCACTTTTCCCATAGTTGCGCAATAGGTCTGGGATGTAGTTCGCTTGGGCTAAGGCAGTGTAGTCTGACTTTGTTCTAGCATCATAGATTGACTACGCTACTGGAAACACAATATGACTTTGTAATAACATCAGTGTATAACTTTGTAACGACATACCATGCTATTAGCAACGCAGTTTGAATTTTTCATGGCATCGTAGTTTGATATGCTACTGGCAATGTAATTTGACTTTGTAATGACATCACAGTTCCATTAAGCTTTTGGTGGTGCATTATAATTAAGCCTTTGGTAATGCAGTCTCCTGCTGGTTGGGTTTTATCTAGGTTTACTTCATTCTATGTTTATGGTATGCTGTGTTGTTAATAGTTGGGCACTGAGTATGGGCTATGCGGCTTTCACAAGAGTTCATGTTAGGTTTTGCTTGTTGTATTTTTAAAACATATGCGGTTCCTTTTCTAGACACACAGTCCCTTTTGTTTTCTTGCTACTTTACACAGGCCTACAACCCTATGCACCTGGACTTACACACTCGAAACTTATAAAGGAAAAAAAACAAGTGTAACACTTACCTCTCAAGTCTACGCTAATGAATATTTCTGTAGACTTGCAACCTCCTATCTCTTTTTTGGTTATTGTTATGTGTGTGTGAGTATTGAAAAAAGTCTAATCATCCATTTCGCATTTGATGCCCTTTTCCACATGTCTCGACGGGGTTAGTTACTTTTATTGACTATTGTTAACCTCGTTCCATATCCTAAGAAATTTGCGACATTTTTCATGTCATCATTTTGTATTCATTCCCATCTAACAATTCCTAATTTTTGCATCCTTTGAATTCTGTGGTCGAGAACCTTTTCAAAATGCTATATTTCTTTTATTCTCCTTCTTTCATCTCTTGCACTTGCTTCTGGATCTTATTTGAGATATTGTTCCATTCCTTAAATTCACCCTTAGTTTTATGTCTTTTTATTACCAACTATAAGTAAAAAAATTCTTTACTTTTATATATTTCTTTTAAAATTTTCTTAGTTTGATGTCATTTGTTTCTATCTTCTTTTTATGTTATTCTTTATGTATAATAATTGAATTATTATGTTGGTATACATGATTGATTTGTTAGTTTGATTAGAGGGCTTTTAATATGCTATATTTTTCTTATTTAATTCTCTTTTCTTTCTTTCTTTAGTTGATCATGGATCCCAATGATCTTATTGGCCCTTTGGTTAGGGTTCTTCCCTTTTTAATAGCTTAATTTAAGTCATTCAAGACGTTAAAACAATTGAGGGTTCCAATCTCCTTTGGTTGCATCCATTTCCCTTAGAGTGGTTCATTTCCTTGACATCTGAGAATGTTAGGTGCGAGCTCTACCTTCCTCTTCACCCATTTATTAAAGAATGGTTGACCACTATATGTTTATCCTTCATTCAATTATCTCCTATATATTATTATCTACTGGTTTGTACTTTTATTCTACATGTTGAGCATTTAACCTTGCTAAACCACCAAGAATTATTTTTCTTATATTCCATTCACACGAACCTTGCTGAAGGCTATGATGGCTTTTGTTTTTATTCATGCTACAAGTTTGCTTTTCTCTTACTTTCCTTATAAGACCCAGAGAAGGGTGTTAGGATTTGATACAGAGAGGAGGGAGAGAGATATAACGGTAAAACACAAAACAACTACATTGTTATTTCTTACAGTGCTTAAAACAAAGAAAATATAGATAAATAAATAGGCAAAGAACCACTACTTGTTTCTTGCCCTGCAAACAAGGAAAGACCAACTACTAGCACTAATAATAGGAACACATGTAAAACAATGTGTTGACTGAGCCAAACGAATATAACTTCTAACACTCTCCCTTAAACTAGATGTGCTAACATCCAGTTTACAAAGCAATGAACTGCGCTACTCAATTTCTTCATCGTCGTGCATAGACGAACTCGATCACAACTTTTATCTCTAGCTGGTTGGACATGCTCAACTGTTTCACGTTGATTGGTACTTTGACCATCAACAAATACTCTTTGTTTACTCTTAGGAATCCACTGACCTCTCCATTCGGGTCGTCCCTTGTATCTGTCATCTCCCCAACAAGTGAGAACCGCAGCTCTTTTTCCTTACTTGTTGGATAACACAAAACCAAACCTACTTCACTATGCCTACTTCCCGTGTAGGCATGCCTATCTTCTCTTAGGTATCTCATTAAATAGTTCTTAAGCGCTCTCCATATTGTCCAACACCATAACCGATGTTCTATACATCAGCATCTTCATCTTCTACTACTTCTTCTAGCATCACATGCACCCATCACTTCACTAATCAAACCATAACCTTACATTTGCGCTGCACACATAACCACTGCAATACGCAATTCAACCATCCACCTTGTCATTGCCTTACCAGACTGCTTCCAATTCCATCTGTGCACTACCCTGTGCACACATCCTCCACCATTAACATTTCTGCCCACTTTCTCTGACATCATCCAAACATCCCTTCAACAAACCACTTCATCCATCTTCCTATCAACATCCACATTATTTCACTCCCGACCATCCCGCTCTGCCTGCCTGTCAATCAACCACTTCCAAGCACGCATCAGCTACAAACCACAACTTCCATCTGCAAATCCCAAACTCACTTCAAACACAATATCTCCTTCAGCATTCACCATCTACAGACACACATATCACACTTCCAACCAATAAGTTTTCCGTTGCTTCATCACCAACAATTCAAACCACCTATAACCATTTCCTTCCGCCTCCTTAACACTCTACCAATGCAAACACCTACTGCCTCCATCTCCGTATTCACCGCAACCTCGCTGCAATTCCTCCAGTCACCACAACTTTTCCTAACCCAAGCTTCCACAAACCATCATCATTGCAATTACTATGGCCCCGTTGCCCAAACTCCGCCAAACTTCTCCAACAGCAACACACTACAACTTCTGCCAAATCAAACAACAATCACATTGCTGTCATCCTCCTCCAACTCCACGCAACCGAAAATCACTTCCTCCTCACACAAACATCTCTTCGCAATCTCCTATAAACACAGGCATCAACCAGAGCATTACTTCACATACTATCATTTTGGCATCATTAAGTGACGCACACATTTCCAGACAACAAGATATCACAAGAGCTTGACATCGTCCAGCGATGAACAACACATCAAGCATACTCCAATCACAGTGAAAGTTGATGCAAAGATTCTCACCTTGACAAAGTTGAGCATCCACAGTTAAATTCCAGCCTTCCAATATAGCAGACTAATCTATCAGTAACGCAGAGCATCGTGTCAGCATTTCCAAGGTAGCTTGGTAGAAAGCATAGCACGCTATCGACTTCTCAAGCAAACTACGAGCAAAGGTGCAAAATTTCAGGCATCGTCAGGGAAAAACCGAATACCAACGTCAAGATCTTCAGGCACAACACCATAGCTCTTCAGTCTCCTATCAATGCTCATCTCCTCAGTGAAAGTACAACTCAAGAAGCAGCATCATCTCCAAATAGCAATAGATTCATCAACGTCAAACACTTCTCTGAAGCACGCAATTTCAAGCGATGGTGGAAGTAAAACCAAGCAATGCCAATTCCGACTCCAGATCCAGACCTTGGTGGCAGCTTCTTTGACATCCAAGCACTTCAATAGACGGAGGCAGAATTGTTGATTCAGACAACGACCTGTTCATCTCCATCATCTTCACTGCAGTCGCGACCCACGAATGCCAAAATCGCAGCCATCACCTGCTTGCCTCCTCACCACCTTTCAACTCCTCACTGACCATATTGCAATCACCCTAAACACCTCTGCCATCTCCCTCTCATCTTTCATAACATCAAACTTCAACTCCACTGTGCCAGCACATAACATAACATAACTTCAACTTCCAGACTACCCCTATACTTCACTGTGCCTGCACAACATCACAACAAACATTTCATCACCATCTCCACTTCCACCTTCACAACACTGTCATATCACAGTCACTCTTCAACCTCCTCCTAATACAACCTGGTACTGTGGCATAATTGCATACAAAACTGCCCTATCATTCAACTTCATCCACTACTGCCTACAGACTCCCACAATATCACACTACACTTCATCTGCCTTCCTTCTCTGTTACATTCAAATCCACCATCCCAGTGCCAACTTCTCCTCTGCTACAACAAGTATGAATGCATCAATGTACTATCATTATTCACCACCGCATCTTCAACCAATACTAATTCATGCCTCCACAACTACTTCATTCAACTTCTCACAACTACCATAAGCCAACCATCTTCATACTGCCACCATCATTCTCCACCGGTCATTGCATGCAACAATCAAAACCCAAAAACTCACTGACCTCATCAAACCCAATACTCATTTACTGTAGTTCAACCCAAACGCCCATCTTCTTAAACATTGCATGCACATACGACTCGAAATAGCAAGCATCAATCCCCAACTCCGTCACCTTGATAGCAACAGCAAACAAATTTCAACAGTCCAGACTCTGGCATCTCATCTCAGACAAGCAACCGAGGCAGCAAGCATTGACACACACAGTGGAACGAAACTGCTCCAGGAAGATGAAAAGATTTTGATTCTTAGGTCAGTACAACACAATCATTCAATTCCTGATTAATACGAGCAACAACAAGCTAGTACCGAATTGCACTTTCACATCTTATCAACTACTCCTCTACATTACTGCACTCCACTGCAATAATCACCAGTATCACACAAACGCCACTCGTTGTCATCAACCAGAAAACAATCACTCTCTTTACAACAGCATCATCATAATTCGAGTAGCAACTGACGTGGATCTCAGTCGAAGTCCAAAGCTTCAATCAGTAGGCACCGCACTTTTCATCACTTCCAGATCTCATATTCTCCATCTCCAGATCGACTTCGATCTCAGGCCTTGATAGCAGAACTCGCGAGAAGCTACTAGTGGCGGCTTCCAGAACCAGCAACAACACACAACAAGGTTCAATTCTAGACAAATTTGAGAGCGACGATTTCAACTCCGTTTCAGATCTGACGCCGCAGCAAAGCGACAAACTCTTCATTGATTGTTCCAGCACAAACCACCGGAGGCGATGTGATTTGTTATTTTTATTAGGGAAGTAGATCCAGATCCCGACTTTGATTCCCATGGCATTTGCTAGGCGGTGCAATTTGTTTATTGCGATTTATAAATTTGAGGAGGAAGCATTTTAACGAGGAGAGGAAATTGTTTTGGGAGGCTTTTTTTGAGGAAATAACTTCAATAAAGCTTATTGCAACTCTTTATCCTATCTCTTTCATCTCTAGCCTCGCTCTGATACCAAGTTAGGATTTGATACAGAGAGGAGGGAGAGAGATATAACGGTAAAACACAAAACAACTACATTGTTATTTCTTACGGTGCTTAAAACAAAGAAAATATAGATAAATAAATAGGCAAAGAACCACTACTTGTTTCTTGCCCTGCAAATAAGGAAAAACCAACTACTAGCACTAATAATAGAAACACATGTAAAACAATGTGTTGACTGAGCCAAACGAATATAACTTCTAACAAAGGGCATACCAATTTTTCTTTGTTTCTAATGAAGATGGTTACCTCCCACCTTCTAGGAGCCTGAAACAACTTTCTCTTCTCATTTTTTTCTTTTTGCTTCGTATTAATATTGATTTTCCATATTCTCTTTTTCCTCTAGTTGTTCATCCTAAGTTCGATTATATTAAGCAAGGCATATCTAATGGGTATAGAAATTCTATGTAAAACCTTTCCAATGAACTTCGTGTGGGTTCATCGTTATTTAATGAACCTTTATTACGCAAACGTGGCTTCCACTTCGTTATTGTCATTTCTTACATTCCATTTTTGTGTATAGTCTTAATCCCTCGGCATATAATGGTATATATTTGGTTGACTTAAATCCTTAAGTAGTTGATCAGCTCTATTTTTTTTACTGCTAGTTTAATTAAAAAATTACTGTGCAAGCACCATGTCTTTTGGTATAGCTCGAGCTTTAAGCCTAAACTAGGAAGAAGATTAAGTCAAAGAGGACAGCAGGGGATGTCTCTACCTTGGACGACCGTAACAAACATCCCAGGGTTAATGCTTTACCCCTTCCCTTTTCAAGACCCTATTAATGCAATGCCTTTCCCTACAGTGCCTATTACTGTCGTTTTCCTTTCGTGCACTTCTTGCCCTTGCTGCTGGGAAGTGCCATCTCAGATCTTGCTAAACATATGGGACAATTTACGTTGGTGACATTTCCCTATTCTTTCTTCTACCCTTAACTCCTTTAGCTCCTTCCCTAGCTTTATAGGTGCCTTCTACGAAGGTTTTTGAGAACCTTCATAAGGGCTTGTTTTATGTATGTAATTTATGGATTACTTAGTTTTTCATCGTTTTGTTTACTACTATCCTTCATTTTTTACATGTTTTTTATTTTCTTTAAGGGAGCCACCTTGGTCTTAGAACTGAATGGGTGTGTTGAATCATCTAAGTCGTGTTAAATAATGCTTAGAAAGAGGTCACCAAGTTAAAGTGGGAGCTTACCTTGGCTAAACTTGAGCTCGAGGTAAGGGACAAGAGATAATATGATTACAAATTCTGATTGACGGAAGTAAATTAGAAAGCTAAGGAGGTAAAGTGGAAGTTTAAAGAGAAGGGCGAGAAAGTAGCAGAGGTTGTTGAAAAGGCTGTGCAGGATGTTGCTAGGTTAAACAAGAAGGTGGATGGAGAAGAATATGGCCAAAGTAGTCAAGAATGCGTACTACACTGCTATCAATGTTTTATGTCTAATTATGCCTAAGTAAAGAGGCAATTCTTCACCGATCACCTTGATGATGTGGAGGCTAAGGTGCACACTTAGACTTCTTGGATAATTCTATGTTGATAAAGACTACTTTGAACCATTCTCTCTCTTTATGGTCATGGGAGCATAGTGAATTACAACTCCTTCAGCATCCGTTCAATACTTATGGGAAAACCCTAGCTTAGAAGACATATCTAATGCTGTGCATGAAAGTAAGATTTATCCCACTCTTAAAACGACACTTAACTGCCTAGACAATGTAACTAATCAACCTTAGCTTAATTACCTTACTACCTAGGTTTTTATCACTATTTACTTTTTGATAGTTTTTTCACTAGAACATAGGTTGTTTTTCTTAAGTTATGAAAATATTACATGTCATTTGTAATCAATGCCACTTTTATTTGAACTTGTTCTTAATTTATTTGTTGTTACTAATTTCTTATGTTTTAGTTGATTTATGCTAAAATTAGCTTGAAAAGCTACACCTTCTCTTTCAGATAAAAAATCTAGATGTTAACAATTAGCCATCCTGTTGTCACATAAAGGTAACTCCTTTATTAAACACTAAAAGCAAAGTATGAATTGCATGGGGAAGCGAATTGTAAAGAGGTTTAAGACTACTGCCGCAATTGTCCCTAAGCAAGAAAAAGAATTAGACTAAACATTTATGAGGCCGTGGAGGAGACTCGGGTGCTCCTAGCTAAAGTTGCCAAAGTGGTTCAAGACAAAGAAGTGTTAATTGACCTATTTTTGCATAGGTGGCCAGCTGCCTTGGAGGATAAGTCTCTTCCCTTATATAGCCTTCACTTGGAATGGTTTAAGGATAAGCTTAGCCGCATGAAGGGGTGGTGTGTCCGTAGTACATAAATAAAGATGAATGAAGTACCACTCTCTATTTTTTTTATTTAAATAAACAGAGTCATGTTTCTTTATTCTGGACATCTCATCACTTCATGAATCATGTGAGCCTTCCAATGCTCCTTAGTCTTCTTTTACCCTGCCAACAGTCACCTAGCTCTAGCTAATGCTTCTAAGCCCAGTGAGGACGTAGTTGATGAGTTGGAGGAAATTGATAAGGAATTTATTAGGGACGAGTTGATAAAGAAAGGATGCAAGTAAATATTAAGAATTCTTTTCATGAGTTGGAGGAGGCTAAAAAAGCTATAGAATGTTAACACGCGTATATAATTATTCAGCGTAAGGAGTAGAGTACTGCAAAGCGGGAGACAACAAAACTATAAAAGGAACTAGAGACTGCGATGACATGCATTTCTAAGTTAGAGAAGATTCTAAAGGAGGAAAAAAGTCTATATGCTGTAACTTACGAGGATGAAATAATAGGATTAAAGCATATAACCTTCGAATGGAAGAAAGAAGTGCTAGACAATTATCAATTCAAATTTTGTGTAATAAAGGCCACCTATAAGAGCACATCAAAATGACCGGGTGTGGAGGAATTGTGTAGGTGTAATTAACTACATATAAATTATATGGTGGCTTTTCCAAAAAGACTAAGAAAACAAAGGCAAACGTCTTGGATGATTTGAAGCGGGTGAGATGAATTTCTATTCGAGGCATAAATGAATTTTTAAGGACCGAGTTTTGAACTCTCCCCAACCAGCGTAGTATTTGTCTTTGGTTACTACGTACATATCCCGTTATTTTACACCCCCATTTCTTGTTTGGATCAAACTACCTTGGTCGAGAGGCTTCACTAGGAGAAAGTTAGGCGTGTTATGGATGAAATAATGGTATTACGCACAGTTGACGTTTTCTACCATTTCTTGCTTAATCTTTTATACCAAAAAACGATATAACACCCTAGATGCTGATAAAGATAAATTAGTCTTTTACTTTAGCATATGTAGACACATAGTCAAATATTATCAATCAATGGTGTCGTTAAAAGCACCAAGGTCCGAGTTGTCATCATGAGACCAAGTGTATGATAGAATCATTAATAAAGATAAAAATATGTCTTCGAGAGAACGCTTGTGTCATTTCCCTTTCATTACCTGTTAGGCTCAACATCCCAAAGGGGACTCGACATCCTCAATAGAAATTAGCATGGTGATGTCACATTTTTCTTTAAGAATTTTTAGATAAGTCCTTCTCGTAAAGACTTATGTCACATCATAGATCGGATAAAAAAGTAGAAAATGTGGTAGGTTGGGGGCGTGATCTATCAAGCGTGATAATAGGGCAAATTCCCTTTTTGTTCTCAAGTTCAAAGATTATTATGCTTATATAATCATACACATATAGGTTTGATGCTGATTAAAACTTGACAAGGTTGATGATGTCGAGGCCATACTTCTGTTATTATGGATGGATCGTTGACAATGGTCATGTCAATCTTTGTCCTTTATGACATGTTTATCTCAGTTCAAAACTTGACAAGGTTGTTCATACCGAGTTTCAAACTCGGTGAGTGTATATATTTGCCAGCCCAATTTGATAATGATCAATGAAATCATAGTCGAAGTCCAACTGCTAATTCAAGCTCTTAATGTTATTGATTGAATGTGATTATAGTCAAATACAACTTTCCCTAATTTGATTTAAGGTACTCTGGTACATAATTTTAGCACAAGAGAGAGAAATGAAGAATTGACCCCAAAACGAAGACCCTTGGGTCCATATTTATAGAGTTTGGCAGGTGATGAGCCTTAGCATCCATAAATATCAATGTCTTCATCATCATCAAGTTTTGATGATGGCAGTTTTATCGGACTCGATATTGATGGTATTGTCGCATTCCAAGGCTCATATTCTTGTTTCTCGGTATCAGACTTGTATCATCAATGCTCGACACCTCTCTTTTCTAATAAACTTGGATGTCAACGATGCACAACATCGAGGTTATTGGTCAATCTTGACAACAAAAGTTGTCGACGTTGCTCATATAAGATTGTGATTATGAATGTTTCCTAGCCCTCCTTGACGTCTATAGCTTTTGATTCTCGGCATCGATATGAAATAGCCTATTTTGAAGAAGCTCGACATTATTGGATAGGAGTGGCATGGTTCTTTTTACAACTATTTTGTGTTTTCTCGATCCCAAAAAGACTTTGACATCGATATTCGTCTTTGCATCCGAAGCCTCCACCTCGACATGATCCCTATTTTTGAACCTTGCACCCTTAATCTTGGCATTGATTTCTTGGCTCATACCCCTTTGAAAATTATTGGGATAACATCCCCCCCCCCAATATAAGAGAAGCTTTTTAGGGTAAAATCCAAAATTCCTTTGAGTTGTCAAATCCTCAATGAGATATCTTGTAAAACAAGAAGGCAAAGATATTATTGAATATCAATTCTCCTTTTGAATTTAAATAAGTTATACTTGCATTCATTGCTTATGTGAATTAAAATTATAATTCTATTATAAGAGAAAGAGCGGCAATAATAATAATTTTTCGAATGAATGCCTAAAAGATCATCTGGTAATATCATAGGAGGGAGCTTTAAATTTTTTTCCCCTAGTTGAAGTCTACAATCTTATCTAATAATAGGAGACTAGAAATTCATAGCTTATAAGAAAAAGATCAGAAATCTATATGATAATTATATAATGGAATACCCGAATCCATCTGATAACAATTATAAGTCCAAAAATCCCCCTTTGCAAATGATAATAAAAGAATTCCAATAATTAATATTGGCAATAATAGAAGAAGAGTAAAACTCTATTTGTTAATAATAGGAGGAAGATCAGAAACCCCTGTCTGGTGATAATAACAATTGGAAACCAAAAGTTTATATCTGAAGATATAGAAGAAGTCCAGAAACACTTATCTGGTAATAGCAGTAGAAGTCTAGAAATCCTTATCTTGAAATAATTATGTAGAAGGTCAGATCCCCTTCTAATAATAATAATAAAAGTCCAGAAATCCATATTTGGAAATAATAACAGAAGACCAAAAATCCATATCTAATAGTTAGAGAAGACCAGAAATCCATATCTGGTAATAATAGAAGTCAAGAAATCATCGTTTGGAAATAATAATAGAAGTACAAAAATCATCATCTGGAAATAATAGCAGAAAACATGAAATCCATATCTAGTAATAATTAGAGAAGACCAGAAATCCACAGCTGGTAATAACCATATCTAGTAATAATTAGAGAAGACCAGAAATCCACAGCTGGTAATAATAGAAGTCCATAAATCATCATCTGGAAATAGTAATAGAAGTCCAGAAATCATCATTTAGGAATAATAATAGAAGACCAGAATCTCATCTGGTAATAATAGAAGTCCCTTATTCTATGCCACCCTCCAGGCTTTAGTTTTCTTAATCCTTTGTGTACGCCACTCTTTGGGCTTTAGATGTTTTTAACACTTTGTATGTGCCACTCTTCGGGCTTTAGATGTTGTTAATCCTTTGTGTGTGCCACTCTTTGGGATTCGGATGTCGTTAATCCTTTGTGTGTGCGCTCTTTTGGTTTCGGATGTTGTTAATCCTTTGTGTTTATCACTCTTCGGGCTTGAACATCTTAGTCCATTGCTTTGACCCCTTATCACCATCTTATGCGATGAATCAGGTTGTCCAATAGGTTTGGTTAGCTTTTATCAAGAAGGACTAAAGGCTTAACTAACCTCCCTCTTGGAGGTGCTTCAAACATGCCTTATATGCGAGAATGAATGTTGGTTTAGTGCTTTGGCCAGGCCATTGTTAGGTGAGACCAAAGGCTTACACTGTCCTCCTTCTAGAAGGTTCTTAAGACGGGCCTTATATGTGGGAATAGAGGTCGGTCGGCACTTTGAACCAGCCCTTTTTAAGCGATGTCAAAGGCTTACTCCATCCTCCCTCTAGGAAGTGCCTTGATATGGCCATGTAGGGGGCCTCCAAGGCTTGCAAATTGTGACGCCCCACCTCTATACCCACGCTAGCCAAGGACGCCACGGGGTAATGCCGTCAACTAGCGTGGAGAATAAGGCTGTTGGGGAGCGACCATCCGTGTAATTGCTTTGTGCGAGCACCGATATGCCAGATAAAATATAACATGGATTTCATCTCAAGAGGAAATCCGACATACCGACACAAACTCAAAGCTACTACACAGTGGCTATATATAATCTTCGGAAACAAATATAGAAATAAATATAACATAAATCAGTCACAGACAATTCATATCACAAAGGTGGAAATAGATATGAATATTACACATAAAAGTGTATATCAGAGTAGTGGTCAAATAAGATCCACAACATCAAAAAAGAATAGATACAAGTGCTAGACAAAAGAATATGTATACATCAAGGAGTCTATTTCTCAAATGCATACAACAAAAACTACTAGACTAAAGTAGTTAAGCAATAGTCAGAAGATGGTTCCAGATAGGAAGTCATGAGGAAGCACCTGCAATATCTCAGTCTGACCCGAGTATTATTTAAAAAGAAAATAATAAACGGATCAGTCTAGTTATAATTATCAGATAAAATGAGATATAATAAGAGATATAATAAAAAAACGTATGATAACCAAAAATGTCATACTACGACAAGTATACATTCGAGAACCACGAAAGTCATACAAAATCCCAAGAATCTCATAGCATCAAAAAGAATATCATATTCTTTATTTAATTCACCAAGCCACAATAAATGACATACATATCAATGCCAACTGAAAAAGGTGGTGAAACATAAATTCCAGAAATCATCATATAGAAATCCAGAAATCACAAGAAAAGGTTGGCCAAGACATTGATGTAGTGCAAACGGTACATCCAATGAATCCAAAAAGCCAAGACATTGATGTAGTACAAAAGGTACATCCAATTAATCAAAAAGCAAAGACATTGATGTAGTCTAAACGGTACATCCAATGAATCCAAAAGCAAAGACATTGATGTAGTACAAACGGTACATCCGATGAATCAAAAGCAAAGACATTGATGTAGTACAAACGGTACATCCAATGAATCCAAAAGCAAAGACATTGATGTAGTGCAAAAGGTGCATCCAATGAATCAAAAAGCAAAGACATTGATGTAGTACAAACGGTACATCCAATGAATCCAAAAGCAAAGACATTGATGTAGTGCAAACGGTACATCCAATGAATCAGAAAGCAAAGATAGTGCAAACGGTACATCCAATGAATCCAAAAAGCAAAGACATTGATGTAGTGCAAACGGTACATCCAATGAATCAAAAAGCAAAGACATTGATGTAGTACAAATGTTACATCCAATGAATCAAAAAGCAAAGACATTGATGTAGTACGAACGGTACATCCACTGAATCAAAAGCAAAGACATTGATGTAGTACAAACGGTACATCCAATGAATCGAAACATATTAAAAGTACATGGGTCGCTAGCCCACAAAGAAATGAGACGAAGCTCAATAGAATGATGTACAGTCCTCCACGTGGACAAAGAGACATCACACATTGCTAGTCTAAACTATAAAATGATCATCATCGATCATCAAGAAGTGTCAATTACAGTAAGCTAGTAAATATATGGGCTTAGCTTCATGTCCCATAACCACTAGCTTAACTTAAATATTTACGAACAAATTATAGGTCTCCACTAGAAAATTGTCACAAGAGATTCAATCGAATAAGTCCAAGAATTAACCGGCGAAGTAAATGCAAGCGTTTCATACCACTTGTTTTAATAAATCGTTTAATTAGATTTCTCATACGAGTGAGGTAAAGGTTTGTATATGCTAGTAGATTGGAAAACCGTTTAAGAAATGAGCTTTGTAATAAATAGTGTTGAAATCGTTTTGATGAAAGGATTTTGATATTTACTACCAGTATAGAAAACCTTTATATTTTGAAGTGACAAATCACAAAAATGATTGTAAAACAATCAATCACCGAAATTCACATTCGAAGATGTGAATAATGTTTGCACAAAAAATGGACAAACACCTCCAAGTCGTATTATTTAGTTGATTATATGTGATTTTCAATGATTTTAGATGAGTACATAAATATAAAAGAAGTAGGGGCTGAAATGTAAATGACACGCGGATTTATAGTGGTTCGGCCAGAATGTGCCTACGTCCACTTTATATGTTATTATCTTCTTTCCTTCAGATTACAAGTACAATGCTTCGTATATTAGTATATGAAAGTAGTTTGAAAGTTCCTTCCTTGCTTGAGCTCTCAAACTTGTCTGCCATTGTTGTACCCCTGCCCCTCTATTTATAGAATGAGGTAGGGGGCAGGGGTCTTGGAAGTATATAACTGCTGGTGGGCCCGGGCTGAAGCGATCTGGACTGGCAGTTGTCTGGTTCGGCGGGGGACATTCGGCATGGAGCTTGGTCCGGTGGTAGGCGTGGTCCGGCAACGAGTGTGGACCGGTGATTATTTGGTTCGGTTGTGAAGATGGTCCGGTAGATAAGTGGTTCGGTGGTAGCGTGGGAGTTGATTCGGTAGTGGGGTGATGGTTGGTTCGGAGGAGTATGGTGGACCGGTATGGCTGGTCCGGTAGTAGTAGGGGATGTTTGGTTCGGTTACCGGATGGGCATGCCGAATGGCACTTGTGATTTGCCCGAATATGGTTGGTCCGGCTACTGGATGGACATGCCGAATGGAGTCATGGGGCCGAATGGGGATGGACTTCTAGCTTTGTGTTTGTCGAACGAGGTGGAGGTTGCGAGCTCGGGTAAAACTGTGACTTCTTGGTCTCGAGAGCTTCTGGGTGAGAATTCGCCCAACATTTGCCCCCCAAAGTGGGGCACGTGCTTGCACGTGTCGCGCTTTGTTTCCTGGTGATAGAAAGGCTTGTTTCGTAACGCCATGGGCTGGACGTTCGTATCCTGCGGATGTCCTGCAAAGGAATTTACAGTTTTAGTGTGGTTTCAAATAACGACCGTTCGTGGTTGGAATATTTGAGATGAAGTGAACTGTGTCGCTCGGGACGAGCAAGTGTGCCCCGAAGGGGCTTAGCATCGTCGATGCCAGGTTTACGTTAGAGTGGGTTCCTGGGTCGTTTGCCAAGGTGGTTTATCGCCAGCTCAGAGCATGCCTAGGGATCGTTCGCGACCCCGTACATGTGTAAGTAGCTTAGCCATTTCATAATAATTATCAAATATCCATATGACCGATGGGCTTAAGAACGCGTGTCAAAGTGTAAATTCCCACGATGGTAGGGTTAATAACCATTCAGAGCGTGCCTGTGGACCATTCGAGGTCGCGTACACGTGTAAACAATTTAATCCACGTCGGTGAGCATTTTACGACTTATTCATCGTTATCATAATCTTATTTTATTAGTTAGTTCTGGAGTTCGGTACTTATCTGAGGGAGGCGCTTTGCACGCCACTAGTTCCTGGTCTTGGACGGTAGAGAGAGAGTTCCATTCGGTTCTTGGTTGGTCCGGCTATTCTCATTCGGCTTCTGGTGGTCCGGTATTATTGGTCCGGTTGGGCGAATTGTTTGGTTCGGTGGTTGTGAGTTCGCCTATATATAGAGGCCGTACCCCCCTTGTTTTTCTTCACCGAACCAACAAGCGCCGAATCAATCTATTGCCGAACCAAGTGTTTTGCCGAACCAAGTGTTTTGCCGAACCAAGTGTTTTGCCGAACCAACCTTATACCGGACCAGGTATACACTTATTGCCGGATACACACGTACGTCTTCGTTTCACCGAATGGCACTACGGCCTTGGGGCCGAATGCCTTGCGTACCGAATGCCCCTGATACAGTACCACCGAATGAACATGGTGACCGAATGAGATGGAAAACCGAATGAACATGATGACCGAATGAACTTGATGACCGAATGAGATGGAAACCGAATGAACACGATGACCTTGAAAACTTTAGTTTGCGAATGAAATCCCACACTTGCACGCACTTGTTTGTTTACTTTTCTATGTTCCCTGTTCTAATGCCTTGCTTTCCTTGTGTTGCAGAAAATGTCTCGCAAAGCGGAAACACGATCGGATAGAAAGAAGTCTAGAGGCACAGGAGAGCCTTCTTCTTCCTTGCCCCCAGTCCAACCAGGATCCGGGCAACACCGACCTATTCCGAGGTCTCTAGTGGACGGATATGGTCCACAGGAACTTTTGGTCTCTCCCCCGGATTGCTTTCCTAGCTCCCTAAAGGAGGAGCAACTTGACGTCATATCCCGTTCCTTCGGGATAGATAGGGCTCTTATGCTGCTGCCGGGAGATGGAGTGATGCCATATAATCCTCCCGAGGGCTACTTCGCTTTTAGCAGATACCATTGCATGTGCGGCGCTATCCCCCCTATCAACGCTTGGATAGTAAGCTTCACCACATATTTGAAGGTGGCTCCCTTCCAGCTTCAGCCTAACTCATATGCTATCCTGGTGAGCCTCTTTGTTATCTTCCAGAGGAGGTACGGGCGTCCTCCTTCTAACCGGGAAATCCGATACTTGTACAACCTGAGAGGCTATAAGAAGGGGTCTCCGTATATTAGTTTGGAGGCGGCCGTACCCTTCAAACCAGTTCTGGACTTGTATTCCAAGTTCACCATGTTCAAGAAGGAGTGGTTCTTCGTCAAGGACGATGCTGTTTCTTTCCGCCTTTTCACTTCCGGCTGTAAGATTGATTTCATTTATATTCTTCATGTGTTTTGACTGTAGTGCTTTTTCTGACATGCTTCTATTTCTGGCTAGCGACAGGTGGTACTGCAGTCGTGGAGGACGATTCCTTAGTGCGAATGGCTGCTGAATTAAAGGCTATTCCGGCACGGGACCGGTCGGCCTCTTTCTTGATCAGGAACGCAACCCTCTTGGAGTATAACTTGATCTTACCGCGCCAGTCCGTAGTTAAGCAAAGGGATACGGCTGAGGAGAGGGCTGCTAAAGCTAAGGAGGGGGCTACAGTAAAGAGCGGTAAGAGGGAGCCTTTCGCAGAGCGTCCCGTGGTCGTGGGGAAGAAACTGAAGAAGTCCGATGGCCCTTCTCCAAGTACTTGCTCGACTGTCCCGGAGGAGGAAGGTGTAGAAGACGAAGAAGGAGGCGAAGTTGGAGAAGGGTCGGAGGGTGGAGGAGATGGCGATGGTCAAGGTGGTAGTGGGGTTGCTGCTCTAACCTCTGAGCAAGACCTCGAACTGGATGAGGCTCTCCGTCGGGCCTTCGGGGAGTCGGAGGGAGAGTCGGAAACGGAGAAGGAAAAGGAGAAGGAAACGGAGAAGGCAAAGGAAACCGGCAAAGCTGTGGCTGGCACTGACCCATCCTCTAAGGGTTCCTCAGCTAGGGTGACTCCGGCGATGCAAGGTGAACTTTTGTCTTCTGCCGATTCCATTTTCGATAGGGACTTAGAAATTTTTTACGGTTCACTTCCGTCCTGGAATGAGATCCAGGACTTATTGCAGTATCCGACTCCTCCGCCGGGTTTGTATAATAGATGTGTCCTCTCAATTTTCTTTCTCTTTAACTTAGCACATTTTTTGAATTGCGGATTATTGTATGTTCGTAACACTTGTTCTTTATTCCAGGGGTAGGCCAGGCGGGTAAAACGTCGGATGTTCGACACCGCCTTGAACAATTTAAGTCGAGGAGAGCTTCCGCGAAACCTTCTACTGATCGCACTGGGGATGTAGTCAGTTACCGCCCTCTTCTTGGGGTCAACGAAGAGGGTATTCAGAAAAGGAAGCGGAGCCGTTCCTTATTTGAGTCTTCTTCTGCTTCGCAGCTTCCTACTCTACCTCCCCCTACTCAGCCTCCTCGTGATACTACGGAGGAGAGCACGGAGCCCTGCCCCCCTCCTCCTCCTTCCAAGAGTTCTACTGTCATTCATATAAGGCGTCCCGATGTGCCTCGCCCCGTGCCTCGTGACCCTTTTGCCGGTCATCCTGATTTAGACCCAAGTTTTCGGGACATTTCATTCGATGAGACCACGGGCGAGCACCTCCTTCCCCGCAACCCCATGGTAAGAGTGCTGGACGAGGCCAAATCTTTAGATCTTGATTTACTTACTACACGGGTAGTCACCATGGGGGATGAGGCCAAGGCTAATATCGACCGGGTGGCCGCAGAGACCAAGAAGTTAATGGAGCATCATGCTAAGTTGGTCAAGGCCGGGGAAGAGATCGGGAGTGCTAACATTCGGTTGAGGTTAAAGGTTGCCGATCAGGCCAAGCAGCTCGCCGACCAAGCCATCCAGATTTCCCAGCATGAGGAAGCCTCCAAGCGTCTGAAAGAGACCATGGAGAAGGCCAGTAGGGCGGAATTACGGAAGATGGAGGTCGCTTGCAGGGAGCGGATTAACATAGCTATCGCAACGGTGGATGAGGTTCGAAATGCGGATCTCGAGCGGGTAGAGGAGTTGTCAGGGAGGCTCGAGGCTGCGGAGATGGCTCAGGCCGAGTTGAAGGAGGAGATGGAGGAGATGAGGAGGTCCCTCAGGTTGAAGGAAGAGGAAATGAGGAGGTCACTCCAGGCTGACTGCTTGAGATACCAGTCGGAGAGGGATGTCGCCGTCGCCAAGTTGCAAGCTTCCGAGGCCCGGGTGAGGGAGTTTGAGGAAAACGAGGGGATGATGGATGAGATGCTGCAGGATATGTACTTCCACACTTGGAAGGAGGGCGGCTTGTCTTGGATGGACGATTACCCTCGGGTCATGGCCAAGGTGTATCTCCAGGCTTTAGAGGAGGCCAGGGTGAACGCGGGTAAGGAAGGCGGAGAGGCTTTCAACTTGAGTGCGGTTACTGCTCAGTTCTCAAAGGAGGAGCAAGCGGCGGTGAAAGAGGGGATGCGGCTGCTCGCTGCAGAGGAAGCGGGCGTGCAGTTGGATGATGAGGATCAAGCGGCGGATGCTGGTGAGCTATTCTTTTCCCTTTCTTTTCTTTCCGTGTTTTCATAACTTGATCGTTCGTTTAATGAATTCCTCTTCTGATCTGGACAGGTGGGACTTCAGATCCACATGCTGGGGGCTCTGATCCTGCGGCTAAGTAGGCTGGGGGAGTTGGTGATGGAGTGTGAATGCATCTGCCATCTTTTTGTTTCTTTTTTATCACTGTTTATGTTAGTCTTTGACATGCAACTGTAATAAAATTATTTGCAAAGAATAACTTCGTGTGATCTCATAATATAAGCTGATTTTGTCATGTTTAAATGTTGTCGCTATCTTTATGTGCCGTGTGAGAAGTATAATTATGTATATGCCTGTGATTCTAGTTGTGTTTGATGTTAAGTTTTTGCTTGAAATATAACTTCACGTTTTGCAATGTCAGTGTATGAATAAGCTATAGTTACGCATTTATGTACAAGAGAAGAGAGTACCGCCCTTTATGTTTTATTCGCAGGCGGTAGCTTTGAGTGTCTTGTGTAACTGTTTACGGGTATAGCTGAGCGCCCTGCCACCCAGTACGCAGGCTTAGAGCCTCATGAGTGAATGCTTCCTATTTGGTTTCCTGTACTTTAGAGTTTGTTATACAGGATAGGAGAAAAATATTTAAATGAAATGGAAATATAGTAAAAGTAAAACTTCCAGTCACGGAAGGCCGTCGATGTACTTAAGTTCGTGGCAAACGGGTTTTGTAGTCACTTTCCCTAGCTGTGGGTCTTGGAGACATTTGTCACCCATCTTACGCCTCCGCGGGGAGTTTTCTTTTTTACCACAGCCGCACTTAAGACACATCGGAGCCGAGATCGCGCACGGTAACTACCCGAACCATTATGGTCCGTAATCGTGGGTATTATTCGATTTACCGTGGCCGGCTAGCGTGGGTGCCGTTGGCCGTGAACTACCCCTGGCTGGCCACACCTTATGTTGGGGCTTAAAGTAGGTTCACAGTTACCGGCGAGCCGAACGCCGTAATGAGCTGCCATCGGCTATAGTCGGCCTTTATGATGACTTATAATCGGCTCATTACAGTTGGCTTTGAGGGCAGGCGCGCAATGAGTTAACCCGCAGCAGAGGGATGCTGGAGCAAAAGAGTCTCATTGGCGAGTGCATAGAATCGTAGCGTACCTGTTAGGCCTAGTCCAGATGAGGCCGCGGTGCGTCTTGAGTGGGGATGCCATAGGATTTTGTTCAACAGAAAGGGATAAAACTTAACAAGTAGCCAAGACATAAAGGAACAAGTTAAAAAGAGACAAGATTTTTTAAAGTGGTTCGGCACGAAAATGCCTACGTCCACTGATTCTCTTTGCTAATTCACTTCATATGGGCAGTACAAGTTAAGAAAAGTATCGACGGAGGTGTCGGATGTTCCATGCCCTCTGGAACACCTCTCCGTCCACTGTTGACAAAATGTAAGCTCCGTTGTGGAGATCTTTGTGAATTACATATGGTCCGTCCCAGATGGGGTCCAGTGCCCCGGGGCGCGGAAAGATTCGCCTGAGGACAAGATCTCCTTCTTGTAAGCTGCGATGTTTGACTTTGGAATTGTATAGTGCTGCCACTTTTTGTTTGTGAGCTGCTGCTTTGAGTGCTGCGTCGTTCCTCCTTTCCTCAATCAGATCCAAAGACATGAGGAGGAGTTCTTCGTTTTCTTCTGGGTTGTAGTGGATCCTACGGTGAGAAGGCACAACAGTCTCAACTGGGAGCATTGCCTCCGATCCATATGCCAAAGAGAAAGGAGTATGTCCCGTTGATGTTCTGAAAGATGTGCGGTATGCCCATAGTGCCGTAGGAAGTTCGTCCACCCAAGCGCCTTTTGACTTTTCAAGTTTCTTCTTGATTAGGGTTTTGAGAATTTTGTTGACAGCTTCAACTTGTCCGTTTGCCTGAGGGTAAGCTACTGATGAGAAGCTTTTATGAATTCCATGCTCTTGGCACCAGTCGGCAAATTCTTCGCTGTCAAATTGGAGCCCGTTGTCTGATACGATCTTGAGGGGGACTCCATACCTGCACAGAATGTTTTTGATCAAGAAGTTGATAACTTTTGCTGAAGATATTTTATTTAAAGGTTCCGCTTCCACCCATTTGGTGAAATAATCGACTGCCACTATAGCATATTTGGCTCCGCCTCGGCCCGTTGGCAGTTCGCCAATTAAGTCAATTCCCCATACAGCAAAGGGCCAAGGGCTGGTCATTTGAGTAATTTCGTTTGTGGGCAGTCGAGGGATCTTGGCAAACTTCTGACATCTGTCGCATTTCTTAACGAAGTCTAGGGCATCTTTGTTTAGTGTGGGCCAATAATATCCATATCGGAGTATCTTTCTTGCCAAAGTCTGTCCTCCAGTGTGATCTCCGCATCCTCCCTGATGGATGTTTGTTAATATCTCCTTGGCTTCCCTTCCGGCGACGCATCTTAATAGGGGGCTAGAGAAGCCACGCCGGTAGAGGATGCCTTCTTGTATTGTGTAGTGGGGAACTTTTCTCAAGATCTTCTTAGCTTCGTCACGCCTGTCGGGTAGTATGCCATCTTGCAAATATTTCCGGATAGGAGTCATCCAGGTTCCTTCTTCGATTGCAGTTATCAGATTCGCTTGTTCGAAACTCGGGGCAAGCTGCCTTGAGATTGCTAATGCTCCGGAAATGGTGCTGTCCTTCATACTAGCTTGCTTTGCAAGTTCATCTGCTTCTTGGTTTTCTTCTCGAGGAATGTGTTTGATTAGATAATGGTCCAATCGATCGAGCAGCAGTCTGGTTTTCTTTAGGTATGCTGTGAGTCGTTCTCCTCGAGTCTGGAATTCTCCTAGTACCTGGTTTACGATAAGCTGAGAATCACTATGAATACATAAGGAATTGATTCCAATTTCTAGGGCCAGTTCCAATCCCGCTATTACTGCTTCATATTCAGCATCGTTGTTAGTGGCCGTGAACTCCAGTCTTAATGCATAGTACAACTTTCTTCCCCTGAGGGTGACGATCACAATACCTGCCCCCGAGCCTTGTTCGTTTGATGCTCCGTCTACAAAGAGGTTCCATTTGATGTTTTTTGCTACTTCGGATTGTTCCTTGCCTTCGTTGGTAGTGAATTCGGCAATGAAATCAGCCATGGCTTGTCCTTTGATAGCGGTGCGGGGATGGTAGGTGATATCATACTGACTTAGTTCGATGCACCATTTGAGGAGTCGCCCAGAAGTGTCAGGACGATGGAGCACTTGTCTTAGTGGTTGATCGGTTAGAACCCTGATGGAGTGAGACTGGAAGTAGTGTCGCAGTTTCCGTGACGCGATCAATAAACAATATGCTAACTTCTCAAGTTTAGGATATCTGGCTTCTGCCCCCGTAAATCTCTTGCTTACAAAGTAAACCGGGCGTTGTGTGCGGTCTTCTTCTCTTACCAAGGCGGCGCTTAGAGCATGAGATGATACAGCGAGGTATAGGTATAACACTTCACCTTCATTTGGAGTTGAAAGTACTGGTGGTCTCTGAAGGTGTTCGATTAGGTTGAGGAAGGCTTTTAAGCATTCGTCGGTCCACTCGAACCTCCCTTTGTCTTTCTTGAGTGCTTCGAAGAAAGGGACACACTTGTCAGTTGCCTTGGAAATGAATCTGCTTAGGGCGGCCACCTTTCCGTTTAGGCTCTGCATTTCTTTTCGAGTGGAAGGTATCCTTATTTCTTTTAAAGCCCGGACTTGTTCAGGGTTTGCTTCGATTCCTCTGGCGTGGACGATGAATCCTAAGAATTTTCCCGATGAAACTCCGAAGGAGCACTTTAGAGGATTCAGCTTCATTCCATACCGGCGAAGTACCTGAAACATATCGTCCAGATGGCTTACATGGTCGTTGGCTTTCCTGGACTTTACCAACATGTCATCCACATATACTTCCATAGTTCGTCCTATCAGTCCTGCGAACATTTTGTTGACGAGGCGTTGATAGGTAGCTCCAGCATTTTTGAGTCCAAAAGGCATGACTTTGTAACAATATAATCCGCGGTCGGTGATGAAGCTAGTGTGGTCCTGATCGGGAGCGTGCATGGGGATCTGGTTATATCCGGAGTATGCATCCATAAAAGATAGGAGTTCGTACCCAGCTGTGCTGTCTACGAGTTGGTCAATTCGGGGAAGTGGGAAGCAGTCTTTCGGGCAAGGGTCATTCAGATTGGAGAAGTCAATACATGTTCGCCACTTTCCATTGGCCTTTTTTACTAGCACCGGGTTAGCGATCCATTCTGGGTAGATGGCTTCCCGTATGAAGCCATTAGCAAGTAGATTTTTTACTTCCTCATCAAGGGCTGCTGATCGCTCTACCCCCATGCTCCTCTTTTTCTGCTTTACTGGTACCTTGGTGGGATCGATGTTCAACATGTGGCATGCTATGTCTGGGGAGATTCCTGTCATATCGGCATGGGTCCACGCAAATACATCTAAGTTGTGGCGGAGGAAGTCAATGAGTTGATCCTTCAATTCCGTTTTCAGCTGAGATCCGATTTTTAATAATCTACTTGAATCATGCTTATCTACCGATACGAACTCCATAGCCTCTGCAGGCTCGGCGGTAGCCTCCTCCTCTTTATCCCTGGGGTCTAGTTCATTGAAGGGATCGCTTGTGTATCGAAGAGGAGGGGCTTTCTTTAGTTGCTATGCCTCCAAGCTTTTCATGCAGAGAATAGTCTCTGCATCTTTTCCTTTATTCTTTCTGCGGTTATTGCGAAGTTCAGTTACGTAGCAGTCTCGGGCGGCATCTTGATCTCCTTCTACTTCTCCTACTCCATTGTCTGTTGGAAATTTCATTTTCAGGCACCAAGGGGCTAATACAATCTGAAAGTCAGACAAGGCTGGTCTTCCCAAGAAAGCGTTGTAAGCCGAGTGGTTTTCTATTAGTACGAACGTTTGTTTTCGCACAACGGAGCGGGGATGACTTCCTATTTCGACGAAGAGGTCAAGTTGCCCGAGGGGCATTTTTGCATCTCCAGTGAAACCGTGCAGTGGTTTATCACAGGGGGATACATCCTTCATTGATAATTTCATTTTGTCGAAAGCATGTTTGAACAGGATATTTACGGAGCTTCCCGTGTCTATTAGAATCCGAAAAACTTTAGCTGGACCAAACCAGGCAGAGATGACCATGGGATCCATATGTGGGTACTGTCTTCCTTCCAAATCATGCCTACTGAATACAATGTCATTGTTTTCTTTTCGTTTCGGGTGGCGTTCCTCCGTAATGGAGTTAACATATCCTTCGGCATTTCTAAGCGACTTGCCGTACCTTTCCATCTCTGCCCAACTTCTGCCGGCAATGTGTGGTCCTCCTGAGATGGTAAGGACTACTATCTTCTCTTGACTAGAGCCACTGGTGTTGTGATTGTTGCGATTCCCTCCGCCTACTTCTGGGAGGGGTTGCTTTGAGTTCTCATTGGCAGGAGTTGGAGTCCTGTTCTGACCTTTCACATAACGTTCCAGTCTTCTTCTTCTAATGTGTTCTTCGATCAAGTCCCGAAGATGGTGGCATTCATTGGTGTCATGTCCGTGGGATTCGTGGAAGCGACAGAACTTTCCGGACTTGAGTGCGTTATCTGATTCTTTCTTGTACGGGGGGCGCTTGTATCCGAGTTCGCCCTGAGTGGCTAGGTAGATGTTTTCGATTGTTTCATTCAAAGGAGTGTAGGAGTCAAATCTTGGCCCTGGTCGATATTGGCGCTTCTCAACCTTTCTGCCCCCAGCATTGTCTCTAGATTCATTTCTTCGAGCGTCCTTAGCTGCAGTGGGAACCTTGTCCTGAACTATCTTGCCTTGTTGCCCTGACTGCCTCTCCGTAGCAGCGTCTTCAAGTCTCATATACTTTCCAGCTTCATGGAAGAAATCAGGCAAGGTAGCTGGTTTTTCCTTAGTTAATCTTCTGGCAAACTTGGTGTCTGGATGTACACCACTACAGAGGGCCATTAGAGTGAGTTTTTCATCGGCATCTTGAACTGCTGCCGCTGCGGCGTTGAACCGTGTTAGGTATTGTTGCAGCGTCTCTCCGGATTTCTGTTTGACATTGGATAGAGAATAAGCATCCCTGGGTTGTTCCACATGGATGCGGAACTGGCTAATAAACCTTTCTTTTAACATCTCCCATGAGCTGATGGATCCTTGGGGTAGATGGCAGAACCAGGAGGTAGCTAGATCTGATAGGAATAGCGGAAAGCATTTACATAATACTCCTTCTGTTGCTCCACTCATGAGCATATGCTGGGTGTATCTCTGCAGGTGTACGATGGGGTCGGAAGTTCCTTTGTAAGGTTCCATGGTTGGCATTTTCCATTCCCGGGGAGTGATGGCAGTTTCGATATTTCGAGTAAAGGGACTGGTGACCCTAGCGCCTATTCCCCGGTCCCTTTGCTCCCGTTGGACACATTCTCTGAATAATCGTGCCATCCGCTCGTCAGAACTTGGAGCGGACAAAAATGAGCTCGGTTCTTCCCTGCGGGATCTATCTCGTCCAGATGACCTGTAGGGATGGTACAGTCTATCACCTCTAGCATTATCCAGTGGTTGTCTTTGGCTGCTTGGATGCACGCTAGGACCAGCTACAGTTGCCCCCTGCCTTGATCTTCCCCTGTGGGGTTCTGTTTCGAGCACATCCATGGGGTCAACTTCGGGCTGGGTTCTAGCTCGGCTCCGTTCAGCGGGGTTTCTATGATTAGGTGGCATGACTGGCTCAGCTACATCCGACCCTCGCCTGGTGCCTCCCCCGCTAGGTTCGGTTCCAAGGGCTTCCTCGAGTCGGAATTCGGGCTGAGTCCGGGCGCGGCCCCTATCATCGTTTTTCCTGTTGATAGCTTGTTCGAAGAGTGAAGACCTTTGTTGCCTCCGGGATCCTCCGGATTGGGATTCACCCCATGATTCAGTGTTGCGGTTGGACTCTTCAGCATCCCTTAAGCGTGTCATGAGTTGGTCCACCAAAGTTTCTTGTTGGGATGTGAAGCGGTTAGTTACTTCAGCCACAACCCTGTCCAGATCTGCCCTAGTGATTGGTTGTTCCGTTGCGGGACCAGTTGGATTTTCCTGATTTTCATCTGGTACTGCTGTTGAAGTGGGCTGATCTGTGATTGCTGGATCTGGAAGGCTGCTAGTTGCGATGTTCTTTCCTTTGTTAACATCCCTTCTCTGTTTGGAAGGCATGATTTCTAAGCAACGAGTGATGTTGTTAGGAAGAAGGTTGAGTGGGAGAAGATGAAGCCTGAGTTCGGTTCTCAGTGAAAGCACCAAAAATGTTTGCACAAAAAATGGACAAACACCTCCAAGTCGTATTATTTAGTTGATTATATGTGATTTTCAATGATTTTAGATGAGTACATAAATATAAAAGAAGTAGGGGCTGAAATGTAAATGACACGCGGATTTATAGTGGTTCGGCCAGAATGTGCCTACGTCCACTTTATATGTTATTATCTTCTTTCCTTCAGATTACAAGTACAATGCTTCGTATATTAGTATATGAAAGTAGTTTGAAAGTTCCTTCCTTGCTTGAGCTCTCAAACTTGTCTGCCATTGTTGTACCCCTGCCCCTCTATTTATAGAATGAGGTAGGGGGCAGGGGTCTTGGAAGTATATAACTGCTGGTGGGCCCGGGCTGAAGCGATCTGGACTGGCAGTTGTCTGGTTCGGCGGGGGACATTCGGCATGGAGCTTGGTCCGGTGGTAGGCGTGGTCCGGCAACGAGTGTGGACCGGTGATTATTTGGTTCGGTTGTGAAGATGGTCCGGTAGATAAGTGGTTCGGTGGTAGCGTGGGAGTTGATTCGGTAGTGGGGTGATGGTTGGTTCGGAGGAGTATGGTGGACCGGTATGGCTGGTCCGGTAGTAGTAGGGGATGTTTGGTTCGGTTACCGGATGGGCATGCCGAATGGCACTTGTGATTTGCCCGAATATGGTTGGTCCGGCTACTGGATGGACATGCCGAATGGAGTCATGGGGCCGAATGGGGATGGACTTCTAGCTTTGTGTTTGTCGAACGAGGTGGAGGTTGCGAGCTCGGGTAAAACTGTGACTTCTTGGTCTCGAGAGCTTCTGGGTGAGAATTCGCCCAACAAATAAAATTCCATAGAAATCGATATCAAATCCATCAAAATGGATATTTCAAAAATTCCCAAAGAAAATGTCATCAAGGTTGATAATAAATGATAACAACAAAAGGGAAACAACACGAATCGATTAAAGTTGGAAATTCAACAAAATAGACAAAGTAGGCAAAATAGCATCAGGTCGGTCGGCCGGCTACAGAGCTCGGTCGACCGGACCCTGTTCTGGAAAATTTCTCGGGAAGCAGGTCGGTCGACTTAGCTCTGTAGCTGGTCGACCGGACCAGAGACAGAAAAGTGCTTATGCACTTTGGTAGCAGGTCGGTCGGCCGGCCACAGAGCTCGGTCGACTGGAGCCTGTTTCCAGCTCCTCCCAACCTATTTGAATGAGGGCCAAATCTCCACCAAATTGATATCGGACGAGCAATGGACGCTAGGGGTTTATGCCAATCGACTACCCGGTCCTATAAGCTCTTCGTTGCATCACAAAATCATGATCAAAGATCAAAGCTATGATTTTTAAGGATTTGGCTTTCAAAACACTAAAATTGGAATATTCACAAAACCAATCCAAATCAAAATCAATTGCACAAGAATAAGTGTTAGGAATTCATACCTAACAAACGAAGATGATTATAAGCATAGATGTGAGATAAAAATCTCACCTTTGAACCCAAATCAATGAAGAAGAAGCTATAAAGCAATGATAAGAACAACCACTCTTCAATTCCAACCCAACAAGCTTGAATCTAAGCTTAAAGGAGAAACATTTCCTAAATTAGGTTTAGGAAATTTCTGAAATTGAATGGAGAAAGAGTTGGAGAAGGTGAAGAGAAGGCTTACCAATGGGTTCTCTTAGAATTTGGAGCTAGATCTTGGATTTTGCAAAATGAACTAGGGTTTTGGATTTCTATTTCCCATTCGCTTCCACCATTTTTGCTTTAGAACTGAAAAGGAAGTGAGAGTGAATGGGGAGAAGTGGTTCAGATTTGGGTATTAAGTTGGCTAGTGGGCTGAACCCAAACCCAAACACAAAGTGAAAAAGGTCAAATTTTTAGCTAGCTCCAAACATATCAATGTTTATACTCAAAAAGGTCAGCATTTTGAACTCAATGGGAGGGGTCTCGAGTCCTAATTCGACTATTTGCAAAAAGTAGCTTTTCGGACCAAAATCCGACGAACGATAAAATATTTAAATAAAATATTTAAATATACAATTGATAAATATGCGGGTTGTTACGGACTCCCCTCCTTAAAGAAATTGCGTCCTCGCAATACTTAAGAAGAAAATAAGAAGTAACAACCATAGAAGCATATCAACACAAAAGAAAATTTAAAATAGGAAGTTCACCATAAGGAGCATGAAAGAGTAAGCCTGAACAGGTTCGCACGGTGAATTCTCTGGATTCTCAAGAGCAATCCTTAGGATTTGAGAACCATTGAACTCTCACAAAAAGAACATCTTTATTTCGACGGCACTCAACCTCCGAAGCAATGATGCGGATAGAATATAACTCCTTAGTCAAATCTGGTAAAACTTCACTTCCTTTAATAATACCGGCCTCAAGAATAAAAATCGGAATCCCTAAGGCATTTTCGTAGTAGAAAGACGTGAGAAAATGTCATGAATAACAGAAAATTGAGCCGGTGCAACGACGTAGTACAAAAACGGTACGCCCGAGAAACTAGAAACTCGAATAATTTGGAACACCGACGTAGTACAAAAATGGTACGTCCAATGAAACGATAAACCGGACAACGATGTAGTATAATAATGGTACATCCATTGATCCAGATAAGACGGAACACCGATGTTGTATAATAACAGTACATCCGATGAACCGAACACCATAAAAGAACATCGGACGCTTGTCCATAAAAGAAATGAGATAAAGCTCAATAAAACGAAGTATATCAAAACGTCTGATGAACTTGATAAAAAGATAATTCCATGCAGACAACATCAAAGAATCAACAACTTGTTGCATACGACAAAGCGCGTTGGCAACACGATTTCCAGAATATCAAGATCATAAGATGCCAGGAACTAGAGTCGACATGAAGTTCGTTATGAGAAAATAAATATTCCAAAGATTTATGATCGAGGTGGAGAACAAATTTCTCCCCCAAAAATGATGATGCCAAACTCTAAAAGCGAAAACAATAGCCGTGAGCACTAGATCTTGAGTGGCATACCTAGTCTCAATCGGCTTTTAATGATTTAGAAGCACAAGTGATAGCACGTTATCTTTTGCAAGAGAACGACATCCAAACCAATACGATTAGCATTGGTACAAAAGATAAAGTCTTGGTTCCCTTCGGGAATCACAAGAATAAGAGTATCGAAAAGAAAGAATTTCTTTTAAATAATCTTCTTTCCTGAAAAGTTAAAACTTTCAAAATTACATTTATCTTTATGTAATAATCTTTCTAGAAAAATTTACATTTTTACATGTCAATTTATTATGTCTGACTGTCTCATCAAAGCGTTTAGGAAATTCCTATCGATAACGTTGATCAAGCGTATCAACCAGAATTCTTAAAGCACTCAATGGGCAATACAATCACAAAATCATCTTCCATATAATAATCATGTTTCTTAAAAACCTTGAAGAATATTCTTTGCTTGTTTTAAGAGCAAAGTCAAATTGTACTTATAAATAAATCTTATGAAAAAAATTTGCAAAATTTTTAAATTGCTATTTTCATCCAAAATCAATAAATACAAGAATGGTCTCATCGAAATATTCATAGAATATTCGATTTATAAAATGGATGAAATAAGCTGGACAAACTGAATGACAAAATAAGTCATTCATAAGAATCGTAACGAGTGCGGAATGCGGCAAGTGGAATGTGAACTCCCGCAACTCGTAGGCAAATGAAAATCGGTGGCAAGGTCGAACTAGAAAGACCTTAACACCACACAAAATATTTCTTAAGTGATAATCCTAAGACAAACTCAAAAATACCGGAAAAGTTTCATAAATTATTTAGATAAGAGAAATAACACTTTTCTCATCTTGAGGGCTTAAAGAATAAAATGATGCGTTCAAAAATTTGAAATCGGAATCACAAGAAAAAAAATAGAAATCTGCTTAACAGATAGAAAATGTCGAAGATGAATAGTCCACACGGAAAATAGGATATGGGCTTCACAACGATTAAGCCAATCCTTAGAAAAATCAATTCCGAAGCCTAAGTAAAAATCGGCTCGGAAAGAAAAATCACATAAAATAATTTCGACATCAATAGAAAGCAAATTGAGTGTTGCGGATCTACCATCCGGATTCGCAACTCTCAAAGAAGTCATCAAGCCCAAAATATTTTCAAAGAAAAAGAATCAACAAGTTCTTTTGATATAAAATAGTGTGATGGAACCCATATCAAAAAGAACTCAAATAAGAAGATCACGAATTAAAACAATGCCATCAAGGATTGAGTGAAAAATACCTTGACCAAGAGAAGAGTTGTTAGGGGCTTGCAGCTTTCCCTCTCTCTTGCTTGGAAGCCTAGGACACGAAGATAAAAGATGACCCGAATTTTTGCAATAGCGACAAAAGAGGGGTTTCGGACACTCCCCTGCATAGTGGTCCGTGGAACCACAATTGTAGCATTGTCCACGACTAGAGGTAGGAATCTTGGCTACCGGAGTTTCTTGTTTTCCTTTCTTGTTGGGATTGGGGCCTTTGAACATAATAGGCCTCTTCCTGTTGTTGTTGAAGTTTTGTTTGGCACCCACAACTTCAACATCACATTCTTTATCGGCCTCTTCAAGACGAAGAGCGATATCAATAAGCTGATCAAAAGAAACTTCGAGTTTCAAAAGTAATGGCTTCTTAAGATTCTTATTCAAGCCATAGACAAATCTCTGATTTTTCTTCAATGGGGTATTAATATACTCAACCCCATACTTAGAGAGAGATTCGAAAGATGCGACGTAATCCGTCACAGAAGATTCACCTTGAACAAGGTCAATAAAACGTCGGGCCAAAGTTACTTTTTCAGCATCCGACACAAATTTCAATTCGAATCTTTCCCGGAATCGCTCCCAAGTAAGATCTGCTTCAACGATTTCAGAAACCAAAAGCTCATACCAATCTAATGCTCTTTCTTGGAGCATACTAGAAGCCACTTGGACTCGATGTAGATCAATAAGGTTCATGCGAGAAAAGATACGATCGCATGATTTAGGCCAAGCTTGAATTTCTATAACACTCTCGGATCCCTTGAATGGCCTTCCACCCAAATCGATGTAGTCTCTGCACAAGCGTGCAAAACCGAATCTAGGATGAGTAGGCTCTGGAATGGGTTCGGCTGCTTGAGCATTCTTTACAAGATCAAGAAGCTGCTAGGCAGACATAAATACTCCATCCTGGGGAGTAGCACTAGATTGACCGGCGCTGGGATGGCCTGGTCTAACCATTTCTCTTCCTTTAGAAAGAAAGAAAGAAGAAGAAAAAGGTTATTCACCAAATGAATATCAAGCAATCTTGATAGATAAAACAAGGAACCATAAAGAAAATAGGATGAATTGGTACGAAGACTCGAATTAAATCCTAAAGCACGACTCCTAAGATAGACTTAGGATGATGATCCTTGTTACAATATTTCATATTGTTTCGAAGTTTGGCTCTCATACCAAGCTGTGACGTCCCACCTCTATAACCACGCTAGCCAAGGACATTATGGGGTAATGCCGTCAACTAGCGCGGAGAATAAGGCTGTTGAGGAGCGACCATCCGTGTAATCGCTTTGTGCGAGCACCGATATGCCAGATAAAATATAACATGGATTTGATCTCAAGAGGAAATCCGACATACCGACAAAAACTCAAAGCTACTACACAGTGGCTATATATAATCTTCGGAAACAAATATAGAAATAAACATAACATAAATCAGTCACAGACAATTCATATCACAAAGGCGGAAATAGATACGAATATTACACATAAAAGTGTATATCAGAGTAGTGGTCAAATAAGATCCACAACATCACAAAAGAATAGATACAAGTGCTAGACAAAAGAATATGTATACATCAAGGAGTCTATTTCTCAAATGCATACAACAAAAACTACTAGACAAAAGTAGTTAAGAAAGAGTCAGAAGATGGTTCCAGATAGGAAGTCATGAGGAAGCACCTGTAATATCTCAGTCTGACCCGAGTATTATTTAATAAGAAAATAATAAACGGATCAGTCTAGTTATAATTATCAGATAAAATGAGATATAATAAGATATAAAAAAAAGACGTATGATAACCAAAAATGTCATACTACGACAAGTATACATTCGAGAACCATGAAAGTCATACAAAATCCCAAGAATCTCATAGCATCAAAAAGAATATCATATTCTTTATTTAATTCACCAAGCCACAATAAATGACATACATATCAATGCCAACTGAAAAAGGTGGTGAAACATAAATTCCAGAAATCATCATATAGAAATCCAGAAATCACAAGAAAAGGTTGGCCAAGACATTGATGTAGTGCAAACGGTACATCCAATGAATCCAAAAAGCCAAGACATTGATGTAGTGCAAACGGTACATCCAATTAATCAAAAAGCAAAGACATTGATGTAGTACAAACGGTACATCCAATGAATCCAAAAGCAAAGACATTGACGTAGTACAAATGGTACATCCAATGAATCAAAAGCAAAGACATTGATGTAGTACAAACGGTACATCCAATGAATCCAAAAGCAAAGACATTGATGTAGTGCAAACGGTACATCCAATGAATCAAAAAGCAAAGACATTGATGTAGTACAAACGGTACATCCAATGAATCCAAAAAGCAAAGACATTGATGTAGTGCAAACGGTACATCCAATGAATCAAAAAGCAAAGACATTGATGTAGTACAAATGTTACATCCAATGAATCAAAAAGCAAAGACATTGATGTAGTACGGTACATCCATTGAATCAAAAGCAAAGACATTGATGTAGTACAAACGGTACATCCAATGAATCGAAACATATTAAAAGTACATGGGTCGCTAGCACACAAAGAAATGAGACGAAGCTCAATAGAATGAGGTACAGCCCTCCACGTGGACAAAGAGACATCGCACATTGCTAGTCTAAACTATAAAATGATCATCATCGATCATCAAGAAGTGTCAATTACAGTATGCTAGTAAATATATGAGCTTGGCTTCATGTCCCATAACCACTAGCTTAACTTAAATATTTACGAACAAATTGTAGATCTCCACTAGAAAATTGCCACAAGAGATTCAATCGAATAAATCCAAGAATTAACCGGCGAAGTAAACGCAAGCGTTTCATACCACTTGTTTTACTAAGTCGTTTAATTAGATTTCTCATACGAGTGAGGTAAAGGTTTGTATATGCTAGTAGATTGGAAAACGGTTTAAGAAATGAGCTTTGTAATAAAATAGTGTTGAAATCGTTTTGATGAAAGGATTTTGATATTTACTACTAGTATAGAAAACCTTTATATTTTGAAGTGACAAATCACAAAAATGATTGTAAAACAATCAATCACCGAAATTCACATTCGAAGATGTGAATAAAATTCCATAGAAATCGATGTCATATCTATTGATCTTTGTAATAAGCTCAAATTAGAACCTACTCTTGCTACTACTTCCTTATGTGTCTCCAACCCTATTGGAGGACTCGCCAACCTCAGTCGAATTTGTAAAGAGGTTGTGCTTTTGTATGGAAGATATCGATTCACTTGGGATTTTTATGTGCTTGGCTTCGTAGCATTTGACATTTTGTTGGGTGCTGATTGGTTAAGAAAATTTGATGCTGTTATTTCTTGCAAAGCTCGATCTGTTTCTCTATTCAATGACAAGGGTCTACCGCTTGTCATCGAATGCAAATCACCTCAGAAATATACCGGAAGCTTCATATTCTCCCTTGATGCTCACCCGGATGACCTTAGTACCACTCCTATTGTTCAAAAGTTTCCTGATGTATTTGGAGAGGTCAACTCTCTACCGCCAAAGCGAGAGATCGATTTCCGCATTGACCTTATTCCTGGAGCTACTCCCGTAGTTCTCCCTCACAGAAGGATGGCTCCTAAGGAAAAAGATGAACTTAAAACTCAAATTGATGATCTATTTGCTAGGGGTTTGATCAGGAGAAGTTGTTCTGAATGGGGCACCGCAGTCGTATTTGTCACCAAATCAGATGGATCTCTTCGCATGTGTGTTGATTACAAGGAATTAAATAAACGCACTCTCAAGAACCGCTATCCGATGCCTGACATCAATGATTTATTCGATCAGCTCCATGGAGCTAAAGTTTTCTCACAACTTGATCTAGCCACTGGGTTCCACCAACTCAGAGTAGCAGAAGATAGTATACATAAGACAGCTTTCCATACCGAGAATGGTTCTATGAATGGTTGGTCATGCCATTCGGTTTGACCAACGCACCAGCTTATTTCGTCGACTTAATGAATCGAGTCTTCTGTGATGTCCTTAATAAGTTTTTTCTTGTCTTCATTGATGATATTCTCGTCTTCTCCAAAGATGAGAAAGAGCATGAGACACATCTTGCTTATGTTTTGGAAACTCTCCGAAATCATCAGCTTAAAGCCAAGTTCTCGAAATGCCACTTCTGGCGAGACGAAGTACGATTCCTTGGCCATATTGTTTCTAAAAACGGGATTTCGGTCGATCCAGCTAAGATCGCCGTAATCAATGTAAGTTCTATCCTATTCGTTATTTCTATTCGGTCCATCTTATTCCTTTCTAATTTGAAAATTTATCTACAGGATTGGGAGACTCCCAAAACTCCTACTGATATCCGTAGTTTCTTGGGCCTAGCCGGTTATTATCGCAGATTTATTGAGCGCTGTGCCCGGATTTTTGCCCCACTTACTGCTTTAACTCGAAAGGATGTCAAGTTTATTTGGAGTGAGAAGTGTGAATCAGCTTTTAATGAGTTGAAACGTAAGTTAACTTCAGCCCCAGTTCTTGCGGTAATTGACGGGAGTGAAGGATTAACTGTCTATACCGATGCTTGTCGGGAAGGTTTAGGCGCTGTCTTGATGCAAAATGGTAAGGTTGTTGCTTATGCTGGTCGTCAGTTGAGGATCCATGAAGTAAACTATGCAACTCATGATCTAGAGCTTCTTGTAGTTGTATTTGCTTTGAAACTATGGAGGCATCATCTTTTGGGAACAAAATTTGAATTATTCACAGATCATAAGTCCTTGCAGTATATTTTCTCTCAGAAGGATTTGAACCAGAGACAAGTCCGATGGCTCGAATCCTTAGCTGCATATGATCTCGACATCAATTATACTCCTGGAAAAGCAAATACTGTAGTTGATGCTTTGAGCCGTAGAAAAGCATTGTCATGTTGTAACCTTGTAGAAGGCATGCTATTTCAGCTGGTGATCTCCCCATCTCTTTTGGATCGCATCAAAGCTAAGCAATATGAGGACACCTTGCTCTATCGCATGAAGGAGTTAGTTCTGGGTAGAGTGGGAAATGCTGACAATAAAGTGGGAGCACAGATAGATAGTAATGGAGTTCTGAAGATTGACAACCGTATTTGTGTTCCTAATGTCGATGGATTGAGACAAGAAGTACTTAAAGAGAACCATCAGTCATCACTTTAATTTATCCTGGTGTAACCAAGATGTATCGAAATATGAAGCGTTTATATTGGTGGAGTGGGATGAAGAGAGATATTCCCATATATGTCAGTAGATGCACCACTTGCCAGTAAGTCAAGGCCGATCACCGGAAGACGGCAGGATTACTTCAACCCCTAGAGATTCCATGTTGGAAATGGGATCAGATTTCCATGGACTTCGTTGACGGATTACCGAGGACCAGAAAAGGTAACGAGAGTATATGGGTGATTGTTGATAGGTTGACAAAAATATGCTCACTTTATTCCTGTTAAGACCACTCGTACTGCTTCGAGTTTGGCCGAGATTTATATGAGAGAGATTGTTAGACTTCATGGAGTTCCATCTAGTATTGTATGCGATAGAGATCCCTTGTTCACTAGTAAATTCTGGAAGGCATTTCAGGACGTCGTGGGCACTAAACTGAATCTGAGCACGACTTATCATCCTCAAACAGATGGCCAAACTGAGAGGGTAAATCAGATTTTGGAAGATCTGCTCCGAGCTTGCATTATTGATTTCGGTGGATCTTGGGATGACCATCTCCATTTGGTTGAATTCACTTATAATAACAGTTGTCAGGTAATCAGAAATTTTCAATTTGAGTAAGTAAAATTGAATTGAAATTTAACTATCTTTATGATTAGGCGAGTATCGATATGGCACCGTTCGAAGCTTTATATGGACGGCCATGCAAATTGCCAGCTTGTTGGATTGAGCCTGGTGACCGATTAGTTCTTGGCCCGGATATGATTATGGAAGCATCCGAGAAGGTTAATGAGATCAGAAGGAAGATGAAAACTGCACAGGATAGACAGAAGAGCTATGCAGATAGGCGTAGAAGAGAGTTAAAATTCCAGGTTGGGGATAAGGTATTTCTTAAAGTATCACCTTTGAAGAATGTTATTCAATTTGGTCGTAGAGGGAAACTCGCTCCTAGATTTGTTGGACCATTCACTATCACTGAGAGGAGTGGTACACTAGCCTACAAAGTTGCACTGCCGGAGAAATTTGAGGGTGTGCACAACGTATTTCATGTTTCACATCTCCGGAAGGTTGTACGTGATCCATCCATGACCATTCCTATTGCTCAGTTAGATGAGGTTGACATTGAGCCGGATTTGACTATAGAGAGGAGACCACTTCGTATTATTGATAGGGATACGAAGCAGCTTAGAAGGAAATCTATTAGCCTAGTCAAAGTCCAATGGAGTCTCGATGATCGTGATTGTACTTGGGAAACAGAGGAGAGTATCCAAGATTCTAATCCACAATTGTTTGTTGAAGGTAAACTATACTTTATTCGATAATCTATGTTATATCCATCGTATCTCTTTTATTTGTTCTTCCACTCTTTACTTTGTTCCTTTTCGAGGATGAAAAGTTTTGAGTGGGGGAGAATGTAACGACCCTGAAATTCAGACCCAGTTTAAAATTTTAAAATCACTTATTTTATGTAGAAATTCGAATTTTCACAAATAACTTCCGTTGCTATCCAAATTTCACATTTGGAATGCGTCTAGATAGACATAGCCGCGCGCCAAATTTCGTTAAAAAATATTGAAGTAAATTACGCTCGTCGCATTTACATTTTAGTTCAAATCTTATGTGTAAATTTCCTATCGTCCGAACTCAAATGTTTTTCTCGATGTTGCATAAGAAAAATATTCTGAACTTGACGGCGCATTTCGTTTCGTCAAATTTCGCTTTTAATTGCTAGTTAAAATGTTGCTCGAGCAAATGGTTAAATAAGATCACCACTTCGCAAACAGTGTCAAACCATAAATATTTTCATATCGTTGTGTCCGCCTCGTCGCACTGATCAAAACGGTATATTTGTTTGTGTCAATCGGAGTTCGGCGTTGCAAATTTTAAATTGGTTAACGGAGTACAAACTGGTCCGTTACGCAGCACAAACCGGTACCCAACTTTCCAACGTTCAAATTTTAAGAGTCTATTCAGCTGTCTTGGAAACCCAATAGCCACCACTTTGCAAAATCATCATTGCTTTTAATTGTGCACTCTGAAATCCTCTCTATATATGTGCCTTCATTAATGCCTCTGCTTCATTAATTGCTCTGCATCATCAGTTGTTTTCACTTGCTTCTCTCTGGTACGAGTTCTCTCTTCTCCCTCTGCATCATTCTTTTCTCTTCCTTCTCTTCATATTCTTTTTCTTTACTTTACTTCAAAATGAAGCCCTACTTAAACATGAACCTGCTCCATGCACTGCCGCATCCCACCTCGTCCTCTCTCTCCCCATCACTGCTCCACCAACCCCTACCGGCCTCCGCGCCCACTGCCCCATCTACCAGCTCCGCCCCTACCATCAGCCCTACGCGGCCACACCACTCGGCCACCCCCATGCCGCCCATCTTTCCCCCTACCAGCTCAGCCCCCACACCCTCGGCCACCACATGCGGCTCGTCTTCCCCCTGCGCCGCCTCCCCTCCCTTGCCATTACCACGCACGACCCCTGCACCGACCCCATCAGCCGACCCAGCTGCACCACCTCTCCCCCCTGCCCGCTACACAGCTGCACCGCCTCCCCTCCCATGCCATTACCACACACGGCACCTGCACCGACCCCATCAGCCGACCCAGTTGCACCACCTCTCCCCCCTGCCCGCTACACAGCTGCACCACCTCCCCTCCCTTGCCATTACCACGCACGGCCCCTGCACCGACCCCATCGGCCCCATGCAGCTCCGGCCCCTACCAGCTCCACCCACACCACACGGCCCCCCTACCAGCTCCGCCCACACCACACGGCCCCCTGCCTGCCTCCCCACTACCATGCTACACTCGAGTCCCACTGCCCACCCACATCCCACCGGCCCGTCTCCCCTCCACTGCCACTACCCGCGTCCCAAACCCACTTTATATTTTGTTTATATAGCCATTTTATAAATCAGTAGTATAAGTTACTTTATATTTAATATATCAAGTTTATCTATAGGGTCAGTGTATAAACATAAGTATAGTATGTGTTGCTTTATATATTAGTTTAGTTTACTAAGTTATATTTGTTGAAGCAGTGATTCCATTTATATGAAATTTCCATATATACAGTTATATTTATATTGGCTTGTATATAGAAATATTTTATGAGTTATAAAACTTTTGTTTTAAATTGGTTTATCTATATAACGTACAAAGTCTACACGTTCGTTTCCTTTTGTATAAGGTTATGGTTTAGTATATAAACTATGTTGAAAGGTATTATTGTTATATATATATATATTGTCAAGTACGAATCTACATATATTTTATAAGTTATAAAACTTTTGTTTTAATTGGTTTATCTATATAACGTACAAAGTCTACATGTTCGTTTCCTTTTGTATAAGGTTATGGTTTAGTATATAAACTATGTTGAAAGGTATTATTTTTATTATATATATATATTGTCAAGTACGAATCTACATATATTTAGTATATAAATGAACATGAGTTACAGTATCTCATATGTTGTTCGCTTGCTTGACAGTTGTAGCTGATCCGGGATCTCAGGCCTAGGCTTCCATCTACCTTATTTACATCTAGTTCCTTGTTTTGGTATGGTTTATATATATGTGCAAATCGATATATATATATATATTGCAATAAACAAATTATTGATTAATTATTTGTTGATCGCAGTTGTGTTCATTTTGCGTCGTGCTTGTTAGGGTCTATCTTATCTATCCATCTTCGTACTTCGCCGTCATCTTCTTCAACCACGCAAGGTGAATATTTCATTCACGACTCAATCTATTATGCTATGATAATCAAGTGATAATTGTTGTTAATATTAATTTGGTTATTAAATTGTTGATTGTTAAAATTGTTGAAATAAAATTTTAAATCGCTATGCAAGTTAAATTTGAATATTGTTAGTTTACGACAAATAGTTGCGACACTAAAATTGTTATGTGATGTTGAATTTGGTTGTTAATATAAGTGAAACTTAATACGAACATTGAAATTTATATAGGATAGTCAACAATTTAAAATGTATTATATATGTTGAACTTGACCCCTTTAAATGTTAAATAAATCGTCGCGTAGAAATAGCGTTAACTACACTTTGAACCATTGAATGTATGATTGAAGTAGTAATTTGATAATAGACACCAAGTGAAAACCATAATGTAATAATCTTTAATCTGCATAAAACGATAGTGTGGATTCTAGGAATAATTATATTAATTTGCATAAATAACAAATGTAAGTTAATACGATTATTTCGGGATTATTTAATAAATTGTTAAATTGTTATGTATGGTTGCTATTGCTTGTTTATTTACTTTGACACTATCCCAGTTATCACACTGCAAGTTCCCTTTGCTATGCTTTGTTTTATAATGAATGATATTGGGTTGAAATGATAAATACCCAACTAAACAACTTGGCTTAGGATAGAAAATTAGAAATAAGAAACCCGATTGGTCAACAAAAAATCATTTTGAAATTGAATAATATTTTAAATTAAGGAATGAACTTAACAATTTGTTTGGAAATTTAATAACGAACTTAAGGGATTTAAGTTGAAATAAATTAATGGATTTAAATTGAAACGGGTTAATAAACTTACCCAATGGAATAAAATGAATTGAAAAATTTAATTGAAATGAGATTTAGAAACGAGTAAGTTTTAGAATTTAATAATTTAAAGATTTATTAGATTTGTTAGATTTAAATATAAACTCGGCGTTAATTAAATAGATTTGAACTTGTTATAAGTCAAATTTGAGATTTAGAAAATTTTGACTTACTAATTTAATGAATTTAAATTTAGGATAATTTAAATTTAAATGATTTTAAATTTAATGAATTGTCAAGTCAGGACATTGTAAGCAGAATATGGATTGTAAATTTGTAACTCGGAAATAACTCATTTGTAATGTATAGATCAGTGAACCCGATAAATGGAAATGGATTTCTTTAAATAGAAATTTAATTGAATTGGTAAATAAATCAAATGAAGTTTGATAAAAGGAATTTAGTTAATGAAATTGATTTAATCGAATTTATGATAACAGTGGATGTAAACATAAAGTGAAATGAATAGAATTTGATTTAATGATTTAAACTAAGTTTACCATTAAATTGAATTCGTTGATTATGAATTAAATTTAATAAGCGACATTTAGACCTTATTAAATTGAACTGGAATACTAAATTTTAAATTGTCAACTCAAATGTTGAACTAAAAATAGCATTTGGAAATATGTTTTAAAATATCTAAAATAAATTGAATCGTGAATTGTCAAATTTTGGAAGTCAAATTTGCACCTTGACTTTTGGACTTTGATTTGTTTAAACGTTAATTTAACCAACCATCGGGTAATAAATACGTAGTTATTAAAGAGACCGGGATCGGGAATGGACATACTCTCTGTCGATGCCGAAAACCACTTTAATAACTATTATACGCGAAGTGTTGATCCAGAATGAAGTGGATGGTTTGGTGAACGCGTTGACTGAAGAAAGAGAACGATATTGGATGACCCCTGACATGACTAAAACAGGAGCCGCGCCGGGCCGTTGAGGATCGCCACCTCTAGCGGACACGCTTCTTCGATACCATATCTATTACTTTTGTGATTCGATTTGGGTGCACCCCCTGATTTGGGAGTGTTGTTTCGCGGTGTTGAGATAGTAGCTACTATGCTCAACATCAGTCTGGATCATGCAACTACTAGTATCCTAGTTGGTATCGCCTCATGTACCTTGTCATACTGATTATCCTATTCGCGACCACTACGTTTTGTTTTGTGTTATACCCATGGGGTACCCTCTGATAACCACTAGTTTACGGTGGGGTTTACGGTGCTGTATAGACTATGGCATTATAAAATGTGTTAAGGGGAATTATGGTAACGCCTTAACGCTATTTTAATATCGTACTTTACTGATTAGACATTATCTACATATCGTATTCTATTGTATATATAGATAGTTTATCGGATCCTTAGAGATGTTTTATTCATCTTTAAGTTAAGGATTTTATTCCATGTACTTAATTATCCTGTATAAGATTTTGAGTCCTAACTCGAGTGTTTCTTTTTATATATGCTCGGGTCAGTCTGAAGCTATCCAGTTTGCTGATCAAGGTTGGTTGAAGATGCTGAAGACTTAGCATTTATCTTTATCAGTCTATTTCAATTCCAGTATAGATGTCCTTGTCTGTTGGACATTTATGTATTTCCTTTCAGTCACCTTTTGTTTAGACATTGTTGTACTTTATGTAGTAGCTTCATGAACTGCTATTATGACTATGTATTTTACGCTGCATTATTCTATGACTGTTCTGTGACTGTGATGTTGTATTGATACTCATTTACTTTAACGACCCGCAAATCCGTACTCCTGAGTCAACACCATTCTTCAACAATCAACTCAAGCAGAACAGAAATGTGAACCATTTTTGATTTAAGAAGAAGAGGTAGAAGAAGAGAAAACAAAAACAACATCAGAATCTAACCATCGCACGGAATAAAATATAATACATATATTAACAGATCTTTACTCAAAACAAATATACATCTGTATATACATACATCATCAGAGTACATCATCAGAGATCAACATCAATAACATACAACTGGATACACAGCTACTAAACACAGCGGAAAATATATATAAACAAGTACGAGAGTACGTATCGTCATCCAGCTCGTCTCCTGAGTTCCACAGCATCAATCCTGTATCCTATAATACTCGGTCTGACCCAAGCATTACAGTTAAATAACACTCGAGTCAGTCTGGAATACCAGCGTGAGAAAATCACACCCAATTGATTATTAAAGTTTCAAAAATCCTTTGAAAACAAAAGCATCTCGTAAGACCACGCCACAAATAAACATGTCGGGTTTTTACCTTACGATAGCTTAAACAATTTTTATAGAAATCCTCTGATATTATGATAGGGTCTATTTACAAATACTTATAAAATAGCCGAAATTGTTACATTATTAAATTCCAGCTACTAGCCACAAAAGTGGGTAATACAAACAAAACTCGTAAAAGGCTCGTAGGGAGAATGGATTTCCAACTAATGACTAGGCACTGGGGTACCACCTGTCACAGTACGTGGTCTAGATCACAGTATCGAGGATTACTCCCTTCATCCCATGCAACACAAGGCCGGACCCATCCCTTACTGGACAGTTTCGAATAAGATCACCCCACGGTTGGGATCAGCAACCGCACCACTAAGCCGAAATAAAAAAGGGACATCTAGACAGGGATGACCTTACTCTCCAGTGGGGGCTACCCACGAAGCCTTGCTGCATATCCCCTGATTTTCAGTCATTCCCGGCTGATGAGGCTTGAGGCTAAGCGTTAACTTTTAGAACGTTTCACTTAGAATGCCCATCGCCCACCTGACGATGTTTCGCAATCATTCGTCCATACAAGTCCGTCCCGGGTTCGAACGGAACCGAAGGCACTATTCCTACTACATCCATTTTGGAAATATCCTCAGGATTAGTGGCGACTAGCCCTTGCACTTCACTGCTCCATCTTCGACTCCGAACACGTTTTTCGCAAGAAACATACAAACCGGATCGAAGTGGTTTTCGAGAAATAAATCTCGATCCTGGTCTCTTCGAAACGATCAACGCAGTTGGCCAATATTGATAGTCGGTTATTTAACTATCAATTAATATTCACAACATCCATCACACAATAAATAATTTCCCAAATTATTTATTAACCTCAAAATATCTTCCCAAGATATATTTTCTATTTTCAACCCTTTGAAAACAATTTTCAAAACCATCTTTCTTTTCAGAATAAACTTTCCCAAATATTTTCTATCTCCACTGAAATTACCAAGCACAAAGCTAGATTTTAAAAATAATTTAAAAACACTTTACTTTAAAATATATACTTTTAAAACATTTAAATTAAAAATATTTTAATAGTTTGTTAAAAATACATACTATATGAATATTTGAAAATAAAGTTACTAAATAAATGTAAAAACTAGATTTCCACTTTTACAAAACAAAACACCAAATCACTTTTTAAATAATTACTGCTATAATAAATTAAAAGGAAATACTTACTTTAGACTTAAAATATTAGAAATAATAATTTTTTTCAAAACATACCTTTTTAAAAACAATTTTAAAACTATTAACTTATATTTAAAAATTTACTTAAAAACGTTCTTGGTTATTCAGGGAAAATTTCCAACTTCAATCAATTGAATCAGTTTTCCAAATTGATTCCCAATTTATTCCATTTGAAATAAATTTCTTTAATTACTCAATTCATTTCAAATTTCATTTATTATGGCTTTATTATTGTTGTTACTATTTCTCGTTTGATTTAAAATTCTTTAACTGAAATATACAAATCTCAGCTACTTCCCAATTTCTTCTTTATTCTTTCAATAATTTAAATCTTAAATTTTAAATAAATGTTTTGTTCTTTAAAAATAATAATACTGAAGTTTAAAATTCATTAATCTTCTATTTATTCAAAATTACCCTTTCTATACTCAAGATTTATTCATTCGAAATTTTTACATTACTTTATTTCTTTTCCAAATTCATTCTTAAGTTTATTCAAATTTTCTATACTTGTTTCGCTTACAAATTCACTTCTTTTATTTTCTTTCCAACAATCCAATTTATATATATTTTTGGGAATTCATTATATCCAAATATATCCAATCAAACCATAACATTTAATATTCCAATATAACTCATCATAGAATATCAATATTCACAGTAGAGAATATTAAATAATTTAAATAAATGTTGAGGGATCCAGTTGGATCCCTCCAACCTGTTTCCCTGAATCCATAGACGTTAGCACAATATAATATGCCAATTCCAGAATATACCATAATATAGCACATCAATCAATTTCAACCATTCTAACAATTATTTAAATTTAATCATTTAAATTTAAATTTAAATTAACTGAGTGAGATTAACTCACCTTTGATTTTCATTTGCCATCCACTTCAATATTTGCCTTGGTTTACCCGATTTGACCTTGAATAATCAATTTATACGGCTTTATTAATAATTTGAATTAACCAAACAAATTTTATTATTATTTATTAATGTAAGTAAATAAGAGATCTAGTTTTAAACTGACAATTTCCCATCCAAATAGTATATAAAAATACTTTACATGTGCCAAATCTTATTACAGTAAACTATAAAATTTGATATTCATTTTTATAGTATCATCCTATAAATCGAAAAATTTCCTATAAAAGATTTAAAGCAAACAACCCAAAGTTTTATTTTTTTTATAAAACAAAATAACTTGTTAATCATCTTATTGTAATCTAGTTTTTTTATTACATACCTTACTGTAATTATCTAAATTTCCCGGAATGCAAATTATAATAGGTAAATAGATAAACTGCCTCACTGACATTCGAATGCTGCCGAACCCCAATCGCTCCATCGCAACCATCCTCTCACTCTCCTCGTTCGACCGAGAGCCTCAATCGCGAACCACCAAGTGCCACCGCATTCGCCAACCTCTCGGCCTCACACAACCTCGAATCGCAAGCCACTCAAGCCATCGCAGACATCGCGACTACTAAGCCCACGAGATCGCAACCCAAAATTGCGCGAGCTTCCCAAAATCGAGCAGCCCTAATTGATACCGCGAATCAACGCTGCCACCTCAAACTCGAACATGCCTCGACCTTGAGCTCCCCCTCCATGCCTCGACCTTGAGCTCGAATCGAAATTGTTTCGATTACCCAGAGACCGTTTTCGTTTTTGAGAAAGAACGAAGGAAATGGGTTTTGAAAGAAATGAGAACAGGCAGCGTTCTTTTAAATCTGTAAATTTTAGAGAAGACGCGATTTGTTTTCCTCACCGGCCATTGATTTTATTCCCTTTGATTTCTTTGAAAAAGAAAAGCTCGGCTGTTTATGAAAGAAGAGGTAGCGTGTTGATAGGAAAAAGGGACAGAATGTCGGCTTCAACAGAGATAATAGAGATATGTTGGCTAAAAGAATTACGGGGTAGCAGCTGATTAAAACGAATATAAGATGGCGTATTAGAGAAGCTTGACCATTTATATTAAATTTCATTAGATTATTATCAATAAATTTTCAGCGCGTTTTTATATCGTACACTCACACACTAACTCCGATCAATACGAAATTTGAAATCCGATAATAATTCAATATTACGGATCCAATGGAACTGGTTTCGTCAAATTCCGAGACTGCGCCTCGGAAGGCTATTTTTAAATTCAATTTAAACTATAAAATTTCAAAACTTAACCAAACGCTTTCAAATTCAATTTTAAAAGTTTTATCACCTTCAGTATTATTAATATAAATTTTCAAATCCTTCAAACTATTTTTAACCGGCTTAAAACTCCAGATTCATTAATTTACCCACTTCTGATAATTAAATTCAACAATTAATTATCCAATAATTATTAATATTTGAAATTAAAGTTAATAATTAACTTTCGAATATTTAAAATAAATTAAATATTCCCATTACAAATGTCTAAAAATTCCGGGTCGTCACATTCCTCCCCCCTTAAAAGAATTTCGTCCCCGAAATTACTAGTTAGGAAGAATGATCCATAACCCATTAACTATTTCCTCAACTCAAATAGTTTTAACGACTTCCAATCAAAACTTTTTATTTAAGACACACCATCCCTCTTTCTCCCTTTTTAACTTACCCATAAATCTCAAACCATTTTACTTTCTTGACAATTCAAATTTTAACATTGAAACCAAATTTTTGAATTATCAAATTTTCCCAAAATTTTTCTAACTCCCTAAATTTCCGAAAAATTTCGCCAGCGTCTCATTTGCGTGGCTAGCTCGGTACTACTACAAAATGGCTCTACGGCCTCCCAAATCCAAAAAGAAAACAAAAAGCCAAGTGGCTCGATCCAAAAACCAATCCAATTTCATATAGAAAATTAAACACATACCTTTTTGTCGGGCCATTAATTTTATCTCCTGAAATCAAAAATCCCAATTTATCTTTTGCTTCAATAAACCTGTACATCCCACTAAGCAATAATATCCAAATACAGTTTCAAAACCATTTTATACATTTTATTTCAAATTTTCAATATCTGCTTTGCTTAAGCCCGTACGATGCACATATATCATCCGTACGCAATATCTAATTCGATCGCTCGCTCGATCACACAATTTCACTTCCGAACTAGTATCGTCCACCCGACTTCCTAGTGCGGACTCAGATATGGTCTCTTGATCAGAAACCGTCATTCTCCTTGCATAGCCGTAAACTACGATAGAGAATTTTCAGAATCAATCAAAACTCCATATCCAGGTTCGCCGTCGAAAATCGAGTGAAAAATTCTAACTCGGATCGATAAATTTATCTCGAAATTCTGTGCTCGAATTCTGGATCATTGCTATGCGAATAAATAATATACGTACATTCTACGTATTAAGCCCAATTTATTTTTAGCTATACCTATTATCTTTTTTTCACATTCATTTTGATTTTTATTCACTTATTCACAATTTCCCCTGTCACTACTTCCAGTTTTAAATCTTTATTCAATTATCCACTTAGAATAATTTTCTCAATACTAAATTTACTTAAGAATTTCATTTTTCATTCCTTAAGTTCAATATAAATGGTTTACATACTTCTTATATTTATTTTCACTTTACTATTGAAGTTCATTTTTTTTATTACCATTCAGTTTTATTCACTTTGCCCTTACAATTCCATTTGAATTCCATTTGTCTTCTACTTCGAATATTGTATTAGTTTCACTTACTAACTAATTTAAGCCTCAATTAAAAGTTTATTTACACTTTACTTCTTTAGTTCCTTCGATTTCACTTACTTTACAATTACACATTTTAAATTACACTTAAATATTCAGTTCCAGTTCTATGTGCTTAACAAATTTAAATCATTTGTTATTAGTGAAAATTTCCAAAAATTTCAAAAATTTTCTAACTCCCAAAATTTACGAAAATTTTTGGCAGAGTCTCCCTTGTACGGAGGGACTTCTGCGATATCGCAGGATGCATAAAAACATATATACATCGGCCTCAGGCCGGATATCAATATACATCGACCCACACGGTCGGAAAACAGAAAAACAGTTCATATTTCCTATTTGTATTGCGTAGGCGTACCTTATTTAGCATTTTTAAGCAAGCGGCTATTTATTTAAGCAATTAGTGCGGCAAAACCCTTCAAACGGCTTCCAACCACCTGTACTTACTCAATATAAACATGTAAGTGACAAATATACAAAGCTTATTAACATTCCACTTAATTTCAATGGCTAAACACATACGCACATAAACAATATCCACTAAACACAATTTTTTATAAGAAATATACCCACAATAATTTTCATAAGCAATTTATATGATTTACATAACTAATTCAATTGCTTTTATTCGCTTCCTTACCATTTTAGTTAATAACTATGCCAATTAAATCCCGATTCATTATTATATTTAATTTCATCTCATATCTAATTTATTCACAACTTAAACCATCAGTATTCCAACTCTATTTTGTTTAACTTGAGTTCATTGTTAGCTCCATTCGCTTAAATTAAATTAGTATATTTCATTGGATCAATATGAATTCTAATTCACATTCAATAATTTATTTCTGAATCTCTTTTATTTTATAACAATTCCATTTCCAATTTACCTCTACTTAGATTTTTATTTGCAATACAAATCATTTGTATGTTGATTCAATTCCTTTCAACTTCAATTTAAATTGAATTCACTTACAATTTCAAGTTGAATTTCTATTAATAACTTAAGCTTCTCTTTCAAATTTTATCATTTATTCACAACTCAAATTTTTATTAACCAATTCGAATTCCATTTCCATATTCCATTAATTAATCTTGGAACATTCCATATTACTTACGTCGAATATTCATCCCATAACTTATTGACAAACCAAACATTTGTCACCACAAATTGATATTCAACATACATTTAATCAATATTTGATTTTTATTTCAAAATCTCTTTATCTATTTACTAGAGTTCAACCTATTTATTTTATAAGTTCAGTTTTGGATTTTTATTCACTTCCCAGAATTCAAAACTATTTTATTTTGTCTTATTTATTCGACTTCTAAATTTCATAATTCACAATCTTATTTATATCCATATTTCATCTATTTATAATCAATCTCATTCACATTTTACCTTTTAACTTGGGATTATACATTTTCTTTATTCAATATATTTCTATTATTACACAAACATTTTTACATAAGATTCCAGAGTTTAAACAATTCTCAAAATTTCAAAATCACCTTTGAAATCAACTATATCCAAAAATCCTTTGCATTTCCAAACCAAATTCAACTTCTTGCAAACAAACACCGATCCAAAATCATCCAGGTAGCAATCCCTCTCTTGGAAACTCGAAAATGAACACCGATGATGTCGCGATCATCATCGGAATTATTTTCCAGCGACCACAGAGAGTTTAGTGCTTTTATTTCTTTAACAACATTTCAAATATTTTTAATTTCCAAATCTCTCCAGATTTCAAATTCAATTCAAAAATATTTCTGAAATAATACCATTATTATTTCTCTAAAACTTTGAAAACCATTTCCAAATCGAAAGGAATTTAATTTTTTTTTTTCAAAAATTCCAAATTGCAATCTCTTTAAATCAATATTCAAACATTCTCTAGAATTTTATCCCATTTCAATTTCAAAATTATAATCACCTTTATAGTTTACACTTACAAATTTCATTTGTATATGAAGTTTATTTCAATTTATAAATTACATTTATAATCTATATTTCAAATTCCATTTGTTATATGAATTTATTCTTCAACTTTGGTTATAAGTTTCAATTTCTTATTCAATTTCTACACAATGGTGTTAATAATTTAATATTATCATTCCTTAACAATCAAGCATCCAAATACTATAATAATTTCTGAAAATTATCTCTTTCATATACAAAAATAATTTGGGTAAAATTATTTCATTTAACCTATTTAAAAACAATACTGCGTCGAATTGTTCTATTCAAGTGTTTAGAGATCCCTATCAATAACCAGAATCCATAAATTACTCAATAAACCAATCGACACAATATAAAACCATTTTATATTCACTAACAAATACGCGCTCATATCTATTAATACACTCAAACTCATTAAAGAGTACTACGGACTCTACTTGAGTAATTCCCACCAAAGCCTAGGTTGTCGCCAACCTAAGCTCTGATACCACTTGTAACGACCCGCAAATCCGTACTCCTGAGTCAACACTATTCTACAACAATCAACTCAAGTAGAACATAAATGCAAACCATTTTTGATTTAAGAAGAAGAGGTAGAAGAAGAGAAAACAAAAACAACATCAGAATCTAACCATCGCACGGAATAAAAAATAATATATATATTAACAGATCTTTACTCAAAACAAATATACATCTGTATATACATACATCATCAGAGTACATCATCAGAGATCAACATCAATAACATACAACTGGATACACAGCTACTAAACACAGCGGAAAATATATATAAACAAGTACGAGAGTACGTATCGTCATCCAGCTCGTCTCCTGAGTTCCACAGCATCAATCCTGTATCCTATAATACTCGGTCTGACTCGAGCATTACAGTTAAATAACACCCGAGTCAGTCTGGAATACCAGCATGAGAAAATCACACCCAATTGATTATTAAAGTTTCAAAAATCCTTTGAAAACAAAAGCATCTCGTAAGATCACGCCACAAATAAACATGTCGGGTTTTTACCGTACGATAGCTAAAACAATTTTTATAGAAATCCTCTGATATTATGATAGGGTCTATTTACAAATACTTATAAAATAGCCGAAATTGTTACATTATTAAATTCCAGCTACTAGCCACAAAAGTGGGTAATACAAACAAAACTCGTAAAAGGCTCGTAGGGAGAATGGATTTCCAACTAATGACTAGGCACTGGGGTACCACCTGTCACAGTACGTGGTCTAGATCACAGTACCGAGGATTACTCTCTTCATCCCCTGCAACACAAGGCCGGACCCATCCCTTACTGGACAGTTCCGAATAAGATCACCCCACGGTTGGGATCAGCAACCGCACCACTAAGCCGAAATAAAAAAGGGACATCTAGACAGGGATGACCTTACTCTCCAGTGGGGGCTACCCACGAAGCCTTGCTGCATATCCCCTGATTTTCAGTCATTCCCGGTTGATGAGGCTTGAGGCTAAGCGTTACCTTTTAGAACGTTTCACTTAGAATGCCCATCGCCCACCTGACGATGTTTCGCAAGCATTCGTCCATACAAGTCCGTCCCGGGTTCGAACGGAACCGAAGGCACTATTCCTACTACATCCATTTTGGAAATATCCTCAGGATTAGTAGCGACTAGCCCTTGCACTTCACTGCTCCATCTTCGACTCCGAACACGTTTTTCGCACGAAATGTACAAACCGGATCGAAGTGGTTTTCGAGAAATAAATCTCGATCCCGGTCTCTTCGAAACGATCAACGCAATTGGCCAATATTAATAGTCGGTTATTTAACTATCAATTAATATTCACAACATCCATCACACAATAAATAATTTCCCAAATTATTTATTAACCTCAAAATATCTTCCCAAGATATATTTTCTATTTTCAACCCTTTGAAAACAGTTTTCAAAACCATCTTTCTTTTCAGAATAAACTTTCCCAAATATTTTCTATCTCCACTAAAATTACCAAGCACAAAGCTAGATTTTAAGAATAATTTAAAAACACTTTACTTTAAAATATATAATTTTAAAACATTTAAATTAAAACTATTTTAATAGTTTGTTAAAAATACATACTATATGAATATTTGAAAATAAAGTTACTAAATAAATGTAAAAACTAGATTTCCACTTTTACAAAACAAAACACCAAATCACTTTTTAAATAATTACTGCTATAATAAATTAAAAGGAAATACTTACTTTAGACTTAAAATATTAGAAAAAATAATTTTTTTTCAAAACATACCATTTTAAAAGCAATTTTAAAACTATTAACTTATATTTAAAAATTTACTTAAAAACGTTCTTGGTTATTCAGGGAGAATTTCCAACTTCAATCAATTGAATCAGTTTTCCAAATTGATTCCCAATTTATTCCATTTGAAATAAATTTCTTCAATTATTCAATTCATTTCAAATTTCATTTATTATGGACTTTATTATCGTTGTTACTATTTCTCGTTTGATTTAAAATTCTTTAACTGAAATATACAAATCTCAGCTACTTCCCAATTTCTTCTTTATTCTTTCAATAATTTAAATCTTAAATTTTAAATAATTGTTTTGTTCTTTAAAAATAATAATACTGAAGTTTAAAATTCATTAATCTTCTATTTATTCAAAATTACCCTTTCTATACTCAAGATTTATTCATTCGAAATTTTTACATTACTTTATTTCTTTTCCCAATTCATTCTTAAGTTTATTCAAATTTTCTATACTTGTTTCGCTTACAAATTCACTTCTTTTATTTTCTTTCCAACAATCCAATTTATATATATTTTTGGGAATTCATTATATCCAAATATATCCAATCAAACCATAACATTTAATATTCCAATATAACTTATCATAGAATATCAATATTCACAGCAGAGAATATTAAACAATTTAAATAAATGTTGAGGGATCCAGTTGGATCCCTCCAACCTGTTTCCCTCCATCCATAGACGTTAGCACAATATAATATGCCAATTCCAGAATATACCATAATATAGCACATCAATCAATTTCAACCATTCTAACAATTATTTAAATTTAATCATTTAAATTTAAATTTAAATTAACTGAGTGAGATTAACTCACCTTTGATTTTCATTTGCCATCCACTTCAATATTTGCCTTGGTTCACCCGATTTGACCTTGAATAATCAATTTATACGGCTTTATTAATAATTTGAATTAACCAAACAAATTTTATTATTATTTATTAATGTAAGTAAATAAGAGATCTAGTTTTAAACTGACAATTTCCCATCCAAATTGTATATAAAAATACTTTACACATGCCAAATCTTATTACAGTAAACTATAAAATTTGATATTCATTTTTATAGTATCATCCTATAAATCGAAAAATTTCCTATAAAAGATTTAAAGCAAACAACCCAAAGTTTTATTTTTTTTATAAAACAAAATAACTTGTTAATCATCTTATTGTAATCTATTTTTTTTTATTACATACCTTACTGTAATTATCTAAATTTCCCGGAATGCAAATTATAATAGGTAAATAGATAAACTACCTCACTGACATTCGAATGCTGCCGAACCCCAATCGCTCCATCGCAGCCATCCTCTCGCTCTCCTCGTTCGACCGAGAGCCTCAATCGCGAACCACCAAGTGCCATCACATTCGCCAACCTCTCGGCCTCACACAACCTCGAATCGCAAGCCACTCAAGCCATCGCAGACATCGCGACTACTAAGCCCACGAGATCGCAACCCAAATTACGCGAGCTTCCCAAAATCGAGCAGCCCTAATCGACATCGCGAATCAACGCTGCCACCTCAAACTCGAACATGCCTCGACCTTGAGCTCCCCCTCCATGCCTCGACCTTGAGCTCGAATCGAAATTGTTTCGATTACCCAAAGACCGATTTTGTTTTTGAGAAAGAACAAAGGAAATGGGTTTTAAAAGAAATGAGAACAGGCAGCGTTCTTTTAAATCTGTAAATTTTAGAGAAGACGCGATTTGTTTTCCTCACCGGCCATTGATTTTATTCCCTTTGATTTCTTTGAAAAAGAAAAGATCGGCTGTTTATGAAAGAAGAGGTAGCGTGTTGATAGGAAAAAGGGACAGAATGTCGGCTTCAACAGAGATAACAGAGATATGTTGGCTAAAAGAATTACAGGGTAGCAGCTGATTAAAACGAATATGAGATGGCGTATTAGAGAAGCTTGACCATTTAAATTAAATTTCATTAGATTATTATCAATAAATTTTCAGCGCGTTTTTATATCGTACACTCACACACTAACTCCGATCAATATGAAATTTGAAATCCGATAATAATTCAGTATTACGGATCCAATGGAACTGGTTTCGTCAAATTCCAAGACTGCGCCTCGGAAAGCTATTTTTAAATTCAATTTAAACTATAAAATTTCTAAACTTAACCAAACGCTTTCAAATTCAATTTTAAAAGTTTTATCACCTTCAGTATTGTTAATATAAATTTTCAAATCCTTCAAACTATTTTTAACCGGCTTAAAACTCCAGATTCATTAATTTACCCAATTCTGATAATTAAATTCAACAATTAATTATCCAATAATTATTAATATTTGAAATTAAAGTTAATAATTAACTTTCGAATATTTAAAATAAATTAAATATTCCCATTTCAAATGTCTAAAAATTCCGGGTCGTCACATTTACATTTATATTTATAATCCCATAATGATTCGTGTTTTGTATTATTTAAGTTGACATGTGTGGATTATTGTCAATTTAAATGGTCCAAATATGCGGGTTGTTACACAAATGAATCTTCTTGGGAATTATTCCCTCTTGAGACTTGATGTATAGAGAAATCTTCAAATTGGTTTACCATCTTCAATACTTTCTTCATATATAAGATCAATTTAGCATCCTTGGTCTGATATGTCTGATAAGAGTCACTAAAGACTTTAATTCTTGGGATCTTCAGTTGCAAAGCCAAAGTAAGCCCTGCCACCATTGATTCATATTCCGCTACATTGTTGGTAGCTGGGAAGCCTAACTTCATTACATAATGCAAAAGATGCCTATCAGGGGTAATAATAATGACATATCCGCTCCTGCTCCTTGCTCATTTGATGCTTCATCTGCAAATAACTGCCATTTGGGCTTTAGATCTTTTCTTTTTCTGACTGTTCTTTGATAAAACTTGTGCATTCGTTAACAAAATAAGTTAGAGCCTGTCCTTTGATCGCTTCTCGAGGTAAAAATTCAACATCATACTGGCTAAGCTCTATTCTCCACTTCACTAATCTCCTTGAAATTTCCGGTTTACTAAAGACATGCTTTAGTGGAAAATTGGTTAGCACTTTGATTATATGCGCTTGGAAGTAAGCTCTTAATTTCTGTACCATAAGTATCAAGCAATAGGCTAGCTTTTCTATGACCGAATATCTGGTCTCTGTATCTTTTAATCTTCTACTCACATAATATATAGGAAGTTGAGTTCCGTTTTCTTCCCTCATCAACACCGAATAACTGTAGGTTTTGAGATGGCCAATTATAGATAAACATTTTCTCCTTCTATGGGAATGGATTATATTGGTGGCTTCTCAAGATGGTTTTTAAATTCTTTGAAAGCTTACTGTCAATCTTCTCCCCATTCGAAATTTTTCCTCTTTTAATTACATCTAAGAATAGGATACATTTATCAATGGCTTTAGAGATAAATCTATTCCACGGTGCCACCCTTCCATTTAAACTCATTACATCTTTACTTGATTTCAGCTCCGCCATGTCTTTTAAAGCTTGGATATGAATTAGGTTGGCCTCAATACCTCATGCACTGATGATGTATCCTAAGTACTTTCCTGATTGCACCCAGAAAGAGAACTTTCGTAGATTAAGCTTCGTTTGATGCTTTTTCAACACCCTAAACATTTCTTCAATGTCTTTTAAATGGTCGCCTTTTTCATAAGATTTCACGAACATGTCATCTATGTACACTTCCATATTTCGAACGATTTGTTCTTTGAACATCCATTTACCAATCTCTGGTAGGTAGCACCTGCATTCTTCAAGCCAAAAGGCATCACCTTGTAATAGTAAGTTCCCAAGTATGTAATGAAGTTTGAATTTTCTTCCTTCGGTTTGAACATGGGAATTTGATTATAACCCAAGTAAGAATCCATGAAAGACATAAGTTTATGCCCACTGGTTGCATTAACTAGTCGATCTATTCTTAGTAATGGGTAATTATCTTTTGGGCATGCTTTGTTTAGGTCGATGTAGTCAATAAAAGTCCTCCATTTTCCATTCGATTTTTTTTACTAATATGGGCTCGCTAACCATCTTTGATAGAACACTTCCCTAATAAACTCGTTCTTAAGTAACTTCTTGACTTCTTCTTTCAAAGTATCATTTCAAATTTTGTAGAATTACCTCTTGTTTTGCCAAAAGGGGGTTACACTTGAATCAATGTTCAAAGCATGGCATATGACCGTTGGATCAATCCCAACCAAACCTAAATGTGTCCACACAAATACTTCTTTACTAGTTTGAAGAAACTGAATTAACTCTGCCTTAAGATTGCTTTTTAACTCCCTTATAATGTTGACTATTTTTGTTGGATCGGTTGAATCTATACATACCTCCTCAAGGTCCTCTATGGGCTTTATCCTTTTCGTTCCTTGACTGTCTAATTAAAAGACTATCTCCCCATTTTTTTACTTCTTCTTCCAATAGGTTAACATCCGCTTCCTTCCGTCTTCTTTTAGAAGAGTTATAGTTTTTAAGCATATGCTTAATTATTCTATTGGGTCTGCTTTCACTTTGGACGTTAGATGTAGAAATGCTTCATCCAAAGGCTGAAAATAGTAGATGAATAGTAGTAAGAAGAGTGTTCTCGTTTACATGTTCCAGAGTAGCAAAATACATTTTGCGAGAGTTGAGCTGCTCCCCCTTTATAGTTCCCAACCACTTTTTTTCACGAACTTCACCATTAAGTATTTAGGTGAGACGAATACATCGACTTTGTCTAGGGATGGGCGCCTAAAGAAAGCATTATAATGTGAAGGCTAATCAATGATCACGAATAGTGTCTCAAAAGTTCGACAACGTGGTGGCATCCCTATTTGAACCAATAGTTTCAATTGTCCTACCGGCGTTGATCCTTTATTATTAATTCCAAAGATGGGTTCAAGGTTTGGCTCCAACATGTCCTCTAGGATTCCTATTCAATGAAAAGCGTGTTTAAAGATCACATTAATAGTACTTCTAGTGTCTACAAGAATCGTTATAACTATGGAGAGTCCAATCTGAGCACTGATCATAAGAGGGTCGTTATGAGAATATCGGACTACCTTTAGCTCTTGCGGAGTAATAACAAGATTAGGAATATGGATATTGAATCGAAGGTTCTTGAGTAGTGGCTCCTCTCGAATAGAAAATACTCCTTTCGCTTCTCTAATGTATCTATTCCGTGCGCCTCTGCTGCTTTCGGCCAAATGTGGTCCTTCATGGAACACATCCATACCATCGAGAGGTGGACTAAGATTTAGCTGATCTTCATCTTCCAAGATGTCCATAGCCTTGCTAAAGAGTTTTTGTTCACCGTTATGTATGTGAGCCACCTTTTGTTCCTTATAAATGAACTCCTTCAAGAGTCCTTCATGGACTAGCTCCTGAATAATGCCTGCGAACATGCGGCATTCATTCGTCTTATGGCTGTTTGCCATATGTTAGGTGAAGTAGTCACATCCCCTTTTCCTTTCTGGATAAGTTTTGGCTTTGAATGAGACTAAAAAAATTAACCTTCACCTTTGTCTTTGCATAGATATAGGACAATGGTTTATTCAAGGCAATAGAATTGGTGTTCGGATTATCCTCCCATCTCGACCTCTTATGACTACAGTCTAAGCCAACTTTTTCGGTCTGTCTCTTGGTATGATTCTTTTCCCTAGTATGATACATCTCGTCCATTCAAATAAACTTGTCTGCTTGAAAGTGAAAGTCTTGGAGATCTTTGCATCCATGGACATAGAGTTCCTTCCAAAATAAGGTATGTGCGATCAATCCTAAATGCATTGCTATCACTTATCTCTGTCGTTCATTCTTTAGCTTTTAAGGCCTCCACATTGAACCTTTTTAGGTAATCGCCTAGTAGCTCTCCTGGGTTTTGTTTTATGTTGGCTAGCACCGTGTAATCTATATTCGGGTCTGTTAACCCAAAAAATAGATCAACACCCTAGTTTGAGCGTGAAAGTACTAGCCCTGCTCTCATAGAGAAATAATATAGATAATATATATATATATAGATAAAAGAAATAGAGGAAGAAGACAAGAAGATTTTTATAGTGGTTTGGCTGTTAATAAAGCCTATGTCCACTTTATAGTTTTTATTATAGATTGATTGCTGTTACAAGGTGTATTTGATTACAAAGCTCTTGATTATCCTTCACTATATTGAATCCCCAAAGATAGAATCCACTGGAGAATTACAGTAAACTCCTTTGGAGATTGTTTTGAGGGAGGTGAAGAGCGAAGAAGGCTTCCATAAGAGTTTCAAACACCAGTTCAAAGGATCCCCTTTATGCTTCAGGTCGAAGAGCATTTATAAAGGTTGGAGAGTTACTGGGCCAAGCCCATTTGCCAAAATGTTGCACATTACCACATGAAGGCATACTGCAAATTGTATCAGGAACCAAGCTAGATCTATGAATCGCTAGTGATCCATAAATTGTGGATCACTAGCAATAGATTAGGCTAGAAAGAGATCCAATGCCTTCGTGCATTCCCCTTGCTTTGTTGTAATAGCGAACTATTAAAAATGTATGGATCATGGGCGATCCATATACTTACCTAATTTTTTGGTCTTCGTCTTCTGGATCATGATGCAGGAAGATAGATGGGTTCATGAGCAAACATTATGGATCGTTGGCAATCCATGTCCTTAGCATTTTTTTGCTTTCTTCTGGCTTCTTCTTGGCCTGCTGTTCTAGACCTTTTGGTTGATTCTCGATTTGTTTTGACTCACGGTATATGTTCTGACTTCCTTTGACCTGACTTCCTTTAGCTTATGTTAGGTTAAAAAGCCGGATAACAATTGCTCCTCAGAGTATGCCTTTATTGAAAACAAGGCGTGCTCTGGAAGTAACTTCTTTTGAGTTTTCATTTTGTGAAATTTAGTTGATCGTAATGAGGTTACCTTGCAAATTTGGCTTTGACAATTTAATTTTCGATGTGAATCATCAGAGTCCACCTCAAGATGTTGTTCTTAATAGACAGACTTCTGACTGTTGTTCATTTTTTGATTTCAATCTAAATATCAATTCCTAGTGTTGACAATGCAATCTTTGCTCTATAGTTTATGCAATGGTTTAGGTTGGTAAGTGGGTGCATGATGTAGGTTTGGAGTTTTCCTATATAGTTTTAATTCGGCTGACAGTGAAGCTAAGTTTCGTCTCGATCGATTGTACGCCGTTTCGAAGCGAAATCTCGCTCTTTGTCTTTAGCTTTTTCTTCTCAAGAATTTGGTTAAGTTCCCATCGATGTTTTTGAATTCCAATGCGACAATTTATTTCAAAATCGGATATAGTGGATGATTCAATCATATCGTTCTTTCCATCTCTGTATTCCAATAATCCTGGAAAGAAAAGCTTCCTGCATCGCTTCAGACAGTTGATCGATAACGGGTAAGTATGGAAGAGATAATTTCATAGACGATATGGATTGTTTTTCAAATGTAAACAAGCTATCTACACTAGATTGTTTATTTGCAGTATTCGAGATACTAGACTCTTCTTATGTAGATAACACACCGCATGTCAAAACCCAACTGGTCAATATAGGCCGACTTCCTTTGGATCCCAACGTTGGTTATATGTGTATATTATTTAAAGTAAAACATATCTGATAGAGTTGAATGCCAAGTTTTGCTATTGAAAATGATTTTTCGGTCATCTAGCATTTAGTCTGGAGGAGGTATTTCCACTTATCCAGAAGTTGGGTCCTTTGTAACTTAGGCTTCGCTTATTATTCCTATCATATTGAGATGATTGTTTACAGTTAAATTACGAGGCATAGTTTCAGCCCTTAGAAACTAGCATATGAGTTTTTCGATTGCGATCATCCTTCCTTTGCTTTTTTCGGAATTCAATTCTCAACAGCCTCTGTCCGTGGGGAAAATTGGTTTAATTGCTCGATTCCAAGCACTGCTTCAGTTTGAGTTCATTTCAATAAAGTGTTAGTGTATTTGCCCTAGTCCGTACGGTTGATTTCTCTGAATATTAAGTATGCATGTTTTCGGGAACCTGGGCCTCCTGGGCAATACATTCGGTTACCTCAGTTTGATTGACATGGTTGCTCCTATCTTTAGGACTTTGCTGCTTGATTCCAAGCTTTGACTTTTTTAGTGATGTCTGTTTCCTGACAGTATTTGAATTCCTCCAAGTCCGGTGTTGAGACCCAAATTATGTATATGTTTCTGTCTCTAGAAATTCGTGCGTAGATGACTCAACTCTACGGATTTTTCCTTGATGTTATAAATCTTCAAATCGCATGAAGGCTAGAAGGTAGGGCTAAAGATTCAATCAAACTCTTGCTTCTGTTTTCGAAAGCCGATCTATCAATAGTTCCCTTCTAGGGCTTTCTTTCTAGCATCACCTAACTTTGGGTAATGGCATATTCTTGCAAGTTGGGACCAAACGGCCTAGTTATGCCGTAAGTAGTCCATCGATCCTTCTCATCATCGCTAAACTATGAGCAAAGGTTGATTCCTAAACGTTAAATTCTTCATTTTCTGTGTTCGCGATTTTGTAGCCAGAATGCTCTGTTTTGCGATATAGAGCCATTATCTAACCAACCTCGCGGTTATTTATATTTGGACTTTGCAACATTTCTTTCATTCAAGTATTTGCGTCTATCCCTGCTCGAGGGACTAGCTATTTCGAATGCCTGTATTTGGGTGATTGTGAGAGATAGAGAGGTTCGGGACACATGATTCGATTGCCCCTGGTCTAGCTCTCAATCCTATTCTAGGATTGCAGAAGTTTGGTGGTTTCAGTTCCGACCTTCCATGATTGTCACTACATGTCTTTAGTTATGCATGTTTTACTTGATTGCTGTCGTCATGGAAGTTCCTTTTATACACCAATTCCTGTCTTCGGGAATTGATAACCTAGCTACTTGGTTCCAAGCAATATTTCCTCGAGCCTACTATCTTTTGGCCATAATTAAATTCTTTCTAAGTTGAATTTTGAAAATTTGATTGTCCACCAGCTTTCATCCTTAGAAATTAGCACACGAGCAATTCAATCCTAGGATTTCCTTTCTATGTAGTTTTATTCCCACGTAGTGGCTGATTGCTGCAATGTCCGGTTGAACCGTCTAATTGACCTATGAAAGGTTATGTCTCCCTGTCGTTGCCTATATTTAGGCAACAGTAATTTTCCAGAAACAAAGGTAGAACTCAATCAAGAACCAACTCTATCTCTGCAAGTTAATGTATTGATGGTTCATTATGGTCAGTGTTTGTCACTGACCCTACAGATTAAAGTTTTCATGATGTTACTGGGGCAACATTGGTATTTAGTGAATGACAAATTTCTAGGCATTGTGGCAATGTTGATACTTAGGGAATAGAAAGTTTTCAAGTGTTGCCGGGACAACACTAGTACTTAGGAAATAGAAAGTTTCCCGATGTTGTAGAGATAACATCGGTGCCGAGGAAGTAGAGCGTTTCCCGACGTTGCTAGGGAAACACTAGTGCTTATGAAGTGGGATAAGGCTTTGGAGTTGCAAGGGCAGCACAGACACTCAGGAGATTGGGATAGATTTTGCCCATCGTTCCAGCGGTGCTTTTAATCCAGTTTGGTACCGGTTTTAGTCTTCGAATACTAGTGCTTCAATGATTGGATTGTAGAAGTATTTTCTCAGCACTGCTTATCTTCGGGAAGTGTTAAAGTCATGTTGGTATGGATTGAATCATTTATCTGATCCTGTAGAGTTGAATGGATTCCTTCTAACCAATGTGGTTGTTTTCTTAATGTTTCTAAACTCCGGGATACACCATTTTCTAAAAGGACGAGAGTCTCAGGCATCTCTGTTAATTTGCTTTGTTTATAACCATCAAGTGATCCCTTTGGTGGTACAGGGTCATTGTTTAACCAATTCCATGGTTATTCTTTTATGGGATCAAATTTCCATCGATCGATTTTTGTTGCTATCCGACTTCCATTTGCGGAACCCGTTATTCCCAAATGCTAAATTCCAATTTCATGCGTTCTCTCCTTGTCATTGTCTGTCTTCGGATAACAGCTGGTTTTCTGCAAGTTGGGGTTTGATACCTCAGTCGAGCACCTACCTCTGTCTTTGGAAACTGGTGTGTTGATGATTCGATTTTGGAAATGCCTTCCATTGTCATCTTTCTCTGGACGACGGTAGGTTCCTCCTTTTATTGCAAGTTGGAAAGATCTTTTATCCTAACCAAGTGTTAATGTGTTATGTGATCCTCAGTCCACAGGGCTGATTATTCTAAACAACTAATGTGAGACTTGATGTTCTGGGCAGCTCCTTGGATGACCCCAGTCAAAGGTACATCGTAGCTCCTATCTTTGGGAACTCATGACCTGGACTTGAATTTTGACATTTTGTACATTAACTTTGGTCAAAAATCAGAATTCTTTGCCGACTTCTTGGTTTTTGAGCTTGCGGCACTATAGAAGCAATGTCAGTCCTTTTGTATAGTAGGAGTTGATCCTTGTTAATCCAGATGTGCAACTTATAAAAATGCACGGCTTATGAAATGCATGGGTTTTAAGAATGCGTGGCTTATGAAATGCATGGGTTTTAAGAATGCGTGGCTAATGAAATGCATGGCTTTTGAGATTGCACAGCTTATGAAATGCGTGGCTTATGGGATCGGTACACCCCATCGACCCGGAATGGTTTGGAACTTCTCGACTTTGCCAATCTTTGGGTTACGTGAGGATCGTTCTTCAAGAGCATGGTTCCACAGCTCAAGAAGTGATGCGCAGCTTATGAGAGTGTGCGCAATGGCTTAGACCTTCCCGGTGCTGGAGGAGAGATACCAATTCTTAGAAGGTAAGGAGAAATTTGACTTTGCTAGAACGCGATTCCATCAGTTCTAAGAAATAATTGGTTTTTGGATGGGAAATCGTGGCTTGGACGATCCTATCATATTTATGGAAGATGTGCATGGCCAAATAGATAAGGTTGCCATGGTGGAGAGATCTACAGCCGATGCATGGAGATGGTTATGAAGAAAGACCTTATGGAAGTTTTGGGCAAGACTATCAATTTTCGATCCAAACTGCCTTTAGAGAACTGGTCTTCAACTGGCATACAATCTAAGAGAAAAAGGAACTGGTCACCAAGAGTGGTAAAGTAGGAGTTGGGAAGAAGTAAGCAAGTATTATTCTCCTATTTTGTTTGTTGTGCTATCTAGGTCGTTAAGTCCGTAGTTGTCAGAATGCCAGAATTTTCGATCGGACGTAACAGAACTGTGGTATGATTAGTCTTGGATTTCCTTATAGTTATTCAAGTATGTGTGGCTCCCTCCATGCCTAAGGCTTTTCGCTCGCTTAAAATGTATCTGGGGTTTCTTCACAACCCGTTTGGTTGCATGCGGTCCAACGGATGCAACCGTGTCTTTTAGATGACTAAAGCATGGGAAAGCCTCTATCTTCAAAGACTTATATATTAGGGATTTGAGATACTTGGTTCTCCCCAGTGTCGAATCTTGGCTTGATTCGAGTCGACCTCTGATTAATCACAAGGTCGGTTGGAATTTAGCACCGTTTGTCTCAATGGTCGTTGGAGGTGATTCTATTAATTTTGCAGAGTGACTGATATGATTGTCGATTATTGTCCCCGAAGCATGACTTCGTTGACTTCGGGGGGCTTTGGATCAAACGACTGCTGATCTTCCAGCTCACCTTCACGACGCTTTAGTTTGTGAAGGATTTTTGGATCACATGATTACTGATCATCCTGTTGACCTTCGTAGATATCATTCGTATATAAATTTTGTTGATCCACTGTTTCTCCTTCATGACGATTTAGTTCATGAAAGACCTTCATGCTTGCGAAGAGCAATTTGGATCAGACGACCGCTGATCTACCAGTTTACCTCAATGATGCTTTAGTTCGTGAAAGGCCTTCATGTTCACAAAGGGTTTTTTGGTCAGATGACCATCGATCTAACGGTTCTCCTTCACGATGCTTTAGTTCGTGAAAGACATTCACGTTCGAGAAGGATTTTTTGGATCAGATGACTGCTGATCTATCAGTTCGCCTGCATGATGCTTTAGTTAGTGAAAGACCTTCACGCTCATCAAGGATTTTTTGGATCATATGAACGCTGATCTACCCGTTCGCCTTCACAATGCTTTAGTTCGCGAAAGACCTTCACGACACTTTAGTTCATGAAGGAGTTTTTGTTGTCGGATGTCCAGCAATCAAACGACCTTGGAATGATTATTTTTTGATTCCAAGAAGAATTTTGGTTGGATGTCCCCCGACTAGACGGCCTTGAAGCGATGATTAATTGACCCCAAGAAGAGTTTTGGTCATCGGCCCAACGATCTTAAAGCGATGATTAATCGACTTCAAGAGAAATTTTGGTTGGATTCCCGACGACTAGACGGCATTGGAATAATAATTCACCGACTCCAAGAAGAGTTTTGGGTCGTGTGTCCGATGGCCCAATGATATTAAAGTGATGATTCAATGACTTCAATAGGAATTTTAGGTTTCAGCTCGTGGGAACATAGTTTTATTTGTTTCTGGAGACTAAGGGGTTGGATCTATTTGTGCGACGATTCTTTGGACAAGACTTCTCGACGTTACCAGAGCAACGTAGGTTCTCACAAGGGGGATCGATATGACTCATCGAGGCATATAAGCATTTCTTTTGTCGTGCCATCCGCAATGCCCCAGTGTCTCGGTATAGTTTATTTGGAAAAGGAAAATAGACAAGGATGGATGAGAAGGCATCGCTTTAGGTTGTTGTCTCATTCCTTAGTTGCTAGCTAGCTAGAGTGTTATTTGCTAATCATCCTTTCGTCTAATTTCATTAGTTAGCGGGGCGATTTTCTATTGGATCCTAGTAGCGCTTGGAAAGAAGGTTCCTCAGGTCCTATAGCTCCTTCAACGTTTGGTATGTTCTTTGGCAAATTGCCGAGTTTGCCTTCTGCCAATTGCACTGCCTCTTATCTTTAGAACCAGTTTGCCTTCCTATAGAATTCTTCTAAAGTAGTAGCTTGTTTCATCCTTTATGATTCCTGAGGTACTTGCAGTAGACTGCATCTGTCGCCATCACTTCGTCCATATGTTAGTCATACATGTAAAAACACTATTTCAAATCAATTGTACAGTTGTAGAAAGGTATAGTTGACATGATAAACTTCATTGGATATTCTGCATGTTGAATGGCTTCGGTGAATGAGTTTAAATTGGGGAATACGCTCTAATCATTGTCAGACTGGTCTATTTTCAAGTTCCAACTTTTTATAATTATTGATAAAGACATATACATGATTGTCCTATGCTTGAGTGATTTGAAATGCCGATTGAATGAAAAGTCACTTATGATTAGGTCATGGATCAGTGGAAATCCCCAAAAAATTTCAAACTAGGTGAGATCGATCTAGGGTGACAAAGAAAGCCCCATAAGGTTGCATTCCAAGCATCAAGGCATTTGGAGTTTGCATGCCCAAGTTATGGGCCAAAGAAGATGAAATCGGCATTGATGGATCGGTACTACTACAAAAGGCTAGCTCGGTACTACTACAAAAGGCCTCTACAGGCTCCCAAATTCCAAAAAGAAAACAGAAAACCAAGTGGCTAGATCAAAAACCCAATCCAATTTCATACATAAATTTAAATACATACCTTTTTGTTGGGCAATTCAAATTTATCTTCTGAAATCAAAATCAACTTTCCCTTCCCTTTATAATATCTGCATATCTTACTTAGCCATAATATCCAATCGCAACTTTTCAAATTATTTTACACATTTCTTTACATAAGTTTCATACCCATTTCTATTCAAATTAGCTTTTCCCATCCCCATATGGATTCAGTTTGTCTTCAATTCTGAATATTGAATTTATCTACCATTTATAACTGATTCATATTATTATTTTAAATTAGTTTCATTCGCTATTTTATTTCAGTTTCACATTTTAAAATAATCATTTTTGTTACTAACAAAAAGTTTCCAAAAAAAATTTCAAAAATTTTCTAACTCCCAAAATTTTCAATTTTTTTTGGCAGAGTCTCCTTTGTACGGCGGAGCTTTTGCAATTTGACAAAAGATATAAATATATATACATCGACCCACCCGGTCGGAAAAAGCAAAAACAGCTCATATTTCCTATTTTTATTGCGTAGGTGTACCTTTATTTAGCATTTTAAGCAAGCGACTAATTTATTTTAGCAATTAGTGCAACCAAATCAAGCCAAACGGCTTTCCGGTACCTGTACTTACTCAATTTAAATATGTAAGTGCCAAATATAGAAAATTTATTAGCATTTCACTTACTTTCAATAGCTAAACACAAGCATTACATAAACAACAAGCACCGAACGCTTTCCATAAGAAATTTATATAACTTTAAAGCTATTTCAACTGCTTTGAACCAATTCATAAGCCATTTCATTCAATTTTAATGGTTTGCAACTCAATTTCTTACATCAATTGATTTTTAATCCAAACAAGCTCATATTCACTTTAATTAATTCTAAAACCAATTTATTTAGTCCCTATCAATTCAAAGATTTTTAATTACTTTTGTTTACGTCAAACGACAATTATTTATATGTAAATTCGGCGATACTCGCTTAATAGAGTATCTATTTTAGTTTATAACTACTTCAAATTGATTTCAACTCATTTTATATTTAATTCCATTTCATTTCTAATTTATTTACCAACCATACATTGCATTTCATTTCATCTCCGCATTGGATTCATTCAAAACAATTTATTAAGCTTGGCACATTCAAACTTATAAATTAATAACCATTTCCAAATTAATTTAACCCAGACTTTTATAATCTTTTACTTTTGTTCGAAGCCAAACTTCTATTAATTTTAAACTTAAGTTAATTTACTTTCTTCAAATTATTTCAACTTCATAACTTAAGCTCACGTCATTTGCAAATAAATTTTCTTTTCACCTTAACTTGATTTTATTTCAATCAAATCTCATTTCAATCTACATATTCATTTGATTATTCATTATAAATTAAATTCCCAAATTAAATTCATTCACAACTCATTTAACTAATTACAAGGCCATTTTCTATTCTACATATCTGGGTTTTGTTTGCAATTCAACCATTTCTATTATAATTCACTTTCATTTCATTCGACAACACTTCCATTATATCTAATTTACTTGCAAATTTCGTTAAATACTATTCATATCACACTTGAATTTTATTTTTAATTTAAACCATCACTATTTCGATCCAACTCCATTTTATTTCTATTTTTATAGCATCCCCACTTATTTAATTCATTATCAAATCCAAGTCGAATTCTATTTACAATTCGAATTCATTTTCAAACTCCATTATTAATTTACAATCCATTTTATTTAACCGAGTTAAATTTTATTAATATATTTTATCAAATAATTTATTAAGTTAATTAGCTTACTTCCAACTTTTAAATCAATGTTTGATTTTGTTACAAAATCACTTCATTAAATTTTCCTGAGTTCAAATTTTATTTTATAATTCCAGTTTAGATTTTATTTCATCCTTCAAAATTCCAACACCTTTATTTAAAATTTTTAGAAATTCTTTTAAATTCAGATAATTCTATTAAAATAGCTTTTAATAAAAATACTTCTTATAACTCGATGTCTCAACCAGTCCATCCTTGTTCTCACAGAAATTCAGTCATACGTTGATCAGGCATAGGACTGAAAATCTATAAGTACTTGGTAAATCCGTTTTCAACACCCAGTGAAAATACTTGGAAAATAATTTTATTGAAAATATAGAAAACAGTTTTTGAAAATAGAGGAAATATCATTAGTGAGAATGCTCTGGAGATCATCACTCCCATCCATGGTCGCAGTTACATTCCAGGGTTACGTTGCCATCGCAGCAAAAGTCCATGTAACTGTAGGCTCTCTGCGGCCTCTCGATTACGCCATGGAACCCACGGCAAATCGCAGTTACATACCAGGGTTACGTTGCCATCACAGAAAAAGTCCATGTAAATTTTGGCTCTCAGCGGCACACACGATTTTCGCTGTCAAAATGAAACTTCTCCACTCCTACATAGATCGTAGTCTACCGATATAAACTGAAATGCAGACTGTTGGCTCTCAGCAGCACACACGACTTCCGCTATGTTACCATAGGTCGCAGTCTAGCGATATAAAATCAAACGCAGACTGTTGGCTCTCAGCGGCACACACGACTTTCCCTATGGTATACACTACTCATAATCCCTAGGAACTAGTTTTGTCTGGACTCCTCACAGGATCAACTTTAGAACCCTCCCTTGGGGCTCAAGGCAGCACCACCTGGTGGCACTCCTGAGAAGTTCATTTTAAGGGAGCGCCTTTTTCCCCAGAGCCATCATCAAAACACTTTATACTACAAATATATAGTATCTTTCAAATCATACACCTAGTATGATCTCAGACAAAGTTCCTTTACACAAAATCGATTATCCCAAAATCGATAATTCTCAAACTAGGATTTCCAAATTCAATATTGATTTTACCCAAAAATCAAAAGCCTTTCAAAATCCAAAGGTTCCCAAAACCTTTTTCCAAATTCCTCATAAGATCCTTTATATATATATTCAGACATATATAATTTTTAAAACTATGGATCATTATCAAACTTGTATAAAACTCCTTTTATACTTCAAAACATCTTCAAAATCCTTTTCTTCCGTCAATAGATTCAACAAGGAAAGATTTATCTTATATAACAAAGATATATAACTTTGTTTATTCAAAATCAAATATTCAAATTTTGATTACTCTTTACCATCTCAATTTCATTCAAAACTATACGATGTCCACATATCATCCGTACGCCATACTAATCTGATCGCTCACTCGATCACACAATTTCACTTCCAAACTAGTATCGTTCACCCGACTTCCTAGTGCGGACACAGATCTGGTTTGTTGATCAGAAACCATCATTCTTCTTGCATAGCCATAACTATGATATAGAATATCCAGAACCAATCAACAATCGATATCCAGGTTCTCCGTTAAAAAATCGAGTGAAAAATCCCAACTCGGATCGACAAACTATCTCGAAATTCTATGCTCGAATCTGGATCAAGTCACTATGCGAATAGAATAATATACGTATATCCTACGTATTTAACTTCATTGATTATTAGCCAAATCAATTTCCTTTCTATTCACATTCCTTTAATTCCCATTCACTTATTTACAATTTTTCCTTAATCCCCATTTGGATTATCACTTCAATTCTTATCTCAGTTGGGTCTTTAATCAATAACAGTTTGGACTCCGGCCAGTTTATTTTTAGAAAATAGCTTGAAAATTTTAAAAATAGATAAGTAGTTGAAAAATAATTATTAGTTTGCAAAATAGCTGTGAAATAGTTAACTAATTATAAAATAGTTGGAAAATAGTTAAAGAGTTTCAGAAATTATAGATGATTGAAAAATAGTTGTAAAATAGTAATTAATTTGTGATATAGTCGAAAAATAGTAATTAGTTTAGAAAACAGTTGAAAAATGATTAAATAGCTCCAAAAATAATTGTAAAACAAGTATAAAATAATTTGGCTTTAAAAAGAAAGGTTATATATATTAAATAGCTTAGAAAAATAAGTTTATATTAAAACCATTTATTGAAATAGCCCAGAATCAAAACTGTTCACTTTTCCATCTATTTAATTTAAATTTCCTTTTAAATTGATCCAATTCCAAATCAAATAACTCCAAATTCCATTGGACTTGATTTATTCCCAATTCAAGTTGAATTAATTCTCAATTTCTTTCCAACTTCAAATCAAATTCCATTTGATTCTGACTTATTCAACTTTATTTATAGTTCCAAATTATTCAAATAAATTTGGACTAATTTCAAATTGAATCCGCTTCAATTTCAAATCATTTCAATTCCTGCTTGAATTTAATCCCAATTCCCATTCAAATTTTAAACCTTCAGATTAATGTCCTTTCCACTTAAGTTTAAAATTTGCTTTACTTTGGGTTTCACATCATACCATATTCCAAAGAAAATTCAAAACTCAATCTTAGAGTTAATTTCATATTGATTTCCTTTACACACCAGGCTACTTTTAAATTTTTAAACCACCCTTGGTTTAAATTTCAAAACAAATCCCTTAAAAATCTTCCAAACATTTCTTGTTTTAAAATATGACTATATTCAAAATAGTCTGAATTATATTATTTGTTATTTTCTTTAACTCTTTGAAACAATTGATTGTTTTCTAGACTTAGGTTTTAAAACTTTCAAAATTTTAAACCTACTTTAATTTAGAAGTTATACTCATCTTATAAATTTACTTCATTTGGCTTACTTAATAACAAATATATCATCATTAAACACAATTACTATTTATGATAATACTCATGGTAATCATATCTAGATACCAATTCCTTTTTATATTATTCTTACTTCTATAAATTCAAGATTAACTTTCAGTTTGAATCCATTTCAAATTTACCTTTATTTAAAGCTTTTAAACAATTTAATTTCTGAATTCTAATTTTAGAATTTTATTTTCAATTAATTAAATTTTAATTTGGTTGTATTTCCGTTTTTACTTAATTTTAATTCCAATTCAAGATTTCAATTTGGTTGTAATATAATACTTCTTAATTTAATTCCAATAATTTAACAACCAATCGCCTTAATATTTATTAGAATGAAATATTGCTTTATACACATGCACACACACACTCAACCCATTATAGAGTACTACAGACTCTATTTAATGAGTAACTCCCACCAGAGCCAAGGTTCTCGCTTAACCTTTCAGCTCTGATACCAAATGTAACGACCCAAAATTTCCGAACCCTAAAATTCCAAATAGTTATGAAAAAGAAGAAAGAGATAGAAGAAGAAGAACAGAAACACCAAACATCTCACATTCACAGCGGATAAAATATAATAATAAACAACAGTTTACAGAAGAATACTATATCTGTCGGTTACATTTAAATACATCAGAGTTACATATATATTCAACACTGGACATATACAAATCAAAATGTATCAGATTTACAATACATAATTACAGTGGAAATATTTTATGCATTCTTGCCATCCAGCTCACCTCCTGAGCTCCAGGACGTACCTACCTGAAAATCTGTAATACTCGGTCTGACCCGAGCATTACATCAAAGTAACACCCGGGTCAGGCTGGAAACCAACGTGAGTAAACCCAACTAACATAGAATACCAAGCAACAACTTATATAAACCCGGGGTAACTCGTATTAATTTACAAAGTCATAATTTCTTTATAAACGTCACTTATTCCATACATCCATTTTCTAAGTACAAAAATTTAGATTTAAATAATCCAATTCATTTAAATCACTTCACTCCAGCTGTAACATCCCACCCTTTTGGACGATTTAAATCGACAATAAACCACACATGTCAACTAAAATCATTCAAAAGGTAAGACTGTTAATGGGGTAAATAAGAAAATAACAGAAAAGAAGGAAAGATAAAACACAGAATCTTAGAGCGGAATGACAAAATATAATAATCAAATAAATAGTTCATGAAGCTGTTTTACAAATAACATTTGATTACACCTTTACAATACAAATCAGAGTTATACATACAATAGAAATAAATAAATAAATAATGCAGCGGAACACATGATGTAGTGGAATAATTAATAATAAATAGTAGACTCGTCTCCGTCTTTATCCTCCAAATTATAATGGTCTTCAATACACTAAAAAAGCTCAGACTGACCCGAGCGTAATAAAAAGACAAAACACTCGAGTCAGGACTAAAAGATCTTATGTAAGTCAAATCAAAATAAGTAGAATAGAAATATTACTATAATGGATTCAGAGATGTATAACAGGAATTTCATCTCCTATCAAGTGTACAATGTGGATTTAATTATTTAAAAGATTTCAAACGATTCAAAAATACCAATCTTAAACATTTGAATTAAAATAGATCCGAATTTTAAATTTAAAACTTAAATCTTTCAAATAATTCAATTCTAATAAATAATCCAAATTAAAGAAATTACACGGTTATATGTCATTTCAAACAGTATCCAAATCAAAATTTCCAAATCAATGGAAACCGCTCGAGTTATCATTTCAATCCATAGTGGTAACAAAGATATATACATAAATAAACATCCAATCATCCAAAATGACAACCAATAACATCCATCACAATCCAACATCCAAATCAGCCAATAAATCACAACAATCAATTGATTATCATTATCAGGTGTATAACTTGCAATTTATATTCATTATTAAATAAATGGCAAATTCAGTTCAATATAAATTCAAATTTAATTTAAATGACAATCTAATAATACCAAAAGCAATTAATAAATTTCTAATCACATTATAAATTTAATTTAACTAGCATAAGATAATCTAGTATTCGTGAGTGGGTCAAAACACTCACCTTTGATATTTAGAACGCAAAAATCCAAACAAAGATGCCTTTTCCAATAGTCTCCAAACTCAGCCAAACCTATTTTATGTTATTAGGAATTCCAATACGAGTCCAAGGGAAGAAACTACGCATGTATCAAAGCTTGTATGAGGAAGATATTCAGGTTATAAGGATATAAAATAAAATAAAAATACATACATATTTAATTCTTAAAATAAGAAACTTTAATAACTCACGTTTTCAAATTTGATGTACCCAAAACAAAGGCAAGAAGTGGAAAGCCAAAACCATTAAGGCTAATTCTCATTGTTCAATTTTTTTGAAGGCTTCTTGCAAAAGAAGGCAAGGCGATGAGGAAAGGTACGGATGTGGTTAAGGAAGAAATGGATGCTCACATTTTTTTATTCTTTTCTTTTTCTAAACATAGCTTCAGTAAAATGAATTGGAAGCAATTAAGTAGAGGTATAAAGCCATGTTGACATTGAGACTTTGAGGGAAACAAATAGAGGTCTGATGTTTGAAAAATAAGAAATTTCTAGGGGAAAGAATGATATATGATATAAAACAAAAGAAGAAAGGGAAGTGACAAATGAAATAGGTATGGAAGGGACAAATAAAACAAAACTGTATGATCTAAGTAGATGCTTTGGGAAATAAATAAACAAAACGGAAGAATAAGAAAGGATATAAATTCACGTTTCAATTACATCAAAGAATTGCAATAAAACCAAATGTGGAAATGGTGGCAGGTGTATTGAATAATAAGGAAATGAAGGGACCACTTAGGATCTAGTTAATTGCATGATCCACTCAATTAAATGTATTATCACTGAATATACCCTTTTTCACACTCGTTTACACATAATTAACATATAGTAAATAAATTTGAATACAATAACTAGTGTAACGTTACAAAAAAATAAAAGATGATCTAGAACTCAAATTCAAGTTTTTTCTTTCTTTCAAAATAATGTTTTTCTCATAGGGGAATTGCACAACCTAAAAAGTCAATTAAATTAAAACTTCAAGATTAGTGTTAAAATCACTTATATACAGCCTCAAATGTATACTTAATGACTGTAAAATATAGTTTTACAATTCATTTTTTTCTTCTTTATATAGAATTATTTTTACCTCGAAAATTAAAATGTTTGTTTTATTTTCATTAAAATGTTCTTTTTATTTTTTTACAATAATGTATGTTTCTTTCGTTAAATCCAAAAATTAATATTAATGTTTCTTTTTTTAAAATTGAAAGATTCCAAATCGACATAATTGTAATTAATTTCAAAATTACACTTATAACGGATTATAACAAACGTACATTTCTTTCATTAAACGCCATTAATTTCAAATAAATTCTCTTTCTCTTTTATTAGAAGATTCCAAGTCAAATTAACGGCAATAAATTCATTAATTAATTTAAATTCCAACGTATACTTATTTTGTTTTTTTTAATCTTATTGTTCAATCAATTATCATATTATATATATACTTAACGTTGGTTTACCATTTCATTACCTCAATCTTCTATATTTATCACTTTAGTTCATATTAACTGTAGTAGGTAATTAGATTAACTGCAATTGGTTTTCAATTTAATTTCAATGGATTAAATAAATAGGTGATGAATGACAAATGTTACCTTTTACTTACTTAATCGCATTTACAAGATTATTATTAACAACAAATGCTATGACTACTTACACAATCCTGATTATACTCAATTTTCCATTAATTTCATATAATTTCCCCTTTTATATAACATTTAATTCATTTCCTTATTTCAACTTATCATCAAATAACGTTACAATTAATTTAATCACTAACATACAATTCCAACATTAAACCCGACATTCAATTGCCTTAATTCAATTAATTACCCATTCAATATTAAAATGATAAATTAATGAGAAAATAGTTAATACAATCGTTTATAATAATAATTCATACCCCTTATCTTATTCTTTACAACCAAGGGTTATAATTTGCTTACCCAAAAAGGTTTTATATTCAATATTAATATATTTCAATTAACTATATACAAGTTCACCATCTACATCATTTAATTTATTTCATTATTTACAATCATAACCAAGTCAACCTACAATGTATTTCAATTAGTTTGAAATTACTAAATATTTATCAGTAGCGTTCAGACAACACCACTGATTTCATATTCAACATTAGCCAATTCTAACTGATTACATATAATTTCAACATTCAATGTATTTCCTTATTTTTAGTTATAACTAATTATAACCTTAAAGTCGCTTCAGTTAATTGGAAATTAGATTAAAATAGTTAGCAATTACCTTATATTAACATTACTAACATTACATTCTAGTTATTCTTCTCCTTGTAACATCAATTTTTTTTAGTTTTATTTCAATATAAAATTATAAATATTATTTAATTAATATTTTAATAATAAAAAATTATGGGTCGTTACACTCTCCCCTACTCAAAACTTTTCGTCCTCGAAAAGGGAAAAGGAGGAAATTAGAAAAAGGAGAAAATAAGGAATCATTATATTTTATTCAAAGTATTCAATTTATAAACAATTAATTTTCATAACTAATTAATTTAAATAGAATATACAATTAATTACAAGTAATTCTTCATATTCAAGTCTACCAAAGTTTGAAAATATTTCACTTTTCACAAAATTTCTAAGTCTAAAATTTATGAAAAATTTCGGCAGTCTCCTTTGTACGGAGAGGTCGCGGAGAAATAATAATATATATAATCATCATATATATTTCATCTTAAAAAATAAACATCCCAAACCATGGTAAACAATATAATATTGCTAGAAACCTGTAATCCAAAAATATACCTATTAGTCGGGAAAAGAACGCTTAATTTATGAAACCAAAAGCAGTAGCTATTATTTCCATAAACTTGTACTTCACTTGTAAAATCCAAAGAAGTTAATAATACATGAAAAGAGATATATTTAAGTTGCTTCAATTAATAACAAACAAATCAACACAATATAATAATAGTCACATGCAAACAAACAACATGACCATCATATGTAACAAAGGAATCAATCATATGTCCATAGCAACCAAACTGATGATTTGTTCAGGTTCAGACATTTTTAGTCGTACAAGATGATAAATAGACTATTAAGTGTACCTTATGCTCAATAGCCTTAGATAAATACTTGATATATTATCTATACATCCTTATAGAGTTAGAAGTATCCTTTCCTATCATCTCAAAAGCCAAAATAACCAATAATTTCAACACAATATTTAAGTTTATTCAATTGGTTTCTTTTTTTTACATCATTACTATTCTTTTTTTTCCTCATATAACGTCCTTTTCTTTTTCTTACATGTACATATATAAATTATTCCACAATATTAACTTACATACATAACATTTCTTGTTCATCAAAATTCTTATTTAGAAATAATTTCATTGAATGCTTCCATTACTTAAGTTTTACCTGTATAATATTCTATTAACATTTCAACTTATTAAACATTTTTGGTAAATATATGTGTTTTAAGAATGTAATTGAGTGTTATACAAGTTATTTATTCATGTTAGTTAACGAAATATTCAATGATTGCATATTCTAAATTTTTATATCTTTTGATTTACAAGTTACAAATTTCTAATTTCTTATATATTTTATTCGTAAAATTCCATTCTTATTTATTTAATTAATTATTATTTATATAAAGGCCAATCACTTACATAATTTGTTTTCCATTAAAGATTTAAGCCATTAATGAATCATTTCACAAAATATTACTTAAGCTTCTACAGCCTTACTTAATTTTATACCTTAATTTAGTTATAGAATAAAAATTTAAGTTTTTGGTGTTCGCCCTTGAAGAGAAAAGAAATACTTCAATATATCTAAAAATTCAGTTAAAACATTTAACCTCATTCACTTAGTAGGAATATAAGATAAATTTAAAACATCTTTATAGCATTATGCAAGGACTTTCCCAAAGTTTAAACAGTGTTAGAAACTTGTATCAAAAAATTATATTAAAACATTATGATAAGATTTTAAAAATAAAGTTCCTTAAATCTGATAATTTATTAGACTCAATATTCCAAAATAAGTATAAACTCTAGATTATTAAAGTGAAACTAATAGCATACTCAAATCTTGCACTAAATATCTAAATAAAAGTATAAATTTTCGTAGATTCATGATTAATTTTACACACTTGGTTCAAAATGAATATTCAAATCATGGGAAAAACATTTATCATGGTTTAATACAAAATTCAAATAGTAACTAAACCTATAAATTTACTACCAGTACTTCGAAATCAAGTAATTATTTAAAACCATACTTCCAAAATTGAGATTCTAATTTATTTTCCAAGTATATATAAAACTTCGCAAATCATTTTTTCCATTTATATAATATATCTTCAAATTATAAATTCAAAGAAACTTATAAAAAAAATTACAAAAAAAAATTCATTTGAAAACTTCATTTGCAAATCAATCATCTTTAATGTTTTAATACTTTACAAAAAAAATTCTATAAATTTTCTTGCTTCATTTATTAATACCATTTCAGTAATTTTAAATAACATCTTTTTAAATATATGTAAATTATATGAAAACAATTACTTACATCATTACTTATATTTAAAAAGAAGCTATTGAAAACCTTAAATCCATTATGTTTAAATTTTATTAGTTTTAAATCTCAAAATACTTTTAAACATCATTAATAAATCAATAATCATTAACTTTAAAATGTTTTATTTAATTAATAACTTCTGACAATATTTAGAACACTAATAATTTACTACTAAACCATGTTGTACATAAATAAACAATATTTAAACATTTTAAAGTATTTAGAAAGGAAAAATGATCAAAATATCTTTTATATAATACTTTATCAAAATACTTTTATAACTAGATATTTTAACAGGTTTATCCTTGTTCTTGCAGACTCTGGCCATGCGTTGATCAGACGCATGGCTAGAATTCTCCAAGTACTTAGCAGACCTGTTTCAACACCCAATGAAAATACTTAAAATCATTGAAAATAGATATGGAAAGTACGTTCCCCCATGGATTGCAGTTACGCAATGGTTATGACGCTATCCCAGCGGAATCAATTGTAGCTGTAGGCATCTCACCCCTCGATCTACGCTATCCAGTAATATCAAATGAATATAATAAGTGACCTACCAAAGGGATCCGATAATGACCCACCAAAGGGATCCGATAATGACCCACCAAAGGGATCCGATAAATGACCCACCAAAGGGATCCAACAAATGACCCACCAAAGGGGTCCGATGGAAGGTACTTCCCATATCATTTATTTCAAAATATATCATACCATATATAGTCACCATTCAGAATCATAGCTTCAAATATCGCACTTATATAAATTCCATCATATATAAGATTTCATTTTCAGATAGTGTATTTTTCAAAATCAATAGTCTCAAATATATCAAATCATTCTTTTATAAATTCCGTTATATATAAGATTTATCTCTTCAGATCAAAAACCTTCCAAAATCAACATTTTTAAAAATCACCTTATACTTATATAAAGTCTGTCTTATGCAAGAATAAAAAAATTTGCAAATCAATTACGCTGCATGAAGATCCATATGGAATTGAACATTTTTTCTTTGCAAAAGGTTTTGAATTTAGAATAGTTCTTTTTTTATATATACAATCCTTTTGTGAAATAGTTTGGTATATAAAATGGTTGTGGAAAATAGTTTGTAAATAAAATAGTTTGTAAAATAGTTTGAAAATAAAATAATTTGTAAAATAGTTTGTATAAGAAAAATTAAAGAAAATAGTTTGTATACGGAAAATAAAAGAAAGTAGTTTGAAAAATGGTTTTAAATTAATAGTAGTTTTTCATAAAAGAAAATCCCAATTTAAATTACAAAGATATCGAACCCAATAACTTTCAATTTCAATGCCAAAACATATCAATAATATTAGAACATAATATGCACACATGTCATCATTTCGCAACATTACATTCGATCGTTCGCTCGATCACACAAGTTTGCTTTCGAACTAGTATTGTCCATTTAACTTCCCTAATGCGGACTTCGATATGGTTTCTTTACTAGAAACCATCATTCTCCTTGCACAACCATATACTATGATAGAGAACTCTAGAATCAAACCAAAAATCCATATCAATATTCACCATCAAGAATCGAATGAATAATTCTAATGCGAAATGGTGTAATTCACCTCAAACTTACGTACTCAAATCCGGATCAAATTAATTATGCGAATAAAATAATATACGCACAACTTACGTATTTATTTCAATTTGATTCATCACAATTATACCTCAACTAAATCCATTATTAATCTCATTGATTAATGAAAGTATCATTTCATACTTTAATATTTGTTTCACATAATTTCTCCATTTAACATATAACATTAATTTATTCATTCTCATAATATTGCTTATATTTCTCTTCAATTTAAATTACATTCATTCCACATGTAATATTTCTCATTTAATATTACATTTATTACCAAATCATTTCATAAGGAATTTTCTTAAGTTTATAACCAAATTATAAAAACATAATTCCTTTTTATAAGACATTGTTCAGGTTTAAAGTTATCACAACTTTATTTATAACCATTTATTATAACATCCATTTATTTCATAACAATTTACAAGTCATGGTTTTATTTTTAATCAATTCACATTAAATTCATACTAATTCAGAAGGTTTTGATTATCCAAAATATCCAAATATTTTTTTTTCAATAGTTGAACTATGGTCAAAAACAACAAAATTCACAACAACAATAATTAGCCAATGCTTTTAAACTGATAAAACGCAACTAATCAACAATAAATGATAATAACTAAATATTACCATTTCATAAATCAAACACATTACAAATAACTATATTAGTTATAAAAATTTAATCCTCTGCATATCATATAATATTAGGAAAAAAATTCATTTCAAAACTTATATAAAACACTTTTATAAAACTAACAAATACACGCTCTCATATATACACTTAGACAACTCATTCTAGGGTATTACTAACCTATCTCTAATGAGTAAACCCCAACAGGCTAAGGTATGTCTAAACCAAAGCTCTGATACCAAATGTAACATCCCACCCTTTTAGACGATTTAAATCGACAATAAACCACACATGTCAATTAAAATCATTCAAAAGGTAAGACTGTTAATGGGGTAAATAAGAAAATAATAGAAAAGAAGGAAAGATAAAACACAGAATCTAAGAGCGGAATGACAAAATATAAAAATCAAATAAACAGTTCATGAAGCCGTTTTACAAATTACATTTGATTACACCTTTACAATGCAAATCAGAGTTATACATACAGTAGAAATAAATAAATAATGCAGCGGAACACATGATGTAGTGGAATAATTAATAATAAATAGTAGACTCGTCTTCGTCTTCATCCTCCAAAATATAATGGTCTTCAATACACTAAAAAAGCTCAGACTGACCCAAGCGTAATAAAAAGACAAAACACTCGAGTCAGGACTAAAAGATCTTATGTAAGTCAAATCAAAATAAGTAGAATAGAAATATTACTATAATGGATTCAGAGATGTATAACAGGAATTTCATCTCCTATCAAGTGTACAATGTGGATTTAATTATTTAAAATATTTCAAACGATTCAAAAATACCAACCTTAATCATTTTAATTAAAATAGATCTGAATTTTAAATTTAAAACTTAAATCTTTCAAATAATTCAATTCTAATAAATAATCCAAATTAAAGAAATTACACGGTTATATGTCATTTCAACCAGTATCCAAATCAAAATTTCCAAATCAATGGAAACCGCTCGAGTTATCATTTCAATCCATAGTGGTAACAAAGATATATACATAAATAAACATCCAATCATCCAAAATGACAACCAATAACATCTATCACAATCCAACATCCAAATCAGCCAATAAATCACAACAATCAATTGATTATCATTATCAGATGTATAACTTGCAATTTATATTCATTATTAAATAAATGGAAAATTCAATTCAATATAAATTGAAATTTAACTTAAATGACAATCTAATAATACCAAAAGCAATTAATAAATTTCTAATCACATTATAAATTTAATTTAACTAGCATAATATAATCTAGTATTCGTGAGTGGGTCAAAACACTCACCTTTGATATTTAGAACGCAAAAATCCAAACAAATATGTCTTTTCCAATAGTCTCCAACCTCAGCCAAACCTATTTTATGTTATTAGGAATTCCAATACGAGTCTAAGGGAAGAAACTACGCATGTATCAAAGCTCGTATGAGAAAGATATTCAGGTTATAAGGATATAAAATAAAATAAAAATACATACATATTTAATTCTTAAAATAAGAAACTTTAATAACTCACGTTTTCAAATTTGATGTACCCAAAACAAAGGCAAGAAGTGGAAAGCCAAAACAATTAAGGCTAATTCTCATTGTTCAATTTTTTTTTGAAGGCATCTTGCAAAAGAAGGCAAGGCGATGAGGAAAGGTATGGATGTGGTTAAGGAAGAAATGGATGCTCACATTTTTTTATTCTTTTCTTTTTCTAAACATAGCTCCAGTAAAATGAATTGGCAGCAAGTAGAGGTATAAAGCTATGTTGACATTGAGACTTTGAGGGAAACAAATAGAGGTCTAATGTTTGAAAATTAAGAAATTTCTAGGGGAAAGAATGATACATGATATAAAACAAAAGAAGAAAGGGAAGTGACAAATGAAATATGTATGGAAGGGACAAATAAAACAAAACTGTATGATCTAAGTAGATACTTTGGGAAATAAATAAACAAAACGGAAGAATAATAAAGGATATAAATTCACGTTTCAATTACATCAAAGAATTGCAATAAAACTAAATGTGGAAATGGTGGCAGGTGTATTGAATAATAAGGAAATGAAGGGACCACATAGGATCTAGTTAATTGCATGATCCACTCAATTAAATATATTATCACTGAATATACCCTTTTTCACACTCGTTTACACATAATTAACATATAGTAAATAAATTTGAATACAATAACCAGTGTAACGTTACAAAAAAATAAAAGATGAACTAGAACTCAAATTCAAGTTTTTTTCCTTTCAAAATAATGTTTTTCTCATAGGGGAATTGCACAACCTAAAAAGTCAATTAAATTTAAACTTCAAGATTAGTGTTAAAATCACATATATACAGCCTCAAATGTATACTTAATGACTGTAAAATATTGTTTTAAAATTCATTTTCTTCTTCTTTATATATAATTATTTTTACCTCGAAAATGAAAATGTTTGTTTTATTTTCATTAAAATGTTCTTTTTATTTTTTCACAATAATGTATGTTTCTTTCGTTAAATCCAAAAATTAATATTAATGTTTCTTTTTTTAAAATTGAAAGATTCCAAATCGACATAATTGTAATTAATTTCAAAATTACACTTATAACGGATTATAACAAACGTACATTTCTTTCATTAAATGCCATTAATTTCAAATAAATTCTCTTTCTCTTTTATTAGAAGATTCCAAGTCAAATTAACGGCAATAAATTCATTAATTAATTTAAATTCCAACATATACTTATTTTGTTTTTTTTAATCTTATTATTCAATCAATTATCATATTATATATATAATTAACGTTGGTTTACCATTTCATTACCTCAATCTTCTATATTTATCACTTTAGTTCATATTAACTGTAGTAGGTAATTAGATTAACTGCAATTGGTTTTCAATATAATTTCAATGGATTAAATAAATAGGTGATGAATGACAAATGTTACCTTTTACTTACTTAATCGCATTGACAAGATTATTATTAACAACAAATGCTATGACTACTTACACAATCCTGATTATACTCAATTTTCCATTAATTTCATATAATTTCCCCTTTTATATAACATTTAATTCATTTCCTTATTTCAACTTATCATCAAATAACGTTACAATTATTTTAATCACTAACATACAATTCCAACATTAAACCCAACATTCAATTGCCTTAATTCAATTAATTACCCATTCAATATTAAAACGATAAATTAATGAGAAAATAGTTAATACAATCGTTTATAATAATAATTCATACCCCTTATCTTATTCTTTACAACCAAGGGTTATAATTTGCTTACCCAAAAAGGTTTTATATTCAATATTAATATATTTCAATTAACTACATACAAGTTCACCATCTACATCATTTAATTTATTTCATTATTTACAATCATAACCAAGTCAACCTACAATGTATTTCAATTAGTTTGAAATTACTAAATATTTATCAGTAGCGTTCAGACAACACCACTGATTTCATATTCAATATTAGCCAATTCTAACTGATTACATATAATTTCAACATTCAATGTATTTCCTTATTTTTAGTTATAACTAATTATAACCTTAAAGTCGCTTCAGTTAATTGGAAATTAGATTAAAATAGTTAGCAATTACCTTATATTAACATTACTAACATTACATTCTAGTTATTCTTCTCCTTGTAACATCAATTTTTTTTAGTTTTATTTCAATATAAAATTATAAATATTATTTAATTAATATTTTAATAATCAAAAATTATGGGTCGTTACACTCTCCCCTACTCAAAACTTTTCGTCCTCGAAAAGGGAAAAGGAGGAAATTAGAAAAAGGAGAAAATAAGGAATCATTATATTTTATTCAAAGTATTCAATTTACAAACAATTAATTTTCATAACTAATTAATTTAAATAGAATATACAATTAATTACAAGTAATTCTTCATATTCAAGTCTACCAAAGTTTGAAAATATTTCACTTATCACAAAATTTCTAAGTCTAAAATTTATGAAAAATTTCGGCAGAGTCTCCTTTGTACGGAGAGGTCGCGGAGAAATAATAATATCTATAATCATCATATATGTTTCATCTTAAAAAAATAAACATCCCAAACCATGGGAAACAATATAATATTGCTAGAAACCTGTAATCCAAAAATATACCTATTAGTCGGGAAAAGAAGCTTAATTTATGAAACCAAAAGCAGTAGCTATTATTTCCATAAACTTGTACTTCACTTGTAAAATCCAAAGAAGTTAATAATACGTGAAAAGAGATATATTTAAGTTGCTTCAATTAATAACAAACAAATCAACACAATATAATAATAGTCACATGCAAACAAACAACATGACCATCATATGTAACAAAGGAATCAATCATATGTCCATAGCAACCAAACTGATGATTTGTTCAGGTTCATACATTTTTAGTCGTACAAGATGATAAATAGACTATTAAGTGTACCTTATGCTCAATAGCCTTAGATAAATACTTGATATATTATCTATACATCCTTATAGAGTTAGAAGTATCCTTTCCTATCATCTCAAAAGCCAAAATAACCAATAATTTCAACACAATATTTAAGTTTATTCAATTGGTTTCTTTTTTTTACATCATTACTATCCTTTTTTTTCTCATATAATGTAGCAACCCGGTATTTCGCATCGATTTATAATCGACATAAAACGATTAATATTGTCACAAATTTCCATTTGAAGTTTTTAAATTTGAATTTAAATTCTTTTATAAATTTTTTTAAAGGAATTTTGGGCTTCGAAATTAAATTGTGGTCCACGTTTTTTTTTTTGGGCCGTGTTAATTCTCAAAGCAAATAAACCCCCTTTCCTCCATCTTCATTTTCGTTCGACCCGACCCCCCCCCCTTTTCTCATTTTCATTTTTTTTTAAAAACCCTAAACAAACGAGATTATGGCGGCTCGTTCTTCTTCTTCAAATTGCGCTTCCTTGAATTCGAAGATGGCTTGCTCGATTCTTCGATCGCCCCGGCTTCGTCTCTGTGATGCTCGACTACTTAAATTCGTCGACAAGGTGAGTGCTACCACTCACATCTAATTCATGCTTAATATAGTGTTTCGGCAATTTCACGTTTATTCGATGTTGTTTTGTGAAGTTCTTCTGTGCTCGGCCGTTCGATTATTGTGTATCATTGTTGGTTCCTCCTTGATTTCGGTATTACTTTGAATCTGGTTCCCTGCCCTAATTTGTATATGTTATTCTACGACTCCGGTTTTGATAATGTTTGACTTTTATGGAACTGGAATTTTGAAAATTGCTGATTCTTTGATTTCAAGACTCTCTTGCTTGGAATCCACACTATTTAGTACAAACATTTTTGTTTGTTCTGGTATTCTTTGGTGTTACCCTGTTTCACTTGTTCATATGCATTGCTCACTCCCTGTTTTGCGTCCTCCTTGAGGTCTGTTGCATATCATACTGGCATCCCTCTTGCTGTTTACTTATTGCTGGAGTCAGTGGTTGATGCATTGTGGTGTCTGGTATTTGATTATATGATATTGTGATGATTTGCATTGTGCTTATGTCCACCAATGCATTGAGTCTGCAATTATTGTTTCACTGAAACTCTGGGTATTGTGGCTTCGTTGCATTACTTCATGTGTTCATGTGAATGCTTGCATCCTTTGATTATGCACTTTGGATTACTGTCTTGATTTGAAACAGCAGCCCATGAGTTTTCGAACTCGTTTCGATTGTGTCTTGGGCATTGCTCTGAACTATGGGTTGGAATCCCCTCTGTATTGATTTTGCAAATTCACTGCCTACTTATTTTTTTACTTGTCTTCATATGTGTTCATACATACCTTTGTATGTGTGTATGCATGTGTTGTTAAATTGCACTGCAGTTATTTTTGGGACTTGGTTTGCATACTTGATTTTTTTGCGAAAATAATCTAGGTGGCATTGTCTTGATTTGAGACAGCTGTTTTACGATTTTTGAACTCGTGTCGATTCATTGACTGGAGCATTTCTTTGTTGTTTCACTGCCACTGTCCATTGGTCTTCGATAGTTCGATTAGGTGGTAATCCACTGTTGTAGCCTGTTTTAATGGTGCTTCCCTTGATGTTGCACAGTAGCATGTTTCATTATATGGTAGCATTGGTTCACTGGTGCATGCCTTTGACTGTTGGCATGTGCATTACACGTGTACTTCATACTTGAACTCGAGGGTTGGACATGTTGTGTTCTATACTCGAATTAATATTTTAATTAATATTTGAATTTTCATTGATTTTGGTTCATTGATCTTTTGAGTACGTCATCACTGTAGTGGCAAGGCAGTGCACGCAAGTGTGAACTGCAGCCACACGGTATTGAGATTTTGGGCACGACATCACTATAGTGGCAAGGCAGTGCACGCAAGCGTGAACTGCAGCCACACGGTATGGCGTGTATGATATTCTATTTGTTTTGACTTATGGATCTTTTTGCGTATTCCATATTCCGTAGTGGCGAGGCAGTGCACGCGTGCGTGTACTGCAGCCCTACTTGAATCAATATTTTAATCAATATTTCAATGGTTTGAACTGATTTGTTCATTTCAATTCAATATTCTGAATTGCATTCTGATCTGGTTTAATTACTGTCGTCTATTCACTATTTAATTATTATTGCTTCTGTGCACTAATAACTGAGTTTGAATTAGACTGACCCGAGTATTATTTTCTTTTGAATTTAATACTCGGGTCAGACCGAGTATTTCAGGTTGTAGATATTCTGCTTTGGGTTGCTGCTAGAGCTATGAAGTTCTTTCATATCTTTTGGAGTAGTCGTCGTCATTTGTAGTAGTCTGTAAAATTGTATAGGAAAATATGTATTCATGTATATTATATACGTTAATGTACTTGTATATGTAACTTCCTGAGTCGACTGTGGTAGTTGTATCATATGTACCGTGTCATATGTATTGTATCAAATGTATTGTAGCTGACATAAGTTATTGTATATATGAGACTTTCTATTTTATTTGTGTTCCGCATTATATTATCTGTGCAATATTTTATATTTACTGTTCTAAACTATTATGAACCATCGTAGTTCGTTTTATACTGGAATTGGGGTATTTCGATGGGAGAAAATAAATCAGAGATGAAAAAAAGAAAGAATATATATATATATATATATATATATATATATATATATATATCACTCCTATCGAGATAACAAATACTAGTGTAAGGCCTAACTATTGATGGCCGCTCCTCAACAGCCTTATTCTCCGTGCAAGTTGACAGCACTACACCGTAGTGTTCTTGGCTAGCGTGGGTATAGAGGTGGGGCGTCACAGCTTGGTATCAGAGCCTGGGGTTTAGAACAAATATAAAACATAACTTAGATAGTACTTGTGTTACAACTATTTGTCGACGTTTTATCTCTCATATTTGCATATGATTGTCTTTGAATTGTTAGGTATGAATTCCTAACGCTTATTCATATGCATTTGATTTTGATCTTGTGTTTTCGGCTTTGATTTGATTTAGCCGATGATTGATTTTGTTCGAATCTCAGCGATTCTAAACTTGATATTTTATGTTTTCCTCGGCTTGATTTCCATTCGACTTCGGTCACTGTGTTTTTGATAATTTTCTAATTTCTTGATTTCCAAGACTCTGACTTTGTTTGCCGTGGAGTCCTTTGATGATGATGTTGAATCGTTTTGTACTCTATTATGGCCATTAATTGTTGACTTCGACTTCGACTTGATTTTTATTTTTGTTGAAGTCATTTATGCATTTATGCTCGTTTTGCTTCGTTATCCCATTTGTTAATCGATTCTTCTTTTCCGATTAGATGATATCTCCTTTGTTGACTTTGATAACTTCTATTTCTGGAATTTTTGGATATTCCTACTTTGATGGATTTAGAATCGAATTCTTTGGATTTTATTCACGTCTTCGAAGGTGAATTTTAGTGAATTGATTTGGTTTCCAAATTTAATCGATTCTTGTTAATTTCCCGATTTATTGCTATCATTTATTAGCAACTTTGATAACATTTTCTTCGGGATTTTCGTGAACATACTTTTGGATGGATACAGTATCGATTTCTTTGGATTCTATTCACGTCTTCGTATGTGAATTCTTGTGATTGATTGTTTCTACAATCATTTTTGTGATTTGTCACTTTAAAAATATAAATGTTTCAATACTAGTAGTAAATATCAAAACTCTTTTATCAAAATGTTTTCAACTTTATTTTCAATATCAAAATCTTTTTCTAAACCGTTTTCCAATTTATTAGTATATACAAACCTTTATTTCACTCGTATGAGAAATCTAATTAAACGGCTTAGCAAAACAAGTGGTATGAAACGCTTGCGTTTACTTCGTCGGTTGATTTTTGGACTTGTTCGATTGAACCATATGTGACATTTTTCTAGTGAAGATCTACAATTTGTTCGTAAATATTTAAGTTAAGCTAGTGGTTATGGGACATGAAGCTAAACTTTTATATTCACTAGCTTAGTGTAATTGACACTTCTCGTTGATCTTGATGATCGCTTTATGAATTAGACTAGCAATTGCGCGATGTCTCTTTCATTGCAAGGTTAGACTAGACACCACTTGTGTGATTCCACTCACGCATACCTTTTTTCTTTTTGGTTAGTCTTGACCTCAATCTGTGTGATTCCATTCACACATGCTTAGTGTAATTGACACTCCTCGTTGATCATGATGATCGTTCTGATGGTCAGACTAGACACCACTTGTGTGATTCCATTCACACATACCTTTCTGCTTTTTGGTTAGTCTTGACCTCAATCTGTGTGATTCCATTCACACATGTGGGGTAGCTCCCCATGGTCTTCCGACCGTCATGTGATAGGCCTCTTTCCCTTTTTCTGTGATTTCTAGATTCCTTATGTTGATTTCTGGAAATTTTATGCTTCACTTATTTTTGTGTATTGGTGAATTCATATGTTATTGATTTGTCTTGAGTACAAATTTGGGGTATGATACCTCTTTGGATCTTTGAGAAGATTCTTGTGATATTGATTATCTCTTATCGGTTGATCTCCTGTTGATCATTATTTGCATACTTATAGTCGTATGTCAGTATGGATATTTCATATTTATGCCATAACTCTCATCGGTTGATCTCCTGTTGATCATTATTTACATACTTATAGTAGTATGTTATTATGGATATTTTATGTTATGCCATATCTTTTATTCTATTTTATACTTTCCTTTTGTTTGTGGGGTTAGACAAGACACCACTTGTGTGATTCCACTCACACATACCTTTTTGAATTTTGATTAGTCTAGACCTCAATCTGTGTGATTCCGACTCACACATGTGGGGTAGCGCCCCACGGTCTTCGGGCCATTCGTGTGTCAAAATTAATGGCTTGCAACCATGAGATAGCGTCTCGTTATGCGTTGCACGTGTTGGTGATTTTCATGCTCACGTGTAGGTGAGATTCCGTGCTCCTGTTCTCGCTTTGCGTTGCACGTGTTGGTGATTTTCATGCTCACGTGTAGGTGAGATTCCGTTCTCCCGTTCTCGCTTTGCTTTACATGTGCTGACGAGTTTTCATACTCTCCTTCGAGTTTTCATACTCCGTTCGAGTTTTCATACTCCGGTTCGAGTTTTCATACTCGCGTACGAGTTTTCATACTCTGTTCGAGTTTTCATACTCCGGTTCGAGTTTTCATACTCACATACGAGTTTTCATACTCCGTTCGAGTTTTCATACTCCCATCTTGTGATTTCTGGATTTCTTGTGTAGATTTCTAGAATTTGTGCTTCACCAATTTTCGTGATTTCTATTGATAAGTTTTATCAATTTTTGTGCATTGGTGAACTCGTGTGTTATTGACTTGTTATGAATACAAGTTTAGGGTATGATACCCCTTTCTATCTTTGAGAGGATTCTTGTGACACTTTTGATGAACGAAAATCCACTTATCGAAGTTGCTACTGATGTCGCTATTTTAATCACGTGTTTTAAAAATTGTTTCAGAATATAAATCAAAATTGTTTTCAAATTTTTTACAGTTTACGCTTTCAAAAGAATGAGGAAGCGATTTAAACGTTTCAGTAAAATCGAGGACTATGACCCCTTTCTTTTGCTGATTCGCTTAATTCCGGACTTGTTCGTTTGAGAATGTAAATTGTAATTTTATAAATAAAATGGTTTTCAAAATTTTTACAGTTTACGCTTTCAAAAGAATGAGGAAGCGATTTAAACGTTTTAGAAAAATCGAGGGCGATGACCCCTTACTTTTACTGATTCGCTTAATTTCGGACTTGTCCGTTTGAGAACGTAAAATGTTATTTATTTAAAATACACAATTTTGCACTTTCAAGGAAACGATGAAGTGAATTAAACGATTTAGTAAAACTCGTGGTTATGGGTCATGTGCGTTTGCTATTTCGGTTAATTTCGGACTCGTTAATTGAAAAATTTGTGATTTCTGATTTATCGTTTTTGATAATCAGATATTTATTGTTTCTAATTATCGCTTGTGATAATTAGATATTTGTGGTTTAATTATCGTTTGTGATAATTAAACATTTGTGATTTGATTATCAATTGTGATAATTAAACATTTGTGATTTGAGATTTGATTATCAATTGTGATAATTAAACATTTGTGATTTGAGATTTGATTATCAATTGTGATAATTGAACATTTGTGATTTGAGATTTGATTATCAATTGTGATAATTAAATATTTGTGATTTGAAATTTGATTACCGTTGTGGTAATTTCTGATTATCGTTTTGATAATCGGATGTTTGTGATTTCTGATTTATCATTTTTGATAATCAGATATTTATTGTTTCTAATTATCGTTTGTGATAATTAGATATTTGTGGTTTAATTATCGTTTGTGATAATTGAACATTTGAGATTTGAGATTTGATTATCAATTGTGATAATTAAACATTTGAGATTTGAGATTTGATTATCAATTGTGATAATTAAATATTTGTGATTTCTGATTATCGTTTTTGATAATCAGATATTTGTTGTTTTTGATTATCAATTGTGATAATTAAACATTTGTGATTTGAGATTTGATTATCGTTTGTGATAATTAAACATTTGAGACTTGAGATTTGATTATCAATTGTGATAATTAAATATCTGTGATTTGAGATTGATTTTCGATGTTGAAAATCGAATAGATGTTGATTTGATTATCGTTTTTGATAATCGAATATTAGTGATTTGAGATTTCTGAATTATCTATTGATAATTAGAATTTTGTTGAGAATTTGGGAATTTCTTTTATGAAATTTAAAGATTACCTTTTCATGCTCTTTATGGTGAACTTCCTATTTGAAATTTCTTCATCTTGTGGTGATGTTCTTTATGGTTGTTACCATTTGTTAATTTATTCCTTATGATTGCGAGGACGCAATTTCTTTAAGGAGGGAAGTCTGTAGCAACCCGGTATTTCGCATCGATTTATAATCGACATAAAACGATTAATATTGTCACAAATTTCCATTTGAAGTTTTTAAATTTGAATTTAAATTCTTTTATAAATTTTTTTAAAGGAATTTTGGGCTTCGAAATTAAATTGTGGTCCACGTTTTTTTTTTGGGCCGTGTTAATTCTCAAAGCAAATAAACCCCCTTTCCTCCATCTTCATTTTCGTTCGACCCGACCCCCCCCCCCCTTCTCTCATTTTCATTTTTTTTAAAAAACCCTAAACAAACGAGATTATGGCGGCTCGTTCTTCTTCTTCAAATTGCGCTTCCTTGAATTCGAAGATGGCTTGCTCGATTCTTCGATCGCCCCGGCTTCGTCTCTGTGATGCTCGACTGCTTAAATTCGTCGACAAGGTGAGTTCTACCACTCACATCTAATTCATGCTTAATATAGTGTTTCGGCAATTTCACGTTTATTCGATGTTGTTTTGTGAAGTTCTTCTGTGCTCGGCCGTTCGATTATTGTGTATCATTGTTGGTTCCTCCTTGATTTCGGTATTACTTTGAATCTGGTTCCCTGCCCTAATTTGTATATGTTATTCTACGACTCCGGTTTTGATAATGTTTGACTTTTATGGAACTGGAATTTTGAAAATTGCTGATTCTTTGATTTCAAGACTCTCTTGCTTGGAATCCACACTATTTAGTACAAACATTTTTGTTTGTTCTGGTATTCTTTGGTGTTACCCTGTTTCACTTGTTCATATGCATTGCTCACTCCCTGTTTTGCGTCCTCCTTGAGGTCTGTTGCATATCATACTGGCATCCCTCTTGCTGTTTACTTATTGCTGGAGTCAGTGGTTGATGCATTGTGGTGTCTGGTATTTGATTATATGATATTGTGATGATTTGCATTGTGCTTATGTCCACCGATGCATTGAGTCTGCAATTATTGTTTCACTGAAACTCTGGGTATTGTGGCTTCGTTGCATTACTTCATGTGTTCATGTGAATGCGTGCATCCTTTGATTATGCACTTTGGATTACTGTCTTGATTTGAAACAGCAGCCCATGAGTTTTCGAACTCGTTTCGATTGTGTCTTGGGCATTGCTCTGAACTATGGGTTGGAATCCCCTCTGTATTGATTTTGCAAATTCACTGCCTACTTATTTTTTTACTTGTCTTCATATGTGTTCATACATACCTTTGTATGTGTGTATGCATGTGTTGTTAAATTGCACTGCAGTTATTTTTGGGACTTGGTTTGCATACTTGATTTTTTTGCGAAAATAATCTAGGTGGCATTGTCTTGATTTGAGACAGCTGTTTTACGATTTTTGAACTCGTGTCGATTCATTGACTGGAGCATTTCTTTGTTGTTTCACTGCCACTGTCCATTGGTCTTCGATAGTTCGATTAGGTGGTAATCCACTGTTGTAGCCTGTTTTAATGGTGCTTCCCTTGATGTTGCACAGTAGCATGTTTCATTATATGGTAGCATTGGTTCACTGGTGCATGCCTTTGACTGTTGGCATGTGCATTACACGTGTACTTCATACTTGAACTCGAGGGTTGGACATGTTGTGTTCTATACTCGAATTAATATTTTAATTAATATTTGAATTTTCATTGATTTTGGTTCATTGATCTTTTGAGTACGTCATCACTGTAGTGGCAAGGCAGTGCACGCAAGTGTGAACTGCAGCCACACGGTATTGAGATTTTGGGCACGACATCACTATAGTGGCAAGGCAGTGCACGCAAGCGTGAACTGCAGCCACACGGTATGGCGTGTATGATATTCTATTTGTTTTGACTTATGGATCTTTTTGCGTATTCCATATTCCGTAGTGGCGAGGCAGTGCACGCGTGCGTGTACTGCAGCCCTACTTGAATCAATATTTTAATCAATATTTCAATGGTTTGAACTGATTTGTTCATTTCAATTCAATATTCTGAATTGCATTCTGATCTGGTTTAACTACTGTCGTCTATTCACTATTTAATTATTATTGCTTCTGTGCACTAATAACTGAGTTTGAATTAGACTGACCCGAGTATTATTTTCTTTTGAATTTAATACTCGGGTCAGACCGAGTATTTCAGGTTGTAGATATTCTGCTTTGGGTTGCTGCTAGAGCTATGAAGTTCTTTCATATCTTTTGGAGTAGTCGTCGTCATTTGTAGTAGTCTGTAAAATTGTATAGGAAAATATGTGTTCATGTATATTATATACGTTAATGTACTTGTATATGTAACTTCCTGAGTCGACTGTGGTAGTTGTATCATATGTACCGTGTCATATGTATTGTATCAAATGTATTGTAACTGACATCAGTTATTGTATATATGAGACTTTCTATTTTATTTGTGTTCCGCATTATATTATCTGTGTAATATTTTATATTTACTGTTCTAAACTATTATGAACCATCGTAGTTCGTTTTATACTGGAATTGGGGTATTTCGATGGGAGAAAATAAATCAGAGATGAAAAAAAGAAAGAATATATATATATATATATATATATATATATATATATCACTCCTATCGAGATAACCAATACTAGTGTAAGGCCTAACTATTGATGGCCGCTCCTCAACAGCCTTATTCTCCGTGCAAGTTGACAGCACTACACCGTAGTGTTCTTGGCTAGCGTGGGTATAGAGGTGGGGCGTCACATATAACGTCCTTTTCTTTTTCTTACATGTACATATATAAATTATTTCACAATACTAACTTACATACATAACATTTCTTGTTCATCAAAATTCTTATTAAGAAATAATTTCATTGAACGCTTCCATTACTTAAGTTTTACCTGTATAATATTCTATTAACATTTCAACTTATTAAACATTTTTGGTAAATATATGTGTTTTAAGAATGTAATTGAGTGTTATACAAGTTTATTTTATTCATGTTAGTTAACGAAATATTCAATGATTACATATTCTAAATTTTTATATCTTTTGATTTACAAGTTACAAATTTCTAATTTCTTATATATTTTATTCGTAAAATTCCATTCTTATTTATTTAATTAATTATTATTTATATAAAGGCCAATCACTTACATAATTTTTTTTCCATTAAAGATTTAAGCCATTAATGAATCATTTCACCAAATATTACTTAAGCTTCTACAGCCTTACTTAATTTTATACCTTAATTTAGTTATAGAATAAAAATTTAAGATTTTGGTGTTCGCCCTTGAAGAGAAAAGAAATACTTCAATATATCTAAAAATTCAATTAAAACATTTAACCTCATTCACTTAGTAGGAATATAAGATAAATTTAAAACATCTTTATAGCATTATGCAAGGACTTTCCCAAAGTTTAAACTGTGTGAGAAATTTGTATCAAAAAATTATATTAAAACATTATGATAAGATTTTAAAAATAAAGTTCCTTAAATCTGATAATTTATTAGACTCAATATTCCAAAATAAGTATAAACTCTAGATTATTAAAGTGAAACTAATAGCATACTCAAATCTTGCACTAAATATCTAAATAAAAGTATAAATTTTCATAGATTCATGATTAATTTTACACACTTGGTTTAAAATGAATATTCAAATCATGGGAAAACCATTTATCATGGTTTAATTCAAAATTCAAATAGTAACTAAACCTATAAATTTACTACTAGTACTTTGAAATCAAGTAATTATTTAAAACCATACTTCCAAAATTGAGATTCTAATTTATTTTCCAAGTATATTTAAAACTTCACAAATCATTTTTTCCATTTATATAATATATCTTCAAATTATACATTCAAAGAAACTTATAAAAAAAATTACAAAAAAAAATTCATTTGAAAACTTCATTTGCAAATCAATCATCTTTAATGTTTTAATACTTTACAAAAAAAATTCTATAAATTTTCTTGCTTCATTTATTAATACCATTTCAGTAATTTTAAATAACATCTTTTTAAATATATGTAAATTATTTGAAAACAATTACTTACATCATTACTTATATTTAAAAAGAAGCTATTGAAAACCTTAAATCCATTATGTTTAAATTTTATTAGTTTTAAATCTCAAAATACTTTTAAACATCATTAATAAATCAATAATCATTAACTTTAAAATGTTTTATTTAATTAATAACTTCTGACAATATTTAGAACACTAATAATTTACTACTAAACCATGTTGTACATAAATAAACAATATTTAAACATTTTAAAGTATTTAGAAAGGAAAAATGATCAAAATATCTTTTATATAATACTTTATCAAAATACTTTTATAACTCGATATTTTAACAGGTTTATCCTTGTTCTTGCAGACTCTGGCCATGCGTTGATCAGACGCATGGCGAGAATTCTCCAAGTACTTAGCAGACCTGTTTCAACACCCAATGAAAATACTTAAAATCATTGAAAATAGATATGGAAAGTACGTTCCCCCATGGATTGCAGTTACGCAATGGTTATGCCGCTATCCCAGCGGAATCAATTATAGCTGTAGGCATCTCACCCCTCGATTTACGCTATCCAGTAATATCAAATGAATATAATAAGTGACCCACCAAAGGGATCCGATAATGACCAACCAAAGGGATCCGATAATGACCCACCAAAGGGATCCGATAAATGACCCACCAAAGGGATCCAACAAATGACCCACCAAAGGGGTCCGATGGAAGGTACTTCCCATATCATTTATTTCAAAATATATCATACCATATATAGTCACCATTCAGAATCATAGCTTCAAATATTGCACTTATATAAATTCCATCATATATAAGATTTCATTTTCAGATAGAGTCTTTTTCAAAATCAATAGTCTCAAATATATCAAATCATTCTTATATAAATTCCGTTATATATAAGATTTATCTCTTCAGATCAAAAACCTTCCAAAATCAACATTTTTAAAAATCACCTTATACTTATATAAAGTTTGTCTTATGCAAGAATAAAAAAATTTGCAAATCAATTACGCTGCATGAAGATCCATATGGAATTGAACATTTTTGCTTTGCAAAAGGTTTTGAATTTGGAATAGTTCTTTTTTTATATATACAATCCTTTTGTGAAATAGTTTGGCATATAAAATGGTTGTGGAAAATAGTTTGTAAATAAAATAGTTTGTAAAATAGTTTGAAAATAAAATAATTTGTGAAATAGTTTGTATAAGAAAAATTAAAGAAAATAGTTTGTATAAGGAAAATAAAAGAAAGTAGTTTGAAAAATGGTTTTAAATTAATAGTAGTTTTTCATAAAAGAAAATCCCAATTTAAATTACAAAGATATCGAACCCAAAACTTTCAATTTCAATGCCAAAGCATATCAATAATATTAGAACATAATATGTACACATGTCATCATTTCGCAACATTACATTCGATTGTTCGCTCGATCACACAAGTTCGCTTTCGAACTAGTATTGTACATTCAACTTCCCTAATGTGGACTTCGATATGGTTTCTTGACTAGAAACCATCATACTCCTTGCACAGCCATATACTATGATAGAGAACTCTAAAATCAAACCAAAAATCCATATCAATATTCACCATCAAGAATCGAATGAAAAATTCTAATGCGAAATGGTGTAATTCACCTCAAACTTACGTACTCAAATCCTGATCAAATTAATTATGCGAATAAAATAATATACGCACAACTTACGTATTTATTTCAATTTGATTCATCACAATTATACCTCAACTAAATTCATTATTAATCTCATTGATTAATGAAAGTATCATTTCATACTTTAATATTTGTTTCACATAATTTCTCCATTTAACATATAACATTAATTTATTCATTCTCATAATATTGCTTATATTTCTCTTCAATTTAAATTACATTCATTCCACATGTAATATTTCTCATTTAATATTACATTTATTACCAAATCATTTCATAAGGAATTTTCTTAAGTTTATAACCAAATTATAAAAAAATAATTCCTTTTTATAAGACATTGTTCAGGTTTAAAGTTATCACAACATTATTTATAACCATTTATTATAACATCCATTTATTTCATAACAATTTACAAGTCATGGTTTTATTTATAATCAATTCACATTAAATTCATACTAATTCAGAAGGTTTTGATTATCCAAAATATCCAAATATTTTGTTTTTCAATAGTTGAACTACGGTCAAAAACAACAAAATTCACAACAACAATAATTAGCCAATGCTTTTAAACTGATAAAATGCAACTAATCAACAATAAATGATAATAACTAAATATTACCATTTCATAAATCAAACACATTACAAATAACTATATTAGTTATAAAAATTTAATCCTCTGCATATCATATAATATTAGGAAAAAAATTCATTTCAAAACTTATATAAAACACTTTTATAAAACTAACAAATACACGCTCTCATATATACACTTAGACAACTCATTCTAGGGTATTACTAACCTATCTCTAATGAGTTAACCCCAACAGGCTAAGGTATGTCTAAACCAAAGCTCTGATACCAACTGTAACATTCCACCCTTTTGGATGATTTAAATCGACAATAAACCACACATGTCAACTAAAATCATTCAAAAGGTAAGACTGTTAATGGGGTAAATAAGAAAATAATAGAAAAGAAGGAAAGATAAAACACAGAATCTCTGAGCGGAATGACAAAATATAAAAATCAAATAAACAGTTCATGAAGCTGTTTTACAAATAATATTTGATTACACCTTTACAATACAAATCAGAGTTATACATACAGTAGAAATAAATAAATAATGCAGCGGAACACATGATGTAGTGGAATAATTAATAATAAATAGTAGACTCGTCTCCGTCTTCATCCTCCAAAATATAATGGTCTTCAATACACTAAAAAAGCTCAGACCGACCCGAGCGTAATAAAAAGACAAAACACTCGAGTCAGGACTAAAAGATCTTATGTAAGTCAAATCAAAATAAGTAGAATAGAAATATTACTATAATGGATTCAGAGATGTATAACAGGAATTTCATCTCCTATCAAGTGTACAATGTGGATTTAATTATTTAAAAGTTTTCAAACAATTCAAAAATACCAATCTTAATCATTTTAATTAAAATAGATCCGAATTTTAAATTTAAAACTTAAATCTTTCAAATAATTCAATTCTAATAAATAATCCAAATTAAAGAAATTACACGGCTATATGTCATTTCAACCAGTATCCAAATCAAAATTTCCAAATCAATGGAAACCGCTCGAGTTATCATTTCAATCCATAGTGATAACAAAGATATATACATAAATAAACATCCAATCATCCAAAATGACAACCAATAACATCCATCACAATCCAACATCCAAATCAGCCAATAAATCACAACAATCAATTGATTATCATTATCAGAGGTATAACTTGCAATTTATATTCATTATTAAATAAATGGCAAAATCAATTCAATATAAATTCAAATTTAACTTAAATGACAATCTAATAATACCAAAAGCAATTAATAAATTTCTAATCACATTATAAATTTAATTTAACTAGCATAAGATAATCTAGTATTCGTGAGTGGGTCAAAACACTCACCTTTGATATTTGGAACGCAAAAATCCAAACAAAGATGCCTTTTCCAATAGTGTCCAAACTCAGCCAAACCTATTTTATGTTATTAGGAATTCCAATACGAGTCTAAGGGAAGAAACTACGCTTGTATCAAAGCTCGTATGAGGAAGATATTCAGGTTATAAGGATATAAAATAAAATAAAAATACATACATATTTAATTCTTAAAATAAGAAACATTAATAACTCACGTTTTTAAATTTGATGTACCCAAAACAAAGGCAAGAAGTGGAAAGCCAAAACCATTAAGGCTAATTCTCATTGTTCAATTTTTTTGAAGGCTTCTTGCAAAAGAAGGCAAAGCGATGAGGAAAGGTACGGATGTGGTTAAGGAAGAAATGGATGCTCACATTTTTTTATTCTTTTCTTTTTCTAAACATAGATTCAGTAAAATGAATTGGCAGCAATTAAGTAGAGGTATAAAGTTATGTTGACATTGAGACTTTGTGGGAAACAAATAGAGGTCTGATGTTTGAAAAATAAGAAATTTCTAGGGGAAAGAATGATATATGATATAAGACAAAATAAGAAAGTGAAGTGATAAATGAAATATGTATGGAAGGGACAAATAAAACAAAACTGTATGATCTAAGTAGATGCTTTGGGAAATAAATAAACAAAACGGAAGAATAAGAAAGGATATAAATTCACGTTTCAATTACATCAAAGAATTGCAATAAAACCAAATATGGAAATGGTGGCAGGTGTATTGAATAATAAGGAAATGAAGGGCCCACTTAGGATCTAGTTAGTTGCATGATCCACTCAATTAAATATATTATCACGGAATATACCCTTTTTCACACTCGTTTACACATAATTAACATATAGTAAATAAATTTGAATACAATAACCAGTGTAACGTTACAAAAAAATAAAAGATGATCTAGAACTCAAATTCAAGTTTTTTTTTTCTTTCAAAATAATGTTTTTCTCATAGGGGAATTGCACAACCTAAAAAGTCAATTAAATTTAAACTTCAAGATTAGTGTTAAAATCACTTATATACAGCCTCAAATGTATACTTAATGACTGTAAAATATTGTTTTAAAATTCATTTTTTCTTCTTTATATAGAATTATTTTTACCTTAAAAATGAAAATGTTCGTTTTATTTTCATTAAAATGTTCTTTTTATTTTTTTACAATAATGTATGTTTCTTGCGTTAAATCCAAAAATTAATATTAATGTTTCTTTTTTTTAAAATTGAAAGATCCCAAATCGACATAATTGTAATTAATTTCAAAATTACACTTATAACGAATTATAACAAACGTACATTTCTTTCATTAAACGCCATTAATTTCAAATAAATTCTCTTTCTCTTTTATTAGAAGATTCCAAGTTAAATTAACGGCAATAAATTCATTAATTAATTTAAATTCCAACATATACTTATTTTGATTTTTTTTTAAATCTTATTATTCAATCAATTATCATATTATATATATACTTAACGTTGGTTTACCATTTCATTACATCAATCTTCTATATTTATCACTGTAGTTCATATTAACTTTAGTAGGTAATTAGATTAACTGCAATTGATTTTCAATTTAATTTCAATGGATTAAATAAATAGGTGATGAATGACAAATGTTACCTTTTACTTACTTAATCGCATTTACAAGATTATTATTAACAACAAATGTTATGACTACTTACACAATCCTGATTATACTCAATTTTCCATTAATTTCATATAATTTCCCCTTTTATATAACATTTAATTCATTTCCTTATTTCAACTTATCATCAAATAATGTTACAATTATTTTAATCACTAACATACAATTCCAACATTAAACCCAACATTCAATTGCCTTAATTCAATTAATTACCCATTCAATATTAAAACGATAAATTAATGAGGAAATAGTTAATACAATCGTTTATAATAATAATTCGTACCCCTTATCTTATTCTTTACAACCAAGGGTTATAATTTGCTTACCCAAAAAGGTTTTATATTCAATATTAACCTATTTCAATTAACTACATACAAGTTCACCATCTACATCATTTAATTTATTTCATTATTTACAATCATAACCAAGTCAACCTACAATGTATTTCAATTAGTTTGAAATTACTAAGTATTTATCAGTAGCGTTCAGACAACACCACTGATTTCATATTCAATATTATCCAATTCTAATTGATTACATATAATTTCAACGTTCAATGTATTTCCTTACTTTTAGTTATAACTAATTATAACCTTAAAGTCACTTCAATTAATTGGAAATTAGATTAAAATAGTTAGCAATTACCTTATATTAACATTACTAACATTACATTCTAGTTATTCTTCTCCTTGTAACATCAATTTTTATTTTTAGTTTTATTTCAATATAAAATTATAAAATATTATTTAATTAATATTTTAATAATCGAAAATTATGGGTCGTTACACCGGCCTATAGATTTCACATATCAATCTATAAAAATTCGAAGTGGTTTCGGGTATTTTCTAATACCCGACCCCGGTCTCTTCGAGTCTCATGTCATCCTAACTCAAGCTATCCAAATGAAATAAACAACATTTCATATCCAAGATATCTACTCATTCAAAGCATCTAATACCATTCAATCATTCATAAGCAAGGCTTAATCACATACAAATCAACTTAATTGATTTTAATTGAATTTCGAACCTCAATCACTTAGATTTCTTCATTAATTAATTCCAAATCAATTAATTAATAAACCCTTCCTTATTCATCTTAATTAATCACCCTGGATTAATTATCTTTCAATTACATTCAATTAACTATCTTTAATTAACTTCACCGTGTTAATTATTCTTAACCAAATCAATAAGTAATCTTAATCGCTTCATAAATTAATTAACTATATAAATTACATTAATCCTTAGTTATTTATATTAATTAATTTCTCATAAGTCACTATTTATGGATTAATCAATTTTTAATTTATCAATCTTCAATTACATCATTGATTTACAATTTAATGATTTCTCATTTACAATTTCAATTTATCCTAATCTAATTTAATTACTTTAAATAATTTATCGGTAATTAAATCACAAATATTATCACTCTTGATTTATCTCAACCTATATTTAACTATCTTTTTATTTGCTTCAATAAATAGATTAATTATTCCTTAGTCAACTATCTTAATTATTCTCTTGATTAATTCCACAAAGTAATTATATTTTATTTATTTCATTAAGTAATTATTTATTAAACCATCCAAGGATTATTCTGAATTACTTACACTTGATTAATTAACTTAAAACTTAATTTATTAATTAATTCAAACCCTTAATTACTAAATTAATTAACCCAAATCATTAATTAATTGAATTAATTAATTATCCAATTTAATTACTTTACTAATTAAATGAATCAAAAATCATTAGGCCCTTATTAACTTTATTATGATTTAAGTCCAGAACAACTTAAAACCTAAATACTTCGAGTCAAACCACAGTTAACTCGAGAACCAACCAAAACCAAAGTCTAATCATCATCAGTGCACATTCAATCAATTCAACCATTCAATCCATTTATCTAAAAAAAATTCAACAGAGTGAGATTTACTCACCGTTCATTTTATTGCAACCCCTTTCCAAACCAGCTGTCACTCCATGATTTTAGGCCTTGAACAACATTATATACTTTTATTAATATTCGACTAGATCGTACAATTAATTTTCCATTTGATAATTTTAATTAACTAACGATTTAATTAAATTTTTTTCTTCTGCTGTGATTATAAAACAGATGCACTCTTTGCATATATATATATATATATATTTATTTATTTATTTATCCTTTCCTTTACTATATATAAACAAATAGTAATTTCTTTACTGTTAAAGTTTTTACCATATATATATTTTCCCCCTTTTTTCCTGTTATATACATAAAAAAATAGATAAATAAATAAATAACAGAAGTGATAGCATACTCACTGTCTCCTTGAATCACCAGCAACATGCCGAACCACGTGGCCGTCGTCATCCACGCAGCAGCCATCGGAACAACCCACTGTCGATTATCCCCACTAGAACGCGCCGCCTCGCTTTTGCGCAAGTCACGAGAGCCTCCCACGTCGCGACTTTGGCTAAGCTTCTCGAGCTCGACCTCGAGTTCACCATCGCGATGCGATACGACCTGATTTCCTTTAGAAGGCATGGGCGAGGAAGCAGATGATTTTGATTTATGATCGACCATTAGAACGAATGAAGGATTTCGATTTTGGACGAGAGAGGAAAAAAATTAGGGCTTCGGCCAGATCTGATTCGATTTTATTTATTTATTTGTTTATTTATTATAGTCGCATTGATTTCGATTTTAATTTCTGGGGATAAAGGAGAGGGACACGATCTTTAAGTAGAAGAAAAGGTGTATTTGGAAGGAAGGAACAACGCGATCAGATATAGGTTTGAGATAGCTTCTTGAATACGACTATTTTTTTTAATTTTTTATTATATTATAAAACTTCAAACGTCTCGTTAATCGCCAATTAAAATTTTGTACTCCTCTTAAGTATTGCCGCTAGGCGATTATAAGGTTTTAACCACGTCCCGTACATAATGGAATGCGTTTCGGAGGCTAACTCGATCATATGCGCGAGTTACGGAAATAAACGATCAATTTTAAATTAAATCGATTAAAATAGTTCTAAGCGTTTTGAGCTGCCAGGGTCAAACGACAACTCTGATTGCTACGAAAATTGAAATCCGCTAATAACTAACTATTACGGATCTAATGGAACTAGTTTCGTCGAATTCCGAGACTGTGCCTCGGAAGGCTATTTTTAAATATCGATTTAAACGATATATTATCAAAATTGAACAAACCACCTTTAAATTAAATTTCAACCATTCTATTGTCTTTAGTATCATTATTATAAATTTTATAAGCCTTCAAATTATTTCAAACAGGCTTAGAGATTTCAGATTCAACAATTTACCCTATTTCAATTATTAAATTCAATATTTAAACTATATAATTCAATGATTTAATTATCAAGTAAATATTGATATCTTGAATTCAAGTTAAAATTAACTTTTAAATATTTAAAATCAATTAACAAATTTCAATTTAAGTTGTTAGAAATTCTGGGTCGTCGCAACAATGGTTACGCCTGGATCCCCCAGGAAACATCCATACCCTTTAAGCAATCTCTGCCTTGTGGATTTCGCCACCACAACAAACTGTAGACCGCAGGATACACCTGGATCCCCTAGGAAACATCCATGTCCTTTAAGAAATCTCTGCCTTATGGATTATGCTACCAAAAAAAATGACCACGGGTTACGCCATGGTAGGACACTCGAGTATCACATCCGAAAAACCAAAATCAGAGAGAATAACATCTATAGAATGAATCCACAATGTGGCCACAAAGCGGATATTAAGTAGAAGGCACTTTCCATATCATTACTTCGAAAATATATATCATATAGTATCTTTTAAAATCACTTTCAAATATCATACTTATATAAAGTCCAATATATATAAGATTTCATTTTCAAATCGAATACTTTCCAAAATCAATAGTTTTCAAGTCAACTTCATACTTATACAAATCAATTTTATATAAGTTCGATAACTCCCAAATTAAGTGTTTAGTAAAACAAGGTTCTCACTTTCAGTTTCTTTCAATATCATTTCGGTTTCAAAATCATATATGATTTCACCAAATTATTTCTTCCATATTTAATATCTTCAGTTTCAAAATTTCCAAATAATAGGTTTAGAAAATAATCCTAGTTTCCAAATCAACATAATTTATGTCGATCAAATTCATTTCCAAAATCATCATATAAATACTGGGTTTTAAATTCGAAATCTTATTTTTCGAAACCAAATATTTTCTAAAATCAATTATACCCAAATGATTTCCAAATTTATAACCATCCCTTTAAAACCTTTGAACTATTTATTTCTATTTGAAATATCCAATTTACTTTTCTGAAAACTATTACTCTATATTTATGATTTTATAAAAGATGATACTAAGTTAAAACATTTAAACTAAATTTTATTCAAATATTTCAAACTAAGTTTCATATCAGTATAGTTTAACTTATTTAAATCATATCACTTCATACTTAAATATACCAACTAAACTTATATACTATATTAAATGATTTATACTTTCAAAATTTCTTAGCTTTGAAAATTAAAGATTTGGAAGTGTTTGAACATTCAAAATAGTTGGAGAAATCAAATTTCCAATTCAAAAGTTGGAAATCAACAACCAGTCAGTAAATCAATTTCCAAAAGATAGGTTTATACCAAATCAGAATTCGAAACTCGAGGACTGAACACCGGTTCATTTCAAATCATTTCAAATATATATACATATATCTTCCGAATATCAAATCATACTTCGAAATTTGAAATCAAAATTTGGTTTCACAAAATCACTCGCATAGAGAAGATATTAAAGTGGCCTCTTCCCCACTTTGAAACTCGAAAATCAATGTCGATGATGCGTGCACTCATCACCGAAATTAATTTCCAGCGACACAAGTGAGTTTTGGACTTCTATTTTCTTGAAAACTTCTTTGAAATTCTTCGAAATCATTGGAAGTCATATGAAACATTTCTTATTCGGAAAATACTTTCGAATCATATTATTATATATTTTCAAAATCTTAAAACCAATTTCAAAATACCGAAATTCAACTCCTCGAATTTCCAATTTAAAATCCTTCAATTATAAATCATTTTTATATTAATCAATTTCTTATATAATTTTCGAAATTTCAAATCTTTTCGAAACTACAAATTCTACTTTTTTTAAAAGGTATATAATCCTTATCAAAAGCAATTTCCCTTTTATATATAGAATATAATCATACTTCATATTTGTTTCATAGAATTTCTCCTTTTGATATAAACATAAATATATCAATTCTCATAATATTTCTTATATTTCTCTTTAATTTAAATTACATTCATTTCACATGTAATATTTCTCATTTATACTATATTTATTTGCAAATCATTTCATAAGGAATTTTCTTACGTTTATAACCAATTTATTAAACTCAATTCCTTTTTATAAGACATTGTTCGAGTTTAAAGTTATCACAACTATATTTATGACCATTTATTGAAACATCCATTTATTTCATAATAATTTACAAGTCATGGCTTTGTTTGTAGTCATTTTAATTTTTATTCATATTTGCTTATTCCATTTAGTTTCACCTTTACCTTTCAATTTATTTATGACACGTTTCATAAATGTTAATTAAGTTTATAAACATATTTTTCCAATTTAATCTCATTTACAACATTTCCTTAATCACAATTTCAATTTAAAGATCCCAAGGCTTAAAGTTCACACTTGTATATTATTACATTACATGCCAAGAATGTATACCCCAATTCTATTCATTTACTAAACATAGATATAACAAATTAAACCTTGTTTTACTTGCTTTAAAATTAAGGTTATCAGTTCAACTATATAATTCAACCCAAGTATCAAGTTTCACTCATATATTAATTCAAAAGGTTTCGATTATCCAAAATATCCAAATATTCCACTTTTTTCAATAGTTGAAACTACATGTCAACAAACAACAAAATTCACAACAATATTTCAATTTCATAAACAAATATACTAATTATTCATTTTATTCTTTTTAATACACTATTATTAGCTAATGTTTAGTCCATTAATTCAATCAACAATAATTAAACAATGTTTATAATTTGATTAAATACAAAAAGTCAACAAAAATGATAATAATTAAATATTACCATTTCATAAATCAAACACATTACAAATAACTATATTAGTCATAAAATATTATTCCTCTATATTTATCATATAATATTAGGAAAAATAATTTCATTTCAAAATTTATACAAAATATTTTTATAACACTAACAAATACGCGCTCTCGTATATACACTCAGACAACTCATTCTAGGGTATTACTAACCTATCCCTAATGAGTTAGCCGCAACAGGCTAAGGTATGTCTAAACCAAAGCTCTGATACCAACTGTAACGACCCACCTTTTTGGACGGTTTAAATCGACAATAAACTACACATATCTAATTCAAACCATTCAAAAGGGAGGATTGTTAATGTGGTAAATACGAAAATAAAAGAAAAGGAGGAAAAATAAAACACAAAATCTCACAGCAGAAGGATGAAATATAATACAAAAAAATAAATACATAAACAGTTCATGAAACTATTTTCAACAAAATCAGAATTTACACTTTTTCAGGCAGAATAAACAATTGCTATAATAATAGTAGATACGGTCCTCGACTCCGTCTTCGTCTTCAGAAATAAGTGTCTTCGCTAAGCTGAAACACTCGGTCTGACCCGAGCGTAAAGTAAAACAAAAACACTCGAGTCAGGACTAACATTCTTATGTAAGTAGGTAAACTCAAGTGAAATGTACAGATAACTCAATAAGTGAAATACTTAGGTTTAAATAAACATCATCTTTAACATTATAAATCGATTAAGTTCAAATACAGACTTTATGTTCATTTCCAATCGATTTGTCATTAAATCTAACTTCAGATTTCAATTTTTCTCTTAAAGCTATTAAGTTATAAATCAAACAAGTTTAAATCCAATAAAAAAATTGATTAAATTTCAATTTCATAATTTTAAGTTCAAACATAAATTCAAACTTACAATATTCTAAATCAATTTATTTAAACCCAAAGTTGTTTTATATTGGGTATACATCATTTCAATCCAAAGTGATTTTGTTAAAGAGAACATGAAGTGTGAGAACAATAGTAACATATATAACAAACATGTCACTGATCAACATGTGTGCATAATTAACAACTTAATATATACACATGCGTAACTAACATAGCACGTGTGTCACGTGTCGTAAACAACATAAGTGAATATTTCAAATTCTGACATGTCATACACTAACATAACATATAAGCATATAACACTACATATGTACAAGGAACTTGCAAGGTGAAATAACATGGCATCTCATTATTTCCAAACATAACACATTATTTACACATAGCGTATATGACATATTACTAACATAGTATGTATAACATATGATTTTATTAACTAACTCATTTTTTTTAACAAAGCATATATGATGTATTTCAATACAAGGCATATAAAAATTTCTAACATAACACATTTTTTTTACATCTCATATGTGACATATTTAACATACATATGTGGAAATCAATCAAATCAACATAATATACTACTTGTGACATATAAAACTACATGTGCATGTGAATGTTATAACACAAGTTCAAGGGAACATAACAACATATATCACATATTCATATCTAAAGCAAACATTTCAATCAATGTTATTTACCTAACAATAAAAATGTTAATCGTGAGTGATTGCTCACCTTTTGAGGTTAGAGAGTTTTGAGAACACAAATTGATAGATTCTAGATGAAATCCAAACACGACAAGCTAACCAATCCTATCCACAGCAAAAATCCAATAGCAAAGCAAATCACGACAATGCAAGTCAAACAAACTGAGTTTTGTTTTTAGGGAGATGAAGCAAGAGAGGAGTGATGCAGTTTGGCATTTGAAGAGAGAAGGGATGCAGTTTGAAGTTTGGGAATTTGTGGATTTGTGGATTTAGGAATTTTAAAATTTCTGTATTTAAGAGTAAGAAGGAGAAAGTGTGAGCATAAAGTTTCAGATAGAGTAATGATAAAAAATCTGTACGTACTTTGGTTTTGTTCTCTAGTGGAAAACCAAAAGAGGCATGTATTTAATAAAAGAAAGCAATAAAACCAAAATGTGAAAATAGTGGTAGGTGTATTGAATAATAAGGAAATGAAGGGACCACTTAGGATTTAATTAATTGCATGTTCCACTTAATTAAATATAATAGCACCAAATATACTTTTTATACTCCCGTTTTAAACAAATTAACATATAATAAATAAATTTGAGTATAACAACCAATGTAACGTTACATAAAATAAAAGATGATCCGAAACTCAAATTCAAGTTATACGAAATATTAATAAAATAGGATATATATACACACAAATTTAATAAGAAATATATAAAATAAAACATTATTGGCTCATATTACCAAATTCCTAGGGGAAGGATTGGAAAAACACTAAATTAGGCACTCATGCATACTCTTTTTGTTTAAAGCATGCAGAAGGTATATATGTTGGAAGAAAGAGACAAAATAATGAGAATGAGAAGAAATAAATTTGGAGGAGCAGCATAGTTTTTGAAAGGAGGAGGTGACAAAAGAATATAGAAATACAGTAAGCTTTTCAAAGAAACGATGTTGTTATGCGTTTAATAAATATAAACATGAACATGCTAGCATGAATGATGCATGTGCATTAAATATGAATTGTTAATAGATAAATTAGTGCAGGCAGAAATTATGAAAAGAATGACCACTAAAAGTGTAACAACCTGCATATTTAACGATTTAATATTTAAATGATTTATTTAAATATAGCGTCGTTAGTCGGATTTTAGGTCCGAAATGTTACTTTTTGCAAACGGACGAATTGGAGCTCGAAACTACCTCCATTGGTTCCAAAATGGCGTTTGCGATCTTTTTGAGTATAATCTTTGATATGTTTGGAGTTTGTGAAATTTTGACTCTTTTTCTATTGGGTTTTGGGTTTGGGTTCAGCCCACTAACTAGCTAACTAAACCCTCTAACTCAGCCCTCTCCTCTCCATTCTCTCATTCTTGTTTCTAAAGCTCAACCTAAAACTGAAAATGGTGGATGGGAAGTGGAAATAGAAATTGCAAGCCCTAGTTTCTTCTTGCAAACTTGAATCTTGCTCCAAAAATCAAAGAGAAGCCATAGGTAAGCCTCCTCTTCATCTTCTCTATCTCTTTCTCTCTTCAATCTCAGAAATTCCAAAACCTAAATTTAGGAACTACTTGTTTTGATCATAGATTGAAGCTAGTTGAGTTGAAGTGGAGATTGGTTGGTCTTCTCCTTGCAAATTGAACTCCTTCTTCTTTGTTTTTGGGTTAAAGGTGAGATTTTTATTTCACATCTATGACTATAATCGTCTTTGGTTGTTGGGTATGAATTCCTAACACTTCTTCATGTGCATTTACTCTTGATTTGGATTGGTTTTGTGAATATTTCAATTTTTGGATTTATAAGTCAATTTGTGTGAAAATCCTTTTATGGATGTTTGATCATGTTTTTGGTGATGAATCGAAGTGCTTATAGGGTCGGGTAGCCGCTTGGCGTAAATCCCTAGCATCCGTGCTCGTCCGATTGAAGGTTGGTGTAACGACCCAGAATTTTATTTAATTAAAATTTGAATATTTAATTAATTTTAAATATTAATAAGTGAATTTATAAGTCAAATAAATTTTATTTCGAATTGTTGGATTTAACTGAATAATTAAATCGATAATTTAATATGTGAAATTATGGAAATAATTGAAAATTGAGTTAAATATGATTGAAAATGATTTGTAAAATTTTATTTTATCATATTGAAGTTAGAATGATGTTTTAGAACTTTTAAAATCGAATTAAAAGTTAATTTGTGAAAATTGAATATTTTAATATTTAATCGACTAGTGAAAATAGTCAATTTTTGAACAGTCTCAGAATTGAACGAAATCAGTTCCATTGGATCCGTAATAGTTAGTTATTATCGGATTTCAATTTTCGTGTCAATCGGAGTTATCGTTTGATCGTGGCAGCTCGAAACGCATCGAATTGTTTTTAATATTAATTTGGCGAGTTAAAATAGCCATTTTTCAAAAAGTCTCGGATTTCGACGAAACTAGTTTCATCGGATCTGTAATGTGATATTATTGTATGATTTCAAATTTCGTGTCAATTGGATTTACGGTTTGTCCGGTACAAATTAAAACGCCTAGAAAATCGTTTAAATCGGTTTAATTTAAATCGATCGTTTGTTGCCATAACTCGCACAGATGACCGAATTAGCTTCCGAAACCTGTTCCGTTGTGTCCGGAACGCGGGATAAACCCTAGGAATGTCAGTTTCGGCGCGTAAATCGGAGTTCGGAATTTCCGGATGAATAGTGTTCGATTTTTTCCTATAAATAGACCCTAAATTCTCACAATTTTATAAAAATCCAAACCCTAACCCTAAATAAACTGCAGCCGCCACCTACAACCATGAATGGCCGAAATCATCCCAACTTCTCCCTCCATTTTCTCAAAATCCATGCGTCGAATCGAATAACTTCCTAAATGAAAGATGTAGAGCATGAAGAGAACTACAAGATCAACGGTTAAGATGTGGATTGGAGCTATAAATTGTGAGATATGGGGGGCCATTTGTGGCAAGTTGCACACGCAACCCTAGGCGCATCAGGTGGCCGAGCTTCATGCTGGGGGTGGTGGAGGTAGCTCTTGCAATGGGCTTCGACATGGCGGTGGTGTGATGAAGTTTAGTCGAGAAATGAGGTTGAAAAGTCGAACCCTAGTTTGTGGATGGTGGGTTCAAGTGCGTGCGTGTGTTCCTGTACATGAACGAGAGAGAAGGAGAAGGAGGGTGCGGCTCTGATGGCTTGGGGTTGGAATCAACGGTGGATGATGGATGTGGGTTTAAAATTATATTATTATGTTGTGAATTGTTTATATAAAATTCGTTAAAACTTATAAAAATCATAACTTCTTCATACGAGGTCGAAAACGCGCGAAACCAGTTGCGTTGGAATCGTATGGACGAGCACTACGCGATGAAATTGGATTGGAGTCGTTTGGAGTTAGTGAGAATTTTGGGTAAAATTAAACGTTCGTTTAATTTTATTCGAAATAAATCGCTAAAAAGAAATTGAAATCAAGGTGAGAACTTCTCACTCAATCGAATCAGTTTCGATTTTATTTTAAATAGTTAGATTTAAAATATTTGAATGCATGTTTGAATGATGATCGTTATCTATTGATTGTTAAAATAGACATTATACGCCGTTAGTAAGCGGATGTTATTTATTAAAAACATATACCGCGAATATTTCATAAACAGTGGAATTGGTATTATATATATAATAGCAATATATATATATATATTGGCATATGTATATATTGGAGTTATTGACTTCCCGTATTTTTAGCGGATGAGACCCTATTGCGCCGTTATTAAGCGGATAATATTTTAAATCCCATATACCGCGATAATTCCGTACTGGAGCGGAATTGGTATTGTGCTAATGTTTTTGGATGCAGGGAAACAGGTTGGAGGGATCCAACTGGATTCCTCAACAGTTTTTATTTGATTTCAGATATTTTGATATTTGATGGATTATAATATCGATATATGATGTCGTTGTAGTCGTGATTGGCTATTTGGTATGCAGCATCATTGGACCAAATTTTGGAATTTTAAAATGATTTTCAAAGTGATTTTTGAAAAGTATACGTTATAAAATATTTTGGAATTGATCCATTATAAACAAATAAACGTTATAATTTTTAATGTCGTATAAAATTATGATTTTTAAGAAATACAGTTAAAGGTTGACTTTTGAGAAAATATGGGTTAACAACTTTATAAAATAGTTAATTGAAATTTCTGAATTTATTATAAAAAGTTTAAAAATAGGATTTATAAAATTTGATTATTTTATAAATCAAAGAAAATGGTGAAATTATAAAGGAATTTGAAGACGTTTTAAAATAGTAATATAAATTGATTTATATTAAGAGATTTATAAATGGATATTTATAAATTGAAATATAGACATTATAAAACGAGTTTTTATAAGTGTTTGAATGAAGTGAAAATGAATTTCATAAATGAATGAAATTTATAGAATTATAAATGGCGAAGTTATAAATGAAATTTATAAATAGTAAGATTTATAAATTTGTGAAGTTATTAAAAGAATAGTTTTGAATAAATCATTGAATCTTATAAGTTATAAGATTTATAATTATGAAGTTTAAAAGAACGACTTTGTAAAATAATCGTTTTATAAGTATTTAACTTATAATATGGACTTTTGGTTCATAATTGAGATATAAAGTGAATAGGTTAATAAAGAAAATTTATAAAGAAAGAAGTTATAAAACAAATAGAAATGGAGTTTATAAACGTTGTTTTATAAATTCGCAAATGACTTATTTTGATAAGAAAATTGTTATAACTTATTTATGGAGTTATATTCACGTTTTTAGACAGTGAATAATCCTTTAAAATAAAATGAATAGAAGTGATGAAATTTGTTAACAAGTATATTCACGTTTTTGAATAGTGAATAATATGTTAAAGAAATTGTTTAGAATGTGATATTTTGAATTGAATTAAAACGATCTAACGATGTTTTAAAATGTGTTAAAATTCGAAACCATAGATTTCGACATTTATTGTTGAAATAGACGTTTTCGAGAAATAAAAGGAAATAATGGACTATAACACTGTTGTTATAGTAAATGATTTCCGAAAGGAAATGTTTTGTATAGTATTGGGATTTATATATCTATTTTAATTTCGAATCCCTATACTAGTGATTTTGGGACGTCGTAACGATGTTTTACGCAACATTCGTTTTGGCCCAAATAAATATGTTTAAGAGAATGATTTCCTTAAAGAATGGAATATATACTTAATCTCGATTTAAGTATATTGAATATTTTCCAAGTGTTGAAAATAAATAATATTTGTGAATTACTTATGAATAAATAAGTATGGAAATGTTTTCCAATATAAAGTGAATATTTTGAGAATTTATCCTTTTGAAGATAAATTGAAAATGAATAATTGAAATTGTATATGCATGGATATTGTGAAATATAAATTCACTATGGGATTTATGAATGGAAAGGGAAGTTGTTTAAAAATAAATATTGATTTATTTTTGAAGTGTGAAATTATATATCTTGTAAAGATATTTTGGAAAATAAATAATTTGGAAAATTATTTGGAATCTGGAGATGTGTGCATATCCATTGATAGTTCAATAACCGACTATCAATATTTCCCTTTGAATGGGTAATTGATGTGATTTGTTTGAATTTGAATGCCACACTTATTTTTGAATAAGCGCTCACTATTTGGGTTAACCGGGAAAGGACCATGGGGTCGTATAACCCATTCCGAATATGTGATACGTCGTTGTGAATTGCATTGAAGATCGGTGTTGAAGACCGGGTATTTGCGAGAGCGATAGGATGACCTGTCGATTGACTCTGCACCGAGTTGCTCCGGTATAGAGTTCTCCATATGTGATGGTGAATCTGATCAGGATTGTGAATATCCGGATTGCAAGGACTTCTTTGTAAGTGCCTTCGGTTTTGTTCGAGCCCGGAACAGACTTGTATGGATTGTATGTCTGACATTACAAATTGAGATATAAAGCCGATTTCATTCAAATATATTTCTGTTGGTGGCGGAGAATTTATTCTTTTAGCTTAACACCCTTCTCTGAGACGTACGAGCTCAGAGGTTATGTAGTTGAATGTTATCAGCGATATATTCCCAATTTGGTAATGTGACATGCTGAGTGTTGCTGTAAATGATCATTGTGTTGATTATTTGTGATAGGATCGTTTATTTGATCGTCTATCTTTGTGATCATTTCTATGATCATTTGTTGACCCAAAGCATGGCTTTTATATAAAGTATGTTTTTGTGGACGTGACTTCGTCGAGCCTCACACCCCGTGAATGGTCAAAACAGGAAAGATGCAGTAAGGTTATGAGGGGTAGCGCCCTTTAGGATATGTGCATTTCCTTCTGGAAAAGGGTGGTATCATGGTATGGAGCCCAGATACTTACTCATGTTGAAAACACTTTGTTATGATTGTGTGAATTGATTGCGAGCGCTCGGTTGAAAGGTCCCAAAGGACCGGGGGATGGCATATTCGGTCAGTTGTTACTCAGTTAGGGGTAACCCGGCCTTGTGTTGGTAGAGATCCGGTTTGGTTCTCGGGGATGTCCATCCAGAGGCATTCTCATGTGGCAACGGGAAGTTCCTTGGCCTGATCATTCGTTGGAAATCCAATTCCCAATACGAAACTTGTACGGTATTAGTTGTAGAACCTATCATTCACTTATGGTGGCGCCCCACTGTTTGGATGGTAGCTATAGTAGGCATAGTTTGGAATGTCTATGTTAGCTAAGATTTATATTCTACTTCCGAAATGAATTTTTTCTACACTATGCACTAATAATAATATCAAATGTTCTTTTTAGTACGTATCAAGCATCTTTGACTATCATAAGGAGAAATCTCCTCCGATTCTGCGTTTGCATTATGTGTGTGTGCGGGAGGCCTTATGGTAGTCTCATTTTTAAAAGCATTGCGAATTGACTTTAAAAATATTGCTCTATTTTGATTTTAAAGATAAATAAACTGTTTTGAGTTCTCACACCAGTCACATGACTGACTCGGAGTTTATTGTTTTCCTTCCTAAACTCTGGGTGCCCACCAATTTCCACACGGGCAGTTAAGAGTTAGGTTTATCAGAATATTCTGGATATTCTGGAGTTGCTGGAGGCAAGATGGATGGCATGGCGTATTATTAGTATATAGTATTTCTTTTTCCGCTGCATTGTTTGTTGTTGTTGTTGTTGTATACTCTGATGATATGATGTAATGAAATGTAATGTATAAAATGTAATAACTGATATAGTTCTTTGTTTAAAGATTATTCATTTATCTATTATATGTTGTTCCGCTGCGAATTGTGAGATTCTGTTGTTGTTCTGCTGTTTCCCTTTCTGTTCTATTTTCTATTTCCTTTTCTCTCTATTTTTCTATCTTTCTTATCTCTTTTTCTGTCTTTTCTTTTTCTTAAACCCTCAGTGTTCGGTTTTCCGTCGTTCGATTGCTCGGCAGTCGATAAAGTGAGTATCGATGTTGAATTTTCGGAAGACGAAGAATCGGGTCCTGACAGTTGGAAGAGTTTGCACTTCATTGGTAATAAGTAGGAAATGCAGGAAATTGGGTTCAGTCGACTGGATCCTCTGTTCAGTCGAATGAGCTGAAGCCCGAAATTTTTCTGGACAATTTTCAGTCGACCGAACAGGGATTTCAGTCGACTGACCTGCTCCTGTTTTCCTGTTTTGCCTATTTATGCTTATTTTGATTGGTTTTCCGAATGATATCGATTCATGTTGGTTCTTATTGGTTGTTATTGCCTCTTTGACTATGATAACTTATTTTTGACTTCATCCACGGGTATTTATAAAATAATCTTTCTAATCATATTAAAAGCTCGTTTCTCCAATTTATAAATTCTATTTAAACACACGCACTATTTTGCACTTCGAGCGAAGTGGAAGGGTGATTAAATGGTTGGGCAAAACACGGACCATGAATCTGTGCGTTTATCTTTCCGATTAATCCCCGACCTATTCAATTGATCGTTTTGACCTTCGGGTTTGGTTTACCAATGAGATGAGGTGACTTTGTACTGCTTTGAGTGTGAAATTAACTAACGGATAGTAAACCGTTTAGTGCGAACGAGTGGTTATGGGACTCACGTTAACACTTTTCGGATTCCTTTTTGAGAGTTATTACACATTCCGCCAGTTAGTGGTGTCCAGTACTGGGTCTTCGACCTTCACCACTACGGTTTGTGCCTTCGGGTTTGTAGCCCTATAGTATCGCTTACGATGTTGGTCTTTTTAAGTCGCATGGGTGATATTGGGGTGCCCTTTAGTATCGCTTCCGATGTTGGTCGTTATGAGCCGCATGGGTGATATTGGGTTTGGAGTCTCCGGGCTCATGGATCCTTGTTAATACAGTACTGAGCTCGAGCAATTTTCTAATGTTTCATTGATATGTATATTCCCTTGGTATCGCCCTTCGGTGTTGGTCTTTTTGAGCCGCATGAAGTATAGCGATTACCTTGTGGAACTTGTATACCTTATGGGTATTTGTTAGTTGCCTTTTTGGCTTGATTTGGGATATTTGTATCCTTTTTTTATTTGAGTTGCCGATGATATGAGGCTTGTTCTATTATGATTCATCTTTTGTTGATGATTGTGTTATCTCCTTTAGAGATATTTGTTATACTTTGTAACCTTGCAGGTTTATTATTGTTCAGTTTATCTAACTGATTTGTTTAGCCAGACTGACCCGTGTATTTTATACTCGGGTCAGACCGAGATATTTCAGGTTAGGTGCTTTTGGACTTAGCCTATTTTGCTTCCGCATGGACTACTCTACTAGCTTCTTTTTGTCATAGCTTTTTGTGTAGTCCTATTTTGTTGTAGCTCTGATATATATATTCCTTTGGATCGCCTGTATACCGTGGTTTGCTATACCACTTGACATGTATTATTTTGTATACTCTATTTTGTATCAGTATATGTGTATATGATAATCTACTGTTCTGTGATGTATAATGCATTTGAGTTGTTATATTCTATTCTGATAGATCCTCTCGCCACCTATGGCTTTGTTTTAAGTATGCATTGGATATGTCGATCTGTTTGGTATGATTTTTGTCCACGTATTTAATGGATAGTTAAAGCAAGGCTATAGATGGTCGCTCCTATCCAGCCTTTTTCTCCGTATTAGCAGACGGTATTACCTATTAATACTCTTTGCTAATGTGGGTATAGAGGTGGGGCGTCACAGCTTGGTATCAGAGCGAGGTTCAGAACAAAATATGATAAACACAGAATAGAAACACATATTCGGGTTCATCAAAGTGTATAAGTGTACAAATCTTTGAATCATCGTGCCTCTCTATTCCTTCTACCATCAAAGGTTAGATAGGATTTGGGAATATGTCTAGGAATGCATTTAAACTCCATAGCATTCCATATTGAATTATCTACCTTAGGAATAATCTCTACCTTATCTTCACTCTCAACTTATGGCTGGAAGAGAAGGAGGACGACGCTCGGATGTTGGGCAATCCAGCGGCTCACATCCAGACGTCGTTTATATGTCTGCCGATCAGTTTTTGGAGTGGTTTAGGAGCACTCAACCTCCAAATCCTACTCGAACATTCCTCTATGCAAGTCCACCTTCACACGATTGTGCAGTGATTTTTCCCATCTTGGAGGGAAGCCATTTAAAGGCTCCGAGATTGTTCTTGAGGTCCAATCTTGGATTCGCATGTATGAGCATGTTCTCTTTCGCATGGATCTTTCTGATCATGATAGGGTTCTTGTAACTTTTAGCTTATTGCAAAAGCGTGCCCTTGATTGGTACGAGCTTCTTTTAGCCAAATTTGATGAGTCTGCTCTTTCTTAGACTCAGTTTCGGGAACGATTCGAACTCAAGTTCATTTCTGAATCTGAGAAAGTTTTATTGGCTCGTCGCTTTCTTGAATTAAAGCAAGGGGAGACTTCTGTTTCTGAGTATGTTGCATCATTTGAGGCCTTATCTAAATATGGTCTTGAATTCATTAGCACCTTGTATAGGAAGAATCTGAAGTTTGTATCTGGTCTTAAGAAATGTCTCAAGAAGTCTTTAATGCTCCAGATTAAGCTTTCTTTTGAGGAGTTGGTTGATTCCGCACTTCATCTCGAAGCCTTCGAGAAGGAGTGTGATTGTGGGGATGATGTTGGGGTTCGCAAGAACACCAACAAGAAGCAATTTCCATTCGATAAGCGGAAATTTTTCCCTTCCAAGAAGAAAAAGCCTGTTGAATCTAATTATCAGTCTCGGTCTGCTGGAACACCTTCCATTCGGAAGTGTTTCAATTGTGGTTCTTCTGATCATATGATTCGAGCTTGCCCTATGCCTCTCTTCTGCCACTATTGCAAGAAGGAAGGCCATCGTATTTTCACTTGTTCGGTTGTTCCGAAAAATCCTCTATCTGGCAAGCTAATGATAACAGATGCTTCTGGAGGTTCTTCCCGGGGAAAAGGTACATCTCCATTTGTTTTGGAAGGGTCTATTGTATTTCATGACTATTGTATTCGAGTTCTCTTTGATACGGGTGCTTCACATTCTTTCGTATCGAAGAAGCTCTTCGATGATTTGCCTTTGGATGTTTCTTGTATGGTTACTTCTTTGAGAATTGCGAATCTGAATTGGTGGATCCGCAACGCTCAATTTGCTTGTATTGATGTCGATATTATTTTATGTGATTTTTCTTTCCGAGCCGATTTGCATGGTATGCATTACTTAGGATTCGGAATTGTTTTTTTTTTTGAAAGAATTGGCTTAATTATTGTGAAGCCATCTCCTATGTCCCAAGTTGACTATTCATCCTCGACATTTTCAATCTGTTAAATAGATTTCTATTTTCTTTGAGATTTCGATTCCAATTTGATGGCAACATTTATTCTTTAAGCCCTCATGATGAGGAGAGTGTTGTTTCTCTCATTCATGTAGTTTGAGAATATTCCAGTATTTCTGGTCTTGTCTTAGGATTATCACCTAAGCATTCTTTTGAGTGGTGTTAAGGTCTTTTTCAGCCCGACCTTGCCACCGGTTTTCATTTGCTACGAGTTGCGGAGGTTAGCACTCCACGTACCGCATTCCGCACTCGTTATGATTTGTATGAATGATTTATTATGTCATTCAGTTTGTCTTGCTCATTTCATCCATTTTATGAATCGAGTATACTGCGAATATCTCGATGATTCCCTTTTTGTATTTATTGATTTTGGATAAAATTAGCAATCTAAAATTTGTGCAAATCTTTTTCATAAGATTTATTTATAAGTATAATTGGTTTTTTGTTCTTAAAACGAACAAAGAGAATGTTTAAAAGTTTTTAGAAACATGTTTATCACATATAAGATTGTTTTGTGATTGTATTGCCCATTGAGTGCTTTAAGAATTCTGGTCGATGCGCTTGATCAACGTTATCGATAGGAATCTCCTAAATGCTTTGATGAGACAATTTGACACAATAAATTGATTTGAAATAAGAAAAATTTTCTAGAAAAATAATTACATAAAGATAATTGTGATTTTGGAAGTTTTAACTTCTGGGGAAGGTAGATTATTTAAAAGAACTCTTTTTCGATACTTTTATTCTTGGGATTCCCGAAGGGAACCAAGACTTTATCTTTTGTTCCAAAGCTAATCGTATTGGTTTGGATGTCGTTCCCTTGCAAAAGAGAACGTGCTAACACTTATGTTTCTAAACCATTAAAGCTTACCGAGACTAGATATGCCACCTATGATCTAGTGCTCGCGGCTATTGTTTTCTTTTTTTGTATTTGGCATCATTACTTTTGGGTGAGGGATTTTGCTCTCCTCTCCAATCATAATTTGGAAATTCTTATCTTCTCATAGGGAACTTAATGTTAGTTCGAGTTTCTTGCATCTTATGATCTTGATATTTTTTTATTCCCGAAAAGGGGATCGTGTTGCCAATGCATTTAGTTGTAAGCAACAGGTGATTGTTTCTTTGTTGATGTCCGAATGGAATGGTATTTTTTACCAAGTCCATTGGGCTTTTTGTTGTACTTCATTTTGTTGAGCTTTGGTTCATTTGACTTATGGTTTGTACCATGTCGGTGTTCCAAATTATTTTGAGCTTAGGAACCCATAGAATTCTCTAAGCAAGCAAGTTCGGACTTATCCTTTCGTGCACTTTATGGTGAACTTCTTATTCGGTTATTCTTTTGTGTTGATATGTTTGTGGTAGTTGGGAGAATCACCTACCTCTTATAGAGTTCTCCTACAATAATAGTTTTCAGTCTAGTATTGGCATGACTCCTCTCGAAGCCTTATACGAAAGGCCATGTCGATCACCTTCTTGTTGGTTGGAATCTGGTGAGAAGCTTATTTTGGTCCACATTTTGTTCGTGATTCTTCCGAGAAGATTGATCTTATTCGATTGAGAATGAAAGAGGCACAGAGTCGCCAGAAATCCTACGCGGACAACCGTAGGAAGCCTCTCGAGTTCTCGATCGACGATCTTGTTTTTATTCATTTTTCTCCTTTGAAAGGGGTTATACGCTTCAGTGCGACTGGGAAATTGGCTCCTCGTTATATAGGACCATTTTCTATTACTGAACGTATTGGCCCTGTGGCTTATAGAGTTTCACTTCCAGCTCATTTATCTGGTATTCATGACGTGTTTCACGTCTCGCAACTTCGGAAGTGTCTTCGGGAGTTAGATTCTGTAATTGATTCCCCTGATTTGCAAGAGCTTGAGGTCTCACCGGACTTATCTATTGTACATCAACCTATTCGTGTACTTGACACGGAGGTGCGACGCCTTCGAAACAAGGACGTGCCGCTCGTTAAAGTTAAATGGTCCGTTAATCCCAATGACTGTACTTGGGAAACCAGAGAGTTTATTGAGCGATCTTATCCGGGTTTTCTTTCTTCGCTTTGAAACGGTGAGTATGTCTTTTCATCTCGAGCTCATTTCCTTTTCTTTTGAATGTTTTGTGTATGTAGTTGTTACAAATATCGTCTCTAGGAATTGCGGGGACGCAATTTTGTAAGAAGGGAAGATCTGTAACAACCCACATATTTAATGATTTAATATTTAAATGATTTATTTAAATATAGCGTCGTTAGTCGGATTTTAGGTCCGAAATGTTACTTTTTGCAAACGGCCGAATTGGAGCTCGAAACTACCTCCATTGGTTCCAAAATGGCGTTTGCGATCTTTTTGAGTATAATCTTTGATATGTTTGGAGTTTGTGAAATTTTGACTCTTTTTCTATTGGGTTTTGGGTTTGGGTTCAGCCCACTAACTAGCTAACTAAACCCTCTAACTCAGCCCTCTCCTCTCCATTCTCTCATTCTTATTTCTAAAGCTCAACCTAAAACTGAAAATGGTGGATGGGAAGTGGAAATAGAAATTGCAAGCCCTAGTTTCTTCTTGCAAACTTGAATCTTGCTCCAAAAATCAAAGAGAAGCCATAGGTAAGCCTCCTCTTTATCTTCTCTATCTCTTTCTCTCTTCAATCTCAGAAATTCCTAAACCTAAATTTAGGAAATACTTGTTTTGATCTTAGATTGAAGCTAGTTGAGTTGAAGTGGAGATTGGTTGGTCTTCTCCTTGCAAATTGAACTCCTTCTTCTTTGTTTTTGGGTTAAAGGTGAGATTTTTATCTCACATCTATGACTATAATCGTCTTTGGTTGTTGGGTATGAATTCCTAACACTTCTTCATGTGCATTTACTCTTGATTTGGATTGGTTTTGTGAATATTTCAATTTTTGGATTTTTAAGTCAATTTGTGTGAAAATCCTTTTATGGATGTTTGATCATGATTTTGGTGATGAATCGAAGTGCTTATAGGGCCAGGTAGCCGCTTGGCGTAAATCCCTAGCATCCGTGCTCGTCCGATTGAAGGTTGGAAGAGTTTGCACTTCATTGGTAATAAGTAGGAAATGCAGGAAATTGGGTTCAGTCGACTGGATCCTCTGTTCAGTCGACTGAGCTGAAGCCCAAAATTTTTCTGGACAATTTTCAGTCGACTGAACAGGGATTTCAGTCGACTGACCTGCTCCTGTTTTCCTGTTTTGCCTATTTATGCTTATTTTGATTGGTTTTCCGAATGATATCGATTCATGTTGGTTCTTAGTGGTTGTTATTGCCTCTTTGACTTTGATAACTTATTTTTGACTTCATCCACGGGTTTTTATAAAATAATCTTTCTAATCATATTAAAAGCTCGTTTCTCCAATTTATAAATTCTATTTAAACACACGCACAATTTCGTACTTCGAGCGAAGTGGAAGGGTGATTAAATGGTTGGGCAAAACACGGACCATGAATCTGTGCGTTTATCTTTTCGATTAATCCTCGACCTATTCAATTGATCGTTTTGACCTTCGGGTTTGGTTTACCGATGATATGAGGTGACTTTGTACTGCTTTGAGTGTGAAATTAACTAACGGATAGTAAACCGTTTAGTGCGAACGAGTGGTTATGGGACTCACATTAACACTTTTCGGATTCCTTTTTGAGAGTTGTTACACGTTCCGCCAGTTAGTGGTGTCCAGTACTGGATCTTCGACCTTCACCACTACGGTTTGTGCCTTCGAGTTTGTAGCCTTATAGTATCGCTTACGATGTTGGTCTTTTTGAGCCGCATGGATGATATTGGGGTGCCCTTTAGTATCGCTTCCGATGTTGGTCGTTATGAGCCGCATGGGTGATATTGGGTTTGGAGTCTCCGGGCTCATGGATCCTTGTTAATACAGTACTGAGCTCGAGCAATTTTCTAATGTTTCATTGATATGTATATTCCCTTGGTATCGCCCTTCGGTGTTGGTCTTTTTGAGCCGCATGAAGTATAGCGATTACCTTGTGGAACTTGTATACCTTATGGGTATTTGTTATTTGCCTTTTTGGCTTGATTTGGGATATTCGTATCCTTTGTTTATTTGAGTTGCCGATGATATGAGGCTTGTTCTATTATGATTCATCTTTTGTTGATGATTGTGTTATCTCCTTTAGAGATATTTGTTATACTTTGTAACCTTGCAGGTTTATTGTTGTTCAGTTTATCTAACTGATTTGTTTAGCCAGACTGACCCGTGTATTTTATACTCGGGTCAGACCGAGATATTTCGGTTAGGTGCTTTTGGACTTAGCCTATTTTGCTTCCGCATGGAACTACTCTGCTAGCTTCTTTTTGTCATAGCTTTTTGTGTAGTCCTATTTTGTTGTAGCTCTGATATATATATTCCTTTGGATCGCCTGTATACTGTGGTTTGTATACCACTTGGCATGTATTATTTTGTATACTCTGTTTTGTATCAATATATGTGTATATGATAATCTACTGTTCTGTGATGTATAATGCATTTGAGTTGTTATATTCTGTTCTGATAGATCCTCTCGCCACCTATGGCTTTGTTTTAAGTATGCATTGGATATGTCGATCTGTTTGGTATGATTTTTGTCGACGTATTTAATGGATAGTTAAAGCAAGGCTATAGATGGTCGCTCCTATCCAGCCTTATTCTCCGTATTAGCAGACGGTATTACCTATTAATACTCTTCGCTAATGTGGGTATAGAGGTGGGGCATCACAAAAAGTTGTAACATGCAATAACGAATGCTTAGATGCAAATACAAGAGGTATATAAGAATTAGGGCTAATAAAAGTAGGTAGGAGAATGTATGTCTAGTAATAAGAATGAAAAATGAATATACAGAGGATAAATGAAAGTTTTATGATATAAAGAGAGTGGTTTTTTTTTGAATATTTGAAATGTGAAAGTGAACAAAGAAAAAAAAATGAATGAGATGGTAGCTAGAAAAAAAGCAATAGAATATGAAATGTGCATGAATATGAATTTGTGGTGAACATCACCTTTCATACTTCAAAATGAATATAATGACACATTAATCCAATATGGAAATATATTTCAATTCAATTAATTTCATTAATCCCAAATCAACTCAAATATATGCCTATTTAAAAGTTTTATTAACATAAAAAAAAATTAAAACACACCAACCAAGGTAACGGGGACCACGCTACATAAAATAAAAGATGAACCATGATTCCAAATTCAAATCAAAGTCGGCGTTTTTCTCAGTGCACAATCGTGAACATAAAATATTTAATTTATTCTAAATTTTACTATTAGCATTATACCTCTATACTATCAAAGACTACTATTTAACGACCGTAAAATGTTTCTTCAATATTCAATTTTTCTCTTTTATAAAATTACGCTTACTTTAACATTCATTTTGTTTTCATTAAAACATCCTTTTATTTTAACACTAACGTATGTTTCTTTCGTTATCCATTAATTACAATTAATGTACTTCTTTTTTTGCCTTTTTAATATTGAAAGATTCCAAATCGACATAATTGTAATTAATTTCAAAATTACACTTTAAAGCGGATTCTAACAAACGTACATTTCTTTCATTAAACAACATTAATTTCAGTTAAATTCTCTTTCCCTTTTATTCAAAGATTCCAAGTTAAATTAATGGAAATAAATTTCAAAATTAGAATTTAAAACGGAATATAACTAATGGATAGATAATTAAAATAATTGAAATCTTTTTACAGTAACTTAAATACATTTATAGAATTGTTGTTTACACATAAGACAATTAAAACAATTGGATTCTTTTTACAGTTACTTAAATACATTTATAGAATTGTTGTTTACATAAGATAAATAAAACAATTGAAATCTTTTTTTTTTACAGTAATTTAAATACATTTGTAGAATTGTTGTTTACATATAAGAGTTATAAATTAACTTTCTTAAATAGTATCAATGACATACAAACAAAAAAATTTATGTTTATGTTTTATTATTATTGATAATTTCACCAAACTTCAATAGTTTAAACACGATTAAATTTAGTAGAGTTCTTAATTAAATACAATTTCAAATAATTCAAACTTTTCTTATCAATTCCTGAATCGTTTAACTAATTAAGTCTTATTAAATTAAAATTTATATTTCTTTCCTTTTATGTAAAATCCAATTATACTAAATTTTATTAACAAATTAATTTCAATAGGTTGATATGTAAGATGAGCGAAAATCAAAACTAAAATTTAAATAAGTTTGAATACATAATTATACATTTATTGTTTACAAATAGATTAGAAATTAATTTACAATTAAAACCCAATTCTAGTTAATTATAAATTGATTTCATGCTTTACATAACATTAAATCTATCCAATTAAACTTTTATTAAACCACATGTTTGAAATCACATAAAATAGTTGTCACTTTATTAAATCAAAATCAGATGTTATAATTCAAAGTAAATTTTATTTAAAATCATAAATTTTTAATTTCTTACTGTATTAAATTCTAAAATTTGAATTTTCTTCTTTTCGAAAAATATGGGTTGTTACAAAGTCATTCCTCCATATAATACATAATGATGAAAGGAGTAATCAAACTTTGTTAGATAAAGTATGATTGATGATAAGTGAAGTTGAGTTAACTTGTTTTTGTAAAGATGTGTACTAAAGAGTAAGTACATATGTTAAATTAAATTTCATCTAAAAACATAGTTTATGAGATCGTATAAGATATGAATTGATAAGGAACCCCTATATTGAATAGTTTAAGATAAGTGCTTGACTACTTTATATTATGAACATAAGTTTCATAATCTATAGTAAATAAAAAAGTATTTAAAAAATTTAACAATTGTTTTTTAATTATGGGCTAGGCCATATTTCTTAGAATTAATTTTTGAATCAAATGATTGTGAATCATATGTTACCAGACCCAGTGAATTGTTTCTCTAATAATAAGGGAAATGCACCCATTTAGTGGGAGTGGAAAAAGAGTTAATCAACTCTTCGAATTGATATATATATATATATATATATATATATATATATATATATATATATATATATATATATATATATGCAATCCAAGGTTTACCAGTACCAAAACTGATCCATTTACTTCATTAAATTCACCGATGAATTATCAGAGACATGGATATATGAATTTGATAAACAAGTTGTATGTCTATGATAAGTTCATAGAATATAAAATGAAAGCAGAAAACATAACATGCAAAGAAAATAAAACATTTTTATTTGATCGAATAGGTAAGAATATTGGGTAAGAGTCTAAATGTACATAAAAACGAGTAAAATTCAATCTCAAAGTCACTCCTCCATATAATACATTATGATGCAAGAAGTAATCAGACTTTATTAGACAAAGTATGGTTGATGATAAGTGAAGTTGATTTAACTTGTTTTTGTAAGGATGTTTACTAAAGAGTAAGTATATATGTTAAAATAAATTTCATCTAAAAATATAGATTATGAAATCGTATAAATATGAATTGATAAGGAACCTCGATATTAAATAGTTTAAGATGAGAGCTTTACTAATTTATATTATGAACATAAGTTTCATAAACTCCAAAATAGATAATATTATGTAAGTATAAAGGAAATTCATAAAATGTTTCTAAAGGCCTATTCCGTCGTACCAAGAAACAATTATTATTTCAAGAAATACTGCCTTCATAATGAAAAAATTTCTGAACCCGAAAACTCCAGATAGTTATGAAAAAGAAGAAAGAGATAGAAGAAGAAGAAGAACAGAAACACAAAACATCTCACATTCGCAGCGGATAAAATATTTTAATAAACAACAGTGTACAGAAAAATGCTATATCTGTCGGTTACATTTAAATACATCAGAGTTACACATATATTCAACACTGGACATATACAAATCAACATGTCTCAGATTTACAATATATAATTACAGCGGAAATATTCTATGCGTTCTTGCCATCCAGCTCGCCTCCTGAGCTCCAGGACACACCTACCTGAAAATCTATAATACTCGGCCTGACCCGAGCATTACATCAAAGTAACACCCGGGTCATGCCGGAAACCAGCGTGAGTAGACCCAACTAACATAGAATACCAAGCAACAACTTATATAAACCCGGGGTAACCTGTATTAATTTACAAAGTGATGATTTCTTTATAAACATCACTTATTCCATACATCCATTTTGTAAGTACAAAATTTTAGATTTAAATAATCCAATTCATTTAAATCACTTCATTCCAGCCTATAGATTTCACATATCAATCTATAAAAATTCGAAGTGGTTTTGGGTATTTTCTAATACCCGACACCGGTCTCTTCGAGTCTCATGTCATCCTAACTCAAGTTATCCAAATGAAATACACAACATTTCATATCCGAGATATCAACTCATTCAAAGCATCTAATACTATTCAATCATTCATAAGCAAAGCTTAATCACATACAAATCAACTTATTTGATTTTAATTGAATTTCGAACCTCAATCACTTAGATTTCTTCATTAATTAATTCTGAATCAATTAATTAATCAACCCTTCCTTATTCATCTTAATTAATCACCCTGGATTAATTATCTTTCAATTACATTCAATTAACTATCTTTAATTAACTTCACCATGTTAATTATTCTTAACCAAATCAATAAGTAATCTTAATTGCTTCATAAATTAATTAACTATATAAATTACATTAACCCTTAGTTATTTATATTAATTAATTTCTCATAAGTCACTATTTATGGATTATTCAATTTTTAATTTATCAATCTTCAATCACATCATTGATTTACAATTTAATGATTTCTCATTTACAATTTCAATTTATCCTAATCTGATACAATTCCATTAAATAATTTATCGGTAATTATATCACAAATATTATCACTCTTGATTTATCTCAACCTATAATTAACTATCTTTTTATTTGCTTCAATAAATAGATTAATTATTCCTTAATTAACTATCTTAATTATTCTCTTGATTAATTCCACAAGGTAATTATATTTTATTTATTTTATGAAGTAATTATTTATTAAACCATCCAAGGACTATTCTGCATTACTTACACTTGATTAATTAACTTAAAACTTAATTTATTAATTAATTCAAACCCTTAATTACTAAATTAATTAACCCAAATCATTATTTAATTGAATTAATTAATTATCCAATTTAATTACCCTACTAATTAAATGAATCACAAATCATTAGGCCCTTATTAACTTTATTATGATTTAAGTCCAGAACAACTTGAAACCCAAATACTTCGAGTCAAACCACAGTTAACTCGAGAACCAACCAAATCCAATGTCTAATCATCATTAGTGCACATTCAATCAATTCAATCATTCAATCCATTTATTTAAAAAAAATCAACAGAGTGAGATTTACTCACCTTTCATTTTATTGCAACCCTTTTTCAAACCAGCTTGTCTCTCCATGATTTTAGGCCTTGAACAACATTATATACTTTTACTGATATTCGACTAGATCGTACAATTAATTTTCCATTTGATAATTTTAATCAACTAACGATTTAATTAAAATTTTTTCTTCTGCTGTGAATATAAAGCAGATGCTCTCTTTGCATCTATATATATATATTTATCCTTTCCTTTACTATGTATAAACAAATAGTAATTTCTTAACTGTTAAAGTTTTTACCATATATATATTTTCCCCCTTTTTTCCTTTTATATACATAAAAAAATAGATAAATAAATATATAACAGAAATGATAGCATACTCACTGTCTCCTCGAATCACCAGCAACATGCCGAACCACGTGGTCGTAGTCATCCACGCAGCAGCCATCAGAACAACCCGCTGTCGATTATCCTCACTAGAACACGCCGCCTTGCTTTCGCGTGAGTCACGAGAGCCTCCCACGTCGCGACTTCGGCTAAGCTTCTCGAGCTCGAGCTCGATTTCACCATCGCGATGCGATACGATCTGATTTCCTTCAGAAGGCATGTGAGAGGAAGCGCGTGATTTTGATTTATGATCGGCTATTCGAACGAATGAAGGATTTCGATTTTGGACGAGAGAGGGGAAAAATGAAGGCTTCGGCCAGATCTGATTCGATTCTATTTTTTTTATTAGTCGCATTGATTTCGATTTTAATTTCTGGGGATAAAGGAGAGGGATACGATCTTTAAGCAGAGGAAATGGCGTATTTGGGAAGGAAGGAACAATGCGATCAGATATAGGTTTGAGATAGCTTCTTCAGTACGACTATTTGTTTTAACTTTTTATTATACCATAAAATTTCAAACGTCTCGCTAATCGCCAATTAAAATTTTTAAATCCTCTTAAGGAATGCCGCTAGGCGATTATAAGGTTTTACCCACGTCCCGAACACAATGGAACGCGTTTCGGAGGCTAACTCGATCATATGCGTGAGTTACGGAAATAAACGATCAATTTTAAATTAAATCGATTAAAATAGTTCTAAGCGTTTTGAGCTGCCAGGGTCAAACGACAACTCTGATTGCTATGAAAATTGAAATCCGATAATAACTAACTATTACGGATCCAATGGAACTGGCTTCGTCGAATTCCGAGATTGTGCCTCGGAAGGCTATTTTTAAATATCGATTTAAACGATATATTATCAAAATTGAACAAACCACCTTTAAATTAAATTTCAATCATTCTATTATCTTCAGTATCATCATTATAAATTTTATAAGCCTTCAAATTATTTTAAATAGGCTTAGAGATTTCAAATTCGACAATTTACCCAATTTCAATTATTAAATTCAATATTTAAACTATATAATTCAATGATTTAATTATCAAGTAAATATTGATATCTTGAATTCAAGTTAAAATTAACTTTTAAATATTTGAAATCAATTAACAAATTTCAATTTAAGTTGTTAGAAATTCTGGGTCGTCACATTCCTTCCCCCTTAAAAGAATTTCGTCCCCGAAATTACTAGTTAGGAAGAATGGACCAATACCCGTTTACTTTTCCCAAAACTCACAATTCAACTTCCTACCAACTATCCTTTATTAAAGACCCACTATCACCGTAGCCAACTTCCCAAACCTTTTATAGTTTTCAAACAAAACCCTGTTGCTCAATCATTTAGATTTTAATTTAAAACCAAGTTTTGAATTATCAAAAATTTCTCAAATTTTTTTCTAACTCTCTAAATTTTCGAAATTTTTGCCAGCGCCTTCTTTGCGCGGCTAGCTCGGTACTACTACAAAAGGCCCCTACGGGCTCGCAAATTCCAAAAAGAAAACAGAAAGCCAAGTGGCTAGATCAAAAACCCAATCCAGTTTCATAGAGAAATTTAAATACATACCTTTTTTCGGGCAAATCAAATTTATCTTCTGAAATCAAAATCAACTTTCCCTTCCCTTTATAATATCTGCATATCTTACTTAGCCATAATATCCAATCGCAACTTTTCAAATTATTTTACACATTTCTTTACATAAGTTTCATACCCATTTCTATTCAAATTAGCTTTTCCCATCCCCATATGGATTCAGTTTGTCTTCAATTCTGAATATTGAATTTATCTTTCATTTATAACTGATTCATGTTATTATTTTAAATTAGTTTCATTTGCAATTTTATTTCAGTTTCACATTTTAAAAAAATCATTTTGTTACTAACAAAAAGTTTCCAAAAAAAAATTCAAAAATTTTCTAACTTCCAAAATTTTCAATTTTTTTTGGCAGAGTCTCCTTTGTACGAAGGAGCTTTTGCAATTTGACAAAAGATATAAATATATATACATCGACCCACCCGGTCGAAAAGGGCAAAAACAGTTCATATTTCCTATTTCTATTGCATAGGTGTACCTTTATTTAGCATTTTAAGCAAGCGGCTAATTTATTTTAGCAATTAGTGCAACCAAATCCAGCCAAACGGCTTTTCGGTACCTGTGCTTACTCAATTTAAATATGTAAGTGCCAAATATAGAAAATTTATTAGCATTTCACTTACTTTAGCTAAACACAAGCATTACATAAACAACAAGCACCAAACGCTTTCCATAAGCGATTTATATAAATTTAAAGCTAATTCAACTGCTTTGAACCAATTCACAAGCCATTTCATTCAATTTTAATGGTTTGCAACTCAATTTCTTACATTCAATTGAGTTTTAATCCAAACAAGCTCATATTCACTTCAATTAATTCTAAAACCAATTTATTTAGTCCCTATCAATTCAAAGATTTTTAATTACTTTTGTTTACGTCAAACGATAATTATTTATATGTAAATTCGGCGATACTCGCTTAATAGAGTATCTATTTTAGTTTATAACTACTTCAAATTGATTTCAACTCATTTTATATTTAATTCCATTACATTTCTAATTTATTTACCAACCATACATTGCATTTCAATCTCCGCATTGGATTCATTCAAAACAATTTATTAAGCTTGGTACATTCAAACTTATAAATTAATAACCATTTCCAAATTAATTTAACCCAGACTTTTATAATCTTTTACTTTTGTTCGAAGCCAAACTTCTATTAATTTTAAACTTAAGTTAATTTGCTTTCTTCAAATTATTTCAACTTCATAACTTAAGCTCATGTCATTTGCAAATAAATTTTCTTTTCACCTTAACTTGATTTTATTTCAATCAAATCTCATTTCAATCTACATATTCATTTGATTAGTCATTATAAATTAAATTCCCAAATTAAATTCATTCACGACTCATTTAACTAATTACAAGGCCATTTGCTATTCTACATATCTGGGTTTTGTTTGCAATTCAACCATTTATATTATAATTCACTTTCATTTCATTCGACAACACTTCCATTATATCTAATTTACTTGCAAATTTCGTTAAATATTATTCATATCACACTTGAATTTTATTTGTAATTTAAACCATCACTATATCGATCCAACTCCATTTTATTTCTATTTTTATAGCATCTCCACTTATTTAATTCATTATCAAATCCAAGTCGAATTCTATTTACAATTCGAATTCATTTTCAAACTCCATTATTAATTTACAATCCATTTTATTTAACCGAGTTAAATTTTATTAATATATTTTATCAAATAATTTATTTAGTTAATTAGCTTACTTCCAACTTTTAAATCAATGTTTGATTTTATTACAAAATCACTTCATTAAATTTTCCTGAGTTTAAATTTTATTTTATAATTCCAGTTTAGATTTTATTTCATCCTTCAAAATTCCAACACCTTTATTTAAAAATTTTAGAAATGCTTTTAAATTCAGATAATACTATTAAAATAGCTTTTATTAAAAATACTTCTTATAACTCGATGTCTCAACCAGTTCATCCTTGTTCTCACAGAAATTCAGTCATACGTTGATCAGGCGTAGGACTGAAAATCTATAAGTACTTGGTAAATCCGTTTTCAACACTCAGTGAAATACTTGGAAAATAATTTTATTGAAAATATAGAAAACAATTTTTGAAAATAGAGGAAATATCTTTGGTGAGAATGCTCTGGAGATCATCACTCCCATCCATGGTCGCAGTTACATTCCAGGGTTACGTTGCCATCGCAGCAAAAGTCCATGTAACTGTAGGCTCTCCGCGGCCTCTCGATTACGCCATGGAACCCACGACAGATCACAGTTACATACCAGGGTTACGTTGCCATCACAGCAAAAGTCCATGTAACTGTTGGCTCTCAGCGGCACACACGATTTTCGCTGTCAAAATGAAACTTCTCCACTCCTACATAGGTCGCAGTCTACCGATATAAAATCAAACCCAGACTGTTGGCTCTCAGCAGCACACACGACTTCCGCTATGTTACCATAGGTCGCAGTCTACCGATATAAAATCAAACGCAGACTGTTGGCTCTCAGCGGCACACACGACTTTCGCTATGGTATACACTACTCATAATCCCCAGGAACTAGCTTTGTCCCGACTCCTCACAGGATTAACTTTAGAAAACCCCCCCTTGGGGCTCAAGGCAGGACCACCTGGTGGCACTCCTGAGAAGTTCATTTTAAGGGAGCGCATTTTTCCTCAGAGCCATCATCAAAACACTTTATACTACAAACATATAGTATCTTTCAAATCATACACCTAGTATGATCTCATATAAAGTTCCTTTACACAAAATCGATTATCCCAAAATCAATAATTCTCAAACTAGGCTTTCCAAATTCAATATGGATTTCACCCAAAAATCAAAAGCCTTTCAAAATCCAAAGGTTCCCAAAACCTTTTTCCAAATTCCTCATAAGATCCTTTATATATATTCAGATATATATAATTTTTAAAACTGTGGATCATTATCAAACTTGTATAAAACTCCTTTTATACTTCAAAACATCTTCAAAATCCTTTTCTTCCGTCAATAGATTCAACAAGGAAAGATTTATCTTATATAACAAAGATATATAACTTTGTTTATTCAAAATCAAATATTCAAATTTTGATTACTCTTTACCATCTTAATTTCATTCAAAACTGTACGATGTACACATATCATCCGTACGCCATACCAATCTGATCGCTCACTCGATCACACAATTTCACTTCCGAACTAGTATCGTTCACCCGACTTCCTAGTGCGGACACAGATCTGGTTTCTTGATCAGAAACCATCATTCTCCTTGCATAGCCATAACTATGATAGAGAATATCCAGAACCAATCAATAATCGATATCCAGGTTCGCCGTCAAAAAGAGTGAAAAATCCCAACTCGGATCGACAAACTATCTCGAAATTCTATGCTCGAATCTGGATCAAATCACTATGCGAATAGAATAATATACGTATATCCTACGTATTTAACTTCATTGATTATTAGCCAAATCAATTTCCTTTCTATTCACATTCCTTTAATTCCCATTCACTTATTTACAATTGCCTTGATCCCCATTTGGATTATCACTTCAATTCTTAATCCCCATTTTAGAAAATAGCTTGAAAATTTTAAAAATAGATAAGTAGTTGAAAAATAATTATTAGCTTGCAAAATCGCTATGAAATAGTTAACTAATTATAAAATAGTTGGAAAATAGTTAAAGAGTTTCAGAAATTTTAGATGATTGCAAAATAATTTTAAAATAGTAATTAATTTGTGATATAGTCGAAAAATAGTAATTAGTTTAGAAAACAGTTGAAAAATGGATAAATAGCTCCAAAAATAATTGTAAAACAAGTATAAAATAATTTGGCTTTAAAAAGGAAGGTTATATATATTAAATAGCTTAGAAAAATAAGTTTATATTAAAACCATTTATTAAAAATAGTCCAAAATCAAAACTGTTCACTTTTCCATCTATTTAATTTAAATTTCCATTTAAATTGACCCAATTCCAATTCAAATAACTCCAAATTCCATTGGATTTGATTTATTCCCAATTCAAGTTGAATTAATTCTCAATTTCTTTCCAACTTCAAATCAAATTCCATTTGATTCTTACTTATTCAACTTTATTTACAGTTCCAAATTATTCAAATAAATTTGGACTAATTTCAAATTGAATCCGCTTCAATTTCAAATCATTTCAATTCCTACTTGAATTTAATCCCTATTCCCATTCAAATTTTAAACCTTCAGATTAATGATCTTTCCACTTAAGTTTAAAATTTGCTTTACTTTGGGTTTCACATCATACCATATTCCAAAGGAAATTCAAAAATCAATCTTAGAGTTAATTTCATATTTATTTCCTTTACACACCAGGCTACTTTTAAATTTTTAAACCACCCTTGGTTTTAATTTCAAAACAAATCCCTTAAAAATCTTCCAAACATTTTTTGTTTTAAAATATGACTATATTCAAAATAGTCTGAATTATATTATTTGTTATTTTCTTTAACTCTTTGAAACAATTGATTGTTTTCTAGACTTAGGTTTTAAAACTTTCAAAATTTTAAACCTACTTTAATTTAGAAGTTATACTCATCTTATAAATTTACTTCATTTGGCTTACTTAATAACAAATATATCATCATTAAACACAATAACTATTTATGATAATACTCATGGTAATCATATCTAGATACCGATTCCTTTTTGTATTATTCTTACTTCTATAAATTCAAGATTAAATTTCACTTTGAATCCATTTCAAACTTACCTTTATTTAAAGCTTTTAAACAATTTAATTTCTGAATTCTAATTTTAGAATTTAATTTTTAATTAATTAAATTTTAATTTGGTTGTATTTCCATTTTTACTTAATTTAATTCCAATTCAAGATTTCAATTTGGTTGTATTATAATACTTCTTAATTTAGTTCCAATAATTTAACAACCAATCGCCTTAGTATTTATTAGAATGAAATATTGCTTTATATTTCAAAATATACTTTTATATAAAATCATTTAAAACCTTTATATAAGAAAATAACAAGTACGCTCTCATATATATATATACACACACACACACTCAACCCATTCTAGAGTACTACGAACTCTATTTAATGAGTAACTCCCACTAGAGCCAAGGTTCTCGCTTAACCTTTCAGCTCTGATACCAACGACCCGAAATTTCCGAACCCGAAAATTCCAGATAGTTATGAAAAAGAAGAAAGAGATAGAAGAAGAAGAAGAACAGAAACACCAAACATATCACATTCGTAGCGGATAAAATATAATAATAAACAACAGTTTACAGAAGAATACTATATCTATCGGTTACATTTAAATGCAACAGAGTTACACATATTTTCAACACTGGACATATACAAATCAACATGTCACATATTTATAATATATAATTACAGTGGAAATATTTTATGCGTTCTTTCCATCCAGCTTGCTTCTGGAGCTCCAGGACGTACCTACCTGAAAATCTGTAATACTCGGTCTGACCCGAGCATTACATCAAAGTAACACCCGGTCAGGCTGGAAACCAACGTGAGTAAACCCAACTAATATAGAATACCAAGCAACAACTTATATAAACCCAGGGTAACTCGTATTAATTTACAAATTCATAACTTCTTTATAAACATCACTTATTCCATACATCCATTTTCTAAGTACAAAAATTTAGATTTAAATAATCCAATTCATTTAAATCACTTCATTCCAGCCTATAGATTTCACATATCAATCTATAAAAATTCGAAGTGGTTTCGGGTATTTTCTAATACCCGACCCCGGTCTCTTCGAGTCTCATGTCATCCTAACTCAAGTTATCCAAATGAAATACACAACATTTCATATCCGAGATATCAACTCATTCAAAGCATCTAATACCATTCAATCATTCATAAGCAAAGCTTAATCACATACAAATCAACTTAATTGATTTTAATTGAACTTCGAACCTCAATGACTTAGATTTCTTCATTAATTAATTCCAAATCAATTAATTAATCAACCCTTCCTTATTCATCTTAATTAATCACCCTGGATTAATTATCTTTCAATTACATTTAGTTAACTATCTTTAATTAACTTCACCATGTTAATTATTCTTAACCAAATCAATAAGTAATCTTAATTGCTTCATAAATTAATTAACTATATAAATTACATTAATCCTTAGTTATTTATATTAATTAATTTCTCATAAGTCACTATTTATGGATTAATCAAATTTTAATTTATCAATCTTCAATAACATCATTGATTTACGATTTAATGATTTCTCATTTACAATTTCAATTTATCCTAATCTAATTTAATTACATTAAATAATTTATCGGTAATTAAATCACAAATATTATCACTCTTGATTTATCTCAACCTATAATTAACTATCTTTTTATTTGCTTCAATAAATAGATTAATTATTCCTTAATTAACTATCTTAATTATTCTCTTGATTAATTCCACAAGGTAATTATATTTTATTTATTTTATGAAGTAATTATTTATTAAACCATCCAAGGACTATTCTGCATTACTTACACTTGATTAATTAACTTAAAACTTAATTTATTAATTAATTCAAACCCTTAATTACTAAATTAATTAACCCAAATCATTATTTAATTGAATTAATTAATTATCCAATTTAATTACCCTACTAATTAAATGAATCACAAATCATTAGGCCCTTATTAACTTTATTATGATTTAAGTCCAGAACAACTTGAAACCCAAATACTTCGAGTCAAATCATAGTTAACTCGAGAACCAACCAAAACCAAAGTCTAATCATCATCAGTGCACATTCAATCAATTCAACCATTCAATCCATTTATTTAAAAAAAATTCAACAGAGTGAGATTTACTCACCTTTCATTTTATTGCAACCCCTTTCCAAACCAGCTTATCTCTCCAAGATTTTAGGCCTTGAACAACGTTATATACTTTTATTAATATTCGACTAGATCGTACAATTAATTTTCCATTTGATAATTTTAATTAACTAACGATTTAATTAGTATTTTTCTTCTGCTATGATTATAAAACAGATGCTCTCTTTGCATATATATATATATATATATATATATATATATATCCTTTCCTTTACTATATATAAACAAACAGTAATTTTTTTTCTGTTAAAGTTTTTACCATATATATTTTTCCCCCTTTTTTCCTGTTATATACATAAAAAAATAGATAAATAAATAAATAACAGAAATGATAGCATACTCGCTGTCTCCTCGAATCACCAGCAACATGCCGAACCACGTGGCCGTCGTCTTCCACGCAGCAACCATCGGAACAACCCACTGTCGATTATCCCCACTAGAGCGCGCCGCCTCGCTTTCGCGCAAGTCACGAGAGCCTCCCACGTCACGACTTTGGCTAAGCTTCTCGAGCTCGACCTTGAGTTCACCATCGCGATGCGATACGACCTGATTTCCTTGAGAAGGCATGGGAGAGGAAGCAGATGATTTTGATTTATGATCGGCCATTAGAACGAATGAAGGATTTCGATTTTAAACGAGAGAGAAAAAAATTAGGGCTTCGGCCAGATCTGATTCGATTTTATTTATTTATTTATTTATTTTTATTAGTCGCATTGATTTCGATTTCGATTTTAATTTCTAGGGATAACGGAGAGGGACACGATCTTTAAGCAGAAGAAAAGGCGTATTTAGGAAGGAAGGAACAACGCGATCAAATATAGGTTTGAGATAGCTTCTTGAATACGACTATTTGTTTTAATTTTTTATAATATTATAAAACTTCAAACGTCTCGTTAATCGCCAATTAAAATTTTGAAATCCTCTTAAAGATTGCCGCTAGGCGATTATAAGGTTTTTCTCACGTCCCGAACATAATGGAACGCGTTTCGGAGGCTAACTCGATCATATGCGCGAGTTGCGCAAATAAACGATCAATTTTAAATTAAATCGATTAAAATAGTTCTAAGCGTTTTGAGCTGTTAGGGTCAAACGACAACTCCGATTGCTACGAAAATTGAAATCCGATAATAACTAACTATTACGGATCTAATAGAACTAGTTTCGTCGAATTCTGAGATTGTGCCTTGGAAGGCTATTTTTAAATTTCGATTTAAACGATATATTATCAAAATTGAACAAACCACCTTTAAATTAAATTTCAACCATTCTATTGTCTTTAGTATCATCATTATAAATTTTATAAGCCTTCAAATTATTTTAAGCAGGCTTAGAGATTTCAGATTCAACAATTTACCCTATTTCAATTATTAAATTCAATATTTAAACTATATAATTCAATGATTTAATTATCAAGTAAATATTGATATGTTGAATTCAAGTTAAAATTAACTTTTAAATATTTAGAATCAATTAACAAATTTCAATTTAAGTTGTTAGAAATTCCAGGTCGTCACAACAATGGTTACGCCTGGATCCCCCAGGAAACATCCATACCCTTTAAGCAATCTCTGCCTTGTGGATTTCGCCACCACAACAAACTATAGACCGTAGGATACATAACAATGGTTACGCTTGGACCCCCCAGGAAACATCCATACCCTTTAAGCAATCTCTGCCTTATGGATTATGCTACCAAAAAAACGACCATGGGTTACGCCATGGTAGGACACTCGAGTATCACATCCGAAAAACCAAAATCAGAGAGAATAATATCGATAGAATGAATCCACAATGTGGCCACAAAGCGGATATCAAGCAGAAGGCACTTTCCATATCATTACTTTGAAAATATATATCATATAGTACCTTTTCAAATCACTTTCAAATATCATACTTATATAAAGTCCAATATATGTAAGATTTCATTTTCAAATCGAATACTTTCCAAAATCGATAGTTTTCAAGTCAACTTCATACTTATACAAATCAATTTTATATAAGTTCTATAACTCCCAAATCAAGTATTTTGTAAAAGAAGGATCTCATTTTCAGTTTCTTTCAATATCGTTTTGGTTTCAAAATCATATATGATTTTACCAAATTATTTCTTCAATATTTAATATCTTTAGTTTCAAAATTTCCAAATAATAGGTTTAGAAAATAATCCTAGTTTCCAAATCAACATAATTTATGTCGATCAAATTCATTTCCAAAATGATCGTATAAATACTGGGTTTTAAATTCCAAATCTTATTTTTCGAAACCAAATATTTTCTAAAATCAATTATACCCAAATGATTTCCAAATTTATAACCATCCCTTTAAAACCTTTGAACTATTTATTTCTATTTGAAATATCCAGTTTACTTTTCTGAAAACTATTACTCTATCTTTATGATTTTATAAAAGATGATACTAAGTTAAAACATTTAAACTAAATTTTATTCAAACATTTCAAACTAAGTTTCATATCAGTATAGTTTAACTTATTTAAATCATATCACTTCATACTTAAATATACCAACTAAACTTATATACTATATTAAATGATTTATACTTTCAAAATTTCTTAGCTTTGAAAATTAAAGATTTGGAAGTGTTTGAACATTCAAAATAGTTGGAGAAATCAAATTTCCAATTCAAAAGTTGGAAATCAACAACCAGTCAGTAAATCAATTTCCAAAAGATAGGTTTATACCAAATCAGAATTCAAAACTCGAGGACTGAACACAGGTTCATTTCAAATCATTTCAAATATATATACATATATCTTCCGAATATCAAATCATACTTCGAAATTTGAAATCAAAATTTGGTTTCACAAAATCACTCGCATAGCGATGCTATTAAAGTGGCCTCTCCCCCTCTTTGAAACTCGAAAATCAATGTCGATGATGCGTGCACTCATCACCGAAATTAATTTCTAGCGACACAAGTGAGTTCTGGACTTCTATTTTCTTGAAAACTTCTTTGAAATTTTTCGAAATCATTGGAAGTCATTTGAAACATTTCTTATTTGGAAAATACTTTCGAATCATACTATTATATATTTTCAAAATCTTAAAATCAATTTCAAAATACTGAAATTCAACTCCTCGAATTTCCAATTTAAAATCCTTCAATTATAAATCATTTTTATATAAATCAATTTCTTATATAATTTTCAAAATTTCAAATCTTTTCGAAACTACAAATTCTACTTTTTTTTAAAAGTATATAATCCTTATCAAAAGCAATTTCCCTTTTATATATAGAATATAATCATACTTCATATTTGTTTCATAGAATTTCTCCTTTTGATATAAACATAAATATATCCATTCTCATAATATTGCTTATATTTCTCTTTAATTTAAATTACATTCATTTCACATGTAATATTTCTCATTTATACTATATTTATTTGCAAATCATTTCATAAGGAATTTTCTTACGTTTATAACCAATTTATTAAACTCAATTCCTTTTTATAAGACATTGTTCGAGTTTAAAGTTATCACAACTTTATTTATAACCATTTATTGCAACATCCATTTATTTCATAATAATTTACAAGTCATGGCTTTGTTTGTAGTCATTTTAATTTTTATTCATATTTGCTTATTCCATTTAGTTTCACCTTTACCTTTCAATTTATTTATGACACGTTTCATAAATGTTAATTAAGTTTATAAACATATTTTTCCAATTTAATCTCATTTACAACATTTCCTTAATCACAATTTCAATTTAAAGATCCCAAGGCTTAAAGTTCACACTTGTATATTATTACATTACATGCCAAGAATGTATACTCTAATTCTATTCATTTACTAAACATAGATATAACAAATTAAACCTTTTTTTACTTGCTTTAAAATTAAGGTTATTAGTTCAACTATATAATTCAACCCAATTATCTAGTTTCACTCATATATTAATTCAAAAGGTTTCGATTATCCAAAATATCCAAATATTCCACTTTTTTCAATAGTTGAAACTACATGTGAACAAACAACAAAATTCACAACAACATTTCAATTTCATAAACAAATATCCTAATTATTCATTTTATTCTCTTTAATACACCATTATTAACTAATGTTTAGTCCATTAATTCAATCAACAATAATTAAACCATGTTTATAGTTTGATTAAATACAAAAAGTCGACAAAAATGATAATAGTTAAATATTACCATTTCATATATCAAACACATTACAAATAACTATATTAGTCATAAAATATTATTCCTTTATATTTATCATATAATATTAGGAAAAATAATTTCATTTCAAAATTTATACAAAATATTTTTATAACACTAACAAATACGCGCTCTCGTATATACACTCAGACAACTCATTCTAGGGTATTACCACCCTATCCTTAATGAGTTAACCCCAACAGGCTAAGGTATGTCTAAACCAAAGCTCTGATACCAACTGTAACGACCCACCTTTTTGGACGGTTTAAAGCGACAATAAACTACACAGGTCTAATTCAAACTATTCAAAAAGGAGGATTGTTAATGGGGGTAAATAAGAAAATAAAAGAAAAGGAGGAAAAATAAAATACAGAATCTCGCAGCGGAAGGATGAAATATAATACAAAATAAATAAATACATAAACAGTTCATGAAACTATTTTCAACAAAATCAGAATTTACACTTTTTCAGGCAGAATAAACAATTGCTATAATAACAGTAGATACGGTCCTCGACTCCATCTTCGTCTTCAGAAATAAGTGTCTTTGCTAAACTGAATCACTCGGTCTGACCCGAGCGTAAAGTAAAACAAAAACACTCGAGTCAGGACTAACATTCTTATGTAAGTAGGTAAACTCAAGTGAAATGTACAGATAACTCAATAAGTGAAATACTTAGGTTTACATAAACATCATCTTTAACACTATAAATCGGTTCAGTTCAAATACAGACTTTCTGTTCATTTCCAATCGATTTATCATTGAATCTAACTTCAGATTTCAATTTTTCTCTTAAAGCTATTAAGTTATAAATCAAACAAGTTTAAATCCAATAAAAAAATTGATTAAATTTCAATTTCATAATTTTAAGTTCAAACATAAATTCAAACTTACAATATTCTAAATCAATTTATTTAAACCCAAAGTTGTTTTATATTGGGTATATATCATTTCAATCCAAAGTGATTTTGTTAAAGAGAACTTGAAGTGTGAGAACAATGATAACATATATAACATAACATGTCACTGATCAACATGCGTGCATAATTAACAACTTAATATATACACATGCATAACTAACATATCACGTGTGTCACATATCGTAAACAACATAAGTGAATATTTCAAATTCTGACATGTCATACGCTAACATAACATATAAGGATATAACACGACATATATACAAGGAACTTGCAAGGTGAAATAACATGGCATCTCATTATTTCCAAACATAACTCATTATTTACACATAGCATAGGTGACATATTATTAACATAGTATGTATAACATATGATTTTATTAACTAACTCATTTTTTTAACAAAGCATATGTGACGTATTTCAATACAAGGCATATAAAAATTTCTAACATAACACATTTTTTTTACATCTCATATGTGACATATTTAACATACATATGTTGAAATCAATCAAATCAACATAATATACTACTTGTGACATATAAAACTACATGTGCATGTGAATGTTATAACACAAGTTCAAGGGAACATAACAACATATATCATATATTCATATCTAAAGCAAACATTTTAATCAATGTTATTTGCCTAACAATAAAATTGTTAATCGTGAGTGATTGCTCATCTTTTGAGGTTAGAGAGTTTTGAGAACACAAATTGATAGATTCTAGATGAAATCCAAACACGACAAGCTAACCGATCCTATCCACAGCAAAAATCCAATAGCAAAGCAAATCCGACAATGCAAGTCAAACAAACTGAGTTTTGTTTTTAGAGAGATGAAGCAAGAGAGGAGTGATGCAGTTTGGCGCTTGAAGAGAGAAGGGACGAAGTTTGAAGTTTGGGAATTTGTGGATTTAGGAATTTTAAAATTTCTGTATTTATGAGGAAGAAGGAGAAAGTGTGAGCATAAATTTTCAGATAGAGTAATGAGAAAAAATCTGTACGTACTTTGGTTTTGTTCTCTAGTGGAAAACCAAAAGAGGCATGTATTTAATAAAAGAAAGCAATAAAACCAAAATGTGAAAATAGTGGCAGGTGTATTGAATAATAAGGAAATGAAGGGACCACTTAGGATTTAATTAATTGCATGTTCCACTTAATTAAATATAATAGCACCAAATATACTTTTTATACTCCCGTTTTAAACAAATTAACATATAATAAATAAATTTGAATATAACAACCAATGTAACGTTACATAAAATAAAAGATGATCCGAAACTCAAATTCAAGTTATACGAAATATTAATAAAATAGTATATATATGTATATATACACATAAATTTAATAAGAAAATATATAAAATAAAACATTTATTGGCTCATATTACCAAATTCCTAGGGGAAGGATTGGAAAAACACTAAATTAGGCACTCGTGCGTATTCTTTTTATTTAAAGCATGCAGAAGGTATAAATGTTGGAAGAAAGAGACAAAATAATGAGAATGAGAAGAAATAAATTTGGAGCAGCAGCATAGTTTTTGAAAGGAGGAGGTGACAAAAGAATATACAAATACAGTAAGCTTTTCAAAGAAACGATGTGGTTATGTGTTTAATAAATATAAACATGAACATGCTAGCATGAATGATGCATGTGCATTAAATATGAATTGTTAATATATAAATTAGTGCAGGTAGAAGTTATGAAAAGAATGAATACCAAAAGTTGTAACATGCAATAATGAATGCTTAGATGTAAATACAAAAGGTATATAAGAATTAGGGCTAATAAAAGTAGATAGGAGAATGTATATCTAATAATAAGAATGAAAAATGAATATACAGAGGATAAATGAAAGTTTTATGAAATAAAGAGTGAGGTTTTTTTTTGAATATTTGAAATGTGAAAGTGAACAAAGCAAATAAAATGAATGGGATAGTAGCTAGAAAAAAAGCAATAGAATATGAAATGTGCATGAATATGAATTTGTGGTGAACATCACCTTTTATACTTTAAAATGAATATAATGACACATTAATCCAATATGGAAATATATTTCAATTCAATTAATTTCATTAATCCCAAATCAACTCAAATTTACGCCTATTTAAAAGTTTTATTAACATAAAAAAAATTAAACACACCAACCAAGGTAACGGGGACCACCGCTACATAAAATAAAATATGAACCATGATTCCAAATTCAAATCAAAGTCGGCGTTTTTCTCAGTGCACAATCATGAACATGAAATATTTAATTTATCCTAAATTTTACGATTAGCATTATACCTCTATACTATCAAAGACTACTATTTAACGACCGTAAAATGTTGCTTCAATATTCAATTTTTCACTTTTATAAAATTACGCTTACTTTAAAAACAATAACATTCATTTTATTTTCATTAAAACATCCTTTTTATTTTAACAATAACGTATGTTTCTTTTGTTATCCATTAATTACAATTAATGTATTTCTTTTTTTTGCCTTTTTAATATTGAAAGATTCCAAATCGACATAATTGTAATTAATTTCAAAATTACACTTTAAAGCGGATCCTAACAAACGTACATTTCTTTCATTAAACATCATTAATTTCAGTTAAATTCTCTTTCCCTTTTATTCAAAGATTTCAAGTTAAATTAACGGAAGTAAATTTCAACATTAGAATTTAAAACGGAACATAATTAATGGATAAATAATTAAAATAATTGAAATCTTTTTACAGTAACTTAAATACATTTATAGAATTGTTGTTTACACATAAGACAATTAAAACAATTGGATTCTTTTTACAGTAACTTAAATACATTTATAGAATTGTTGTTTACATAAGATAATTAAAACTATTGAAATCTTTTTTTTATAGTAACTTAAATACATTTGTAGAATTGTTGTTTACATATAAGAGTTATAAATTAACTTGCTTAAATAGTATCAATTACATACAAACAAAAAAATTTATATTTATGTTTTATTATTATTGATAATTTCACCAAACTTCAATAGTTTAAACATGATTAAATTTAGTAGAGTTCTTAATTAAATACAATTTTAATTAATTCAACTTTTTCTTCTCAATTCCTACATCGTTTAACTAATTAAGTCTTATTCAATTAAAATTTATACTTCTTTCCTTTTATGTAAAATCCGGTTATACTAAATTTTATTAACAAATTAATTTCAATAGGTTGATATGTAAGATGAGCAAAAATCAAAACTAAAATTTAAATAAGTTTGAATACATAATTATACATTTATTGTTTACAAATAGATTAGAAATTAATTTACAATTAAAACCCAATTCTAGTTAATTATAAATTGATTTCATGCTTTACATAATATTAAATCTATCCAATTAAACTTTTATTAAACCATACGTTTGAAATCACATAAAATAGTTGTCACTTTATTAAATCAAAATTAGATGTTATAATTCAAAGTAAATTTTATTTAAAATCATAAATTTTTAATTTCTTACTGTATTAAATTCTAAAATTTGAATTTTCTTCTTTTCGAAAAATATGGGTCATTACAAAGTCATTCCTCCATATAATACATAATGATGCAAGGAGTAATCAGACTTTGTTAGATAAATTATGATTGATGATAAGTGAAGTTGAGTTAACTTGTTTTTGTAAAGATGTGTACTAAAGAGTAAGTACATATGTTAAAATAAATTTCATCTAAAAACATAGTTTATGAGATCGTATAAGATATGAATTGTAAGGAACCCCTATATTGAATAGTTTAAGATAAGTGCTTGACTACTTTATATTATGAACATAAGTTTCATAATCTATAGTAAATATAAAAGTATTTAAAAAATTTAACAATTATTTTCTAATTATGGGCTAGGCCATATTTCTTAGAACTAATTTTTGAATCAAATGATTGCGAATCATATGTTACCAGACCCAGTGAATTGTTTCTCTAATAATAAGGGAAATGCACCCATTTAGTGGGGGTGGAAAAAGAGTTAATCAACTCTTATGCAATCCAAGGTTTACTAATACCAAAACTGATCCACTTACTTCATTAAATTCACCGATGAATTATCAGAGACACGAATATATGAATTTGATAAACAAGTTGTATGTCTATGATAAGTTCATAGAATATAAAATGAAAGCAGAAAACATAACATGCAAAGAAAATAAAACATTTTTATTTGATCGAATAAGTAAGAATATTGGATAAGAGTCTAAATGTACATAAAAATGAGTAAAATTCAATCTCAAAGTCACTCCTCATGCAAGAAGTAATCAGACTTTATTAGACAAAGTATGATTGATGATAAGTGAAGTTGATTTAACTTGTTTTTGTAAGGATGTTTACTAAAGAGTAAGTATATATGTTAAAATAAATTTCATCTAAAAATATAGTTTATGAGATCGTATAAGATATGAATTGATAAGGAACCTCGACATTAAATAGTTTAAGATGAGAGCTTTACTAATTTATATTATGAACATAAGTTTCATAAACTCCAAAATAGATAATATTATGTAAGTATAAAGGTAATTCATAAAATGTTTCTAAAGGCATATTCCTTCGTACCAAGAAACAATTATTATTTCAAGAAATACCACCTTCATAATGAAAAATTTTCTTTTATAAATTAGAACTAGTACAGTAGATTTGGATACAATACAAAGACTTTAACATAGAAATAGAATATGTAAGGTGAAATAAAACTAAATAAGGCTGAAAGGACATAACACATTAGAATGTATAATAAGAATTTTCATAAATTAAAAAAAGTACGAGTTTCTTATCAACATCAAGTGAGAAAATTGTTAGTAATAATGATTTTCTCAGTTGTCAATAAGTCATAAAGAGTACAGACTCTGCCATATGGAGCAATGCTTTACATTTGGAATAGGTTCCTATCAAAATACAACTTTGATAGTTGTACTCGAATAAATATGATCCATCGCTCGCAAGCGTGTCTTCAAGAAGATCAATGCAGTTAGAATTATATAAAGAAATGTTAATAGAATGACTTCATCAATTTCAAATGTTGAAATTAGTAAAGTAATTTTACTAGTTAACATGCTTAAGTCCATTCGAATTCTATATGTAATTATCACATAATTTCATTTTTGATTTTTTACACATTGATGTTGAAACAAAATTTCTAAATAATGATTTAAGAGACTGTTATATCATAACAACCAAAACATCTCAAAGTCATTGGGAGCGAAGACTTTATTAGTATGTTTTAGATATGATCCAAGAGAGGATACAACATGGCACATGATAAGCGTCAGAATTGAGTAAATATTTTGATAGAAATATCAAATAGTTTGATTTTCAGTCAAAATGCAGAGGAATCACGTGTCCATAAGAAAGAAAATTAAAGGTACTAAAGTATTTCTAATGCTATAAGAAAATAACATATTACTGATTGTTTGCGATGAACCTGCGTTAAAATTGGTTCAATATGGTTTTTTAACTATCGATATAGGACTTGATAAAGATATCTTTAGTACTCGATATAAAAAGAAGTTGGGATTGTCCCAGTCTATATACACAAACATCATATTAAAATATATAATATGGAACATATGATGTTGATCCCTTATGCATCGGCAATAGGGATCACCACGTATGTATGTTGTGCAATGTACTAGACTTTGCTTACGCACTTTATTAGTGAGATTTTTCATTCTCACAACTCCAACTAGTTTATAAGTAACTACGGTGCTAGACGCTTTCGTAATTAGAATAAGCAGACTTAAGTAGTATAAAAAATTTCCTTTAAAGGGGCAATTATGTTGCTTAAGCTTACATAATTATGTATAAGCATTTTAACTATATGTTAAAATATTAAATCTACCTTCAATAACAAGTTCAATCAAGTCTAATAGAATCTAGCATCAGAAACAAGGAAATAAATGCAGTAAAGTAAATAGGTATAAAGATTTACATAGTTTTGATACTAAGGAATCCTATGTCTATGAGTCAATTCTTTCTTCTTATAGTCCTTTTCTAGTACAACTTCTGCATTTTAATGGCAGATAATACAAAATTTTCAGTATCTTGTTCCTAGAAATAAAGATTCCATCCTTTTACTACTATAGTACCTACCCTTTTATAGCAAATATAACAACACACGGAGTACTAGCGTCATATCTTTGTACCCTTCCTCCACCATTAGATCTTGCTACATGTATTTCATCTATAGGCTTTGCTAAATGTCCATGGATTGTTAAAGTGGATATATGTAGGAGAAATTACTTTAGCAGTAGAATTTAATGGTTAGCCCCAACTTTAAATTTTGAAATGTTGTGCTTGAGGTTGTGGCTATGGATACCTTTGTGTTTGATTGGTGTTGACATAGTATGTGGAATTTTGTTTTGGTACCATGTTTTACTATCACTTTTCCCATAGTTGCACAATAGGTCTGGGATGTAGTTCGCTTGGGCTAAGGCAGTGTAGTCTGACTTTGTTCTAGCATCATAGATTGACTATGCTACTGGAAACACAATATGACTTTGTAATAACATCAGTGTATAACTTTGTAACGGCATCGTAGTCTGACTATGCTATTAGCAACGCAGTTTGAATTTTTCATGGCATCGTAGTTTGATATGCTGTTGGGAATGCAATTTGACTTTGTAATGACATCGCAGTTCCATCAAGCTTTTGGTGGTGCATTATAATTTAGCCTTTGCTAATGTAGTCTCCTGCTGGTTGGGTTTTATCTAGGTTTACTTCATTCTATGTTTATGGTATGCTGTGCTGTCAATAGTTGAGCACTGAGTATGTGCTACGCGGCTTTCACAAGAGTTCATGTTAGGTTTTGCTTGTTGTATTTTTAAAACATATGCGGTTCCTTTTCTAGACACATAGTCCCTTTTGTTTTCTTGCTACTTTACACAGGCCTACAACCCTATGCACCTGGACTTACACACTCGAAACTTATAAAGGAAAAAAAACAAGTGTAGCACTTACCTCTCAAGTCTATGCTAATGAATATTTATGTAGACTTGCAACCTCCTATCTCTTTTTTGGTTATTGTTATGTGTGTATGAGTATTGAAAAAAGTCTAATCATCCATTTTGCATTTGATGCCCTTTTCCACATGTCTCGACGGGGTTAGTTACTTTTATTGACTATTGTTACCTCGTTCCATATCCTAAGAAATTTGCGACATTTTTCATGTCGTCATTTTGTATTCATTCCCATCTAACAATTCCTAATTTTTGCATCCTTTGAATTCTGTGGTCGAGAACCTTTTCAAAATGCTATGTTTCTTTTATTCTCCTTTTTTCATCTCTTGCACTTGCTTCTAGATCTTATTTGAGATATTGTGCCATTCCTTAAATTCACCCTTAGTTTTATGTCTTTTTATTACCAACTATAAGTAAAAAAAAATTATTTACTTTTATATATTTCTTTTAAAGTTTTCTTAGTTTGATGTCATTTGTTTCTATCTTCTTTTTATGTTATGCTTTATGTATAATAATTGAATTATTATGTTGGTATACATGATTGATTTGTTACACTAAACCAGAAAAGCGATTTTGCCACGGCTCAGAACCGTGGCAAAACAGTTTAGCCACGGTTTTGAGCCGTGGCAAAATTGGCAGTGGCAAATATTTTGCCACGGCTCCGGGCCGTGGCAAATTAATATTTTTCCACGGCCCAGAGCCGTGGCAAAAGTTCATTTTGCCACGGCTCAGGGCCGTGGCAAATTAATATTTTGCCACGGTCTTTAACCGTGGCAAAATGAACTTTTGCCACGGCCCTGAGCCGTGGCAAAATTGAAAAAAGCCCCAGCTTATACCATTTTAACCACAGCTCGAATTCATTCCTAAACGCAGTTTCATGATACACGGACATTCTACATGCAGTTTCAAAATATATATAGTACATGGAATAAATAACGTGAATACAAAACCGGTAATAGATGACAAACCCAATTTATAATACAACTACAAATGCTTGATTACAAACTTACAACTTTCAGTTCATAATACAACTTCATAGTGAAACCATCAGTTCATAGAAAAACAAGTAAACAACATCTATTGTTATTGTAAACACTAAACAACAAGAAAGAAATGATTCCTGAATTCGTCAAAGCATATACTTCATCATAGTTTAACGACTGCAGCTCTTAGTGAAGCAATGACAACTCCAAGCTAACTGTAGAATCTAATATATAAGTGAATGCAACAAATTGAACTTAGTAGCCCACGTGCAGACGCAAATTAAAGATATTTCAGATGCTTCTCTCCCTAAGCAAAATCCCTAGCTGCAAAATAAACAGAAAATATGCAGAAAGTCAACAATGGAAAATAAACAGAAATTATGTTAGTGTTGAGCAGATGTTACTGTAAATTTCTCCAATAGGTGACAATTCATATAATACTATAGTTCAATATATCAGATGTCACTAAAGTTTTATGTACACAGAGGGGAAGCAGTTTAATGAATGATCAAAACAGAGAGGTTGAAACAAGTGACTTTGACTTGGATGCTTTAATAAACGATAAGTTATCTTTGGACGCCTCAAAGCTTGAAGCTCAGCTTACTTTTACTGAACCTCATAAAATTAAATCGAGTAGAAAGTTGTGGAGATCTGACAAAAAATACATCAAACTCATCACTGCCAAACCAACTAAACACCACCGCTACTTTCCATCTCATTCACCACTATCAATCCCACTGTCTTCCCCCTCAAAACAACCAAGCATACATCTTCACTTCACTGTCCAACTGCACTTCATTACCTTCCACACATTCATACAACTCCACCGAAACCATCACTTCATTTAACATTCAATATCTATAGCCACACTTCAACACTTCATGCTGCAATACAAACTTCTCACTGCATACAACAATCTTCCAACTGCCTTCCTCATAATCATCACTTCAACAACCATCAAAGCTATCCTAACCACTACAACCACTTCAAGTACTGTCATTGCAGTTCAACATTACAGCCACCACTTGCCACAACAAACTGCGGCATATTCACAAACAATCCAATTTCCTTTATGAGAAAGAAAATCTACCATTGTAAAAAAAATTGTCTCTTCCTTTACATTAAGTAGTTTCACCATGAATTGCACCGTTCTATTTTTATTTCTAATGTAAAATTCTGTTATGGTGAAGACGGCATTTGTTCGTTGGCCAGGAAGTGACTGACAAGTGTAATTGCTTGTTTTGGCGTAAACGTTGGCACTTGATGTCCTGCCCCTTGAATTGGTAACAAACATTAATCCTTCATACTCTATAGTCCATCCACCAACCTATATATGAACACAAAAGCAATAACATAAACACATTCCATAGACATACAATTTTTTTATACACAATTAGGATTCATACCTGATTATTAAAATTGTACCAAGGTTTCCATTCTTGCTTTGTTCTCAGGCCTAACTTGTTTAGTGTCAATCGTGTTGCAGTCACAGGAATTCTTCCATCTGTGTCTCCACTGCATTACATTATTTTTGTTCATGACATTTATATTAATCAGTTTAACAATGATTACTCGTTTAAAAGAATGTACAACACTATTAGCTAATGATTGGATGCATCAGTTTACCTATAAACCTAGACTCTTATACCACCATTAATGAGTTTGCGAATAACTGGAAGCACAGAGGATGGTGCATCATGCCATTTGTGGAGTACGTCACTGTAATTTATAGTTTGTAAATTTTAAATTGTTTCAAATATATACTTATATCTTTCTAAAATATCAAATTATACTTCGGAATTTGAAATCAAAAACGGTTTTACAAAATCACTTGCATAGCGAAGCTGTTAAAGTGGCCTCTCCCTCACTCTGATACTCGAAAATCAATGTCGATGATGCGTGCACTCATCACCGAAATTATTTTCAAGCGACATAAGTGAGTTCTGGACTTCTATTTTCTTGGAAACTTCTTTGAAATTTCTTTAAAATTATTGGAATTCATTGAACTCATTTGAAACATTTCTTATTTGGAAAAATACCTTTAAGTCGTATTATTTTTTATATATATTTTCCAAAATCTTAAATCCAATTTCAAAATACTGGAATTCAATTCTCGAATTTCAAATTTAACTTTACAGTTATAAATCTTTTTTATATAAATCTATTTCTATAAATTTTCAAATTTTCAAATCCTTTCAAAACTTTTATATATAGGGTAACATTTTCACTTTTATATATAGAATAAAATCATAGATTCAAAATAAAATTTCGGTATAAGCAATTTCAAAAATACAAACAAAACCCGATTTACAAAGGATGATTCAAGAATGGATTTCAAAACAAAGATAGCGATTTAATTTAGAGGAACTCCAATCAATAGAATCCTGATTCGAAGATAGACTCGATCGAAGATGAGATAATTAAATTACAAAATAGAAGTTGGATATACTTCTATAAATCGCGGGCGACCTTTACCGGTCAACCGTGATTCCAAAATTAGATCGGTGTAGAATTCTGAGGAAATTCGACATTCGATCGCCAGAGATATAGAATTCGGCATAACAAGATATTTCAGCATCATAAACCGAGGATACAAAAATCTTCGGTGAGTCAATGCCAATTGAAAAGGAGTTTTCACCCCCTTTACAAATCATTCAGTGGAGTTATGGGATACTCCAGAATCAAACGAATATAAATAGGGAGAGACAGAATGAATTTCGGGAACGAGGGACATTCCAAAATTCAAAGGAAATCGAGTCAAAAAGGAAGAGATTCAACTCGAATGAAAGTGAATCTGTAAATAAATTTACCATATATGCTAAGTTTTGCCTAGAGCCAAAGCTCTGATACCAACTGTAACGACCCGCTATTTTCAACCATTCAAATCGACAATAAAACCATACATGTCCGATTTGAATAATTCAAAATACCGAATTGTTAATTTAAATTTGGCAAAACGTAACATATACAATAAATAAATCAATCATAGATCACAGACACGGAGTAATATGATGCAGCGGAATAGATAAAAATAGTAGTTCATGAAGCTACTATATACATTAAAGTTAGAAATAAAATACAACCGAATAGTTCAAATGCAGTGAAGCCTCCAATGCAACAGATGACTTCTCTGAACCAATCAACTGGAAGGGCTGGAATCTGAGTCGATAGTTGGATCTCCAAATGAAACTCTAAACTCTAAAGGTGAATCTCTAATGCTGTATCACTCGGTCTGACCCGAGTGTAAAGCAAAACACAAAACACTCGAGTCAGGATTAACATTCTTATATAAATAAATCCAACTCAAGTGAAATATCAACTGAAATACAAATAACTTAAAGGATGTTGGGATAACCATCCTCTAAGGGTCCATGGAACTATCTACAAGGTAGAAATATACACTATAACACCGAGGTCATTTCAAATTTATATTTCAAAACCAAATATCATTTTCACTTCAAATATCTCTATATTTCCCAAAATATTATATAGATTAAATAATTTATAAAGTGAAGTATATTCAATTCCTTTACTTAGCGAATCCTTCAACATCAACCCGACCTTCCCTTACACATTAAATTCAATCTCAATTTATCACTTTAAAATTCAACTCAATTCCTAAAATAACCATTTCAAAATTTTATGAATCTCAAATTCCGGTTTTGAAATCACAAAATACCCTTTTCATTTCAATATTTCAAAACCTTTAAATATTAAACATTCAAACTAAATTTTATTCAATTTAGTTTTCTAAATACATTCAAAATTTGGTTCGACCTAAATTTTCACTTTAATTCAATTTAGTTTCAAAATAACAAATTCAACTACATTGATTTCAAATACAGATCTGAATCTCAAATTTACCCGTTTAAACTTCAATATAGTTTAAAGTTAAATATTTAAATGTTCACTTTAACAGTTCCATATCGATCTCGATTTACCTTGTTATTATTTTAATCTTCAAATACTCTTTCATTAGATTCAATATCATTTAAGTAACCTTATATTACATTTTACTAGAAATTTCCTTTAATTTATTAAACGTGAAATATTCATTTATCACTTAAATCAAAATCCAATGATAAAATCATACCTTTAAATTTCCCATTCAAAAATTTCAAATTGATTTAATTAAATAAATCCTTATTTAAATACCGTCTTAAATAAACCCACATTTATCTCCCAATCTTAGTTAATTTTAGAAAATCTATTTGGAATAAAATTTTCATAAATATTTAACATAATTTATGTATTAAATCAACTTTTGACTAAATTAAATATCATCAAATCTATATGTATCACTACCCTTTATATATTAAAATTCAAGATTTAACATTTAATAAGACCATATCTCTTTCTAAAACAATGAATTAAATTTCAAAATACTCATATATGGACCAACGGTGTCTGCATATATTTCTTATCTTAGGGTCAAGTGTTACGGAGATTTATCATTTCAATCCGTACACTAAATGTATACAGGTGGATAGCATTTCAACCCGTAATCCCAAATTCAATTAAATGAAAATCGCTTGGGTTTATCATTTCAACCCATAGTGATTTCTATACTAACAGGGAACTTGCAGAGTGATAACAGATATGAAAATAATAATAACAACAAGCATATATCATCAATAAAAATAAAATATAACAACAGGATATGGTGTCATATCCCGCAGGTGAACAATTTCATATAATAGCATATATAACAAAACAACTACAACATTTTTATTTCAATTGTCATTTCAATTGAAATCAAATATAATAAATAGAAGAACGTTAATCGTGAGTGATTGCTCACCTTTCGAGGCTAGAGAGGAGATAGACAACATAACAAGCTATGATTTGAATTGCGAAATGACTGATCCAATTGACGATTTTCAAAGCAAGTCAAAATTGGCACGAATTCGAATGGACAACCAAGCTGATCAAAAGGAATTGATAAAATGAATCAGAACTATCTTGATATAGTTTGAAACAAAATATATGTTATAAATTGCTCAAAAACCAAATTTTTAACCATATATTTAAAATAAGATATATATATATATATATTATTTCAAATTACTAATTTAACTTTAACACCATTAGAACAAAACATATGTTGTATATATATATATATAAAATAACTTTCTCTAACCCCAATTTTTACAAACATATATTAAAGAATATTTGAAAAAAAAAAATTATTAATTAATAAACTTCGAAACCCAAATTGCATATTTTTGAGATTTATGTACATTTAAAACTTAATGCATATCCAAAGTTATCTCCTTGAAAGTTTACATAAACTAAACCATGTATATTTGAAACCATGTATATAAAAACTGTTCAAAATCATGCAACATACAAAAAATGTATCTATGCGAGTTTTTTTTTAACAACATAAATGCAGACTGGAATTATAAACATATTATATATATATATATTAGAACACACGACAACAATATGTATATATATGAAATAAATAAATAAATAAGATTGGTTACTAGCTTTATAATATAATATATATAATACTTATTTATAATATAAACTTACATCTATACACATTATATATTTTAAAACAAATACTTAAATCAATACATATAACCAAAATCGCATACTCTTAAAAATATATAAAAACAAAAACAAAAAAACAAAACAACTTAAAAATTCTTTATTCTGTAACAATAACTGCAAACATAAAACTATAAACAAAACAAACTATGAAAGATTAAAACTGTAAACACAAAACTATGAAAGAAAGAAAAACAAAACTCATACTTATTAAAAATCTAAAACTGTATAGGCTTATATAACTAAATAAACTTTATATTATAAAATACTATATATACTTAAACCTGAGCATGTCGATACTATATGTATAAACCTTATTGTAAACAAAGATGTCGACTCAAGTTTTTTTTTTTTTTTTTTATTCAGCAACCTATTTATAAATGTTATTCCAAAGGTCGGTTTTAATATATTAATATACACCTAAGTAAAAAATCTTAAACATATATAAAATCTTACTTAAATATCATCAATAACAGCAAATACCACCTTATTTTAATTCCGTATAAAATTTAAAATCAATAAATAACGTTCAACAATTAAATATATACAAATAAATAACAGCCTTTTAAAACTTACAAAAATATAGATATATGTATCTAAAATTTGAATCAATAGTTAAATCCCAAAACGTACTATATCCATAAAATTTGAAAAACCAAGTTTACACATATACGTATTATACATATATTATATTTTGGAACCAATATTGTATCAAAAAAAACACATACATAAAAAAAAAATCCAGGTAAATATAAAATTTACATTTTAAACCCAATACATACAATCAAAATTTTAACTCATAAAATAAAACACATGTATAGTTTCACTGTATTTATATAAATAAGATTTGAAACCAACAAACAAAACCAGAAAATTTGAAATTTTGTAAAGCTTATAAAGGTGAAATAAAAGAACTGAAGAAGAAAAAAAAAATAAGAGAGGAGAAGGAGCCAAGCATAAAATCATGAAAAGCATATAAAGTAAAAAAATAAAAATAAAAGAGAGATGTCATACCTTCAGCACACGCAGGCAAGAAAGTGGAAGAAATTTTGTTGAGAAATGAATTTTGCGTGAGTTATATAGGTTTGATTAGCGAGGTAGCGTGAGAGAGAGAGAGAGCGGTGGAAAAATGAACAGGCTAGGCTTATAAACAGAGGATTCCTCTTTTTCTATTCTTTTTCTCTTTTTACCAGCATGGGCGAAAACATGAGAGAGGAGAAAAGAAGGTGAGAGGAGCTTGGTGGAGAGAGGATGCTTTGTTGTAGTTAAATTATGGAGGGGGAGAAGGAAAGAAATAAATAAAGGAGAGGAAGATAAGAGGAGAGGAAAGATAATTCACAAGCCAGTAAAAGAAAGAAATCACTAAATATTTTATAACAGAAGAAAAGGCGAACGTTCATGCCCGTGAATCTAGGAAATCAATTAAAGAAAAGAGAAAGCTATAAAGGCAAAAGGAACCGTTGAAAATTTAATAAATGCACGAATAAAATTTCCATATTTCGAAACTGATGGAAAGATTGAATGGACAGGGGAAAATAAAAGTAATAAATGAATGCGTAAATAACGTATAGAATTTTATACGTTTCCAACTTTTGAAATGGCATGGGATGAGCACAGCTGTACACTGATTGAAAAACTATTAATGCAATTTATTATTAGTGGCATGTTATACGTTTTTATATTTATTTATTTCCTAGATCTCAATTCATATCTGATTATACTATGCAGATTTATCTTTATTATTAAACGTTCAAAAAGAATAAAACGTATACAAATTTTCTTGATTTTCGAAACAAAATTAACGGCTAAAAGATGATGAAGGGACAAAATATAAGAAAGGGAAAGAGATGAATGCGTACAATTATTTATAAGAAAAGAGAGAGAAAAGAAAAACCCACAATTAAAAATGAATGAATGAACGCTGAAAGTCAGTCAGGAATATAGAAGGTACAATATGAAATAATGGTAATCACAACTACCTTTTTTAATGCAGACCTTAAATCAACCCTTAAAACATATACTTCATATATGTAGTTAAATATAGTATGTACTTCTCTTCTTCTTTGGTTCATATGATATATGAAACCCTTAACTATCATATTTATAGCTGACGACATATGTATAGATATACTAAATATGCACTAAAATAAACTGGAAATGGTGACACAAAAACCCAAAATCAAATATATATATATATATATTTAACATGACTAGAAATCAAACTTCAGTAAAACTATATACTAGTATCAAGACTAACATATATATATATAGCTATTATAACACATATAAATTAAATAAAACTTGGTATAAATACGCTTTACTATATATACACTTCAAATAGACCATCATACATATACAGTGGTTTTCCAAAATAACTATATATGGAACGTACTCAACATACTTAAAATTTACATACCTTGCTGAAAAGCAAAAGGAGACCGTAAATTTATTACCCACGCTATTGATATTTATACCCAATAGAAATGAACTATGCTACCAAATTTACATCAAACTTAACTTATATTATAGTATAAATAATAGTTTATAAAGTTTTTGTACTAGATCTTATAGGTATAACCACAACCAAACTTTAAAATATATGTACACAGCTCGTACTACAAATCATTAATATACATAACATATTTTTTTTTTTTCAAAATTTTATTATTAATAATCTCTCAAAATCCAATTCAATACGTTAAATACCAATTAAAAATCGCTAAAATTTTATGGGTCGTTACACTCTCCCCCACTCAAAACTTTTCGTCCCCGAAAAGGAATAAAGTAGGAGAATAGAAACAACCAGATGAAAAATTTAAACTTTGAAAAACAAATTAAAAAAATTTATTTAAAACCATATACTTTTTCTTTTGTTATTATTTAAATTGATTAATATTTAATAGATTACTCATTTTATTAAATCCATTCAATTAATTATGAGATCAATTATTTATAAAACACTAATTTTTCTCTCTTATTAAACCAGGTAGAATATAAATAAACAATGTTTTAAAGGATATATTCAAAAGAAGGAAAGAAGGAAAGAAGATAGATTCGGAAAAGAGAATATAGTTGAATAAATAAAGCAGGGCAGATAAGGTAGATTCAAAAGAATAGAATCGGGAAAGAATCGTACATTTCAAACCATGAGAGTTTCAATTTCAAATATTAACACAAAATTTCTTTGTTGGAAATACTTTTATAATAAATACCTTTTATATCGAAATAAATCTTTTCTTTCAAAAATATTTTTTATAACTCGATGTTTCAACAAGTTTATCCTCGTTCTTGCAGATTCTGGCCATGCGTTGATCAGGCGCAAAGCTAGAATTCTTCAAGTACTTAGTAGACCTGTTTCAACAACCAGTGAAAATACTTGAAAAAAAAACTTTAAAAACAGATATGGAAAGTACAATCCAAACAAAACAACCAAACCAAAACCTTTGTCCGATCATGGTTCGCAGATACACAATGGTTACGCCTGGGTCCCCCAGGAAACAATCCATATCCGTAAGCTTTCTCAGCCCTGCGAGTTACGCCATGATGACTAGTAGAGTGCAGGATACACAATGGTTACGCCTGGATCCCCCAGGAAACAATCCGTACCCCTAGGCAAGACTCAGCCAGGCACTTGCGCTACTATTCGCGACCTACACAGATTGCAGGATACACAATGGTTACGCCTGGATCCCCCAGGAAACAATCCGTACCCCTAGGCAAGACTCAGCCAGGCAATTGCGCTATGCATTCGCGAGAGAAAAAAAAAACCATGGGTTATGCCACGGTGGGAAACACTCGAGTATTACATCCGGAAAACCGAAAATCAAAGAGAATAATATCGATAGAATGAATCCACGATGTGGCCACAAAGCGGATATCAAGCAGAAGGCACTTTCCATATCTTTACTTCGAAAATATATATCATATAGTACCTTTTCAAATCACTTTCAAATATCGTACTTATATAAAGTCCATATATATAGGATTCCATTTTTCCCAAATCGAATACTTCCCAAATCAATAGTAGATCAAATCATACTTATATAGACTTCGATTATATAAAATCTCTTTCCAAATTGAGAACCTTTCAAATCAATAGATTTCAAATCAACTTCATACTTATACAATCCATTTTATATAAGTTCGACCACTCCCAAATCAAGTACTCAATAATATAAGGTTTGCAAATTTCAAATCATTTCAATATCAATTCAGTTTCAAAATCATATATGATTTCACCAAATTTTCTTCCACATTAAATATCTAAAGTCAAACAAATACATTTCCAAAATCACCATATAAGTACTGGTTTTTAATTCCAATTAAATTTCAAAACCAAATATTTTTCTCAATATCAATTATACTCAAAATGGTTTTCAATTTATAGTTATCCCTTTAAAACCTTTGACTATTTATTTCTATATGAAAAAAAAATCCAATTTTTCTTCTTGCAAATTATTTATTTAACAAAAGTTTCAAATTTACTTAAGTCATACTCCCTATATTTTGAACATACAAAACTAAACTTATATTCTTTATCTAATATTTTATACTCTTCGAAACTTCTTAGCTTTAAAATTTTAGACCTTGACTTGGAAGTGTTCGAACCTTCAAAATAATTAGGGAAATCAAATTTTCAATTCAAGAGTTGAAAATCAACAATAAATCAATTATTAAATCCGAAACTCAAGGACTGAATACCGGTCATATTTTAAATTGTTTCAAATATATACTTATATCTTTCTAAAATATCAAATTATACTTCGGAATTTGAAATCAAAAAACGGTTTTACAAAATCACTTGCATAGCGAAGCTGTTAAAGTGGCCTCTCCCTCACTCTGATACTCGAAAATCAATGTCGATGATGCGTGCACTCATCACCGAAATTATTTTCAAGCGACATAAGTGAGTTCTGGACTTCTATTTTCTTGGAAACTTCTTTGAAATTTCTTTAAAATTATTGGAATTCATTGAACTCATTTGAAACATTTCTTATTTGGAAAAATACCTTTAAGTCGTATTATTTTTTTTATATATTTTCCAAAATCTTAAATCCAATTTCAAAATACTGGAATTCAATTCTCGAATTTCAAATTTAACTTTACAGTTATAAATCTTTTTTATATAAATCTATTTCTATAAATTTTCAAATTTTCAAATCCTTTCAAAACTTTTATATATAGGGTAACATTTTCACTTTTATATATAGAATAAAATCATAGATTCAAAATAAAATTTCGGTATAAGCAATTTCAAAAATACAAACAAAACCCGATTTACAAAGGATGATTCAAGAATGGATTTCAAAACAAAGATAGCGATTTAATTTAGAGGAACTCCAATCAATAGAATCCTGATTCGAAGATAGACTCGATCGAAGATGAGATAATTAAATTACAAAATAGAAGTTGGATATACTTCTATAAATCGCGGGCGACCTTTACCGGTCAACCGTGATTCCAAAATTAGATCGGTGTAGAATTCTGAGGAAATTCGACATTCGATCGCCAGAGATATAGAATTCGGCATAACAAGATATTTCAGCATCGTAAACCGAGGATACAAAAATCTTCGGTGAGTCAATGCCAATTGAAAAGGAGTTTTCACCCCCTTTACAAATCATTCAGTGGAGTTATGGGATACTCCAGAATCAAACGAATATAAATAGGGAGAGACAGAATGAATTTCGGGACCGAGGGACATTCCAAAATTCAAAGGAAATCGAGTCAAAAAGGAAGAGATTCAACTCGAATGAAAGTGAATCTGTAAATAAATTTACCATATATGCTAAGTTTTGCCTAGAGCCAAAGCTCTGATACCAACTGTAACGACCCGCTATTTTCAACCATTCAAATCGACAATAAAACCATACATGTCCGATTTGAATAATTCAAAATACCGAATTGTTAATTTAAATTTGGCAAAACGTAACATATACAATAAATAAATCAATCATAGATCACAGACACAGAGTAATATGATGCAGCGGAATAGATAAAAATAGTAGTTCATGAAGCTACTATATACATTAAAGTTAGAAATAAAATACAACCGAATAGTTCAAATGCAGTGAAGCCTCCAATGCAACAGATGACTTCTCTGAACCAATCAACTGGAAGGGCTGGAATCTGAGTCGATAGTTGGATCTCCAAATGAAACTCTAAACTCTAAAGGTGAATCTCTAATGCTGTATCACTCGGTCTGACCCGAGTGTAAAGCAAAACACAAAACACTCGAGTCAGGATTAACATTCTTATATAAATAAATCCAACTCAAGTGAAATATCAACTGAAATACAAATAACTTAAAGGATGTTGGGATAACCATCCTCTAAGGGTCCATGGAACTATCTACAAGGTAGAAATATACACTATAACACCGAGGTCATTTCAAATTTATATTTCAAAACCAAATATCATTTTCACTTCAAATATCTCTATATTTCCCAAAATATTATATAGATTAAATAATTTATAAAGTGAAGTATATTCAATTCCTTTACTTAGCGAATCCTTCAACATCAACCCGACCTTCCCTTACACATTAAATTCAATCTCAATTTATCACTTTAAAATTCAACTCAATTCCTAAAATAACCATTTCAAAATTTTATGAATCTCAAATTCCGGTTTTGAAATCACAAAATACCCTTTTCATTTCAATATTTCAAAACCTTTAAATATTAAACATTCAAACTAAATTTTATTCAATTTAGTTTTCTAAATACATTCAAAATTTGGTTCGACCTAAATTTTCACTTTAATTCAATTTAGTTTCAAATAACAAATTCAACTACATTGATTTCAAATACAGATCTGAATCTCAAATTTACCCGTTTAAACTTCAATATAGTTTAAAGTTAAATATTTAAATGTTCACTTTAACAGTTCCATATCGATCTCGATTTACCTTGTTATTATTTTAATCTTCAAATACTCTTTCATTAGATTCAATATCATTTAAGTAACCTTATATTACATTTTACTAGAAATTTCCTTTAATTTATTAAACGTGAAATATTCATTTATCACTTAAATCAAAATCCAATGATAAAATCATACCTTTAAATTTCCCATTCAAAAATTTCAAATTGATTTAATTAAATAAATCCTTATTTAAATACCGTCTTAAATAAACCCACATTTATCTCCCAATCTTAGTTAATTTTAGAAAATCTATTTGGAATAAAATTTTCATAAATATTTAACATAATTTATGTATTAAATCAACTTTTGACTAAATTAAATATCATCAAATCTATATGTATCACTACCCTTTATATATTAAAATTCAAGATTTAACATTTAATAAGACCATATCTCTTTCCAAAACAATGAATTAAATTTCAAAATACTCATATATGGACCAACGGTGTCTGCATATATTTCTTATCTTAGGGTCAAGTGTTACGGAGATTTATCATTTCAATCCGTACACTAAATGTATACAGGTGGATAACATTTCAACCCGTAATCCCAAATTCAATTAAATGAAAATCGCTTGGGTTTATCATTTCAACCCATAGTGATTTCTATACTAACAGGGAACTTGCAGAGTGATAACAGATATGAAAATAATAATAACAACAGGCATATATCATCAATAAAAATAAAATATAACAACAGGATATGGTGTCATATCCCGCAGGTGAACAATTTCATATAATAGCATATATAACAAAACAACTACAACATTTTTATTTCAATTGTCATTTCAATTGAAATCAAATATAATAAATAGAAGAACGTTAATCGTGAGTGATTGCTCACCTTTCGAGGCTAGAGAGGAGATAGACAACATAACAAGCTATGATTTGAATTGCGAAATGACTGATCCAATTGACGATTTTCAAAGCAAGTCAAAATTGGCACGAATTCGAATGGACAACCAAGCTGATCAAAAGGAATTGATAAAATGAATCAGAACTATCTTGATATAGTTTGAAACAAAATATATGTTATAAATTGCTCAAAAACCAAATTTTTAACCATATATTTAAAATAAGATATATATATATATATATTATTTCAAATTACTAATTTAACTTTAACACCATTAGAACAAAACATATGTTGTATATATATATATAAAATAACTTTCTCTAACCCCAATTTTTACAAACATATATTAAAGAATATTTGAAAAAAAAAATTATTAATTAATAAACTTCGAAACCCAAATTGCACATTTTTGAGATTTATGTACATTTAAAACTTAATGCATATCCAAAGTTATCTCCTTGAAAGTTTACATAAACTAAACCATGTATATTTGAAACCATGTATATAAAAACTGTTCAAAATCATGCAACATACAAAAAATGTATCTATGCGAGTTTTTTTTTAACAACATAAATGCAGACTGGAATTATAAACATATTATATATATATATATTAGAACACACGACAACAATATGTATATATATGAAATAAATAAATAAATAAGATTGGTTACTAGCTTTATAATATAATATATATAATACTTATTTATAATATAAACTTACATCTATACACATTATATATTTTAAAACAAATACTTAAATCAATACATATAACCAAAATCGCATACTCTTAAAAATATATAAAAACAAAAACAAAAAAACAAAACAACTTAAAAATTCTTTATTCTGTAACAATAACTGCAAACATAAAACTATAAACAAAACAAACTATGAAATATTAAAACTGTAAACACAAAACTATGAAAGAAAGAAAAACAAAACTCATACTTATTAAAAATCTAAAACTGTATAGGCTTATATAACTAAATAAACTTTATATTATAAAATACTATATATACTTAAACCTGAGCATGTCGATACTATATGTATAAACCTTATTGTAAACAAAGATGTCGACTCAAGTTTTTTTTTTTTTTTTTATTCAGCAACCTATTTATAAATGTTATTCCAAAGGTCGGTTTTAATATATTAATATACACCTAAGTAAAAAATCTTAAACATATATAAAATCTTACTTAAATATCATCAATAACAGCAAATACCACCTTATTTTAATTCCGTATAAAATTTAAAATCAATAAATAACGTTCAACAATTAAATATATACAAATAAATAACAGCCTTTTAAAACTTACAAAAATATAGATATATGTATCTAAAATTTGAATCAATAGTTAAATCCCAAAACGTACTATATCCATAAAATTTGAAAAACCAAGTTTACACATATACGTATTATACATATATTATATTTTGGAACCAATATTGTATCAAAAAAAAACACATACATAAAAAAAAATCCAGGTAAATATAAAATTTACATTTTAAACCCAATACATACAATCAAAATTTTAACTCATAAAATAAAACACATGTATAGTTTCACTGTATTTATATAAATAAGATTTGAAACCAACAAACAAAACCAGAAAATTTGAAATTTTGTAAAGCTTATAAAGGTGAAATAAAAGAACTGAAGAAGAAAAAAAAATAAGAGAGGAGAAGGAGCCAAGCATAAAATCATGAAAAGCATATAAAGTAAAAAAATAAAAATAAAAGAGAGATGTCATACCTTCAGCACACGCAGGCAAGAAAGTGGAAGAAATTTTGTTGAGAAATGAATTTTGCGTGAGTTATATAGGTTTGATTAGCGAGGTAGCGTGAGAGAGAGAGAGCGGTGGAAAAATGAACAGGCTAGGCTTATAAACAGAGGATTCCTCTTTTTCTATTCTTTTTCTCTTTTTACCAGCATGGGCGAAAACATGAGAGAGGAGAAAAGAAGGTGAGAGGAGCTTGGTGGAGAGAGGATGCTTTGCTGTAGTTAAATTATGGAGGGGGAGAAGGAAAGAAATAAATAAAGGAGAGGAAGATAAGAGGAGAGGAAAGATAATTCACAAGCCAGTAAAAGAAAGAAATCACTAAATATTTTATAACAGAAGAAAAGGCGAACGTTCATGCCCGTGAATCTAGGAAATCAATTAAAGAAAAGAGAAAGCTATAAAGGCAAAAGGAACCGTTGAAAATTTAATAAATGCACGAATAAAATTTCCATATTTCGAAACTGATGGAAAGATTGAATGGACAGGGGAAAATAAAAGTAATAAATGAATGCGTAAATAACGTATAGAATTTTATACGTTTCCAACTTTTGAAATGGCATGGGATGAGCACAGCTGTACACTGATTGAAAAACTATTAATGCAATTTATTATTAGTGGCATGTTATACGTTTTTATATTTATTTATTTCCTAGATCTCAATTCATATCTGATTATACTATGCAGATTTATCTTTATTATTAAACGTTCAAAAAGAATAAAACGTATACAAATTTTCTTGATTTTCGAAACAAAATTAACGGCTAAAAGATGATGAAGGGACAAAATATAAGAAAGGGAAAGAGATGAATGCGTACAATTATTTATAAGAAAAGAGAGAGAAAAGAAAAACCCACAATTAAAAATGAATGAATGAACGCTGAAAGTCAGTCAGGAATATAGAAGGTACAATATGAAATAATGGTAATCACAACTACCTTTTTTAATGCAGACCTTAAATCAACCCTTAAAACATATACTTCATATATGTAGTTAAATATAGTATGTACTTCTCTTCTTCTTTGGTTCATATGATATATGAAACCCTTAACTATCATATTTATAGCTGACGACATATGTATAGATATACTAAATATGCACTTAAATAAACTGGAAATGGTGACACAAAAACCCAAAATCAAATATATATATATATATTTAACATGACTAGAAATCAAACTTCAGTAAAACTATATACTAGTATCAAGACTAACATATATATATATATAGCTATTATAACACATATAAATTAAATAAAACTTGGTATAAATACGCTTTACTATATATACACTTCAAATAGACCATCATACATATATAGTGGTTTTCCAAAATAACTATATATGGAACGTACTCAACATACTTAAAATTTACATACCTTGCTGAAAAGCAAAAGGAGACCGTAAATTTATTACCCACGCTATTGATATTTATACCCAATAGAAATGAACTATGCTACCAAATTTACATCAAACTTAACTTATATTATAGTATAAATAATAGTTTATAAAGTTTTTGTACTAGATCTTATAGGTATAACCACAACCAAACTTTAAAATATATGTACACAGCTCGTACTACAAATCATTAATATACATAACATATGTTTTTTTTTTCAAAATTTTATTATTAATAATTTCTCAAAATCCAATTCAATACGTTAAATACCAATTAAAAATCGCTAAAATTTTATGGGTCGTTACATTTAGAGAAGTGCTTGGGAGCAACACCATTGATCGTCACCGACCTTCTAGAAGATGATGATGATGAGTTTTGGACACATGTTGGAGCATACAAGCTATACATATCGATAATATCGTACACTGCAAAATATTTTTCTACTGCATCATTGCAAGCCTTGGTGGTATTTTCCTGACTAAAGTTGCAGTTCTTCTTTATGTCATTGTATACTTGGTCCGATATCACTGCATGATCCCATGTGCACTCTACCATCGCTGTTTGATCGGTGTCATCGTCCATCAGAGCATTTCCAATCTGAGATATAAGCAATCTTTTATTAATACATTTTCATAGGAGCAGTTTGCGAATTTTTCATAGGAGCAGTTTGCATTTCCAATCTGAGATTTGCAGCTTTATAAACAAAAAAAAATCAAAAGGAAAAAGTTCAAAACTTTTGGTTTGTGCAAATTTTAGATGATTTGGATGAGAAAAAACCAAAAATAATTTTAGTTATTATTACCGAAGGGAGTCCATGACACACATTGTAAAACAACCATAGCTATTGCGGTCGCCCTTGTTTCCTGACAAAGTTAACTTGTACCATGTTGTTGTAGTGTATGAACCAATTTTAGTAGACATACTTGAATCTCTTTCAACAATGATGACGTAACGATCTAGTTGAAAGTATTTTGACTCCTCAATTTCAGTTTTCCAATGTTGAACCACCGTCCGAGGTTGAGCAGCCTGATAGATTAATCAAAGACTCAAAATATTATATGGTTAATATGTAAACCAGAACATACTAAATTTGTAATTTTGTCTTGTACTTAAGCTCCAAATTGCCTCTGTATTGGAGGCAAGAAGGTCGGTGGCAACTAGCAGATGTCGACAGGCTGAAGACAAGAGGGGGGTCAGTGGCAACATCATTGGAAAATAAAGGTTGGAAATAGTACCATTTTTAGTACCTGAAACTACCAGCAATGCCAAATATTTGTGTTTCCATGTAGCTTGGCTCAATCATGAACATCGTATATTTCTGCTACTGTTGCCAAAAATGTACATTTATAACTTTTGAATCTTAGCTAGTTCATGCATTTTTACAGCAGATAAACATTAACAAACGGCTTAACTGAAGTCCACTAGATTCACAAAAAACAGTTCTATCAATAACATATAAATACGATGAAAAAAATACCTTTATCCAAGTGAGCTCCTTTGAAGTCTAGTACACCGCCTTCTCTCCAATCCTTTCAATCTAGTTCTAATCCTACATTACATAAATAACATTCCCATGAACGCTCACTACAAAAAAACCTCTTGCCATTTTCCTCACAGTGTTGACATAGAACGTCAGAAAAATTATATGGCGCCAGGTCCACAAAATCATGACTGCAATGGCTGCATCGCATCCACCTACTTGTACATTTTTTTTGGCTCTTTTCAACACCAACATCAGTCTATACCTTGTCTTGCGTATTTGCATACCTGCATAAAAAGTAATAGTGATTTAGATTATAAAAAGAAATAATAATTCTGAAATAAGTTGATCCATGGTAGAGCTAGTAGAGCTGATTCAAAATTGACAAAAATATTTGTACTTAGAATAAAATGTAATGAACTTAGAATAAGCAAGGTCCATCCCCAACGTCAGTAGAAAATGGTAGGTTGAACTGTCAGATGACAAAATCATTTTGAAACAATGGTATGCATATCCGGCTAGAAGTTTGTATACTGATGAGTAAATTAGATATTGAATTCACTATCCAATACACAACCAATCTATTATTTCATTTGGTGATGAGGGAGCATTACGACAATCTACTAACTGTAGAGTATTTTTGTCATATACCGTTGTTGAAGTAGATAAAAGAGGAGGCTTTGTGCATGTCAGCTTTGTTAGAAATATATCATAATAACCAAAATAAATATCAACAATTTAAAAACCTTCAAAACGCCTAATTTTATATGTTAGGGGAGAAAGTAGAGTGAAATTAATGGCCTTATGGATTTCTCCAATTTCGAACACCTATTTGCTCAATGTCCACTGTCAAAGTTGAGATTTAAAATATAGCTCAGTTGGTTGTCTAATCAACATTTGGATAAAAAAATTGTAATAACTAATGAAGCAGACTCAAATTGAGTACTTATTATATTTACAAATATGTATGTGCTTGCACGCACATTTTTTGTAAGCAATCCAAGCTAAATGTTTTCAGTATGAACATGATATATATATAAAACTTAGAAAACGCAATAGTAATAAATTTGGTTTTTAAATACATTTTTGGCAATAGAATGTGATGAGAATAAAAAGGACTTCTCATAAAATTAAACACCTAAACCAAAATTTTCTTTTAAAAAAATGGAAACAGTAATAATATAATAAACATTAAACCTGATCCAAAAGCTGTGCACCTACAATCATTTTATCCATTTACTTTCCTCTGTCATTACTTACCTCTGTCATTTCTTCCAAACCACACTGATCATCCACAAACCCCCCCGCCCAGTCAAGTAGCAAAACCCTGTGCACTGTGTTCACCATGGCAGCATACACCATCACTACTGCACAAAACTACTTTAACACTACATCACCTGATTGCTCACAAGCCACAGCAACTTCCTATCTTCACTGCCTTGCATAATGCCTTCACTTAAATCAGCTGCATCCTCTTCTATATTACTACCACTCCTTCAATCCATTCACCTATAATCATCAAGTTCTCCACATCAAACCTTCACCACCACTAACACTTCCACAAACTTCTGGCAACTGCACAACCAAGCTTACTTCCCACCACTTCATTCACTGTCATCCACAGCATCAACTGTCTTCACCATCAACTTCCATTGCCATACATTCGCCTTCACTCAACTATCTTCACAACATCCTTTCAACCTCTCTGTCACATCCCACTACCCATCATAACCACAACTTCATCCACTTCATATCTCCTCTTACTAAAACCGTCAGAAACCATAACCATATCATACAATAACTCCTCTCCTTTGCTATATAAACTCTCCTCCCCAAACCACCATCAAACATACATACCTGACCATTACCCTACATACCATCAGATTTCGCTGCCAACAAACTGACACATCACCACAACACAACCGACTGCTACATCCACTGCATAAGCATCCTCTCTGCAAAACTTCAACATTCAACAATTCTATCAGCTCCTTCATCACCATCATACTACACTCTACTTCAACTGACAACAAACACTTCACTGCCTTGCCATACATAACAACTACTTCACAACCTTCATATTACATGTACCCCTGACCAGCCATTGCTGCCTGCAAACCACTTCAAGCCATCAACACTCTACCATTTCAAACCACTCGCCCCTCTGAATCTCCTACTCTCTGCCATATATACATTCATTCCACTCTCCTGCATATTTTTTGTTGTGAAACAACCCATACATAAACAGATCACCCATCACCAATCGAAATCACAAATCAAAACATACATATTTTTTATTTCATGCATACGTAACCACCAATCGAAACACCGCCTTCCCCTGCACAACTCACCCAAACAACTCACAACACCATCAGCACCTCCATAATCAAAGTCACAAGCGAACAGATTCCACCCAAATCCGCCCGAACAGCCTCCAATCTGCAACCTTCAACAACCTAAAGTCGCAATTTCTCTGTTAATTTTTCTTTTTTTATTCTCAATTTGCTTTTTTATAAGAAATTGATTGAGAACAACGAAAAGGCAACTTTCGTATGAATACCTCGAGACGGAGAACAATGATTTGATTGAGAAATTGATTTACGCAATCCAAGGAGCGATTATGTTTCTGGGCGATTCAAGGAGCGTAGATTGGGATTTGGGTGAAAATGGACGAGAGTTAGGGCACGTGGGATGGACAATATTTCTTACGTACGCGGGAAAATATTTTCTTACGTACGCGCGATTAAGGAAGGGGGGTTCTGCGTGTATCGATTGTGTGAGATGTGAAAAAGGGAGGGGTGAATTTTTTTTGGTAAATTTGGAACGACCTATGGCCATTCCAAAATTGCCACGGTCAAAAACCATGCTAAATTGTTTTACCACAGCTCTGAACCGTGGTAAAATTGCCACGGTCTTAAGACCGTGGCAATTTTTCCGCCTTTGGGTGTGGAAAAATTGGTTGTATGGTGTAGTGTTAGTTTGATTAGAGGGCTTTTAATATGCTATATTTTTCTTATTTAATTCTCATTTCATTTCTTATTTCTTTCTTTAGTTGATCATGGATCCCAATGATCTGATTGCCCCTTTGGTTAGGGTTCTTCCCTTTTTAATAGCTTAATTTAAGTCATTCATGACGTTAAAACAATTGAGGGTTCCAATCTCCTTTGGTTGCATCCATTTCCCCTAGAGGGGTTCATTTCTTTGACATCTGACAATGTTAGGTGCGAGCTCTACCTTCCTCTTCGCCCTTTTATTAAAGAATGGTTGACCACTATAGGTTTATCCTTCATTCAATTATCTTCTATATATTATTATCTACTGGTTTGTACTTTTATTCTGCATGTTGAGCATTTGGCCTTGCTAAACCACCAAGAATTATTTTTCTTATATTCCATTCACACGAACCTTGCTGAAGGCTATGATGGCTTTTGTTTTTATTCATGCTACAAGTTTGCTTTTCTCTTACTTTCCTCATAAGACCCAGAGAAGGGCATACCAATTTTTCTTTGTTTCTAATGAAGATGGTTACCTCCCACCTTCTAGGAGCCTGAAACAACTTTCTCTTATCATTTTTTTTCTTTTTGCTTCATATTAATATTGATTTTCCATCTTCTCTTTTTCCTCTAGTTGTTCATCCTAAGTTCGATTATATTAAGCAAGGCATATCTAATGGGTATAGAAATTCTATGCAAAACCTTTCCAATGAACTTCGTGTGGGTTCATCGTTATTTAATGAACCTTTATTACGCAAACGTGGCTTCCACTTCGTTATTGTCATTTCTTACATTCCATTTTTGTGTCCTCAGCAACAGGTTAAAGGTGTTTCTACCTTTTCTGATTTCAGAAAATCAGAGTGCTTTTGTTCCTGGCAGGTTGATATATGAAAATTCTATGCTAGCTCATGAGATGGTTAGAAATTTCAATACTAAAAATGGAGAAAATATGTGCCTCAAAATAGACTTACAGAAGGCATATGATAAAGTAAATAGACAATTCATATACCACATGATGCTGAGTTTGGGTTTCCCCACTAAATTTTGTGATCTGATATATGAATGTGTTAGCACCCCTACTTTTTCTATCTTAATTCAAGGGAAACCAGTGGGTTTTTTCAACAGTAATAGGGGTATTCGTCAAGGTGACCCTTTATCACCCTATCTCTTCACTATAGTAATGGAATATTTTTCCATTCTGACAGAGATAGAAATGATAAAAGGTTAGATTTATCCTATTAACAGAGTTCAGCCTACTATTTCTCATCTTATATATGCAGATGATCTGATGATATTTACAAAAGCAAATGAGCAAAATGGCTATGCTATATATCAAATTCTCATGAAATTGCATAAGTATGCAGGTTTGCAGATGAATGAGCTTAAAAGTAAAGCATATTTTAGCAAAGGCAGTAGGCATAAAATTGATATGTTAAACATTCTGCATGTTTCTGAGGGTGAGCTTCCTATTAAATATTTAGGCTTACCTCTTTCAGTTAATCAAATTAAAGATAGGGACTGCTCTATACTTATTGAAAAAATTCAAGATAGAATGGAGACTTGGTCTTGTAAGCTCCTTTCAATAGCTGGAAGAATGGAGCTGATTAAAACTGTTGTCTATGCCATTATTTTATATTGGCTCCAAACTTTTAATATTCCTATTCATCAATTAAAAAATTAGAAAGCAGATGTGCTGATTTCCTGTGGAAAGGGGGGTATCATAAAATCAGCTGGGATAATGTTTACAAACCCAAATCTGAAGGGGGGTTGGGTATAAGAAATATTAATGATTTAAGTACTACATGTCATTTAAAAATGTTTTGGAGATTCTTGAGTACTGACTCTTTATGGTCTAAATGGATGAAAGGCAAGTATCTCAAAAAAGGCAATTTTTGGAACATTTTACCTAAAGATAACCAATCTAATGCTTGGCAACAGATTTTAAAATGTAGAAGCATTGGTAAACCTCTTTTACAAAGGATTTTTAAATCAGGTTATGACACTAATTTTTGGTTTGACCCTTGGTTTCAGCATGATTCTTTTGTCAATAGAATTGGTTGGGACAATTTAGTTATTTTTGGTGATACTAATGTTAATGTTTCTATGATTATTAAAGATAATAGTTGGCATCCCCTTTTGCATCCCATTACCAATCCTCATAGTAAAATTATCAGAAATATTCCTATTGACCCAGATGCAGAAAATGACTATTGGGAATGGATTGCTAGCAGTAAAGGGAAGTTTTCTTTCAATAAAACTTGGAAGTATATTAGAAATAAGCAGATTGCTGTTGATTGGTATCAGTGCATATGGAACAAAGTGAACAATCCCAAAATGGCAATTTGTTCATACTTTGCTATGAACAACGGATTGCCTACTTGGGACAAAATCAAAAAACGCGACAAAAATTCTAAATCACTTTGTTCTTTATGCAACAGTGAAGATGAAAATATTAATCATCTATTTTTTGAATGTAGATACTCCTACTATATCTGGAATCTCATTCAAACAAATCTGAATATTAAGAACAATGGGCATATGGATCTAAAACAGGCAGTGCAGCATATCAATAGTAATTTTAGAGGTAGTTCGTTAGAGAAAGATTTTGCTACTATTCTTCTAACTACTGCAATTTATCACATCTGGAAAGAAAGAAACAATCGCATTCACAATAATGCTAAGCTTACTAAAGAGCAAAGATGGCTTAGAATTGAATCGGATAGCAGAATTATTCTTCGCAAATCAAAGAAAAAAGTTAAAAGTCAAACCAAATACTCCATTTTTACTGAGCAGTGGAATAGAGAAGCGGGCAACAAGCATTTGGAATGCTATCTGCAGAACTCGAGAGACAATTCTTACAATTTGGAGCTTCAGCAGAATAATTTCGACAAAGCTGATAACTTTCGCTCTGCCAAAGCTCAAAATACAATTTCCAGTAATGATTTTCCATTACTTGGCTATTGCGAGCTCAGATCTGACTTCAACAACATAAATCGTGACAGCGTTATGGATGAGAATAGAAATGACTTCAGGAATACTCTGTCTTTTTGGGAAAGAGGGGAGAAGAGCGGTGCCAAAGAGTATGGGTGAAGCGTTTAAGCTTCCGCCATTTGATAGTTTGTGTGTTTTCTAGGGTTTCGATTAGTGTCGGCGGAAACCCTACTTTGTGTTTTATGAGTTTGTTTGGGTGTGATACCCTGTTTTATTTTATTTCTCTGTATTGGGCCTTGGGCCTTGTATCATTCTTCAAAAAAAAAAAACATCCCAGGGTTAATGCTTTACCCCTTCCCTTTTCAAGACCCTATTAATGCAGTGCCTTTCCCTACAGTGCCTATTACTGTCGTTTTCCTTTCGTGCACTTCTTGCCCTTGCTGCTGGGAAGTGCCATCTCAGACCTTGCTAAACATACGGGACAATTTACGTTGGTGACATTTCCCTATTCTTTCTTCCACCCTTAACTCCTTTAGCTCCTTCCCTAGCTTTATAGGTGCCTACTACGTAGGTTTTTCATCTATGGATTACTTGGTTTTTCATCTTTTTGTTTACTACTATCCTTCATTTTTTACATGTTTTTTATTTTCTTTAAGGGAGCCACCTTGGTCTTAGAACTGAATGGGTGTGTTGAATCATCTAAGTCGTGTTAAATAATGCTTAGATAGAGGTCACCAAGTTAAAGTGGGAGCTTACCTTGGCTAAACTTGAGCTCGAGGTAAGGGACAAGAGATAATATGATTACAAATTCTGATTGACGGAAGTAAATTAGAAAGCCAAGGAGGTAAAGTGGAAGTTTAAAGAGAAGGGCGAGAAAGCAGCAGAGGTTTGTTGGAAAGGCTGTGTAGGATGTTGCTAGGTTAAACAAGAAGGTGGACGGAGAAGAACATGGCCAAAGTAGTCAAGAATGCATACTACACTGCTATCAATGTTTTATGTCTAATTTATGCTTAAGTAAAGAGGCAATTCTTCACCGATCACCTTGATGATGTGGAGGCTAAGGTGCACTTAGACTTCTTGGATAATTCTATGTTGATAGACTACTTTGAACCATTGTCTCTCTTTATGGTCATGGGAGCATAGTGAATTACAACTCCTTCAGCATCCGTTCAAGACTTATGGGAAAACCCTAGCTTAGAAGACATATCTAATGCTGTGCATGAAAGTAAGATGAATCCCACTCTTAAAACGACACTTAACTGCCCAGACAATGTAACTAATCAACCTTAGCTTAATTACCTTACTACCTAGGTTTTTATCACTATTTACTTTTTGATAGCTTTTTCACTAGAACGTAGGTTGTTCTTCTTAAGTTATGAAAAATTTACATGTCGTTTGTAATCAATGCCACTTTTATTTGAGCTTGTTCTTAATTTATTTGTTGTTATTAATTTCTTATGTTTTAGTTCATTTATGCTAAAATTTGCTTGAAAAGCTACACCTTCTCTTTCAGATAAAAAATCTTGATGTTAACAATTAGCCATCCTGTTGTCACATAAAGGTAACTCCTTTATTAAACACTAAAAGCAAAGTATGAATTGCATGGGGAAGCGAATTGTAAAGAGGTTTAAGACTACTGCCGCAATTGTCTGTAAGCGAGAAAAGGAATCAGACTAAACATTTATGCAGCCGTGGAGGAGACTAAGGTGCTCCTAGCTTAAGTAGCCAAAGCGGTTCAAGACAAAGAAGTGTTAATTGACCTATTTTTTCATGGGTGGCCAGCTGCCTTGGAGGATAAGTCTCTTCCCTTATATAGCCCTCACTTGGAATGGTTTAAGGATAAGCTTAGCCGCATGAAGGGGTGGTCTGTCCGTAGTATATAAATAAAGATGAATGAAGTACCACTCTCTATTTTTTTTATTTAAATAAACAGAGTCATGTTTCTTTATTCTGGACATCTCATCACTTCATGAATCATGTGAGCCTTCCAATGCTCCTTAGTCTTCTTTTACCCTGCCAACAGTCACCTAGTTCTAGCTAATGCTTCTAAGCCCAGTGAGGACGTAGTTGATGAGTTGGAGGAAATTGATAATGAATTTATTAGGGACGAGTTGATAAAGAAAGGATGCAAGTAAATATTAAGAATTCTTTTCATAAGTGGGAGGAGGCTAAAAAAGCTATAGAATGTTAACACGCGTATATAATTATTCAGCGTAAGGAGTAGAGTACTGCAAAGCGGGAGACAACAAAACTATAAAAGGAACTATAGACTGCGATGACATGCATTTCTAAGTTAGAGAAGATTCTAAAGGAGGAAAAAAGTCTATATGCTGTAACTTACGAGGATGAAATAATAGGATTAAAGCATATAACCTTCGAATGGAAGAAAGAAGTGCTAGACAATTATCAATTCAAATTTTGTGAAATAAAGGCCACCTATAAGAGCACATCAAAAAGACCGGGTGTGGAGGAATTGTGTAGGTGTAATTAACTACATATAAACTATATGGTGGCTTTTCCAAAAAGACTAAGAAAACAAAGGCAAACGTCTTGGATGATTTGGACCGGGTGAGACGTATTTCTATTCGAGGCATAAATGAATTTTTAAGGACCGAGGTTTGAACTCTCCCCAACCAGCGTAGTATTTGTCTTTGGTTACTACATATCCCGTTCTTTTACACCCCCATTTCTAGTTTGGATCAAACTACCTTGGTCGAGAGGCTTCACTAGGAGAAAGTTAGGCGTGTTATGGATGAAATACTGGTATTATGCACAGTTGACGTTTTCTACCATTTTTTGCTTAATCTTTGTTGTGCCAAAAAATGATATAACACCCCAGATGCTGATAAAGATAAATTAGTCTTTTACTTTAGCATATGTAGACACATAATCGAATATTATCAATCAATGGTGTCATTAAAAGCACCAAGGTCCAACTTGTCATTATGAGACCAAGTGTATGATAGAATCATTAATAAAGATAAAAATATGTCTTCGAGAGAACGCTTGTGCTCATTTCCCTTTCATTACCCGTTAGGCTCAACATCCCAAAGGGGACTCGACATCCTCAATAGAAATTAGCATGGTGATGTCACATTTTTCTTTAAGAATTTTTAGATAAGTCCTTCTCGTAAAGACTTATGTCACATCATAGATCGGATAAAAAAGTAGAAAATATGGTAGGTTGGGGGCGTGATCTATCATGCGTGATAATAGAGCAAATTCCCTTTTTGTTCTTAAGTTCAAAAATTATTATGCTCGTATAATCATACACATATAGGTTTGCCGCTGATTAAAACTTGACAAGGTTGATCATGTGGAGGCCATACTTTTGTTATTATGGATAGATCGTTGACAATGGTCATGTCAATCTTTGACCTTTATGACATGTTTATCTCAGTTCAAAACTTGACAAGGTTGTTCATACCGAGTTTCAAACTCGGTGAGTCTATATATTTGCCAGCCCAATTTGATAATGATCAATGAAATCATAGCCGAAGTCCAAATGCTAATTCAAGCTCTTAATGTTATTGATTGAATGTGATTACAGTCAAATACAACTTTCCCTAATTTGATTTAAGGTACTCTGGTACATAATTTTAGCACAAGAGAGAGAAATGAAGAATTGACCCCAAAATGAAGACCCTTGGGTCCATATTTATAGAGTTTGGCAGGTGATGAGCCTTAGCATCCATAAATATCAATGTCTTCATCATCATAAAGTTTTGATGATGGCAGTTTTATCGTACTCGATATTGATGGTGTTGTCGCATTCCAGGGCTCATGTTCTTGTTTCTCGGTATCAGACTTGTGTCATCAATGCTCGACGCCTCTCTTTTCTAATAAACTTGGATGTCAATGATGCACAACATCGAGGTTATTGATCAATCTTGACAACAAAAGTTGTCGACGTTGCTCATATAAGATTATGATTATGAATGTTTCCTAGCCCTCCTTGACGTCTATAGCTTTTGATTCTCGGCATCGACATGAAATAGCCTATTTTGAAGAAGCTCGACATCATTGAATAGGAGTGGCATGGTTCTTTTTGCAACCATTTTGTGTTTTCTCGATCCCAAAAAGACTTTGACATCGATGTTCGTCTTTGCATCCGAAGCCTCGACCTCGACATGATCCCTATTTTTGAACCTTGCACCCTTAATCTTGGCATTGATTCCTTGGCTCATACCCCTATGAAAATTATTGGGATAACATTCTCCCCCCCCCCAAATATAAGAGAAACTTTTTACCCTTTAGGGTAAAATCCAAAATTCCTTTGAGTTGTCAAATCCTCTATGAGATATCTTGTAAAACAAGAAGGCAAAGATATATCGAATATCAATTCTCCTTTTGAATTTAAATAAGTTATACTTGCATTCATTGCTTATGTGAATTAAAATTATAATTCTATTATAAGAGAAAGAGCGGCAATAATAATAATTTTTCGAATGGATGCCCTAAAGATCATCTGGTAATATCATAGGAGGGAGCATTAAATTTTTTTTCCTAGTTGAAGTCTATAATCTTATCTAATAATAGGAGACTAGAAATTCATACCTTATAAGAAAAAGATCAGAAATCTATATGATAATTATATAGTGGAATACCCGAATCCATCTGATAACAATTAGAAATCCAGAAATCCCCCTTTGCAAATGATAATAAAGAATTCCGATAATTAATATTGGCAATAATAGAAGAAGAGTAAAACTCTATTTGTTAATAATATGGGGAAGACCAGAAACCCCTGTCTAGGGATAATAACAATTGGAAACCAAAAGTTTATATCTGTAGATATAGAAGAAGTCCAGAAACTCTTATTTGGTGATAGCAATAGAAGTCTAGAAATCCTTATCTTGAAATAATTATGCAGAAGGTCAGATCCCCTTCTAATAATAATAATAAAAGTCCAGAAATCAATATTTGGAAATAATAACAGAAGACCAAGAATCCATATCTTTTAATAGTTAGAGAAGACCAGAAATCCATATCTGGTAATAATAGAAGTCAAGAAATCATCGTTTGGAAATAATAGCAGAAAACATGAAATCCATATCTAGTAATAATTAGAGAAGACCAGAAATCCACAGCTGGTAATAATAGAAGTCCATAAATCATCATCTGGAAATAGTAATAGAAGTCCATAAATCATCATTTAGGAATAATAATAGAAGACCAGAATCTCATCTGGTAATAATAGAAGTCCCTTATTCTATGCCACCCTCCAGGCTTTAGTTTTCTTAATCCTTTGTGTACGCCACTCTTTGGGCTTCAGATGTTTTTAGCACTTTGTATGTGCCACTCTTTGGGCTTTTGATGTTTTCAATCCTTTGTATGTTCCACTCTTTGGGATTCGGATGTTGTTAATCCTTTGTGTGTGAGCTCTTTTGGTTTCGGATGTTGTTAATCCTTTCTGTTTATCGCTCTTCAGGCTTGAACGTCTTAGTCCGTTGCTTTGACCCCATATCACCATCTTATGCGATGAATCAGGTTGTCCAATGGGTTTGGTTAGCTTTTATCAAGAAGGACTAATGGCTTAACTAACCTCCCTCTTGCAGGTGCTTCAAACATGCGTTATAGGCGAGAATGAATGTTGGTTTAGTGCTTTGGCCAGGCCATTGTTAGGTGAGACCAAAGGCTTACACTGTCCTCCCTCTAGAAGGTGCTTAAGACAGGCCTTATATGTGGGAATAGAGGATGGTCGGCACTTTGAACCAGCTCTTTTTAGGCGATGTCAAAGGCTTACTCCATCCTCCCTCTAGGAGGTGCCTTGATATGGCCATGTAGGGGGCCTCCATGGCTTGCAAATGCTTTAACTTGGCCATTTCTGGCATGACTAAAGGCTTACTCTGACCTCCCTCTAGGAGACTCTTTGACCTGGCCACCTTGGCGTGGTTAAAGGCTTTCTACCATCTTAAGTAGTTCCATTGGTTAAGGAGAATTCTACTCCTGACCATGTAGATACAATCTACATACTTGAGAATCTGATCTTTATTCATCCATTGTTGGGAAATAGGGTTGTAAATGTTATGTGTTCCATGTTCGAGGACTATGTCGCCATCTGGTCGACATAATTATTAATCTCCTAGTGGAATCACTTTGTGTATAACTATGAGATCTTCCTAGTTGGGTCCAAGCGGTCCATCTACTAGATTTTTGGTGTTTTCCATCACTCTATAGAGTATTAAATCCCTTTTCTGGAATGATCTTGTCCTTACTTTCAAATTGTAGGATTTGGTCACCTCCTCTGATACTCAATAGTTTGCATGGTCGCTTCATCCCTTAATTCATGGATTAAGTCTAAAGATTTTTTTCTCCAACTCTTGGTTTGGGGCAAATGCATATGCGATTCTTCAATGTGAAGGTATTTTGACTTCAATTGGAAGCATTGCCTGACATCCAAATGTTAAGGAGTATGGAGTATGATCCGTTGCAGTTTTAGCAGATGTTCTACACACCCATAATACAAGTGCTAGTTCTTTTACCCAATTTACTTTGGCTTTGTTTAACCACTTCTTAGGAATAGTTTTATTAGCTACTTCGATGGCTCCATTAGTCATTAGATGTGCTTTAGAAGAGAACTCTTGATTTCGCTTTTATTACAAAATCGAGCGAATTCCTCACTTTCAAACTGTGTTTCATTGTCAGATATGACCTTGTATAGAATCCCAAATCCAGCGACAATATTCTTAACTACAAATTTGAGCTCCTTTCCTGAGGTGATATTTGGAAGTGGTTCCTCTTCCACCCACTTAGTAAAGTAATCAATGGAGACCGCCTCATATTTGGTTCCTCCTTTGGATATTGGCAAAGGTTAGATCAAATCGATTCCCCATACATCAAATGGCCATGGGCTTGAGATCCTAGTTAATCTACTTAACGGCAAGTGAGGAACTTTTGAATACTTCTATCACCTTTGGTGGCTCTTTACGTAGTTGCTAGCTTGATTGGTCATTTGGGGCCAATAAAAGCCTTGTCTCATGATTTTCTTGGCTAGTGTAATCGCATTGGAGTGATCTCCACAAGATCCTTCATACGCCTCTCTTAATAATCTTAATCCATTCTCTGGACTTACACATCTTAAATAAGGAGGAGCACATCTTTTCTTGTAAAGTACCCCATTTATCATAGAGAAAGTTGGGGCTTGATGTCTGACCCTTCTTGCATCTAATTTATCAACTGATGGCATTCCATTAACACGGTATTCCATAATTGGGTCATCCAGTTATCCTTATATCGATTATCCATTTCTAGGTGAACAATTCTATCTTGAGGAGCTTCGACTTTGGCTTCTCTTTCCTTGCTTTTATATGCTAAGTCTTGTGGTTTGTACTATAAATTCCTTTCCTGATTTGGGCCCTTTTTCTTTGATACTGGGGTTTGGCTGAAAGCCCACCCGCACCATTTGAGTTTTTGGTTCTCCTCCTGAACTAGCCAACTTCGCAAATGAATCATCTTGGGAATTATTCCCTCTTGGGACTTGATGTATAGAGAAATCTTCAAATTGGTTTACCATCTTCAATACTTTCTTCGTATATAAGATCAATTTAGCATCCTTGGTATGATATGTCTGATAAGAGTCACTAAAGACTTTAATTCTTGGGATCTTTAGTTGCAAAGCCAAAGTAAGCCCTGCCACCATTGATTCATATTCCGCTACATTGTTCCGCTCATTTGATTCTTCATCGCAAATAACTGCCATTTGGGCTTTAGATCTTTTCTTTTTCTGACTGTTCTTTGAAAAACTTGTGCATTCGTTAACAAAATCAGTTAGAGCCTATCCTTTGATCGCTTCTCGAGGTAAAAATTCAACATCATACTGGCTAAGCTCTATTCTCCACTTCACTAATCTCCTTGAAATTTCTGGTTTACTAAAGACATGCTTTAGTGGAAAATTGTTTAGCACTTTGATTATATGCGCTTGGAAGTAAGCTCTTAATTTCTGTACCATAAGTATCAAGCAATAGGCTAGCTTTTCTATGATCGAATATCTGGCCTCTGTATCTTTTAGTCTTCTACTCACATAATATATAGGAAGTTGAGTTCCGTTTTCTTCCCTCATCAACACCGAATAACCGTAGGTTTTGAGATGGCCAATTATAGATAAACATTTTCTCCTTCTATGGGAATGGATTATATTGGTGGCTTCTCAAGATGGTTTTTAAATTCTTTGAAAGCTTTCTGTCAATCTTCTCCCCATTCGATATTTTTCCTCTTTTTAATTACATATAAGAATAGGGTACATTTATCAGTGGCTTTAGAGATAAATCTATTCAACGGTGCAATGGTGCCACCCTTCCATTTAAACTCATTACATCTTTACTTGATTTCAGCTCCGCCATGTCTTTTAAAGCTTGGATATGAATTAGGTTGGCCTCAATACCTTATGCGCTGATGATGTATCCTAAGAACTTTCTTGATTGCACCCAGAAAGAGCACTTTCGTAGATTAAGCTTTGTTTGATGCTTTTGCAACACCCTAAACATTTCTTCAATGTCTTTTAAATGGTCGCCTTTTTCATAAGATTTCACGAACATGTCATCTACGTACACTTCCATATTTCGACCGATTTGTTCTTTGAACATCCTATTTACCAATCTCTAGTAGGTAGCACCTGCACTCTTCAAGCCAAAAGGTATCACCTTGTAATAGTAAGTTCCCAAGTCTGTAATGAAGTTTGAATCTTCTTCATTCGGTTTGAACATAGGAATTTGATTATAACCCAAGTAAGCATCCATGAAAGACATAAGTTTATGCCTACTGGTTGCATCAACTAGTCGATCTATTCTTAGTAATGGGTAACTATCTTTTGGGCATGCTTTGTTTAGGTCGATGTAGTCAATACAAGTCCTCCATTTTCCATTCGATTTTTTTACTAATATAGGCTCACTAACCATCTTTGATAGAACACTTCCCTAATAAACTCATTCTCAAGTAAATTCTTGACTTCTTCGTTCAAAGTTTCATATCAAATTTTGTAGAATTACCTCTTGTTTTGCCAAAGGGGGGTTATACTTGAATCAATGTTCAAAGCACGGCATATAACCGTTGGATCAATCCCAACCATACCTAAATGAGTCCACACAAATACTTCTTTACTAGTTTGAAGAAACTGAATTAATTCTTCCTTAAGATTGCTTTTTAACTCCCTTATAATGTTGACTATTTTTGTTGGATCGGTTGAATCTATACATACCTCCTCAAGGTCCTCTATAGGCTTTATCCTTTTCGTTTTTCCTTGACTGTCTAACTAAAAGACTATCTCCCCATTTTTTTTAGTTCTTCTTCCAGTAGGTTAGCATCCGCTTCCTTTCGTTTTCTTTTAGAAGAGTTATAGTTTTTAAGCATATGCTTAATTATTCTATTGGGTCTGCTTTCACTTTGGATGTTAGATGTAGAAATGCTTCATCCAAAGGCTGAAAATAGTAGATGAATAGTAGTAAGAAGAGTGTTCTCGTTTACATGTTCCAGAGTAGGAAAATACATTTCACGAGAGTTGAGCTGCTCCCCCTTTATAGTTCCCAACCACTTTTTTTCACGAACTTCCCCGTTAAGTATTTAGGTGAGACGAATGCATCGACTTCGTCCAAGGCTGGGCGCCTAAAGAAAGCATTATAATGTGAAGGCTAATCAATGATCACGAATAGCGTCTCAAAAGTTCGACAGCGTGGTGGCATCCCTATTTGAACCAATAGTTTCAACTGTCCTACTGGTGTTGATCCTTTATTATTAATTCCAAAGACAGGTTCAAGGTTTGGCTCCAGCACGTCCTCTAGGATTCCCATTCAATGAATAGTGTGTTTAATGATCACACTAATAGTACTTCCAGTGTCTACAAGAATCGTTATAACTATGGAGAGTCCAATCTGAGCACTGATCATAAGAGGGTCGTTATGAGAATATCGGACTACCTTTAGCTCTTGCGGAGTAATGACAAGATTAGGAATATGGATATTGAATCGAAGGTTCTTGAGTAGTGGCTCCTCTCGAATAGAAAATACTCCTTTCGCTTCTCTAATGTATCTATTCCGTGCGCCTCTGCTGCTTTCGGCCAAATGTGGTCCTTCATGGAACACATCCATACCGTTGAGAGGTGGACTAAAATTTAACTGATCTTCATCTTCTAAGATGTCCATAGCATTTCTAAAGAGTTTTTGTTCACCGTTATCTATGTGAGCCACCTTTTGTCCCTTATAAATGAACTCCTTCAAGAGTCCTTCATGGACTAGCTTTTGAATAATGCCTGCTAACATGCGGCATTCATTCGTCTTATGGCTGTTCGCCTTATGTTAGGTGAAGTAGTCACATCCCTTTTTCCTTTCTGGATAAGTTTTGGCTTTGAATGAGACTAAAAAATTAACCTTCACCTTTGTCTTTGCATAGATATAGGACAATGGTTTATTCAAGGCAATATAATTGGTGTTCGAATTATCCTCCCATCTCGACCTCTTATGACTACAGTCTAAGCCAGCATTTTCGGTCTCTCTCTTGGTATGATTCTTTTTCCTAGCATGATACAGCTCGTCCATTCAAATAAACTTGTCTTCTTGAAAGTGAAAGTCTTGGAGATCTTTGCATCCAGAGTTCCTTCTAAAATAAGGTATGTGCGATCAATCCTAAATGCATTGATATCAGCTTATCTCTGTCGTTCATTCTTTAGCTTTTAAGGCCTCCACATTGAACCTTTTGAGGTAATCGTCTAACAGCTCTCCTTGGTTTTGTTTTATGTTGACTAGCACCGTGTAATCTATAATCAGGTCTGTTAACCCAAAAAATGGATCAACGCCCTAGTTTGGGCGTGAAAGTACTAGCCCTGCTCTCATAGAGCAATAATATAGATAATATATATATAGATAAAAGAAGTAGAGGAAGAAGACAAGAAGATTTTTATAGTGGTTTGGCTGTTAATGAAGCCTATGTCCACTTTATAGTTTTTATTATAGATTGATTGCTATTACAAGGTGTATTTGATTATAAAGCTCTTGATTATCCTTCACTATATTGAATCCCCAAAGATAGAATCCACTGGAGAATTACAGTAAACTCCTTTGGAGATTTTTGTGAGGGAGGTGAAGAGTGAAGAAGGCTTCCAGCAGAGTTTCAAACACCAGTTCAAAGGATCCCCTTTATGCTTCAGGTCGAAGAGCATTTATAGAGGTTGGAGAGTTACTGGGCCAAGCCCATTTGCCAAAATGTTGCACATGACCACATGAAGGCACACTGCAAATTGTATCAGGAACCGTGCTAGACCTATGAATCGCTAGTGATCCATAAACTGTGGATCACTGGCGATAGATTAGGCTAGAAAGCGATCCGATGCCTTCGTGCATTCCCCTAGCTTTGTTGTAGTAGCGAACTATTAAAAATGTATGGATCATGGGCGATCCATATACTTACCTAATTTTTTGGTCTTCGTCTTCTGGATCATGATGCAGGAAGATATATGGGTTCATGAGCAAAAGCTATGGATCGTTGCCAATCCGTGTCCTTGGCATTTTTTTGCTTTCTTCTGGCTTCTTCTTGGCCTGTTGTTCTGGACCTTTTGGTTGATTCTCGGTTTGTTCTGACTCAAGGTAGATGTTTTGACTTCCTTTGACCTGACTTCCTTTAGCTTATGTTAGGTCAAAAAGTCAGATAACAATTGCTCCCCAGAGTATGCCTTTGTTGAAAACAAGGCGTGCTATGGAAGTAACTTCTTTTAAGTTTTCATTTTGTGAAATCTAGTTGATCGTGTTGAGGTTACTATGCAAATTTGGCTTTGACAATTGAATTTTCGATGTGAATCATCAGAGTCCACCTCAAGATGTTGTTCTTAATTGACAGACTTCTAACAGTTGTTCATTTTTTGATTTTAATCTAAATATCAATTCCTAATGTTGACGATGTAATCTTTGCTCTGTAGTTTATGCAATGGTTTAGGTCGGTAAGTGGGTGCATGATGTAGGTTTGGAGTTTTCCTATATAGTTTTAATTCGACTAACAGTGAAGCTAAGTTTCGTCTCAAACGATTGTACGCCGTTCCAGAGCGAAATCTCGCTCTTTGTCTTTAGCTTTTTCTTCTCAAGAATTTGGTTAAGTTCCCATCGATGTTTTTGAATTCCAATGCGACAATTTATTTCAAAATCGGATATAGTGGATGATTCAATCATATCGTTCTTTCCATCTCTGTATTCCAATAATCCAGGAAAGAAAAGCTTCCCGCATCGCTTCGGACAGTTGATCGATAACGGGTAAGTATGGAAGAGATAATTTCATAGGACGATATGGATTGTTTTTCAAATGTAAACAAGCTATCTACACTAGATTATTTATTTGCAGTATTCGAGATACTGGACTCTTCTTATGTAGATAACACGCCGCATATGCCCTGGTCAACGCTCAAAACCCAACTGGTCAATATAGGCCGACTTCCTTTGGATCCCAGCGTTGGTTATATGTGTGTATTATTTAAAGTAAAACATATCCGATAGAGTTGAATGCCAAGTTTTGCTATTGAAAATGATTTTTCGGCCATCTAGTATTTAGTCTGGCGGAGGTATTTCCACTCCTCCAGAAGCTGGGTCCTTTGCAACTTAGGCTTCGCTTATTATTCTTATCATATTGAGATGATTGTTTACAGTTAAATTATGAGGCATAGTTTCAGCTCTTAGAAACTTAGAAACTAGCACATGAGTTGTTCGATTGCGATCATCCTTCCTTTGCTTTTTTCGAAATTCAATTCACAACAGCCTCTGTCTCTAGGGACAATTGGTTTAACTGCTCGATTCCAAGCACTGCTTCAGTTTGAGTTCATTTCAACAAAGTGTTGGTGTATTTGCCCTAGTCCGTACGGTTGATTTCTCTGAATACTAAGTCTACATGTTTTCGGGAAACCGGGCCTCCTGGCAATACATTCGATTACCTCAGTTTGATTGACATGGTTCCTCCTATCTTTAGGACTTTGTTGCTTGATTCCAAGCTTTGACTTTTTCGGTGATGTCTGTTTCCTGACAGTATTTGAATTCCTCCAAGTCCAGTGTTGAGACCCAAATTATGTATCTGTTTCTATCTCTAGAAACTCGTGCGTAGATGAGTCAACTCTATGGATTATTCCTTGATGTTATAAATCTTCAAATCGCATGAAGGCTAGAAGGTAGGGCTAAAGATTCAATCAAACTCTTGCTTCTGTTTTCGAAAGTCGATCTATCAACAGTTCCCTTCTAGGGCTTTCTTTCTAGCATCACCTAACTTTGGGTAATGGCATATTCCTGCAAGTTGGGACCAAATGGCCTAGTTATGCCATAAGTAGTCCATCGATCCTTCTCATCATCGCCAAACTATGAGCAAAGGTTGATTCCTAAACGTTAAATTCTTCATTTCCCATGTTCGCGATTTTGTAGCCAGAATGCTCTGTTCTGCGATACAGAGCCATTATCTAACCAACCTCGCGGTTATTTATATTTGGACTTTGCAACATTTCTTTCGTTCAAGTATTTGTGTGTCTATCCCTGCTCGAGGGACTAGCTATTTCGAATGCCTGTATTTGGGTGATTGTGATAGATAGAGAGGTTTTGGGACACATGATTCGATTGCCCCTGGTCTGGCCCTCAATCCTATTCTAGGATTGCGGAAGTTTGGTGGTTTCATTCCCGACCTTCCATGATTTTCACTACATGTCCTTAGTTATGCATGTTTTACTTGATTGCTGTCGTCATAGAAGTTCCTTTTATACACTAATTCCTGTCTTCGGGAATTGATAACCTAGCTGCTTGGTTCCAAGCAATATTTCCTCGAGCCTGCTATCTTTTGGCTATAATTAAATTCTTTCTAAGTTGAATTTTGAAAATTCGATTGTCCACCAGCTTTCATCCTTAGAAATTATCACACTAGCAATTCAATCCTAGGATTTTCTTTCTGTGTAGTTTTATTCCCACGTAGTGGCTGATTGCTGCAATGTCCGGTTGAACCGTCTGATTGACCTATGAAAGGTTATGCCTCCCTGTCGTTGCCTATATTTAGGCAACAGTAATTTTCCAAAAACAAAGGTAGAACTCAATCAAGAACCAACTCTATCTCTACAAGTTAGTGCATTGATGGTTCATTATGGTCAGTGTTTGTCACTAACCCTACAGATTAAAGTTTTCATGATGTTACTGGGGCAACATTGGTATTTAGTGAATGACAAATTTCTAGGCATTGTCGAGGCAATGTTGATACTTAGGGAATAAAAAGTTTTCCAGTGTTGCCGGGACAACGCTGGTTCTTAGGAAATAGAAAGTTTCTCGATGTTGTAGAGACAACATCGGTGTTGAGGAAGTAGAAAGTTTCCTGACGTTGCTAGGGCAACACTAGTGCTTATGAAGTGGGATAAGGCTTTGGAGTTGTAAGGGCAGCACTGACACTCAGGAGATTGGGATAGATTTTTCCCATCGTTCCAGCGGTGCTTTTAATCCAGTTTGGTACCAGTTTTAGTCTTCGAATACTAGTGCTTCAATGATTGGATTGTAGAAGTATTTTCTTAGCGCTGCCTATCTTCGGGCAGTGTTAAAGTCATGTTGGTATGGATTGAATCATTTATCTGATCCTGTAGAGTTGAATGGATTCCTTCTAACCAATGTGGTTGTTTTCTTAATTTTGCTAAACTCCGGGATACACCATTTTCTGAAAGGACGAGAGTCTCAGGCATCTCTGTTACTTTTCTTTGTTTATAACCATCAAGTGCTCCCTTTGGTGGTACAGGGTCATTGTTTAACCAATTCCATAGTTATTCTTGTGTGGGATCAAATTTCCATCGGTCGATTTTTGTTGCTAACCGACTTCCATTTGCGGAACCCGTATTCCCAAATGCTAAATTCCGAGCACTTATAGAAGATTAAATGCTGCGGAGCGAGTTGTTACATTGCCCCTCTGTACACTTGCACTCTTCCCATCGTAAATCATGGATCGAACGAATTTGGTAATGTTTGTCTCAAATCTATGACAATTAACTTCGCTTGTTCCACGCCAAATGAGCTTTACTAGGGCATTAACATTGATGCGGATATCCGCCTTATCCGTTGGTTCCAATCTTCGAGAATCAATGGCTTGGCTGCTCGATTTCATACGTTCTCTCCTTGTCATTGTCTGTCTTCGGATAACAGCTGGTTTTCTGCAAGTTGGGGTTTGAGACCTCGGTCGAGCACCTACCTCTGTCTTTGGAAACTAGTGTGTTGATGATTCGATTTTGGAAATGCCTTCCGTTGTCATCTTTCTCTGGACGAAGGTAAGTTCCTCCTTTTATTGCAAGTTGGAACGATCTTTTATCCTAACCAAGTGTTAATGTGTTATGTGATCCTAAGTCCACAGGGCTAATTATTCTGAACAACTAATGTGAGACTTGATGTTCTGGGCAGCTCCTTGGATGACCCCAGTCAAAGGTACATCGTAGCTCCTATCTTTGGGAACTCATGACCTGGATGTCTTGAATTTTGACATTTTGTACATTAACTTTGGTCAAAAATCAGAATTCTTTATCGACTTCTTGGTTTTTGAGCTTGCGGCACTATAGAAGCAATGTCAGTCCTTTTGTATAGTAGGAGTTGATCTTGTTAATCCAGATGTGCGGCTTATAAAAATGCACGGCTTATGAAATGCATGGGTTTTAAGAATGCGTGGTTTATGAAATGCATGGCTTTTGAGATTGCACGGCTTATGAAATGCGTGGCTTATGGGATCGGTACACCCCATCGACCCGGAATGGTTTAGAACTTCTCGACGTTGCCAATCTTTGGGTTACGTGGGGATCGTTCTTCAAGAGCATGGTTCCACAGCTCAAGAAGTGATGCGCAGCTTATGAGAGTGTGCGCAATGGCTTAGACCTTCCCGGTGCTGGAGGAGAGATACCAATTCTTAGAAGGTAAGGAGCAATTTGACTTTGCTAGAACGCGATTTCATCAGTTCTAATATATAATTGGTTTTTGGATGGGTAATCGTGGCTTTGACGTTCCTATCATATTTATAGAAGATGTGCATGGACAAATAGATAAGGTTGCCATGGTGGAGAGATCTACAGCCGATGCATGGAGATGGTTATGAAGAAAGACCTTAAGGGAGTTTTGGGCAAGACTATCAATTTTTGATCCAAACTGCCTTTAGAGAATTGGTCTTCAACTGGCAAACGGTCTAAGAGAAAAAGGAATGGGTCACCAAGAGTGGTAAAGTAGGAGTTGGGAATAAGTAAGCAAGTATTTTGCTCCTATTTTGTTTGTTGTGTTATCTAGGTCGTTAAGTCCGTAGTTGTCAGAATGCCAGAATTTTCGATCGGACGTAACAGAATCGTGGTATGATTAGTCTTGGCTTTCCTTATAGTTATTCAAGTATGTGTGGCTCCCTCCATGCCCAAGGCTTTTCGCGCGCTTAAAATGTATCCGGGGTTTCTTCACAACCCGTTTGGTTGCATGCGGTCCAATGGATGCAACTGTGTCTTCTAGATGACTAAATCATGGGAAAGCCTCTATCTTCAAAGACTTATATATTAGGGATTTGAGATACTTGGTTCTCCCTGGTGTCGAATCTTGGCTTGATTCGAGCCGACCTCTGATTAATCACAAGGTCGGTTGGAATTTAGCACTGTTTGTATCAATGGTCGTTGGAGGTGATTCTATTAATTTTGCAGAGTGACTGATATGATTGTCGATTATTGTCCCCGGAGCGTGACTTCATTGACTTCGGGGGGCTTTGGATCAAACGACTGCTGATCTTCCAACTCACCTTCACGGCGCTTTAGTTTGTGAAGGATTTTTGGATCACATGATTATTGATCATCCTGTTGACCTTCGCAGATATCATTCGTATATAAATTTTGTTGATCCACTGTTTCGCCTTCATGACGATTTAGTTCGTGAAAGACCTTCATGCTTGCAAAGAGCATTTTGGATCAGACGACCGCTGATCTACCGGTTTACCACCATGATGCTTTAGTTCATGAAAGACCTTCATGTTCACGAAGGGTTTTTTGGGTCAGATGACCATCGATCTACCGGCTCGCCTTCACGATGCTTTAGTTCGTGAAAGACATTCACGTTCGCGAATGGTTTTTTCGGATCAGATGACTGCTGATCTATCGGTTCGCCTGCACGATGCTTTAGTTAGTGAAAGACCTTCACGCTCGTTAAGGATTTTTTGGATCAGATGACCGCTGATCTACCCGTTCTCCTTCACAACGCTTTAGTTCGCGAAAGACCTTCATGACACTTTAGTTCGTGAATGAGTTTTTGTTGTTGGATGTCCAGCCATCAAACGGCCTTGGAATGATTATTTTTCGATTCCAAGAAGAATTTTGGTTGGATGTCCCCCGACTAGACGGCCTTGAAGCGATAACTAATTGACCCCAAGAAGAATTTTTGGTCGTCGGCCCAACGGTCTTAAAGCGTTGATTAATTGACTTCAAGAGAAATTTTGGTTGGATTTTCTGTAGGATCGATTTCACCCTAGAGGGGGGGTGAATAGGGTGATAGTGTAAATTATAAAAACTTAATTGCAGAAGTTAATTTATATTAACACAGATCACAGAATAGCAGCACAGATATAGCAGAATATAAATAACAAAATAGAACAACATAGAATTTACCCAGCTTCAGCAAAAACCTGCCCACGTGCTGCCCCCAAGATTTCTACTAGAAATCAGATAGTCCCTCGCTTACACACGTAAACTCGCTATACCCGCTATTGACTAATCTAACTCTACGCTCAAAACCCTGACCACAACTCAACTACCGAGTTGTGAATTCCCAAACTACACACCGTAGTTTGTACCCTAGTCACACGACTAGAAAATTAAAACGGTTTAAAAAGAAAATACAATTAAAAAACGATTATAAAACAAAATAACCCTAATTAAAAATAAAACAAAAACAAAAACCCCTTTTCTTTATATGAATAAGGCCGGCCCTTCTTTTTCTTCAGCCCGTCTCTTTTGTTTTTCGTTTGTGAAAAAAATGGCCGCTCCTCTTTTGTTCCTCTTTGCGATTTAGGGCTTCTGTAAATTGTCTTTTCCTCCTTGCGATTCAAACAGGGTTGTGCAAATTGAAGTCGCCACTTGATATGATTCGTTAGTAGGTTTCGTTGCTCTTCGATTTGTTCACGGCTCTTCAATTTGGATTGAGTTCGTTCTGATTCTCTGGTATGTGTTGTTTCCTTTTGCTTTTCTGGTTTTCGGATTGTTCGAACTCGATATCAAATTTGCCGATGATGATTAGGGTTATATATAGGTTTCGAAATCCTACTTTTGCGTTCGTTCAGATATATTTGAATTTGTCAAATTATTTGCTCTGGCCGCTTGATGATGCTTGAACGATTGATGATTGAACTGACTTTGTCAAATTCGTATCTTTCACGTTTCTTGGTTGACACGGTTTTGAATTAATTTTTTTTTTTTTTTTTGTGATGACCACGGCTTGAATCTGACTTTAATTTGTGACTTTGAACTGGTCGTTGATCATCTTGACTTGGCTTGACACCTTGATTACCACTTGATGTTGAACTCGGTCTTTACTGATCATGTTTACTCCAGCCATTTGATTTGAACTTGTAAATTTTGACTTTGTTTTTAAAAAATTGCTACATGACTTCGCTGTGTAGTCTGCACATATTGATTCCATTCATGTTGCTGGACTGGACATTACTGGTTGCTTTGGGATTTAACTTGAGCTTTGTACATCCACTCTTGATACTGCACTGTTCACTGTTGCACTCGATCATATTGACTTCAGTTATATTTTGGTGAAGTGATTTTTGCCTCTGTACAATTGTTGCTTCCCTGACCTGTTGTAGTTGTTCATATGTCGGTTAACTTGCATCTGCTTGCTGTTGCTTTGTACTTCCCTGTGCTATTGACTTTTGGTTTTCATGCACTTGTACATGCTTTACTTGGTCCTTGATGTTGTACACTGTCATGTACACTTGTGTTCATGCTTGTGACATTGGTGCATTGTCGTGAGTAGTTTGTAGTTGCTTCACTGGTGGCCTATGTACATGCTTCACTGCATCTTGTCTTGTATTACTTGTGTCACCATACCTGGTGTACATGCAGCTGAATCATGCCTGAAGTCGTTGCCTGGTTTCACTGTCCACCTGTATCTTGGCTTTGCTTGCATTGACATGTTATGGCCTGTACTTGTATGCTTCATATATGTGGGTGTTTGAAAGTTGCTACGCCTTGTTGTCGCAGTATTGCAGTTGGGTTGCTGTACATATGAACTTGCATTCTTCGAGTTGTATTTACACCACCTCTTGAGCTTCAGTAGTTGTCTGTTTCACTACCATACTGAAATTCACTGTTGCACTTGAGTTTTTGCTTGCATTGTCACTTGATGTTGCTGCAATCTTCACTTCTGGTTAGCCACTGTTGCATTACTATGTCTTGTGGCATGTTGATGCATTTGCATGTTTGGTTTGCTTCTTTTCTGGTTGGTGTTGCTGTTATGTTGATGGCTAACCTTTGCTAGTTCATTCATGACATGTTGTACTGATTTTGCTTGGTGGTCTTGTACTTGTATACTGCTGGTTTGAGGCTGTGTCATGTTTGAACATAGCATTCATGTCATGTCGCCTTGTGTTGAATCCAGTTTTACAGCTCGGGTTTGACCTTGTGCTCGTGTCGTGATTTTAAATATATTGCACGTGAGTTGAAACCCGGTTTTTCATTTGGGTTTGACCTGTGCTTGCCTGTCCCTGTAAATCAATCAAGTGTATATATCGGCGTGCACGGCCTTGTGGCATATACAGTAATATACTGTGTATGTCACAAGTTGTTCGTGTATGATGAATTCAAATTTAAATGATGACGAACAACCCAAATAACTGAGGCAAATATCATTTTCAAAATTCACGTTTTATTTTATATCGCAAAAATATTTTATTTTCAATTTTACTGCGTTAGTTTATATTTTTGCAGATCGCTCAGATGCTGGATTCAAACTTGAATGCAGTTGAAGATAAATACGAGTGTGAGTGATATGTAGTGAGGTGCTGATGTAAAATAGTGAAATGTCATGTATTGTAGTCAAAATTGTATATGTATAGTGAGAGCTTGAAATTGTACTATCAAAGTTGTAATAAATATTTGTTTGAATAAAATATTCGTTTGAATTCAAAAACTGTGTTATTTATTTTTATTCAGCAAATATTTATTTATTCTGTGAAGATTAAAATAGTACGTTAACAAATACATTTAAGCGAATGTATATATGTTTATTATCATCAAACAAAAATCATATAGCGCAAAGCGCATATTCAACAATCTCCCCCTTTTGATGATAACAAACATATATTTAAGATTTTGAATATATTAAATGTATTTGATAATTTCAATTGCTCCCCCTATTTGAATGCTTCCTTTCTATATGATACTCCCCCCACATATATGACTCCCCCTACATATATGCATACAAATAAAATGTGTGAATGAGCCTATATGCAAATGGAAAATTGTTTGACCTTTGATTGATTCTATTTGACAAAATCTTAACTTTTCTCTCCCCTTTTTGTTATCAGCAAAAGAATAATAGAGTTAGAGAAAATAGAGATAAAGTGATCGATATTAATCCAACATTAAAACCCAATTGAATATAAATATTAAATTTCAATAGAAAATCAAACAAAAATCATAAAAATATTGTTAGGCGCATATTCCACTTTTAGAATGATGGAGATGATGTCATCATATAAAACCATACAATTGTGTCTATTTGTGGTATTTTTATATCAGGAATTTGAATATCTACTAATCATGCATAACCGTTAGGACTTTTAAATGAGATTAGTAGTATTCCAAATTTATTTTAGAAAAATGAATTCAAGTATCTTCTAACCACTCATAACCGTGAGGACTTTTAAATGGGATTAGAATCAACTTGTTTATTTTTATTTTTTTTTAAAAATCAACTTTTGATATGTGTTCCATACATGCATAACCGTGAGGACTTTTAAATGAGCATGGAAGCACATAACAAATTCCAAGTAATTCACCCATGCATAACCGTGAGGACTTTTAAATGAGAGTGAACACTTTGGTATTTATTTATTGTTATTAATTTTTATTTTATATTTTTTTATTTTTTTTTTTATTATTTTAAAAAAAATGAAAAACGAACGATTCCTGTTTAAAATACCACATATCGACAAACTATATAGAATTTTGATGAATGATGGTTGATAGAAATATGATAGGTATAGAGATGGTCATGGAATTTTTACCAACAAAAAGTTTTATAACTCTTGTTTACATTTCTAAAGAAATTTTCTAATTATACTTTCTCGAGTTATAATATATAATCAATATCAACACTCATCACTTTTTCAATCACTATTTTTCTTTTCGATGATTTGTAGGGAGAAAAAAATGTTAAATATTCAGCAAATTTCTAAAACACCTAGACTGAGTCGTAGTTTACAAAAACTATTTTCTGGTAGGGGTTTTGTAAAGATGTCTGCCAATTGAGAATCAGTTGAAATAAAATTTATGCAGATATTTTCTTTGGAAATATGATCTCTAATAAAATGATGTCTTACATCTATATGTTTTGTTCGCGAATGATGTACAGGATTATTTGTGAGATCAATTGCGCTTTTGCTATCACACATTAGTGGTACACGTTTAAAATTTAGACCATAGTCATGCAAAGTTTGTATCATCCATAAGATTTGAGCAGAGCAACCGCTCAAAGCAATATACTCTGCCTCTGTTGTGGATAATGCAATACAATTTTGTTTTCTACTCGACCATGCAACTAATGAATGTCCTAGCATAAAACATGCTCCACTAGTACTTTTTCTATCAACCAAGTTTCCAGCATAATCAGCATCTGAAAAACCTTTCAATTCAAAATTATCATTTGATGGATACCAAAGACCAAATCGTGGGGTGTGCAATAAATATCTTATAATTCTTTTAACAGCTTTTAAATGAGATTCTTTTGGGTTAGATTGAAAACGTGCACATAAGCAGACAGAAAACATGATGTCAGGTCTAGAAGCGGTAAGATAAAGGAGTGATCCAATCATACCTCTGTACTGCTTTTGATCAACTGTCTTACCCTTTTCATCTTTGTCAAGTTTAAGTGTTGTACTCATGGGAGTTCTTGCTGGTTTAGCATCTTTCAATCCAAATTTGTTGACAAGTTCCCTGATATATTTTGTTTGAGAAATGAATGTGCCTTTATTGCTTTGTTGGATTTGAAATCCTAAAAAGAATTTTAACTCTCCAACCAAGCTCATTTCAAATTTTTCCTGCATGACTTTTTCAAATTTCTCATACAACAACTTGTTAGTAGCACCATAAATGATGTCATCAACATATATTTGAACAATCAAAATATCATTGTTTTCATGCAACAGAAATAGTGTGGTATCTACACATCCCTTTTTGAACCCATTTTCAAGGAGATAAGATGTAAGACATTCATACCAAGCTCTGGGAGCTTGTTTTAATCCATATAATGCCTTCTTTAGTTTGTATACATGGTTTGGATATTCATGACTTTCAAAACCTTCTGGTTGTTCAACAAACACATCTTCTTTTAAAACTCCGTTAAGAAAAGCACTCTTAATGTCCATTTGTCTTAGTTTAAATCCTTTGTAACAAGCAAAAGCTAACAATATTCTAATTGATTCTAGTCTAGCTACAGGCGCAAAGGTTTCATCAAAGTCAACTCCTTCAATTTGATTGTATCCTTTAGCAACTAGTCTAGCTTTATTTCTAATTATATTTCCAGATTCATCATATTTATTTTTAAAAATCCATTTTGTTCCTATAACTGGATAATCCTTAGGTCTAGGTGCTAGACTCCAAACATTATTTCGTTCAAACTGATTTAGTTCTTCTTGCATGGCCATGAACCAGTTTTCATCATTAAGGGCTGAATCTATGCTATTTGGTTCTATTTCTGAAATAAATCCACTATATAAGCACAGATCACATAGATTTTTAAAGGATGAACGAGTTTGTATACCTGCTATAGGGTTTCCAATTACCAATTCTGGTGGATGGTCTGTTTTGTATTTCAGCTTTTCTGGATCCAGATTTTTTCGGACTTCTTGTGTTGTGGTTTCTTTAGCATCAGCAGTTTCTTTTGGTTTTTCAAATTCATCTTTTTCTTTCTCCTCTTCAACGTTGCTTTTGGATGTATCCTGTTCGTCAATGCCTTCATCAAATTTCACATTGATTGACTCTACGATTGTTTTAGTCTTTTTGTTGTAGACTCTATAAGCTTTGCTTCTCGAAGAGTAACCCATGAAGATGCCATCATCAGCCTTTGCTTCAAATTTTCCTAACTGATCACCTGTATTAAGAATATTGCAAGGACATCCAAACACTTTGAAGTAAGCGATGTTTGGTTTTTTGTTGAACCATAGCTCATAGGGGGTTTTGTTAAGAATTGGTCTGATGATAACTCTATTCATTACATAACATGCTGTATTTACAGCTTCTGCCCAGAGATGCAGAGGTAGTTCATATTCATTTAACATAGACCTAGCCAATTCTTGTAAAGTACGATTCTTTCTCTCAACTACCCCATTTTGTTGTGGAGTACGTGGTGCAGAGAACTCATGTTTGATTCCGCTTTCATCACAGAAAGTTTCAAATTCATAATTTTCAAATTCTCCACCATGATCACTTCTTAACGAAACAATAGAGACTTCTTTTTCATTTTGCACAAATTTTGCGAATCTTGTGAAGTATGAAAAAGTTTCTGATTTTTTAGCTAAGAAGTATACCCATGTATATCTTGAGTAATCATCAACTAACACAAAGCAATATTTCTTACCTCCTAAGCTAGCAATGTCATTAGGTCCAAATAGATCCACATGAATTAGTTCAAGAACTCTAGAAGTGCTTACATTGTTTTTGGCATGAAACGATGATTTTCTAATTTTTCCCAAAGTACATGCTTTACAGATGTTTTCAGTTTCAAACTCATGTGATGGCAACCCTCTTACCAAACTTTTCCTTTTTAATTTGTTTAACAAGTTCATACTAGCATGCCCTAAACGTCTATGCCATAAATTCACTTCTATATCCTTAGCTACCAAACATTTAGAGAGGATGAGATCATCAAAAGATAGAGAATATATATTACCTTTCCTTTTTCCTGAAAATAAGATTTCTTTTGATGATTTGTCAACAATTTTGCACATGTCAGAATCAAAGATAACATTCATACCTTTATCACATAGCTGGCTGATTGATATCAAATTGTGGTGCAGATTTTCAACATATAAAACGTCATTCAAGGTAAATGTATTGTTACCTACTTTACCTTTACCGACAATTTTACACTTGTCATTGTTCCCCATTGTGACTCTGCCACCTTTGTACTTTTCTAGGCTAAGGAACTTCGATTTATCGCCTGTCATGTGCCTGGAACAGCCAGAATCCAAGTACCATTGCTGTTGTTCCTTAGCCTGCCAGCATACCTACACGAGAAGAGAGTTTAGTGACCTATTTGTTTTTATAGGTCCATGGTTGTTAGTGGCAGAAAATTTTGAAAAATGATTTTGTGTAGACCCAAAACTATTTATAATTGTTCCCTTTGGCACCCAAATTTGTTTAACTTTGAGTGATTTTATATTTGTGCCCTTTGAAACCCAAATCGGTATAGTTTTCACGTGTTTGGGTCTATACCAACAATTATTGTGACCGTGTCCAAATTTTCTACAAATTGTGCACATAGAATTAACTTGATTAATCTTGTTTTCAACAATTTTCGAATTATTATATCCAAGTCCTTGTCTAACCGTATAAACAGTTTGCTTTCCTAATAGCATATTCAACGATTTTTTACTTTTTGAAAATTTATCTAAAGTCGTTGACAATTGTTGGACTTGTGATTTGAGAGATTCATTTTCGTTTAACAACTGTGTGCACTTTTTAATAGAATTCTCTCTCCTAGTATTTTCATTCTCTTTTAAAATCAGAATTTCATTTTCAAGTGATTTTATATTGATTTCCGATTTTTTAATTTCTTCTTCGAATGTTGGACACTTATCACACTTAGGAATTCTACATTGATAGTTCTTAACTAATTGATCAAGTTGTTTATTGCATTCTATCAAAGTATCCTTTTGAGATTCAAGTTTAGCATATTTTTCCCTAAGTCGTTCATAACAGCCATTTACTTCATGGAAATAAATTAGTAATTCAGAATGAGTGAGTTTTGATACCTCGCTTGGCTCGTCGTCATCACTGTCTGTAACTTCACCATGAAGACACATGTTTGCTTTTTCACTCTCACTCTCGGTGTTATCACTTTCATCTTCGTCAGTTTCATCCCAAGTAGCCGCAAAGCTTTTCTTCTTTAGTTTCTTTCCTTGATTTGATCGTTTTTGAGGACATTGTGGCTTGATATGGCCGGGTTTGTTGCATTTGTAACAGATGATTTTCTGATCTTCTGGGTTGTCTAGTGCTTTGCCTATTCTGTTTTTCAATTCATGATTTCGAGCTGGATTTCCGTATTTGCGATTCCACTTTTTGAATTTCTTTATTAGTAGCGCTAGCTCTGCTGCTCCATCATCATCGTCATCATTCTCATGATCACTTTCAGTTGTTCCTTTGAGAGCTATTGATTTCTTTCGAGTATCTCCACCTTCACGCTCTTCCTTGAATTTCATTTCTAGCTCATAAGTGGTGAGATTTCCGATGAGTTCTTCGACTTTGAGTTGTTTTAAATCTTTCGATTCTTGAATGGCAGTTACTTTTGCTTCAAAGCTTCGTGGAAGGACTCTGAGGATTTTACGTACTATTTCCAATTCGGTGTATGTTTTTCCGAGAGCTTTTGATTTGTATACGATGTTGGAAAGTCGTCCGTACATCTCTTTGACATTTTCTTCTTTCGCCATTGTAAAGTTCTCGTATTCGCTGCTTAGCATGGCAAGGCGAGATTCTTTGACTTGAGATGTTCCTTCGTGAGTTACTTCTAATATGTGCCATATTTCCTGCGCAGTTAGACAATGTGAGACACGATTAAATTCAAATTGATCTAATGAACAGATAATAGAATTCATAGCTTTGGCATTAGTATTCTGTAATTTATTTTCTAGTTCTGTCCATTGTTCCTTTGGTTTCTCTATTTCCTGATCATCTACAGTTATAGTTGGTATTCTATAACCTGTCTCAACAATATCCCAAGCGTCAATGGTTTTCAAAAAAAATTTCATCCTATTTTTCCAAAAAGCATATTCACCATTGAACATTGGTGGTCTAACTATGGATTGACCTTCTGCAAAAGCATTATTAAAAGAAGCCATTTTAAAAATTCGAATTTTTAAACAAAAACTGATTTTTTCAAAAAAATAGAATTTTTAAAAACAAATGTTGACTTCTATTCCTAGCTCTGATACCACTTGTAGGATCGATTTCACCCTAGAGAGGGGGTGAATAGGGTGATAGTGTAAATTATAAAAACTTAATTGCAGAAGTTAATTTATATTAACATAGATCACAGAATAGCAGCACAGATATAGCAGAATATAAATAACAAAATAGAACAACACAGAATTTACCCAGCTTCGGCAAAAACCTGCCTACGTGCTGCCCCCAAGGTTTCTACTAGAAATCAGATAGTCCCTCGCTTACACACGTAAACTCGCTATACCCGCTATTGACTAATCTAACTCTACGCTCAAAACCCTGACCACAACTCAACTACCGAGTTGTGAATTCCCAAACTACACACCGTAGTTTGTACCCTAGTCACACGACTAGAAAATTAAAACGGTTTAAAAAGAAAATACAATTAAAAAACAATTATAAAACAAAATAACCCTAATTAAAAATAAAACAAAAACAAAAACCCCTTTTCTTTATATGAATAAGGCCGGCCCTTCTTTTTCTTCAGCCCGTCTCTTTTGTTTTTCGTTTGTGAAAAAAATGGCCGCTCCTCTTTTGTTCCTCTTTGCGATTTAGTGCTTCTGTAAATTGTCTTTTCCTCCTTGCGATTCAAACAGGGTTGTGCAAATTGAAGTCGCCACTTGATATGATTCGTTAGTAGGTTTCGTTGCTCTTCGATTTGTTCACGGCTCTTCAATTTGGATTGAGTTCGTTCTGATTCTCTGGTATGTGTTGTTTCCTTTTGCTTTTCTGGTTTTTGGATTGTTCGAACTCGATATCAAATTTGCCGATGATGATTAGGGTTATATATAGGTTTCGAAATCCTATTTTTGCGTTCGTTCAGATATATTTGAATTTGTCAAATTATTTGCTCTGGCCGCTTGATGATGCTTGAACGATTGATGATTGAACTGACTTTGTCAAATTCGTATCTTTCACGTTTCTTGGTTGACACGGTTTTGAATTAATTTTTTTTTTTTTTTGTGATGACCACGGCTTGAATCTGACTTTAATTTGTGACTTTGAACTGGTCGTTGATCATCTTGACTTGGCTTGACACCTTGATTACCACTTGATGTTGAACTCGGTCTTTGCTGATCATGTTTACTCCATCCATTTGATTTGAACTTGTAAATTTTGACTTTGTTTTTAAAAAATTGCTACATGACTTCGCTGTGTAGTCTGCACATATTGATTCCATTCATGTTGCTGGACTGGACATTACTGGTTGCTTTGGGATTTAACTTGAGCTTTGTACATCCACTCTTGATACTGCACTGTTCACTGTTGCACTCGATCATATTGACTTCAGTTATATTTTGGTGAAGTGATTTTTGCCTCTGTACAATTGTTGCTTCCCTGACCTGTTGTAGTTGTTCATATGTCGGTTAACTTGCATCTGCTTGCTGTTGCTTTGTACTTCCCTGTGCTGTTGACTTTTGGTTTTCATGCACTTGTACATGCTTTACTTGGTCCTTGATGTTGTACACTGTCATGTACACTTGTGTTCATGCTTGTGACATTGGTGCATTGTCGTGAGTAGTTTGTAGTTGCTTCACTGGTGGCCTATGTACATGCTTCACTGCATCTTGTCTTGTATTACTTGTGTCACCATACCTGTTGTACATGCAGCTGAATCATGCCTGAAGTCGTTGCCTGGTTTCACTGTCCACCTGTATCTTGGCTTTGCTTGCATTGACATGTTATGGCCTGTACTTGTATGCTTCATATATGTGGGTGTTTGAAAGTTGCTACGCCTTGTTGTCGCAGTATTGCAGTTGGGTTGCTGTACATATGAACTTGCATTCTTCGAGTTGTATTTACACCACCTCTTGAGCTTCAGTAGTTGTCTGTTTCACTACCATACTGAAATTCACTGTTGCACTTGAGTTTTTGCTTGCATTGTCACTTGATGTTGCTGCAATCTTCACTTCTGGTTAGCCACTATTGCATTACTATGTCTTGTGGCATGTTGATGCATTTGCATGTTTGGTTTGCTTCTTTTGTGGTTGGTGTTGCTGTTATGTTGATGGCTAACCTTTGCTAGTTCATTCATGACATGTTGTACTGATTTTGCTTGGTGGTCTTGTACTTGTATACTGCTGGTTTGAGGCTGTGTCATGTTTGAACATAGCATTCATGTCATGTCGCCTTGTGTTGAATCCAGTTTTACAGCTCGGGTTTGACCTTGTGCTCGTGTCGTGATTTTAAATATATTGCACGTGAGTTGAAACCTGGTTTTTCATTTGGGTTTGACCTGTGCTTGCCTGTCCCTGTAAATCAATCAAGTGTATATATCGGCGTGCACGGCCTTGTGGCATATACAGTAATATACTGTATATGTCACAAGTTGTTCGTGTATGATGAATTCAAATTTAAATGATGACGAACAACCCAAATAACTGAGGCAAATATCATTTTCAAAATTCACGTTTTATTTTATATCGCAAAAATATTTTATTTTCAATTTTACTGCGTTAGTTTATATTTCTGCAGATCGCTCAGATGCTGGATTCAAACTTGAATGCAGTTGAAGATAAATACGAGTGTGAGTGATATGTAGTGAGGTGCTGATGTAAAATAGTGAAATGTCATGTATTGTAGTCAAAATTGTATATGTATAGTGAGAGCTTGAAATTGTACTATCAAAGTTGTAATAAATATTTGTTTGAATAAAATATTCGTTTGAATTCAAAAACTGTGTTATTTATTTTTATTCAGCAAATATTTATTTATTCTGTGAAGATTAAAATAGTACGTTAACAAATACATTTAAGCGAATGTATATATGTTTATTATCATCAAACAAAAATCATATAGCGCAAAGCGCATATTCAACATTTTCGACGACCAGACGACATTGGAATGATAATTCACCGACTCCAAGAAGAGTTTTGGGTCATGCGTTCGAAGGCCCAATGGTATTAAAGCGATGATTCAATGACTTCAAGAGGAATTTTAGGTTTCAGCTCGTGGGAACATAGTTTTATTGGTTTCTGGAGACTAAGGGGTTGGATCTATTTGTGCGACGATTCTTCAGACAAGACTTCTTGACGTTACCAGAGCAACACAGGTTCTTACAAGGGGGATCGATATGACTCATCGAGGCATATAAGCATTTCTTTTATCGTGCCATCCGCAATGCCCCAGTGTCCTGGTATAGTTTATTTGGAAAAGGAAAATAGACAAGGATGGATGAGAAGGCGTCGCTTTAGGTTGTTGTCTCATTATTTAGTTGCTAGCTAGCTAGAGTGTTATTTGCTAATCATCCGTTCGTCTAATTTCATTAGTTAGCGGGGCGATTTTCTATTGGATCTTAGTAGCGCTTGGGAAGAAGGCCCCTTAGGTCCTATAGCTCCTTCAACGTTTGGTATTTTCTTTGGAAAATTGCCGAGTTTGCCTTCTGCCAATTGCACTACCTCTTGTCTTTAGAACCAGTTTTCCTTCCTATAGAATTCTTCTAGAGTAGTAGCTTGTTTCATCCTTTATGATTCCCGAGGGCCTTGCAATAGACTGCATCTGTCGCCATCGCTTCGTCCATATGTTAGTCGTACCTGTAAAAACACAATTTTAAATCAATTGTACAGCTGTAGAAAGGTATAGTTGATATGATAAACTTCATTGGATATTCTGCATGTTGAATGGCTTCGGTGAATGAGTTTCAATTGGGGAATATGCTCTAATCATTGTCAGACTGGTCTATTTTCAAATTCCAACTTTTTATAATTCTTGATAAAGACATATACATGATTGCCCTATGCTTAAGTGATTGAAAATGCCGATTGAATGACAAGTCACTTATGATTGGGTCGTGGATCAGTGGAAATCCCCAAAAAATTCCAAACTAGGTGAGATCAGTCTGGGGTGACAAAGAAAGTCCCATAAGGTTGCATTCTAAGTATCAAGGCATTTGGAGTTTGCATGTCCAAGTTATGGGAAAAAGAAGATGAATCAGCATTGATGGATCGGTGGTATTTTACTTGGAGTCCGACCTAAGAAAATTTGCCATTTGCTTGGAGTCGGCACATGGTTTGCTTGGAGTCATAGAATTTGAAGTGCTCGGCTGGTGACAAACGTTGCTTGAAGCCATTTGCATGTTTGCTTGGAGAAAATCTTGGTTTTATCCGAGTCTGAGTTCGGACCAAAATTTTCTAGGTTTACTTCGAGTCAAATGGGTAATTACTCTAGTGAAGCCAGGACTTCTAGAATTTGCTTTGAGTCACATAGGCGATTACCCGAGTTCGACTTCGAGTCAACACTGAAGTGAGTTTTTCATAGACCATTTAGATGATTTTTGATAATCCTCGGTGACGACCATTCATTATTCGATGATGGGAACCCCGTGATGGGATATGAAGCTGGTCAGTTGGGAGCGATCACAATATACCATAGGAGCTTGATGTTGTAATTAATCTCGGTTTGTATCATATCTTCTTGGTTATCCTGCCTCTTGGCGTACTGTTTGAGTAGCAGTTCCTTGTCTATTGCTTGGCACTATGCTGCGGCATGGGTTTTAGAGCTTCTTCTAGCGTTTTGCACATTAGCATTTTCATTTAATTTTTCTTCCTTAAATTGTTTGTCATTTTCAGAGTCAGAGAGAGCCATCATTATATCCTCCCATGGTATTTTCACCACTAAGTTTGGGTTTGTAGCAGATGCTTTTGCAGTGGGTGGAGTGTCAATGTTTTCTTCCGTCATGATTCTTGGACCTCCACCCATTGCTTTCTTTTTCTTTTGCTTTTGCATTCCGTTTCTTCTGTTCAAGCTAGAAACAGAAGAATGCTCTTGCCCCGTAGCAACCACAACTTCAGGCACCATTCTGGGAGTAGTTAATGATTGGAGCGCAAAGAGAGCTTCTATCTTTTCCATAAGAGCCTTTTGGAAATTTTCCATTTTATGGTTAATTTCACCAACTACCTTGTTCAATTTAACTTCATACTATGTGGAGGATCCTAGAACCTAATCTAGAAAGTTAGCTCCTAACAGCAGGTTGTTGGGGTTGTTGACTACAATTTGATGAGGGTTTTTTCCTTCTCCATCAATGGTAGCTCCTATGGATCTTTCGGAGGTAGTTCTCCTTCTTCTTAGTGCCATCGATTCTCAGTAGCAAATCTTCTAAGAAGAAATTGAGAATCTAACTTCTGAACCTATATGATTCAGAGTAGATAGCTAGATCTAAGCCTGAGTTGGGTTCCCTGAACCCAAAAAATGGATCAACACTCTAGTTTGAGTGTGAAAACACCAGCCATGTTCCCTCAAAGCAATAATATATATAATAGATAAAGATAAAAGCAGTGAAACGAAGAAGACAAGAAGATTTTTATAGTAATTCGGTTGTTAATGAAGCCTACGTCTACTTTATTGTTTTTAATATAAAATAATTGTTGTTACAAGGTGTATTTGATTATAGAGCTCTTGATTATCCTTCGCTAAATTGAATCTCCAAAGTTAGAATCCACTGGAGAATCACAGTGAACTCCTTTGGAGGTTGTTGGAAGGGAGGTGAAAAGTGAAGAAAGCTTCCAGTAGAATTTCAGCAACCAGTCCGAAGGATCCCCCTTTATGCTGTAGGTAGGGGAGTATTTATAGAGGTTGGAGAGCTACTGGACCAAGCCCGTTTGCCAAAATGTTTTTGCACAACCATATGAAGGCGCACTGGAAATTGTGTCGGGAATCGAGCTAACTCTATGGATCGTTAGTGATCCATAGATTAGGCTCAAAAGATATCCAATGCCTTCGTGAATTCCCCTTGCTTTCTTGTAGCAGCGCTATTAAAAATTTATGGATCGCTAGGGATCCATATACTTAGCCACTTTTTTGGTCTTCGTCTTCTGGATCATGATGTAGGAAGATAGATTGGCTCACAAGCAAAGTATTTTTCTGCTTTCTTCTTGCTTCTTCTTGGCTTGCTATTCTAGTCCTTTCAGTTGATTCTCAGTATGTTCTTACTCGAGGTAGATGTTCTGACTTCCTTGGACCCGACTTCCCTTGGATTCTATTGGGACAAAATCCCAGATAATAAGGTCTTTGCAAATGCTGAACTGAGTAGAGAACTCATAAGAAAATTGTTTCCAATGATAGATAGTCTTTTCACGGTACTACCAGTACCACTTTGCGGCTGTTTCTTCGAGAGAGAGAGAGACAGGGAAGAGTTTGAACCGTACTGCACTAGAAGCATTATGGAGATCCATCCGACTCTCAAATGCCATTAGATGATTGCCAAGATCGGTAGTTTTGTTATACCTCAAGTTTGGAATCTTTACATGAGTCTAGGTAGACATAATTTCATTGGTGAAAGGATCCCCTTAGTGATTATCATTGGCCCTCTCATCCAAGAGATCTTTTTCCTTTATAATTGGAGTTCTTTTTCCTTTATAATTGAATACATCTTTCGCTATCTTCTCAACCATGTCCTTCAAATAAGCATCTTCATCATAGTAGTTATTCCTTTTGGGTTTGTATCCTTTAGTTATTGAGCTCCTAAACCGCTCTTTGGACTTCTTGTCTATTCTTCCCTGTTAATTTAGCTTGGCAGGTTGATTGTTTTCTTCTTTTGTGGAGTTATGTTGAGCTTGCTTTTGCTTCTAAGCAGAGAAACATTTAAATCCCTCCTTGGAGAGTGCACCCCGTCTCCTGACGTAGGTCTAGCACCTCTAGATGACTTTTGAGTAAACACCATTTCTAAAAGCCCTTTCATTTGCAATAGTTGTTGTTCTATGCTCTTTATCTTAGATTCATTATTGTTGGGTTGCACTGGAGTTGATGGTTGGCCCATTTCTCTGCCTTCTAAGTTGAAAGTAGGAATAACATTTTTCTCCAATGTTGTTGTGTGCGCTACTTCCTCATTCATTCGACTAAGCTGTTTTGATTTCATTTTTCTTGAAATAAAATTTTGATACATTAATTTCAAAAGGGAAAGTGAAGAAAGTCAGAGGTTCAAGCCCTCCTTCTAGCATCAAAAATGTTGACCAAAAAATGGCATAACACCCTCGATTTCGATAAAGATAAGTTAGTCTTTTACTTTAGCATATGTAGACACATAATCGAATATTATCAATCTGTGATGCCGTTAAAAGCACTAAGGAAAACTTGTCATCATGAGATTAAGTGTGTGATAGAATCATTAATAAGGATGACAATATGTCTTCGAGAGAAAGCTTGAGCTCGTTTCCCTTTCATTAGCCATTAGAATCGACATCCTAAAGGGGACTCGACATCCTCAATAGAAATTAGCATGGTGACGTCTTGTTTTTCTTTGTGAATTTTTAGATAAGTCCTTCTCTCAATGACTTATATCATATCATATGATCAATAAAAATGTAGAAAATGTGGCAAGTTGGGATGTGATCTATTAAGTGAGATGACCAAATGCTCTTTTTGTTCTCAAGTTCAAGAATCTTATACTAATATAATCATACACATATAGGTCGCTGCTGATTAAAACTTGACAAGGTTGACCATGTTAAGGTTATACTTTTGATACTGTTGATAAATCGTCGACAATGATCATGTCAATCTTTGAACTTTATGACATGTTTATCTCGTTCAAAACTTGTCAAGATTGCTCATGTCGAGTTTCAAACTCTGTAAGTCTAGATATTTGCAAGCCTAAGTTAATAACAATTAATGAAATCATAGCTGAAGTCCAAATGCTAATTCATGCTCTTCATGTTATTGATTGATTGTGATTACAGTCATACAACTTTCTCTAATTTGATTTAGGGTTTTTCTGGTAGGTAATTTTAGCATAAGAGAGAGAAATGAAGAATCGGCCCCCAAATGAAGACCAATGGGTCCTTATTTATAGATTTTGGCAGGTGATGAGCCTCGGGATCCATAAATCTCGGTGTCTTCATCGTCATCAAGTTTTGATGATGGCACTTTTATTGGACTCGATATTGATAGCGTTGTCACATTGCAGGTCTCATGTTCTAGTTTCTCGGTATCAGGATCGTGTCATCAATGCTCAACACCTCTCTTTTTTGATAAACCTTGATGTCAATGAATCATAGCATTGAGGTTATTGATGAATGTCAACAACAATAGTTGTCGACATTGCTTATATAAGATTGAGGTTACGAATGTTTCTTAGTCCTCGACATCATGTATAGCATTTTATTCTCACTATCGACATGAAGTAGCCATTTTTAAAGAAGCTCAACGTCATTGGATCGGAGCAGCATGGTTCTTTTTACCATCATTTTGTGTTTTCTCGATGCCGACAAAGACTTTGATGTCGATATTCATCTTTTCGTCCAAAGCATCGAACCTTGACATGCTCCCTAATTTCAAACCTCAACACACACCCTTAATCTTGGCATTTATTCCTTAGCTCATACCCCTTTGAAAATTATTAGGATAACAATCTTGACTTGAGTTTCTTATATAATCATGTAGGCTTTATTTCAACAGAGCGACAGGTGCATAATCCTAGGGTCAGTTTTAACTATGACCCATGCTGTCAGTTGTTGATGCACCCCGATGTTACTTTGTTGTTATAACTGAAATATCCAATTCCTCTATGGGCATAAAACATTAGGGATCATCTAGACAACATTTTACCTCCATAGCTCATCCTCCTTGTAGATGGAGGAAGATGCTGGATATGGAAGATTCCAAGTCTGATTAGGACTTATGTCAAAGTTGAGTGTGAGCGATGTGTAAGATTATGGAATCCATCGTCTTTGTAATGAATATATGCATAACATTCTGTGATAAACTTTTAAATAAACTAAGTACAAATTACATGTGAATATCTTTACCACATGAGCTTTATGCAGATTTTTATTTTGTATCTTTGCTTTGGCTTTATATTTTGTTATGCGCATGCTACTCACTTTCACTTTTTTCACAGTTTAGCTCTATGCATAATATTTGTTGCGCTTAATTTAACTGTTGTAAATTAATATGTTCCTTGAACTTTGCTTTAATCATTTTTCTTTTAACATGCACTTGGCATGGCCTGCTCCATTTATGGTGTAGGCTATTTTGCTTATGTTTTACTAAGAAGTTGGGTCATATGTTACATCTTTTTTTATCTATACGCATAATTTTTCGTACTAGTTCATGCCATTTCATGTCCTTACAACTACTATAGTTTTGGCTAAAAATTTAAGCTATGTTTATAACTCGTACTTTGTGTGCAAATAAATAATATTTACATATATATTTTTATATTGATTTGGGATTTTCAATATCCCTACATGAAGTTTACCATCTTAGTACTCTTTATAATTACAAGTTTGTACATCACATTTCATAAAACACAATCGTATAAAGTATAATTAGAGGTGCTCTGAATTTCGTATTCATGGAAAGAGATTACCATCCGATTTGGATAGACGATATGCACTTTGCCAATTTTGTGTGATGACTACGGCCATTCCTAACTTGGTCCCAATGCACCGTCAACTAGGCCCTTTGCGTTGGCCATCACTTTTCTTAGAACTATGTACCTTTTGTGAAATTTCCTCTCTCCTAGTCTCAAATTAGGACTTTTTTCCATCCTTAGCTGATAGACTACAGTCCTAACTACCACCTTATCCCTTCTTTCTTGTATGAAGTCCAAAGAAATTTCTTTAAGATGCTAGTTATGCTCGGTCACATACATTAAACACAGGTGCGAAGACACATCTACTTTGACTGGGAGCATGGCTTAATAGTTGTATGTTAAGGAGAATATGATATGCCCTATAGGGGATCTAGTGTAGGTTTTATATGTCAATAAGACTGGGTAGCTCTTCTACCATTTCCATTCAGCCTTCTTAAGCCTTTTCATAAGCAGTTTCTTAGTCGTCTTATTTGTTGCTTCAAAATAACCATTTGCCCAAGGTGAGCTACTGAAGAGAAGCTTTTGACTATGCTATTTTTCTCACAAAGGTTAGCAGATTCCTTACTTTCAAACTATATTCCATTATCTAAAATTATCTTATGAGGGATCCCGAACCTAATGTATTATTTCCAACTACGAAGGAAACCTTTCTTTGAGAATATGATCATTAGTAGCTTGGCTTCCACTAACTTTGTAAAATAATCAATTGTAACTACCACGTACCTTGCCCCTTTAGACATTTGGAGCGGTCCTATTAGGTCAACACCCAATATGTTAAACGGCCAAGTGCTGGTCATGGGGGTGAGTTAATGCAATGGAAACCTTGGGATATTGGCAAATCCTTAGCATTGGTCACACTGGCGAACAATTTCTATGCATCATATAGTGTAGTTAGCTAGTAATATCCATACATCGGTATTTTCTTAGCCAACTTTACTATTCTAGAATGTTCTTTGAAGTTTCCCTCATGAATTTCCCTCACGACTCTGACTCCTTCTTTGATGATACGTCTAAGATAGGGGGTTGAGTATCCCCTTTTGCATAGTGTTCTGTTGAAGAACATAAATTAAGGGGCTTGATATCTCATTTTCCTTGATATATTCTTATCTATAGGCAAAGTTCCTTCCAACAAGAATTGCTTAATGGGGTCATCTATGATTCTACTTTGTCTGCTTGCACCGATGATGTAGTGGGTTATCCTAGGGCATATATGGTTCGGCTTGGTTTGCCGTAGTTTGATCCCTCAGATGTTGGGCTTATATTAGAATTAATATTTGAGTTGCCTTCGATATGCTAGGTTCAGTCAGTTGCCCAATCGAAACTACTTTCATTACCTATGCAGGTTCAGTGCTTGCAAGCTTAGCTACAAAATCTGTAGAACAATTTTCTTCCTTGGGAATTTATTCTACGCTAACTATTGAAATCGAGCTAATAATTCTATTAGTACTAAAATTAGATCAAGATAATTTGGAATACTTAAGTAGGGTTATGCACCTAATCAAGTATGTTGTTCACAAGTTAATGTATGTTAGCCTTCCATTCTTGAGATCTCATTATACAATTTCATTATTATTTAAGTCCTTTCAAACAATATTACAAATCATGGATGGTGTTGATGGCCATCGGAGCTCTTTACTCAAGATTTCTTTCTACAAGATAAAAAAGTGAAAACGAAGACGAAGATAAAATTAGAAAATTCTTCCTCTCTTAGGGCTAATCGTTGTATTTATAGAGAATTCCAGGTATTGGATCAGGGCCATGTGTATCCTAGAGTGAACGAATGTGGATGTGATTTTCATATGGAAAAGATGGAATTCCAGGGAGATTGACATGCGATGGTGCGAAGAAACTCTTGGCGAAGGCTCTATTATATTGCTTGGCGATAGCTCTAATTGCTTTCCATTATGATGGCTTTATGGAACTTCTCGTGATGGAACTTCTACTGCACTAAGTGGCTGCTTCCATAAATATGTCGTGATGGCTTTATTTTTTTATGTCTAAAGTTATCATATAGAAGCTCCTAGAAAATTTCCTTATTAACTCTTTGTGGTAGCTTAGAAAGGAAACTTTCTTAGTGATAACACTTTGGAAGACTCTTAACGACGGCTCTTTGGAAGACACTTAGCAATGGCTCTATTAAAGATTTTTTTGCGATGGCTCTTTGGAAGACTCTTAGCGATGGCTTTATGGAAGATCCTTGGCAATGGCTCTATGGAAGACCCTTAGCAATGAAGTTTTGGAAGACCCATAGCGATGGCCCTACCGCATTGCCTTATCCAACGCTTCATGACAGCTCAATCATATTGCCTTATTCAACTGTTTGCGATAGCTCTTTGAGGCTAATCACAACAACTTTTAGGAACTATCTTAATGGACCAATTGAACTCTTCACGATGGCTTCAAAAGAACGTTTTATAGTGTTTTTGGAGATTCTTCACGTTGATCTTATCAAACCACCCGCGAAGTCATTTATTTGTGTTATTAGTTTGTGTTGCTTCATTTGCATGTGATGGCTCGATCGCTTTGTTCCGTTACTTGGAGATGGACCATGAGGGTCTTATAGATTACTTGTGATGGTTTGTTATCTTGTCAAGCTATCGTTCTAAGATATATCTTGATGGCCCAAATTAGGCATGACGGCTTCCATTGACATATAAAGCTCCCTTAAAATAAGGCGCAACGACTTCAAACTTTTTCTTGGAATTTTGGTTGTAACACCTACCCCCTCTTTGTATAAGAACATTCTCATACTTTAGCATGAGTAAACTTCTGTTTTTGCATTTTTCTTCTTTCAAATTATCATTTCTTGACGCTTTACTCTTCATTGATGATTTCTAGTGCTACTTCATCTTGCTATAACATTCTCTCTTTAACATTATGACTTTCCAAAAAGGTTTTTCCAAATGCATAGGTTTTTCAATCCTTTAAATTGCAATGATCGTTCTTTCTGAAAATACACTTTATAGTGAAGAATTTTCCATGATTTTGCATGAAGATGCCCTTATAAAGGATTTCGTATTTTTTTGGAAATCATTTGATGCAAAAAACGAACATATATGCTTAGTAAAATATGGTTGTTCAAAAAATGAATTTTTGAAAGGAAGGAAATCCACTTGAAATCCTTTGGAAGTAGCTTTCATTAGAATAAACCGGTGGTGTGATAAGATAGAAACTTTCATAGATTTAGGAAAATGCATTTTATCCTTTGCCAGTTTTGAGTTTGGTTGTTTATCAAACCAACAGTTCAGTCGATTGTCCTTTTTAGACGATTGTTTTCATTGTCCTGGCTTGATCATCAAAGTTTCTATTGACCATCCCCTTTGGATGGGTGCTTTGGCAGGCCCGATAGCATATTTTTGGGTTTAGTAGATCATAATTTTTTTGATGGTAGCTTTGGCCAGGCCCGGAGGTGGGATTTTTCTTCCATCTCCCTTGGATAAGTGCTTTAACCAGGACTGACATTGGATTAAAGGCTTAATCGACCATCACTTTTTGGATCGTTGCTTTGGCCTGGCTCGAAGGAGGGATCAAAGGCTTTTCGTGCCTCTCCCTTGGATGGATACTTTGATTAGGTCCAATGATTGGAATCATAGGCTTAATTGGTCATCACTCTTTGAATGGTTGCTTTGTCCAAGCCCAAAGGAAGGACTATAGGCCTATCATCCACCTCCCTTGGATGGGTGCTTTGACCAGGCCCAACGGTGGGATCAAAGGCTTGATTGACCACTACTCTTTGGATGGTTCTTTGTCTAGGCTCGAAGGAGGGACCAAAGGATTTTTGTCCATCTCCCTTTGATGGTCATTTTGACCAGAACCAGCGACGAGATCAAAGGCTTAATTGACTACCACTATTTGGATGGTTGCTTTGGCTAGGTCCGATGGCAGGACCAAAGGCTTTTCGTCCATCTCCCTTGGATGGGTTCTTTGACTAGGCCTAGCGACGGTATCAAAGGCTTAATTGACTATCACTATTTGGATGGTTGATTTGGCGAGGCCTGAAGGTAGGGCCAAAAGATTTTCATCCTTTTCTGGATGTAAGGATGCCTTTGATCAACAAATCTTACCAACCTCGTCAAGTTGGAAGTTAAGTTTAAATGCAAGCACTTCACCTTCGAGGGCAATAAATTAGGTGGGATTCCTTTTTCATCCGATAAGTCATTCTAGGTAGTTTGCTTTATTCATTCAATATCGTGAAATATGGCCTCAAATGTATGACATCCCAAGTTCTTCGTATCAAATTTCCATCGAGTTTACTTAATCGGTATGTCCCTGGCAGGATTACTTCGTAAATGACAAGCGGACCATCCCAATTTTGTCCAATGAGGCTTTCTACAGGGTCCTTTGTGTTTTCCATTATTTTTATAAAACTAAGTCTCCCTTTTTGAATTTCCTTTCTTTCACTTTTAAATTATAATATTTTATGATCTTGCATTGATATTCCACGGTTCGAATAGCAGCATGATCCCTCAATTCATTAAGCAAGTCAAGCAAATACCTTTCCAATTGTTGATTTATCTTATAGGTATAAGCAATTCTTCCACATGAAGAGAATTCAACTTTAACTGGAAAAACTGCCTCAAATTCATAGGTTAAAGAGTATGGTGTATGTCTCGTAGTAGTCTTTGTAGATGTTCGGTATGACTAAAAGACAAGAGGAAGTACCCAATTCTCTTTGCCATTTCCCAATCATTTCTTTAAAATTTTCTTTATTGTTTTATTTGCTACCTCTAGTAGCTCATTGGCCTTCGAGTGAGCCACCGATGAATTTTTTGTGATTTTGTTCTTTTCACATAAACGAGTGAATTCCTCACTTTCTAATTGGGTTTCATTGTCAGAAACAATCTTGTTTGGGAGCCCAAATCTTGTCACTATATTCTTGATAACAAACTTTAGAACCTTTATGGTGGTTATGTTAGGTAGGGTTCAACTTCCTTCCACTTGGCAAAATAAACAAATTGCATCACAATAAATTTTCCTCCTCCTCTTGATATCAGGAGAGGATTGATCAAATCAATTACCTACACATCAAAGGACCATGGACTAGAAATGGTAGTTAGGTTGCTCAGAGGAAGTCGTGGGATATTAGAATTTTTTTGGCATTTGTCGCACCTTTTGACATATTTTTGGCCTCTTCTATCATTCGGGGCTGCTAATATCTTTATCTCATTACTTTCTTAGCAGTTTATCCTATTGGAATTATCTCTGCACGATCATTCATGTTCTTCCATTAGCAATCTCATGCCCATTTCGGGTATGACACATCTTAAGTTAGGCATTGAATGCCCTTTCCTATATAATACTTCGTCAACTATGGTATATAAGGGGGCTTGATACCTTACTTTTCGTGCCTCTTTATTTTCTTTTGGTGAGATACCCTTTTTAATATATTAGACCAGGGCATCATCCAATTATTGACGTATGGATTTTCGCGAGTTCCTTTCCTTTTCAGATCCTTTCTGACATAACTATTCTCTTGGGGATTTTCCTTATTATTTGATTGTAAATGAATTGAGATCTAGTTAGGACCAAAGCTTCTTTACCTAATTCTTCTTTCTCTTCTTTGGTAGTTGGATTTGGTTGAAATCCAACAGGTATGATTTTGTCCTTCGGCGCACGTCGTGAACTTGATAGATTTGCTAAAAAAATTGAAAAGAATCCTCTTGTGCATTATTTTCTCTTGATATTTGGTGTATAGAGAAATCCTCAAAATGAATCAATATCTCATGGATTCTTTTGATGTATTGGGCTAATCGAGTATCTTTAGTTTGGAATGTCTTGTTCAATTGGTTTACCATTAGTTGTGAATCATTGAATATTTAGATTTTGGGAATTTTGAGTTGTCATACCAAGGTTAATCCCACAACCATTAATTCATATTATACTAAGTTGTTGGTCACTGGGAAGCCTAATTTCATAGTGTAGTGAAGTCTGTGCCTATCTGGGGTAATTACAACATATCTTGCTCCTACACCTTATTCATTTGATGCTCCATCAACATATAACTGCCACTTTGGTTCGTGTTTCTTTTCTTTCCCTGACCGCTCCTCGATAAATCCTGTACAATCCGGTACAAAGTCTATTAAAGCTTGTCCTTTGATTCATTTCATGAGTAGGTACTCGATATTATGCTAGCTCAACTCCATTCCCCATTTTGTCAACCTTTTTGATACATCAAGTTTACTTTGAGTTTGCCTTAGTGGATAGTTGGCTAGAACCTTAATTGAATGAGCTTGGAAAATAAGACCTTTGCATTTGCACTGGCAGCAATAAGCAATATGCTAACTTTTCTAGAATTAGATACCTAGTCTCAGCACTTTTAATCTTTTACTCGTGTAGTAAATTGGGAATTGGATTCCATCTTCCTTTCTTACCAAAACTGAGCCGATGGATTTTTCTAATACAGAGTCTTCTCCTACAGGGATCAAAAGTATTAGGGGCGATTCTAAATGATTTTTTAACTCTTGTAAAGCCTTTTGACAATCTTCGTCCATTCAAAGAACTTCTTTTTCTTTATTACATCGAAAAAAGGGATATACCCATCAGTTGCTTTGGACAAGAATCGATTAAGGGTCGTGACCCATCCATTTGATCCTATTATTTCCCTATAGGTTTTACGCGGTGTCATATCTCTAATAGTTTTTATCTACTTGATTTTGATTCCTCTAGCACTTACAATTTATCATAAAAATAATTCTAATTAGATTCCAAAGGATTGCTGTTGTGGATTTAATTTCATCTTATACTTCCTTAATACCTCAAACATCTCACTCAAACCTTCTAGATGGTTCTCTACTTTCATAGATTTTACTAACATATCTTCAATATAACTTCCATGTTTCTGCCTATTTGATCTTTGAACATTTTATTCACAAGTCCTTGATATGTTGCCCCTGCATTCTTTAGCCCAAATAGCATCACTTTGTAGCTCTACATTACCCAGTCTTTAACAAAGCTTATATGTTTCTTATTGATCCCAAACATCGGAATCTAGTTATATCTAGAGTAGGCATCCATAAAGAAAGTAGTTTATGACTGCTTGTTGCATTGACTTGTTAGTCGATTCTAGGTAGTGGATAACAATCTTTTGAGCATGCTTTGATGAGATCCATATAATCGACGTAGGTCCTCTACTTCCCATTGGATTGTTTCACCAACATTGGATTTTCCAACCATGTCGACTAAAACACTTCTCTTCTAAATCCATTTTCCAATAGCTTTTTTACCTCTTCCTTCAGTGCTGTGGTGCGGGTCTTGTCAAACAACCTTTTCTTTTGCTTTATTGGAACAAACTTTGGGTCGATATTGAGTGTGTGGCACATCACGGATGTATCAAATCCTTCCATGTCGGCATGGGTCCATGCAAATACATATATGTTGACTGTAAAAACAAGATCAACTTCTCTTTGGTTTTTTCCTCATTCCTTTCCTATTTTCAATATTTTGATAGAGACTTGAGGGTCTAATTTTACTTCTTCTAAGCTTTTCAATTGTTGTGCATTTTGTCGGTCATTTATCGAATCTATGTCTAGGACTATTTCTTCTAAAACATCATTCCCATCACTACTTACTTGGTTTAATTCTGCATACTTTCTCTTTCTCGCTTTGAAACCACCTTCTTTTTTGATCACTTGGTATACTGCTGAAGGGAAATTTAGGTTATTTGCCATAAATACCAATTCCCATGGATTGATATGCAAAGGATTTTGGTTTTAACTGCATTTTCTTGACTTAGGTCCATAGCAAGATCCCCTCATTTTATTAAACTGCTCAAGTCTAGTGAAATACATTTTACAAGAATTAAATCGCATGCCACAAATAGTCCTTATCCCATTTTTCAAAGAAAATTAACAAATAAATGTTTTGGTGATATGAAAGCATCAATCTCACCAAGAGTCGACCTTCCAAAGAAAGCATTGTGGTATGAAGGTTTGTCCATGATCATGAACAATGTCTTAAACATTCTTGAACGTGAAGGAGTGTTGTACAAACAATTTAATCTGACCTACCAGAGTAGAGCCTTTATTATTGAATCCAAAGATTGGCTCCAGGCTAGGTTCAAGCAATTCTTTCGGAATCCACATTTGTCCAAAAACACCTTTGAAGATGACATCCACTGCACTACGCGTGTCTATTAGAATTCTGGGTACAAGTGGTAGTCCTATTTGAGCAGTTATAATAAGAGGGTCGCTGTGGGAATGTTGGTTTCCACTTAGCTTTTAAGGAGTTATAATCAAATCTGGCATTTTGATCACGCTTTCAAAGGAATTCAATGGAAGTTCGTTACTTACTGAGTAAATTCCATCTTTAGCCACTCTCACATATCTACTTGTTGATCCCTTACTCAATCTTGCTATGTGTGGTCCTCTATGGATCACACCAATATGATTCATTGGCTGTAGAAATCCAAGTGGAAGCACGCTTTCCATAATGTTAGTGTTGTGGGCCGGTGGCTTTCGTTATGAAACAGCTTTTGATCAATCTTTACGTATTCTTTTAGGCTTCCTTCCTAACCATATTCTATATAATTCTTGTCAAGGCTCTACACTCATCTGTTTCATGACCACTCACCTTATGGTATGCGTAATAATCTCCTTCTATATTCAGTTCTAGATTCATCTTTGCTATAAATGAGACCGGGTGATCGAGTTCATCCTTTGTAACAATATATATATATATATATATATATATAAGATATAGGTTGATTTAGTTCAATAGCATTTTCCTTGACAAACTCTTCCCAACTTTCTTTCTTATTCAGGACTGAAATGTTTTTTCCCTTGATTCCTCCTATTATGGAATATCTCATCCACTCATACGAACTAATCATCCTAGAAGTGAAAATCTTATAGGTCTCAGCATTCATGAATGTATAGCTCTTTCCAGAATGGTTTATTTTCAATCAAACACGATAGGACTCCATTAATTTCTCTCTATCACTTATTCTCTCTGCTTGTTAGCTTTTGCATTAAATCGTTTCAAATAGTCTCTTAACAATTCCTCTGGTTTTGGTTTGATGTTTGCTAGTACGCTCACATTAATTATAGGTTCTTTCGAAGTGCAAAACTGAGCTGAAAACTTATACTAGAATTGTTCCCATAAATATATTAGTTTTTCTTTGTAATTCCGATACCATTTTTCTGCTGCTTCGAAGAATATGGTAGGAAATAATCTACATCACACTATGCCTAGGGCATTATACATATCCATTTGACTTTTGAAAACCATTAAGTGATCATCAGGATTAGTGATGTCACCATATTTAATAATCAGCATTTTAACATAAGAAGGTAATGGTACTGACATGATCCTTTTCGTGAATGGTGGCCCTCTAAAATTGTCGTTGACATTAGGATACATCGTTCCTATTCCTTTTAACTCAGCCACGTCCTTTGTCATTTTATTCAATAAGTCCTTGAAATAAACTTCTTCATCCTCATATTTTTCTTACTTTGGCTTATAATACTTTTGCGAAGCGAAGCTTGAAAATTTTGATTTTGAACTTTTATTCAACTTTCGATATTTGGGACTTCCTCCCTTCTTTTGTGTTCCTAAATTGCTCTTTCCAACATTTTTACTTCTTAGGTTCGACTCCATTGCCTTTTTGGGTTGAGATTTAACTTCCTCTCCTCTTTTATTCTCTTTAGTGAACAATTTTATGAAATTAAAGCTTTGATAAGCTCGTGCATGACTTCTAACTTTCTTTTCATACTTGAAGTTCATCCATCTCCTTTAGTATCTTTTGAGCTGTAGATGTTTGACCTTCTTCTGCATTTCCTATGTCAAATTATGGGGTTACATTTTCCTCGAGATGAACATGATATGTTGCTTCTTTTTGTTTTTGACACTAATTTTCCTCGTTGAATTTCGCATGGTATATATTCTATTATTGATCAATTCTTGAGTTTGGGCTCTCAACAAAAGCATCGCTTAGTTTCAGTACAAAAATTAGGTCAAGATAATTTGGAATACTTGTGTAGGCTTATACACCCAGTTAAGTATCTTGTTCGCAGTTGATGGATGTTAGCCTTGCATTATTGGGATGTCATTATTTAATTTCTTTATTGTTTAAGTCCATTCACACAAAATTAAAAATCATAGATAGCGTTGACGATCATTAGACCTCTTTGCTCAAACTTTTTTTCTACAAGAGAAAAAAAATGAAAATGAAGAAGAAGATCCAATCAGAAAAATTCTCCCCCTCTAGAGGGTGGCACCCCTGTAATTATAAAGGATTTCGACTGTTAGATTGGACCATGTGTCTCCTAGAGTGAATGAATAATGAATGTGATTTTCGTAAGGAAAGGTAGATGTCGTGGGGAGACTAACATGCAATGTCTCCAAGAAACTCTCTATGAAGGCTCTATTATATTGCTTCACAATAGCTTTAATTTCTTTTCATCGTGAAGGCTTTATGGAACTTCCCACGATGTCTTTTCTACATCATCAAGTGGCTGCTTCCATAAATATGTCACGATGGCTTTATTTTTTTAATACCTAAAGTTTTCATATAGAAGCTCATAGCAAATTGCCTTATTAATGCTTCACGATAGCTTATAAATGTAACTTTCTTAGTGATAATCTTTGAAAAACTCTTAGCATTGGTTCTATGGAAGCCTCTTAGCGATTGCTCTTTGAAAGACTCTTGGCGATGGCTCTGTGGAAGACTTTTGGCAATAGATCTATGGAAGACTCTTTGTGATGGCTATATGGAAGACTCTTAGTTATGGCTCTTTGGAAGACTCTTAGAGATAGCCCAATCGCATTGCCTTATCCTACCCTTCGTAGTAGCTTAACCACATTGCCTTATCCTACCCTTTGCAGTAACTCAACCACATTTCTCTTTGTGATAGCTCTTTGAGGCTTATCATGGCAACTTTAGGAACTATCATGATGGACGCACCGAACTCTTCACGGCGACTTCAAAAGAACATTTTCTAATTTTTTTGGAAATTCTTAGTAATGGCTTTATCAATTATCCTGTAGTGTCATTTATTTATGTTTATAGCTTATGTTGCTTCGTTTACATGCGATGGCTCAATTGCTTTGTTCTGTTTTTTGGGGATGGAACATGAGGGTCTGTAGAATCATTAATGATGGTTTGTTATCTTATTAAGCTATTGCTCCAAGATATATCACGATGGCTCTATTTGCTAGCAGTGGCTCAAATTAGGCACAACGACTTTCATTAACATATGAAAGACCTAAAAATAAGGCGCAATGACATCAAACTTGTTCTTGAAATTTTGGGTGTAACAAATTCCTTGGACAATTCAATATATTTGGATAAGGTAGGCTATTTGGTTTGGTAATTTCCTAACGCTGAATTTAAATTTCTCTAGGACTCATTATGAACTTTAATATGTGTTACCTTCGTTACCTACGCCATTTTAAGCCCAATAATGAGTGATTTGTATTTTGCGACATAACACAATGCTTTGAACCAGAGTTGAACTATGCCATATAATTTCTACCTATCTTGGGTAACTAGCATATATCAAATGCCTACCACCTATTTATTTGATGCCCATCCATATATAGTTGCCAAAACTATGGAGATTTAACCACTTATTCATTTTGTTTTTTTGTTGATGAAGTGAATTCGACTATGAAGTCAGCTGAACTTAGATAGCATCCTTTGGGGAGTATGATATGTTGTATTAACTGAGGTCCACAACCCACTTCAACAAATGGACCAATGTCTTTGGCCTTTGCAGTATTTGCTTCAGCAATTTATCCATTAGCACCTTGATGGGATGTGTTTAGAAAAAGGGACGTAGTTTTCTAGTCGTGAGCAAGGAATTATAGGCTAACTTTTTAATCAAAGAATAATTCAACTGTGCTTTAGATAGATATTTTCTTATGAGGTAAATTGGCCTTAGTACCCTTCGCTTCTTCGACAACTACACTGATAGCTTTATTATTTACAACTAAATATATAAACTAGTCCTCATTTGGCATTGGAGTTGAAAATACACATAACAACCCACATATTTACGATTGTATATTTAAATGTTTTATTTAAATATAGCATCGTTAGCCGGATTTAAGTCCGAAAAGATACTTTTTGCAAAAATTCGAATTAAAACTCGAGACCACTTCCATTGAGTTTAAATTGGCATTTGCAACCTTTTTGAGTATAAACATCGATATGTTTGGAGTTGAGTAAAATGTTTTCATTTAGGGCTTTGGGTTTCAGTCCACTAACCCAACTCATCTTGTATCCTAACTCCACCCCCTCTCCTCTTCATTCATCCCTCATTTCCTGACACTTTAAGCTTTAGTAAAAATGGGGGAGGAGATTGGAAACTAAAATCCTAAGCCCTAGTTTCCTTTGCAAATTCAAGTTCTGGCTCCAAAATCAATGAGAAGCTTAGGTAAGCATCCTCTTCTTCTCGATCTCAATCTCTCTCCCATTTTAAAATTTCCTATAACCTAACTTAGGAAATGTCTTTCTTATGAGCTTAGATTGAAGCTTCTTGGGTTAAAATTGAAGAGTGGTTGTTCTTGTCTTGCCTTATAGCTTCTCACTTGTGTTTTTGAGAAAAAGGTGAGGTTTTGAACTCACATCTATGTTTATATCTTTGATAGTTGTTAGGTAGTGATTCCTAACATCTATTGTTTGTCCATTTGCTTTGGATTGAATTGGTTTTATGAATATTCCAATTTTTGGTGTTTTGAAGTCAATCTTTAAAAATCCTAGCTTTGATGTTTGAACATGTTTTTGGTAGTGTATCAAAGAGCCTATAGGGCTGGGTTGCCGATTGGCATAAACCCCTAGCGCCCATCGCTCGTCCGATCGCAATTTGTTTGGATTTTTGCCCTTGGTAGGGCTAGGCTGAAAATACTGGAAATTCTAGTCCAATCGACTAACCAGGAAGTCAGTCGACTGAACCAGAACCCAGGTATTTTCCTGGGCCAGCATCAATCGACTGACCAAGAGTATCAGTCGACTGACCACTCTAGGTCAGTCGACTGAGCTGGAAACCGAAAGTTTCTAGGCATGTTTTAGTCGACTGACCATCCTAGTTCAGTACACCGAACCTGGAAACAGAAAGTTTCCAGGAATTGTGTTTGTCGACTGACCACCTTGGTCCAATCGACTGAATCTGCTATCTCGGCCAATTTTGCCTTTCGAATGGATTTCCAATTTTTAATCGATTCTAGTGGATCCGATTTGTTGTTATAACCTTTTTTGACTTTGATAACTTCTTTTTGGGATTTCGAGAATATCCATTTTGATGGACTTTGTATCGATTTCTTTGGATTTAATTCCCGTCTTCGAATGTGAATTTCTGGTGATTGATTGCTTCTACAATCATTTCTATGGTTTGTCACTTTAAAATGCAAAGGTTTCTATACTAATAGTAAATGTTAAAACCCTTTCATCAAAATGATTTCAACACTATCATAATACAAAGCTCGTTTACTAAAACCGTTTTCCAACTTATTAGTACATATAAACCTTTACCTCGTTTGCATGAAAAAAATCTAATTAAACGGCTTAGCAAAACAAGTGGTATGAAACGCTTTCATTTACTTCGTCGGTTAATTTTTGGACTTGTTCGATTGAAAATCTTGTGACAATTTTCGAGTGGGAATGTACACTTTGTTCGTAAATATTTAAGTTAAGCTAGTGGTTATGGGACATGAAGCTAAACTCATTTATTTACTAGCTTAGTGTAATTGACACTTCTTGTTGATCAATGATGATCATTTGGTGATTTAGACTAGCGATATGCGATGTCTCATTGTCCCCGTGGGGGATAATACCTCGTTATGTTGAGCTTCGTCTATCTTTGTCCACGTAAGGGACTATACCTCGATTTTATGGAGCTTCGGTTCATTTTAAGGAGCTTTGGCTCATTTGGAGGAGCTTCGGCTCATTTGGAGAGGATTCGGCTCATAGTCCGCAATGGGGACTATACCCTTTTTGGAGGAGATTTGCTCATTTGGAGGAGCTTCGGCTCATTTGGAGGGGCTCCGGCTCATAGTCCGCAATAGGGGACTATACCCTGTTTTGAGGAGCTCCGACTTATTTTTCTGGGATAGCGACCCATTTTGTGGTACACGTGTTGGTGAATTTTCATGCTCTCGTTTTTGATAGGCTTCTCACTCTTTGTGATTTCTGGGTTTCTAATTGATGATTTCTATAGTTTGTGTTTCACCCAATTTTATGATTGGCATTGATATGTTTGTCAATATTTGTGGTTTGGTGAATAAAATAAGGAATATGACATACTTTTTGGTGTTCTGAGATTCTTGAGATATTGTATGATTTTTGTTGTTATTAAATGTATATTTTTCATAGTATGTCATTACTGTTATCATATGTTTTTGTTATATCTCTTATACTATCTCATTTTATCTGATATTTATAGCTTGACCGACCCGTTTATTATTTTCTTATTAAATAATATTCGGGTTAGACCGAGATGTTATATGCGCTTCTGGTTGACTCCTTATCTGGGACCATCATCTAACTTTTGTCTAACTACTTAGTTTAGTAGTTTTTGTCATTATACATTCAAGATAGAGACTCCTTGATGTATACATATTCTTTTATGTAGCACTTGTACCTATTCTTTTGTGATGTAGTGAATCTTGAATAACCACTACTTTGATGTACACTTTTATGTGATATATTCATATCTGTTTCCGCCTTTGTGATATGGATATCTGTGACTGATTTGTGTTATGCTTATTTCTATATTTGTTTCCAAAGACCACATAGCCACTATGTAGTTGCTTTGAGTTTTTATTTTATATGTCGGATTTCCTCTTGAAATGAAATGCATGTTATACTATTTGACATATCGGTACTCGCATAAAGTAATTACGTGGATGGTCGCTCCTCAACAGCCTTATTCTTTGCGTTAATCGACGACATTATCCCATAGTGTCATTGGCAAGCATGAGTACAGAGGTGGGGCGCTACAGCATGGTATCAGAGCCAAACTTCGGAACAATGTAGAATAATCTAACAAGGATCATTGTCCTAGGTCTTTCTTAGGAGTCGTGCCTTAGGATTTAATTCGAGTCATTGGACCCGTTCTATCATATTTTCATTGTGATGTCTTGTTTTATCAATCATGATTGTTTGATATTCATTCTGAGAATAACTTTTTCTTCTTCTTTCTTTCTTTCTTAAAGAAGAGAAATGGTTAGACCAGGCCATCTCAACGCCGGTCAATCTACTGCTACTCCTCAAGATGGAGTATTCATGTCCGCACAGCAGATTTTAGATCTTGTAAAGAATACTCAAGCTATCGGACCTATTCTAGAGCCTATTCATCATAGATCTGGTTTTGCATGCTTATGCAGAGACTATACCAATTTGGGTAGAAGGCCATTCAGGGGATCCGAAAGTGTTATAGAAATCCAAGTTGGCTTAGATCATGCGACCGCATCTTTTCTCGCACGAATCTCGTTGATCTACATTGAGTCCAAGTGGCTTCTAGCATGCTCCAACAAAGAGCATTAGATTGGTATGAACTTTTGGTTTCTGAAATTGTTGAAGCGGATCTTACTTGGGAGAAATCCTGGAAAAGATTCGAATTGAAATTTGTGCCGGAGGCTGAAAATGTAACTTTGGCCCGACGCTTTATTGACCTTGTTCCAGGTAAATCTTCTGTGACGGATTGCGTCGCATCTTTCGAATCTTTCTCTAAATATGGGGTCAAGTATATTAATACCCTATTGAAGAAAAATAAAAGGTTTGTCTATATGTTGAATAAGAACCTTAAAAAAGCCTTTGCTTCTGAAACAAGAAGTTTCTTTCGATCAGCTTGTAGATATCGCTCTTCGACTTGAAGAGGACGATAAAGAAAGCGATGTTGAGATTGTGGCAGTCAATAAGAAGAGGCATCCTTTTATTAAGTTTGAAAGTCCTAATCCTAACAAGAGAGTGAAGCAAGTGACTTCGGTAGCAAAAACTCCAATCGCTAATCGTGGAGAATGCTACAATTGTGGCTCTAAGGACCGCTATATGAATAGGTGTCCAAGTCTATTTCTTGCCGCTACTGCAAAGGGTCGGATCATTATATATCTTCATGTCCAAAACTTTAAAGCAAGTGAGAGGGAGAGCTGAATGTTGTGCAAGCTCCTAGTAACACTTCTCTTGGTCAAGGTATTTCTCATTCAGTCCTTGATGACATTTTTTTTGTGATTATCCTATTCGAGTTCTTGCTGATATGGGTTCATCTCATTATTTTTATATCTAAAGAACATGTTGATTCTTTTTTCTTTAAACATTTTAGGCTAGATGACCTCGCTGAGAATTGCTAATCCGATTGGTGGATCCGCAACACTCGGTTTACTTTGTGAAGATGTCAAGATTATTTTATGTGATTTCTATGATTTTTCGAGCCGATTTGCATGTTATGCGTTACTTAGGCTTCGAAATTGATTTTTGAGAAAGGATTGACTTAATCATTATAAAGCCCATATCCTATATCCTGAGAGGACTATCCATCTTCGACATTCTCAATCTGTTAAGCAGATTTCTATTGTTTTAAATGATTTCAATTTCCAATTCGACGGCATAATTTTATTCTTTAAACCCACATAATGAGGAAAATGTTATTTCCCTCATTCATATAGTTTGTGCATTTTCGATATTTTTAAGCTGGTCTTAGGGTTACCACCTAAGCGATCTAGTGAGTGGTGCTAAGGTCTATTGCTCGACCTTGCCACCGGTTTTCATCAATTACGAGTGGCGGAGGGTAGCGTTTCGCTTACTGCATTCCGCACTCGTTATGATTCTTATGAATTACTCATGATGTCATTTAAGTTGTCCAGTTTGTCTCATCCATCTTATGAACCGAGTATTCTATGAATATCTCGATGAGTCCGTTTTTGAATTTATTGATTATGGACGAAAATAGGAATTTAAAATTTGCAAATCTTTTTAATAAGATACATTTGTAAGTATAATTGAATGTTGTTCTTGAAATGAATAAAGAATATTCGTAAAAAATTTAAGAGATATTTTTATCATGTAGAAAATGGTTTTGTGATGTATTGCCCATTGAGCGCTTTAAGAATTCTGGTCGATGCGCCTGATCAACGTTATTGATAGGAATCTCCTAAATGCTATGATGAGACAATCAGACACAGTAAATTAACTTGGAATAAGTAATTTTTGTTAGAAAGATGACTACATAAAGTTAATTATAATTTTGAATGTCTTAGCTTTCTGAGAAAGAGGGTCATTTAAACTAACTTCTTTCCGATGCTCCTATTCTTGTGATTCCTGAAGGGAACCAAGACTTCACTGTTTGTACCGATGCTAGTTGTATTGGCTTGGGTGTCGTTCTCTTACGAAAGATAACATTCTATCATTTATGCTTCTATACAATTAAAGCCTATCGAGACTAGGTATGCCACACATGAACTAGTGTTCGCGGCTATTGTTTTTGCTTTTAGGATTGGCATCATTATTTTTAGGAGAGAAATTATTCTCTACACCGATCATAAATCTTTGGAGTATTTATTTTATCAAAATGGAACTTAACTTGCATCAACAACGTTGGCTTGAGTTCCTTGTGCCTTTTTGATCTTGATATTCTTTATAATTTGGAAAGGGAAATCGTGTTGCCAATACCCTTAGTCGTAAACAACAAATGTTGTTTCTTTGATGATGTCCGAATGGAATGATCTTTTTGACAGGTTCATCTGACATACAGTTATTGTACTATGTTGTTGTTCCAAATATTCGAGTTTCGGGTTCCTCGGGCGCATTGTTATTGAACTACGTCGTTGTACCGGCTCGATTTTCTACTATTCATGACGATTTCCTCGTCTCTCGGCCATGGAAATGCCTTAGGGATTCTGATTTTTATTCTTGAGGCTGGTATTATTGAAGGAATTGAAGCTTCACCTAATTTGACTTATGAGCGAACACATCCAGACTTACTCTCTCATGCTCTTTAGGGTGAACTTCTTATTTCAAATTTTCTTTTGGTGTTGATATGCTTTTATGGTTGTTACTCCTTATTTTCTTCTTAAGTATTACGAGGAGGCAATTTCTTTAAGGAGGGGAGTCTGTAATAACCCGCATATTTTACGATTGTATATTTAAATATTTTATTTAAATATAACATCGTTAATCAGATTTAAGTCCGAAAAGCTACTTTTTGCAAACAGTCGAATTAGAACTCGAGACCACTTCCATTTAGTTCAAAATGGCGTTGGCAACCTTTTTGAGTATAAACATCGATATGTTTGGAGTTGAATAAAATTTTGATGTTTTCATTTAGGGCTTTGGGTTTGGGTTTCAGCCCACTAACCCAACTCATCTTATATCCTAACTCCACCCCCTCTCATCTTCATTTATTCCTCATTTCCTAACACTTCTAGCTTTAGTAAAAATGGGGGAGGAGATTGGAAACTAAAATCCTAAGCCCTAGTTTCCTTTGCAAATTCAAGTTCTATCTCCAAAATCAAAGAGAAGCTTATGTAAGCATCTTCTTCTCCATCTCAATCTCTCTCCAATTTCAAAAATTTCCTATAACCTAACTTAGGAAATGTCTTTCTTATGAGCTTAGAATGATGCTTCTTGGGTTAAAATTGAAGAGTGGTTATTCTTGTCTTGCCTCATAGCTTCTCACTTGTGTTTTTGAGAAAAAGGTCAGTTTTTGAGCTCACATCTATGTCTATATCTTTGATAATTGTTAGGTAGTGATTCCTAACATCTATTCCTTATCCATTTGCTTTGGATTGAATTGGTTTTATGAATATTCCAATTTTTGGTGTTTTGAGGTCAAATGTTTAAAAATCCTAGCTTTGATGTTTGAACATGTTTTTGGTGGTGCATCGAACAGCCTATAGGGCTGGGTTTTCGATTGGCATAAACCCCTAGCGCCCATCGCTCGTCCAATCGCAATTCGTTTGGATTTTTGCCCTTGGTAGGACTAGGCTTAAAATACTAGAAATTCTAGTTCAGTCGACTAAACAAGGAAGTAAGTCGACTGAACCAGAACCCAGGAATTTTCCTTGGCCGGTATCAGTCGACTGACCACTCTGGGTCAGTCGACTGAGCCTGAAAACCGAAAGTTTCGAAGCATGTTTCAGTCGGATGACCACCCTGGTTCAGTCGACTGAACTTGAAAACAGAAAGTTTCCAGGAATTATGTCAGTCGACTGACCTCCCTGGTCCAGTCGACTGAATCTGCTGTCTTAGCCAATTTTGCCTTTTGAGTGGATTTCCAATTTTTAATCAATTCTAGTGGATCTGATTTGTTGTTATCACCTTTGTTGACTTTGATAACTTCTTTTTTGGGATTTCAGGAATATCCATTTTGATGGACTTTGTATCGATCTCTTTGGATTTAATTCACGTCTTCGAATGTGAATTTCTGGTGATTGATTGCTTCTACAATCATTTTTATGGTTTGTCACTTTAAAATGCAAAGGTTTCTATACTAGTAGTAAATATCAAAACCCATTCATCAAAATGATTTCAACACTATCTTAATACAAAGCTCCTTTATTAAAACCGTTTTCCAACCTGTTAGTATATACAAACCTTTACCTCGTTCGTATGAGAAAATCTAATTAAACGGCTTAGCAAAATAAGTGGTATGAAACACTTAAGTTTACTTCGTCGGTTAACTTTTGGACTTGTTCGATTGAAAATCTTGTGACAATTTTCGAGTGGGAATCAACAATTTGTTCGTAAATATTTAAGTTAAGCTAGTGATTGTGGGGCATGAAGCTAAACTCATTTATTTACTAGCTTAGTGTAATTGACACTTCTTGTTGATCAATGATGATCTTTGGTGATTTAGACTAGCGATGTGTGATGTCTCTTTGTCCCCATGGGGGACAGTACCCTGTTATGTTGAGTTTCGTCTCTCTTTGTCTACATGGGGGACTATACCTCGATTTTATGGAGCTTCGGCTCATTTGGATGAGCTTTGGCTCATTTGGAGGAGCTTCGGCTCATTTGGAGGGGCTTCGGCTCATAGTCCGTAATGGGGGACTATACCCTGTTTGGAAGAGCTTTTGCTCACTCGGAGGAGCTTCAGCTCATTTGGAGGGGCTTCGGCTCATAGTCCGCAATGGGGACTATACCCTGTTTGGAGGAGCTCCGGCTCATTTTTCTGGGATAGCGACCCATTTTGTGGTACACGTGTTGGTGAGTTTTCATGCTTCCGTTTTTGATAGGCTTCTCCCCCTTTGTGATTTTTGAATTTCTAATTAATGATTTCTAGAGTTTGTATTTCACCAAATTTTATGATTGGCATTGATATGTTTGTCAATATTTGTGGTTTGGTGAATAAAATAAAGAATATGACATTCTTTTTGGTGTTATGAGATTCTTAAGATATTATATGATTTTTGTTGTTATTAAGTATATATACTTTTCATAGTATGGTAATATTGTTATCATACATTTTTGTTATATCTCTTATCCTATCTCATTTTATCTGATATTTATAGCTAGACTGATCCGTTTATTATTTCCTTATTAAATAATACTCGGGTCAGACTGAGATGTTACAGGTGCTTCTGCTTGACTCCTTATCTGGGACCATCATCTGACTTTTGTCTAATTACTTAATTTAGTAGTTTTTGTCATTATACATTCGAGACAGAGACTCCATGATGTATACATATTCTTTTGTATAGCACTTGTACCTATTCTTTTGTGTTGTAGTGAATCTTGAATGACCACTACTTTGATGTACACTTTTATGTGATATATTCATATCTGTTTCTGCCTTTGTGATATGGATATCTGTGACTGATTTGTGTTATGCTTATTTCTATATTTGTTTTCGAAGACCACATAGCCACTATGCAGTTGCTTTGAGTTTGTATTTGATATGTCGGATTTCCTCTTGAAATGAAATGCATGTTATACTATCTGACATATCGGTACTCGCACAAAGTAATTACATGGATGGTCGCTCCTCGACAGTCTTATTCTTCGTGTTAGTCGACGACATTACCCCGTAGTGTCCTTGGCTAGCGTGAGTATAGAGGTGGGGCATCACAGTACAGCTGGATTGACTAAGTGACATTTTAATACTTCGAATGAAACTTTGCATTCCTTTGTACATTAGATCATAAAATGAGATACATTTATCAATAGCCTTCGAGATGAATCTGTTTAAGGCATCAACTTTCGCATTCAAACTCACGACTGCTTTAGAGTTTTTCGGAAGCTCCATTTATGAAGGTGTCAATTTTCTTAAAACATGCCTCTATTCCTCTCGCACTTACTCTATACCCAAGATAATTTCCTGATTGAATTGTGAAGGTGCATATTAGTCTAATTTCATGTTGTACCGCCTTAATGTAGTGAAGGTCTCATCCAGATCTTGCACATAATTTGGAGCCACCTATGATTTACGAGCATATCGTCGATATAGACTTCAAATTTCTTCTCAATTTGATCTGAAAAACAACATATTAATTAGCCTTTGATATGTTGCCCTGATGTTCTTTAGCTCAAATGGCATGACCTTGTAGTAGTGCAACCTTTGTTTGTAATGAAGCTTGTATGTTCCTAATATGGTTCTGACATGGTTACCTGATGTAACCTGATTAACTATCTATGATTGTAAGTAGTTCATGGCTGTTGGTTGTGTCGACTAGTTGGTCAATCCTAGTTGGGGGGAAACTACCCTTATGGCAAGCTTTGTTGAGGTTGGTCAAGTCTATATAGGTTCTCCACTTTCCATTAGGCTTCTTAACCAAGAATGGATTGGTTATCCACTTTGGCTAATATACTTGTCTAACCAAACCATTCTCTCATGTAAAGCATAGTACCTTTCTTGATCCAAGGTGAGCCATTTTTGTTATACTAGTTATGCATCAGGATCAATGATGAAAGCGTGGTATATGATGTTTGGATCTATCCCCAGCTTATTTGAATGGGTCTAGGCAGATGCATCAACAGATCTTTTAGAAAACTTATAAATTTTGAGCGGAGCTCATTATTAAATTCTTTTCAATTTTCACCACCTTCATAGGGTTAATGGGTCAAATTATACCTCTTCCGAATCATCCACCGGCTTTAGATCTTTCTTTCTTATTTCTAATCTACGGTCCACCTCATCTTTTACTTCACATGATTTTGATGAAGCGGTGCTTCCCTGGTTTTGAGTATTACTAGAAAAATATTGTGCATAAATTGAATCACATTCATTCGTCCCTGTCATATGTAGATAGTATATTTTTTCTTCATTATAGATACTATTGTTATAAGCTGGCCTATTTCAGTATCAGCCTTTGTACTAAGTACTGGTGTAGTTCTTGGAACTGGTTTGTCATTTATTACATTTTCCTTATTACAAAAATTAGGGGATGCAATATTTAACATCCCATATATTGAGGCCTGAAACTAAGCACTACAGATGTTGCAGTCATCTATAGTATTAATTTTTAGTAACAAAATGCGGTCATGTTAATGGTATCCATAATACCAGAAGCACAAGAATATGAAATAAAAGAAAACTTTCACATTTCCTTTCAAAGTCATAATTTCATACTCAGTAGATAATTCCAAATGTTGCCCAGGTTCAGATAAAATATAATTATTATAAAATACTCCAAGAGCGACATATGAAGATGCCTCTTGGTTGATCAGAGTTACTAAATAGATAGATATATCTAATGTTAATATATCCTAGAACAACTGACATAACACAATAGATAATGGTAAGAGATAGACTACTACATAGCTAGCTTTGCCTCTTGCATGTCTCCGGAAGCTTTATTCGCCAAAACCAACTTAACATGTAAAATCCTGACTCTCGACCGACTCAAACCAAATTTTGAGGAGTTTAGGGGAAAAACATAAACTTCGAGTCAGACAAAAAGCCTGGTGTAAATAATAATATGTCATCTCGATTTATAGATATTAAGTGAGATCATGCCGCTGGGCGGAACGGAATTTCCCCTCACTAATATTCCTTTAAAAATATATATTTTGCAATCAATTCCCAAACCAAACTTGTTAAAATAAACAATATAAACAATAATGTATATGAATGCAACATGGGTAATCATGAGCAATCTTTTTAAATCAATGGACTATCCATCCAAAAATCATAGTTTTCTTAGACTGACTACAGACCTATGGCTAACTTTGGTCTACCAAATACTTCAAATTATCTAACCTACTATTAGAAGACAACTAGACGGTGTGTTTGAAACTTACTATTCCTATGGCCAATTGGTCCTAATAATATTGCGGGCTCACCATTATCCTGTCTCATCTCTATGTATTCCTTTTTCTGCGTAAATCTACTTTTAATATTTCCGATAACGAAGCCCAAAGAATGGAATTTTGGACTTATATTAGCTAGGGGATACTAGCTAAAGTATAGGGCTCGATCCAACACTAGTCTCATCTGGTTTTCTAATGTCTGAGTCAATTCATCCTATATATATATATATATATATATATATATATAAAATTCTGGGCTAATCACCCTTTATATTCCCTTGAAAACATAATTCTTTATAAATGATTTAACCTTTGAAATCATACTTTTTAAATAAGGAAAACATGCCCTTCATTTTATCCAAAATACTTATGCCATGATATTTGCTTTTTATAAAACAATATTTGTGAAGTTCAAATTCAATTAGAAGTTATCTCACTTCGAAACCATAGGCTTATAGAGCCAAAACATTATAAAGTCATTTCATTAATAAAACGTGACAACGACAAAGTCAGCGAGGATCATTGCGTCTTAAAACATAGGCCAAAACAATAAAAATTTATATATTGATAAATCTTGGTATCATTACCGCCATTGGGATCATTGCCCTACTTCAATATAAAAATATGCTAAAGCCTTTAACTTTTAAAACATAAGGCCACAAGGCCGATAATATGGACGCTGCACTTCGTAACATCCTAAGGTATAAAACTTGGTCTGCATAGTTTAATGTCTTAAAGCTTAATGTCGACATAATTAAATCTCGGCATCAAATGCTTTAAAGAGAAATTGACAGCTTCATTAGAGTCGTATTGATAAAATGCGGCACCTTCTATAGTCAATATAAAGTAGTAGCATCATTGCCCTGATAGAATACTTGGCCTCAGTAGGGTCGAAGTAGGTAAAATGTAGCATCATTGCCTTATAAAAAATAAGCGGCCTTAATAGTGCCAAAATTAATATGAGCACTTCAAAAGAAATAAGGTCGACGATGTTATGGGAATGCGTCCATATACCCTTATATATTAAAATGCGGCACTACAGCAATGCGCGCATTAAGGTCGACGATGAGGATGCCGACTTCGAACCACTTCAACCATAGATGATTCACTACATAAAAACATAGGTCGGTATTATGCGCATCGCTATCGACTGACGTCGAAGACATAGCAACGATGAAGAGGAATGACGATGTCGTCATTGTCGACATGACATTTCAGTAATTAATATTAAAAAGTGTTTATTTACTACAAAAAGTAAGTTCTATTCCACCAACCTCTATTGCTTGTCAAAAACTTATTGGTTAACAAATGCTTTTTCATAATCCTTTTCAGAAATCTACCCGCTAACAGAATTTATCATTCCCAAAAAAATTCGCAAACCAAAACTTATTTTAATGTTTAATGTAAATATTAAGCTTTTCTAGCCCAATAAATTTACATAAAATCGTAAAATCATGGGAAAAATCCTCAAAAATAATAATAAATCTGATTTTCCACAGAACATTATGAAATGAAAAACCCACTTCCAAAATAGTGTTTCTAACATCGTATCAAAATCTCAAGTCATTTATGTGTCATATATAGGCCTTCTAACTCAAACCTATTAAATAATCTCATAAATAAATTAAATAAATTCACCAATAAGCATATAATCATTCAAACCATCATAGCATGGCATAATATAAGCATAAGAATCTGATCTATACTTAAGCCAAAAAATAATACTTAAAACGTGATATGCATATCTTATTATTCACCTTGAATAGTTTAAGAAGGTTGAGATTTGTTTTTGATTTGATTCCACTAAGCTTTGCTTTTGTTTTCCTAGGCTTTCTCCCATTGGTTTCTCCTAGCAATGGTCAGCCTACCCATTTGATTTCGTTTATATCAAGATAAGTAAGGGTGAAAATGAGAATGGGAAGGTTTATATTTAGGAATTACACTCTTTCCTATTTTTCCCTTCTCATGTATCCTCCTTCCTATTAATGTTAATTCCATTACTTCATTAGTTAAGGCTCGACCTATACTAATTATAAAATCCCAATCTCCATATCCATTTACATTATTTTATTTTATTTATCCAATTAAATATTCTAAATAATGTTCATTAAAATTAGGGTTGTTACAGTGTCGCGTTCTTAAAGAATTTCGTCCTCGAAATTACAATAAGGTTCATACATCAAACATAAGAGCATAGATGCAAAACATACCCTCAAACAAGTCGGGATAAGTGTCTCTAATCCTACTCTTCGTTATCCGAATAAAGTCTCTCTCATCATCACTCCACTGGACTTTACTAATCTGACTATTTTGTTCCATAATGTTTTCTCTTCCTTAGCCACAATACAAACTGGATGTCTAACTATAGTCATGTCTGGCTCCACTACTAAGTCTTCCAATGCAGTCGGAGTAATAATAGTTTCTAAATCTCTTCCTTAAATGAGAAATATGAAAAACATTACGGACTTCTACTAAACAGCTTGGTAATTATAACCTGTAAAAGAGTTTCCCAATCCTTCATATAATAGGAAATGGACCAATAAACCTAGCTGCCAATTTCCTTGACTTTCCAAATCTTATCACACCTTTCATCGATATCACTTTGATGAAAGCATGATCTCCAATCAAGAATTCTAAGTCTTTTCGTCTCTTATCTACATAAGTTTTCTACCTAGATTGAACTTCCTTCATACTAACCCGAATCATCTCAATCTATTCCGTGCTTCTCTTACCATATCCGGACTAAGAACTAATCTATCTCCGAATTTCAATCAACTTATGGGTGATTTACACAATCTTCCATATAAAGCTTCAGAAGGCACCATTCCTATACTACTCTGATAACAATTATTATAAGAAAACTCAGCCAAGTGCAAATGGTCTTCCCATGTCTGCCAAAATCTAGTACACAAGCCCTCAATAAATCTTCATGTACTTTTTTGACTCTCTCTGTCTGCCCATTTGTCTATGGATGATTAGTTGTACTGATCTTAAGCTTGATACCTAATATCTCCTATGGAGTCTTCCAGAATTCACCAGTGAACAAAATATCTCTTTAACTGACTATACTACTTGGAATCCAACGCAGTCTAACAATATTTATTATAAACGACTTGGCTAAAATAGATGCCATTCTTATCAGCTTAACAGGAATGAAATGTGCACTCTTAGTCAATCTATCCACTATGGCCGATATACTTTAATTTCCCTTGTTTGATCTCGGCAACCCATCAATAAAATCCATGGATATCATATCCCATTTCCAAACTGGTATACCCACAGGCTGAAGCAATCCACAACGCTTTTGATGCTTGGCTTTTACTTGTTGGCAATTCAGACACTATTTTGCCCATAAGCCTACATCCCTTTTCATACCCTCCCAGAAGAAACTTGTCCGTACCATGATACATCTTAGTTCCTGTAGGACGAATAGTAAACTTCGATCGATGGCACTCATTAAAAACTTCTTTCCTTAGGTCACCAACATCAGAAACACATAATTGTCCCTTCTTTCTCATTCATCCATTCTTGTCAACGACAAAATTCTTCAAATCATCAATCATAGTTCCACCTTCCAATCTTCTAATTCTTTTAGCTAGCAATGGATCATCTCTTTGCTTAGAAGCAATTCTTACGATCAATACCGGTCAAACTTCAAAACAAGATAACATTGCGGTACTCATATTGGAACAGGCGGTCAATCTTAACTGCACACTAAAAGTAGTTCGTTCTTTCGAATCTTTCCATTCAGCCAACAAAGTTAATGCCACATTCTGATGTTTTCTGCTAAGTGCATCTACAACTTTGTTTTCTTTCCCTAATGTGTATTCAATTCCAAAGTCATAAGTAGCTATAAACTCTAACCACCTCTACTTTCTCATGTTTAACTCCTTTGAGAGAATAAATATCTTAACGACTTATGATCCATATACAACTCGATTCATTCTCCCAAGAGGTAATGTCTCCTCATCTTCAAATAAAATATTACAGTAGCCAACTCTAAGTCATCAGTCATATATCTAACTTCATGCAGTCTGAGCTATCGTGAAGCATAGGCAATCACCTTACCCTCTATATTAACACAACTCCTAATCCTATTCCACATGCATCAGTATACACCACCAAATCTTGATTTCTATCCAGAACAACTAATACGGGAGCTAATAAATGTTTTAGCTTTTGGAATGGTTCCTCACATTTATCGATCCAAATATACTTTACATCCTTCCTTGTTAGCTTAGTAATTAGTCTTGCTATACGAGAGAAATTCTTGATGAATCTTCGGCAGTAGCCAGCTAGTCCAAGGAAACCCTTTATTTCAATCACCATCTCGGGTCTCTTCCGGTTACTAACTGCTTCTATCTTAGCTGGATCTATGAACAATCCTTTTTTGAGACTATATGACTAATAAACTTCACCTTCTTTATTCCAAAAATGATGCTTCAAAAACTTCACTTTTAGCTAATGTTGCCTTAACGTCTCAGGCACTATTCTAAGATGAATCTTATGATCCCTTTCATCATCGGAATAGATCAAAATGTCATCTAAGAATACCAATGCAAACATATCCAAGTGCTCTCAAGAAATTTGGTTCATTAAGTCTACAAAGAAAGCAGGCGCATTAGTCAATCTGAATGGCATTACTAACCAATCGCTTGTTCTAAATATCGTCAATGAATATTGTCTTTTGCTACCCTTAGTTAATGGAACTCTGTCACCAAATCCAATTGGGATAACACTTTGGCTCCACTCGATTGATCAAATAAATGGTCGATTCTTGGCAGGGGATATCTATTCTTTATCATCTTTTCATTGAACTTACGATAATCGATGTACAATCTTAACTACCCATCTGGTTTCCTCATAAATGTTGTGGCCGCTCCCCAAGACGAACTGCTTAGTCTAATAAAACTCTTTCCTTCTAAGTCCACTAGCTGCACCTTTAACTTATTCATCTCGGTAGGTATCATCCTGCTAGGCAGTCTACTTATGGGTTCAACTCTAGGTACAAGATCTATTCGAAACTCAATAGCTTGTTTTGGCTCAAAAACATTTGTAAATTATGTAACTACGAAAACCAAATTCAACTCATCTTCCTCCTCTATTACACCCAATAAAGCATAGACATGAAAACTTGGATTCACCACTGAGTATACAATTCGGTCACTACTATTAGGGTACCTTAGTGATATTTTATATTGTGGAAAAATATCCTAGAATCATATTTACTTGACCAATCCAATCCAAAAGCCTACGAAATTAAGTACATGCAAACCACAGGCAAATGTATAACCTAATAATGCAAATTCTAAATGGTCACATCTCATCACTAGAGTTGCTTACCCTCCTATGAGATTCACAACCCTTAAGAAAGTAACTAGGTATGAGGGTTCTAGGTTAAGCTTATCTACCAAATAATGAGTTATAAAAAAATATAAGGCACCAGTATCAAACAACACTCTAACAGGCAAGCCATGAATCAAAAGCATACCTTCCATTATAGCTTTTCCTTTCCACTCAACTGTTGGTCTTAAGGTAGTCGGTTACCTTCCTTACACTGATTCGTATAGTGTCCAATTTGGTCACAGTTACTGTACTTGATATTATTCCTTCTAATAAATGTCTTTCCACACTCATTTGTAAAATTCCCTTTCTTGTCGCACTTATGACACAAAATATTTGCTTTTCCTTTCTTATGAAAGAACTTCCTTTTCCGATTCCGCCTACTTTGAGCCTTTATCGACATATTAGCATCAAAGAAAGCAAGCATCTTTTCATTTCTCAAAGCCAACTCTCTTATTATAGCATATGGATCCTTGAGATGTGGTAAAATTGCCCTAGCAAGCTCAAGTTTCAATACATGGATGAACTTATCATTCCTTTGATTACTGTATCCACGGTAGTATATCCATATCAGGACAACTCCTTAAATTTTGTTGCATACTCCAACATAGTCATATCACTTTACACTAATTCAGCAAATTTTCTCAACAGAGTTGACTTGGCAATTTCAGATATAAATCTCTCCTCAAATCTTCTCTTAAACTCTGCCCAGGTCAAAGTTTCCTCAGCCACCCTAATAATAACACTATTCCACTGGTACAACGTAGCTCCTTGTAGTAACCTGGACGCCAATCTCCTCTTATGTTCATCATTCAAACCAAGAGCAGCAATAATTCTTTCACAATGAAGCAACCAATTCCCCACTTCAGTTGCATCCTCCATCAATAAAAGGTTTCCTCTAAGTCTTGTGCAGTCTCTACTCAAAACAACCTAATTGTTGACAACTAAAACTTCTGTATGAGCTCCTCCAACATTTCCTCCAACTAACCTAGCAGCAGCTCCATCTTGCATCATGTTGACAAAGAACTGATACATTGCTCCCATATCAGCCAATGGTGTTCTTGCACCTACGTTAGCAGTTTTCTATCGACCCAGAATCCTTCTAGTATTGGGCTTAACATTTCCATTGTAGTGGTGTTTCCTCCAACGAGACTCACTCTTCTATTTTCTACCTCCATATCTTACTTCCTTAAATCTGCATCCGAATCATAGTAAGATATGAAAGAATGGTCAAAGAGAGAGGGAGTGTATAGATGAATTGTATGATTATATATAGCAAATACAAGTATGTTACTATAGCGTCATCCCATACGCCAATCTTATTCATTGATTCATTAGGATTATGTTTTAAAAAACACTTTTTAAAGTTCAAAATTCTTTAGTTTTTACATAAACCTATGCTCTGATACCAAGTTATAACATCCTCAATTTTGAGGCCCGATAATAAGTGCTACAGATGCTGCAGTCATCTATAGTACTAATTTCCAATGACAAAATGGGGTAATGTTAATGGTATCCATAATATCAAAAGCACAAGAATACGAAATAAGAGTAAACTTTCACATTTCATTTCAAAGTCATAATTTCATATTCAATACATAATCCAAAACGTACCAAGTTGTAACATCCCCTATTTTGAGGCCCGATACTAAGTGCTATAGATGCTGCAGTCGTCTATAGTACTAATTTCCAATGACAAAATGCGGTAATGTTAATGCTAACCATAATATTAGAAGCATAAGAATACGAAATAAAAGTAAACTTTCATATTTCATTTCAAAGTCATAATTTCATATTCAGTACATAATCCAAAACGTTGCCTATGTTCAAATAAAATACAACTATTATAAAATACTCCAAGAGTGACATATTAAGATGCTTCCTTGGTTGATCAGAGTTATTAAATATATAGATTCATCTACTGTCCATACATTCATACAACGACCAACAAAACACGTCAGATAATAGTAATAGAAAGACTCATGTATAGCTAGCTTTGCCTCATGCATGTCTTTAGACGCTTTATTCGTCAAAACCTACTTAACCAGTAAAGTCCTTACTCCCGACCTAATCAAATCAAATTTTAAGCACTCAAGAGTACAAGGGAAAAATATAAACTTTGAGTCGGAAAAAAAGCCTAGTGTGAATAACAATATGTCATCGCGATTTATAGATATTAAGTAAGACCATGCCATTGAGCAGAACGCGTTTTCCCATCACCAATTTCCCTTTAAAAATATATCTTTTGCAAATCAATTTCTGCAACCAAACTAGTTAAAATAAAAAATATAAACAATAATGTATATGCGTGCAACATGGGTAATTATGAACAATCTATCTGTATCAATGGACTATCCATCCTAACATCATAGTTTTGTTAGGCTTACTACAGATCTATGGCTGACGCAGGCCTACAAGATATGTCAAATTATTTAACATATAGTTAGAAGACAACTAGATGGTATGTTCGAAATTTACTATTCCTAGGGTTAACTGATCCTAATAGTTTCGCGGGCTCACCAATAACCTATATCATCTGTGTGTATTCCTTTCTATTCGTAAATCTCCTTTTAGTCTTTTTTGTGAAAAAGCCCTATGCACTAGAATTTTAGAATTATATTAGCTAGGTGCTACAAGTTAAATATAAGGCGCGACCCTACACAAGTCCTATTTGGTTTTCTAATCTCTAAGTCAATTCATCCTATCACAACTAATCTAGAAGTGATAAGAACACTAATATTTTTAGTAAAATTCTAGGCCAACCACCCTTTGTATTTCCATAAAAATATAGTTCTTTATAAATGATTTACCCTTTGTAATCATACTTCTAAAACAAGGAAAATATAACCCTTTACTTTATCCAAAATACTTATGCCATTATGTATTCTTTTTATACATCAACATTGGTGAAGTTTGAAACGTTTAGAAGTCATTTCACTTTGAAACCATAGGCTTATAAAGCTAAAACAATATAAAGTCATTTCATTGATAAAACGTGACAACGACAAAGTCGGCGAGGATCATTGCCTCTCAAAACAAATAAAACTTTATATATCGATAAAGCTCCACATCATTATTGCTATTGGGGTCATCGCCCTACTTGAATATAAAAATGTGTTAAAGCCATGAACCTTTAAAACATAAGGCCACAAGGTCGATAATAGGGCCGTTGCACTTCATAAAATGTCGGCGTCCTAAAGTATAAAACTTTGTTTGCATAGTTAAAGATCTTAAAGCTTAATGTAGACATAATTAAAGCTCGACATTAGGTGCTTTAAAGAGAAATACTCATTAGAGCCGAAGTGATAAAATTTAGCATCGCGTATAGCCGATATAAAGCAGTAGCGTCATCTCCCTTATAGAAAACTTAGCCTCATTAGTATCGTAGCAGGTAAAATGTGGCATCATTGCCTTACAGAAAATAATCAGCCTTACTAATGCCGTAGTCAATATAAGCACTTCGAAAGCAATAGGGTTGATAACGTTATGGTTATGCGGGCCCATACCCTTATATACATGTATGTGGCACTATAGTAACGCATGCGGCAAGGTCGACATCAACGATGAGAATGCTGACTTCGAACCACTTCAACCCTAGCTAATTCACTAGCTACCAACACAGGTTAGTACCATGCGCATCACTATCATTTGGCATCGAAGTCAAAATAGCATTGAAGAGGAATGACGATTTCGTGATTGCCGACAAGGCATTTTCGTAATTAATATTAGAACTGTTTATTTGCTAATAAAAGTAAGTTCTTGTAACGACCCAGAATTTTTATTAATTGAAATTTGAATATTTAATTAATTTTAAATATTAATAAGTGAATTTATAAGTCAAATAAATTTTAATTTGAATTATTGAATTTAATTGGATTATTAAATCGATAATTTAATTTGTTAAATTATGGAAATAATTGAAAATATAGTTAAATATGATTGAAAATGATTTGTAAAATTTTATTTTATCATATTGGAGTTAGAACAATATTTTAGAACTTTTAAAATTGAATTAAAAGTTTATTTGTGAAAATTGAATATTTTAATATTTAAATCGACTAGTGAAAATAGTCAATTTTTGAACAGTCTCAGAATTGAACGAAACTAGTTTCATTGGATCCGTAATAGTTAGTTATTACCGGATTTCAATTTTCGTGTCAATCGGAGTTATCGTTTGATCGTGGCAGCTCGAAACGCATCGAATTATTTTTAATTTAAATTTGGCGAGCTAAAATAGCCATTTTTCAAAAAGTCTCGGATTTCGACGAAACCAGTTTCATCGGATCCGTAATGTGATATTATTGTAAGGTTTCAAATTTCAAGTCAATTGGATTTACCGTTTGTCCGGTACAAATTAAAACGCCTAGAAATCGACTTAAATCGGTTTAATTTAAATTGAGCGTTTGTAGCCATAACTCGAACAGATGTCCGAATTAGCTTCCGAAACCTGTTCCATTGTGTCCGAAACGCGGGATAAACCCTAGAAACGCTGGTTACGGCGCGTAAATCGGAGTTCGGAATTTCCGGGATGAATAGTGTCGTTCGTTCTCTTATAAATAGCCCCCCCCCCCCCATTTAAAAAAAAAAAAAACCTAAATTTCAAACCCTAGCCGCCAGCCTCCCCCATGAACGGCCGAAAGCTTCCCACCTTCCCTTCCAAATTTCTTCAAATCTACTCACAATCATCAGAAACTTTCAACATGGAAGTGATAGAGCATCACGAGCTCTACGTTCTCAACGGTTATGATCGTAAATGGCGTGACGGATTGGCGGCAAATCGAGGTTGAAGGGTGATAGTTGCGCACGGTTTTCATTGACATGGGGGAGGCCGAGTTTTTTGGCCTTGCAGCCGAAGGTGGAGGGGGGTAAGGCGGTCAGGATGGCACTTGTTGATCGAAGTTTCGATGAGAGATGGTGGCTCGAATTTGGAGCCCTAGTTTCGAGCATGGGTTTTGTGCGTTCGGCTTTGACCTGTAGGGGACGTGAGGGAGAGAAGATGAAATGCACGGTGATGATGGGGGGGGCTTGGATCTTGCGGCTGAAATTAATATGGGTTTAAAAATTATAAATTTTGTTGTAATTTGTATATAAATTAATTCGTTAAACTTTAAACCGTGATATCTTTTTCATACGAGGTCGAAAAAATGCGAAACCATTTGCGTTGGAATCGTATGGACGAGCACTACGCGATGGAGTTGGTTTGGAGTCGTTTGGAGTTAGTGAGAATTTTGGGTAAAATTAAACGTCCGTTCGAAATAAATCGCTAAAACGGAAATAAAATCAAGGTGAGAACTTCTCACTCAATCGAATCAGTTTCGATTTTATTTTAAATAGTTAGATTTAAAATATTTGAATGCATGTTTGAATGATGATTGTTATGTATTGATTGTTAAAATAGACATTATACGCCGTTAGTAAGCGGATGTTATTTAATAAAAACATATACTGCGAATATTTCATAAACAGTGAAATTGGTATTATATATATAATATCAATATATATATATTGGCATATGTATATATTGCAGTTGTTGATTTCCCGCATTTTTTGTTTAGCGGATGAGACCCTATTACGCCGTTATTAAGCGGATAATATTTTAAATCCCATATACCGCGATAATTTCGTACTGGAGCGAAATTGGTATTGTGCTAATGTTTGTGGATGCAGGAAAACAGGTTGGAGGGATCCAACTGGATTCCTCAACAGTATTTATTTGATTTCAGATATTTTGATATTTGATGGATTATCATATACGATATATGATGGATCGTTGTAGTCGTGATTGACTATTTGGTGTGTAGCATCATTGGACCCAGATTTTAGGATTTTAAAATGATTATAAAGTGATTTTTGAAAATATACTATATTTTTGGAATTGATCCATTTTAAATAAATAAACGTTACAATTTTTAAAGTTATAAAATTATGGTTTTTGTGAAATACAGTTAAAAACTGATTTTAGAGAAATATGGATTAATGATTTTATAAAATAGTTTAAACTAGATTTTTGAAGTTATTATTAAAAGTTTAAATGTAGGATTTATGAAATTTAATTATTTTATAAATCAAAAGGATGAAATTATAAAGGATATTAAAGACGTTTTAAAAGAATAATATAAATTGATTTATATTAAGAGATTTATAAATGGATATTTGTAATTGAAATATGGACGTTATAAAACGAGTTTTTATAAGTGTTTGAATGAAGTGAAAATGAAATTCATTAATGAATGAAATTTATAGAATTATAAACTGTGAAGTTATAAAAGAAATTTATAAATAGTAAGATTTATAAATTTGGTGAAATTATTTGAAGAATAGATTGGTTAAATAAATGGATCTTATAAGTTATAAGATTTATAAATTGGAAAGTCACTAAAGGAACGATTTTGTAAAATAATCGTTTTATAAGTAATTAACTTATAATATGAACGTTTAGTTTATAATTTAGTTATAACTGGAATAGGTTAATAAAGGAATTTATAAAAAGGAAATTTTTATAAATAAATAGAAATGGAATTTATAAACGTTGTTTTATAAATTCTCAAACGACTTATTTTGATAAGTTAATTGTTATAACCTATTAAAGGAGTTATATTCACATTTTTGAATAGTGAATAATCCTTTGAATTAAAACGAATAAAAGGATGAGATTTCTTAATGAAGTTTATTCACATTTTTGAATAGTGAATAACACGTTAAAGAAAATGGTTTGAATGTGAATGTTTTAAATAGAATTAAAACGATCTAACGATGTTTTAAAAAGGTGTTGAGATTCGAAACCATAGATTTCAACATTCATTGTTGAAATAGACGTTTTCGAGAAATAAAAGGAAATAGCAGACTATAACACTGTTGTTATAGTAAATGATTTCCGAAAGGAAATGTTTTGTATAGTATTGGGATTTATATATCTATTTTAATTTCGAATCCCTATACTAGTGATTTTGGGACGTCGTAACGATGTTTTACGCAACATTCGTTTTGGCCCAAATAAATATGTTTAAGAGAATGATTTTCTTAAAGAATGAAATTTATATACTTAATTTCGATTTAAGTATATTGAATATTTTCTAAGTGTTGAAAATAAATAAAATTTGTGAATTACTTATGAATAAATAAGTATGGAAATGTTTTCCAATATAAAGCGAATATTTTAAGAATTTATCTTTTTGAAGATAAATTGAAAAGGAATATTGAAATGAATAATTGGAATCGAATATTCATAGATATTTTGGATTATAAATTCACTATGGAATTTACGAATGAAAAGGAGAATTTGTTTAAAAATAAATATTGATTTATTTTTGAAATGTGAAATTATATATCTTGTAAAGATATTTTGGAAAATAAATAATTTGGGAAAATTATTTGGAATCTGGTGATGTGTGCATATTCAGTGATAGTTCAATAACCGACTATCAATATTTCCCTTTGAATGGGTAATTGATGTGATTTGTTTGAATGTGAATGCTACACTTATTTTTGAATAAGCGCTCACTATTTGGGTTAACCGGGAAAGGACCATGGGGTCGTATAACCCATTCCGAATATGTGATACGTCGTTGTAAATTGCATTTGAAGATCGGTGTTGAAGACCGAGTATTTGCGAAAGCGATAGGATGACCTATCGATTGTCTCTGCACTGGGTAGCTCCTGGTATAGAGATTCCTTAATTGATGGGAAATTCGATCGGGATTGTGAATACCCGGATTGCAAGGGCTTCGTAAGAAGTGCCTTCGGTTTTGTTCGAGCCCGGAACAGACTTGTATGGATTGTGTGTCTGACGTTACAAATTGAGATATAAAGCAAATTTCTTTCAAATATATTTCTGTTGGTGGCGGAGAATTTATTCTTTTAGCTTAACACCCTTCTCTGAGACGTACATGCTCAGAGGTTATATAGTTGAAGTTATCAGCGATATATTCCCAATTTGGTAATGTGACATGCTGAGTGATGCTGAAATGATCATTGTGTTGATTATTTGTGATAGGATCGTTTATTTGATCGTCTATCCTTGTGATCATTGTGTTGATCATTTGTTGACCCAAAGCATGACTTTTGTATAAAGTATGTTTTTGTGGACGTGACTTCGTCGAGCCTCACACCCCGTGAATGGTCAAAACAGGAAAGATGCGGCAAGGTTATGAGGGGTAGCACCCTTTAGGATGTGTCCATTTCCTTCTGGAAAAGGGTGGTATCATGGTATGGAGCCCAGATACTTACTCATGTTGAAAACACTTTGTTATGATTGTGTGAATTGATTAAGAGCGCTCGGTGATAAAGGTCCCAAAGGACCGGGGGATGGCATATTCGGTCAGTTGTTACTCAGTTAGGGGTAACCCGGCCTTGTGTTGGTAGAGATCCGGTTTGGTTCTCGGGGATGTCCAGCCAGAGGCGTTTCCATGTGGCAATGGGAAGTTCCTTGGCCTGACCATTTGTTGGAAATCCAAAGAAACAATACGTGACTTGTACGGTTTTAGTTGTATAACCTGCTATGGAATGTGGCGGTAACCTGCTATTGAACATAGTAGCTATAGCAGGCATAAGTGCGGAATGTCTATGCTGGCTAAGATTTATATCTTTACTTTCGAAATGATTTTCCTCTACACTATGCACTAATAATAATACCAAATGTTATTTTAAATGCGTATCAAGCATCTTTGACTATCATAAGGAGAAATCTCCTCCGATTCTGCGTTTGCATGTGTGTGTGTGCGGGAGGCCTTATGGTAGTCTCATTTTTAAAAGCATTGCGAATTGAGTTTAAAAATATTCCTCTATTTTGATTTCTAAAATAAATAAACTGTTTTGAGTTCTCACACCAGTCTTGTTAAGCTTTGGGCTATGTGATGGGGGGTTCTCGCTTCGCGGTTAGGTGGCGAACGGGAGACTCTTACTCCCACACATCCTCTTTTAGGGGGTTGGTTAGGTGTAACCTGAGACAGTCGAGAGGCTGGCCGTAAAAGCAAGGTCTGGGGTACCAGTGTAAGCCACGGTGGGGCTGGGATGGTTGAAAAGCCTACTGGTTGTGACTGCTGTCGACGGTTGAAAAGCCTAGATCTTTACATTTGGTATCAGAGCTTATGGTTAAGCGACAACCATGGTTCTGTAGGGTATTACTCATTAGAGATAGAGTCAGTGGTACTCTAGATTAAGTTTGAGTGTAATAATAGCTACGAGAGCGTATTTGTTAGTGAATATAAAATTGTTTTATATTGTGATGATTGGTTTATTGAGTGGCATATGAACTTTCGTCAGCGTGGTCCGCAAGACTATGCCGAAGGGGTTTCTAAACACTTGAATAGAACAATTCGACACAATATTGTTTTAAAATTGGGTAAATGTAATAATTTTGCCTTGAGTATATTTTTATATATAAAAGAAATAAATTTTCAGAATTATTAAAGTGTATATAAATTGATTGTTTAGTTGTTTGAATAATCTAAATTGAAGAATAATTGTATAAGCAAAAGAATTATAAGAGTTAAATTATAATTAAAGTGATTTACAATTGTGAAATAAAACTTATATATGTAAGAAGTGAAACTAATGAATATATTTATGAATATGAGTTGTAAATAAAAATGAATTTAAAGTTAAATGGAATATAACTTAAGTGATATGGAATGAAGTTGATATTAGTATCAAAGTAAATTAATAAAGTTAAGTGGTGGATGTGAACTTGAGTTACATAAATGAAATTCAACTTTAGTAATTGAATTGAATGAATAGATTGAATGATAATCAATTGAATGTAAATTAAGTTGATATGAAATAATGAATATAAGTGTTAATTCATTAAAAATCTAACGTTATTAAAAGTTGAAAGATTGAATAAAATTGAATGAAAATGAATATAAGCAAAGGAATTTGATTGTAATTAATATACTTTGGTTGTTATATGATTGTTAGTGATTGTATATAATTCATTAAGTGTTAATGAAATTGAAAGCTATGAAATTAAATTCAAATTAAAAGTAAATAAATTTGAATAGAATTGAATGTGAATTGGATTTAAATTAGTAAATGTTAACTAATTGAAATATGAATGAAAGTTGATAAAATCCAATGTTGATAAATCAAATGTGATTTGAATTGAAAACCATTTCATTGAATATTAATGAGAATATAAATGAATATTTGTTGGTTATGGATGATAGTTGGTTGATGGTTGCATTTGTTGTTTGTTTCATTTATTATGTTGCTATATGTTGTATATTGAGGTTATTTTCATATATGCATGTTCTCATGTTGTTTGTTGAGTAATTAGTAGGTGCGGATCGCGTTTGCTTCGCATTTGGAGCTCGCTTTTGCGCTATATTAGCCGTATATGCTTGCTAATAAAATATAAGGTACATATCTCGGATTAATATCGTACTTTTACATTTTTTCCCTGCGGGATGCCTCATTACTTGATGAGATGTATATTTGTGATATATATACTGTCATTTTTTTTTCGGATCGAGCCGCGCAAAGGAGACTATGGCGAATTTTTCCGGAAATTTAAGGCGTTAGAAAAATTTTGAGAAATTTGGAAAATTGTGAAAACTTTAACTTTGATTTTGGAATTGAAAGTTAAACAATAGTAGTTGTTTTTGAAAAGATAAGTAAAGTTATTGTAAGAAGTTTAACTATGAATTTTGGAAAATTAATAGATTCTATAACTTTTCTTACTCGTTAATTTCGAGGACGAAATTCTTTTAAGGGGGAAGATTGTAACGACCCAGAATTTTTATTAATTGAAATTTGAATATTTAATTAATTTTAAATATTAATAAGTGAATTTATAAGTCAAATAAATTTTAATTTGAATTATTGAATTTAATTGGATTATTAAATCGATAATTTAATTTGTTAAATTATGGAAATAATTGAAAATATAGTTAAATATGATTGAAAATGATTTGTAAAATTTTATTTTATCATATTGGAGTTAGAACAATATTTTAGAACTTTTAAAATCGAATTAAAAGTTTATTTGTGAAAATTGAATATTTTAATATTTAAATCGACTAGTGAAAATAGTCAATTTTTGAACAGTCTCAGAATTGAACGAAACCAGTTTCATTGGATCCGTAATAGTTAGTTATTACCGGATTTCAATTTTCGTGTCAATCGGAGTTATCGTTTGATCGTGGCAGCTCGAAACGCATCGAATTATTTTTAATTTAAATTTGGCGAGCTAAAATAGCCATTTTTCAAAAAGTCTCGGATTTCGACGAAACCAGTTTCATCGGATCCGTAATATGATATTATTGTAAGGTTTCAAATTTCAAGTCAATTGGATTTACCGTTTGTCCGGTACAAATTAAAACGCCTAGAAATCGACTTAAATCGGTTTAATTTAAATTGAGCGTTTGTAGCCATAACTCGCACAGATGTCCGAATTAGCTTCCGAAACCTGTTCCATTGTGTCCGAAACGCGGGATAAACCCTAGAAACGCTGGTTACGGCGCGTAAATCGGAGTTCGGAATTTCCGGGATGAATAGTGTCGTTCGTTCTCTTATAAATAGCCCCCCCCCCCCCATTTAAAAATAAAAAATAAAACCTAAATTTCAAACCCTAGCCGCCAGCCTCCCTCATGAACGGCCGAAAGCTTCCCACCTTCCCTTCCAAATTTCTTCAAATCTACTCACAATCATCAGAAACTTTCAACATGGAAGTGATAGAGCATCACGAGCTCTACGTTCTCAACGGTTATGATCGTAAATGGCGTGACGGATTGGCGGCAAATCGAGCTTGAAGGGTGATAGTTGCGCACGGTTTTCATTGACATGGGGGAGGCCGAGTTTTTTGGCCTTGCAGCCGAAGGTGGAGGGGGGTAAGGCGGTCAGGATGGCACTTGTTGATCGAAGTTTCGATGAGAGATGGTGGCTCGAATTTGGAGCCCTAGTTTCGAGCATGGGTTTTGTGCGTTCGGCTTTGACCTGTAGGGGACGTGAGGGAGAGAAGATGAAATGCACGGTGATGATGGGGGGGGGGGGCTTGGATCTTGCGGCTGAAATTAATATGGGTTTAAAAATTATAAATTTTGTTGTAATTTGTATATAAATTAATTCGTTAAACTTTAAACCGTGATATCTTTTTCATACGAGGTCGAAAAAATGCGAAACCAGTTGCGTTGGAATCGTATGGACGAGCACTACGCGATGGAGTTGGTTTGGAGTCGTTTGGAGTTAGTGAGAATTTTGGGTAAAATTAAACGTCCGTTCGAAATAAATCGCTAAAACGGAAATAAAATCAAGGTGAGAACTTCTCACTCAATCGAATCAGTTTCGATTTTATTTTAAATAGTTAGATTTAAAATATTTGAATGCATGTTTGAATGATGATTGTTATGTATTGATTGTTAAAATAGACATTATACGTCGTTAGTAAGCGGATGTTATTTAATAAAAACATATACCGCGAATATTTCATAAACAGTGAAATTGGTATTATATATATAATATCAATATATATATATATTGGCATATGTATATATTGCAGTTGTTGATTTCCCGCATTTTTTGTTTAGCGGATGAGACCCTATTACGCCGTTATTAAGCGGATAATATTTTAAATCCCATATACCGCGATAATTTCGTACTGGAGCGAAATTGGTATTGTGCTAATGTTTGTGGATGCAGGAAAACAGGTTGGAGGGATCCAACTGGATTCCTCAACAGTATTTATTTGATTTCAGATATTTTGATATTTGATGGATTATCATATACGATATATGATGGATCGTTGTAGTCGTGATTGACTATTTGGTGTGTAGCATCATTGGACCCAGATTTTGGGATTTTAAAATGATTATAAAGTGATTTTTGAAAATATACTATATTTTTGGAATTGATCCATTTTAAATAAATAAACGTTACAATTTTTAAAGTTATAAAATTATGGTTTTTGTGAAATACAGTTAAAAACTGATTTTAGAGAAATATGGATTGATGATTTTATAAAATAGTTTAAACTAGATTTTTGAAGTTATTATTAAAAGTTTAAATGTAGGATTTATGAAATTTAATTATTTTATAAATCAAAAGGATGAAATTATAAAGGATATTAAAGACGTTTTAAAAGAATAATATAAATTGATTTATATTAAGAGATTTATAAATGGATATTTGTAAATTGAAATATGGACGTTATAAAACGAGTTTTTATAAGTGTTTGAATGAAGTGAAAATGAAATTCATAAATGAATGAAATTTATAGAATTATAAACTGTGAAGTTATAAAAGAAATTTATAAATAGTAAGATTTATAAATTTGGTGAAATTATTTGAAGAATAGATTGGTTAAATAAATGGATCTTATAAGTTATAAGATTTATAAATTGGAAAGTCTCTAAAGGAACGATTTTGTAAAATAATCGTTTTATAAGTAATTAACTTATAATATGAACGTTTAGTTTATAATTTAGTTATAAACTGGAATAGGTTAATAAAGGAATTTATAAAAAGGAAATTTTTATAAATAAATAGAAATGGAATTTATAAACGTTGTTTTATAAATTCGCAAACGACTTATTTTGATAAGTTAATTGTTATAACCTATTAAAGGAGTTATATTCACATTTTTGAATAGTGAATAATCCTTTGAATTAAAACGAATAAAAGGATGAGATTTCTTAATGAAGTTTATTCACATTTTTGAATAGTGAATAACACGTTAAAGAAAATGGTTTGAATGTGAATGTTTTAAATAGAATTAAAACGATCTAACGATGTTTTAAAAAGGTGTTGAGATTCGAAACCATAGATTTCAACATTCATTGTTGAAATAGACGTTTTCGAGAAATAAAAGGAAATAGTAGACTATAACACTGTTGTTATAGTAAATGATTTCCGAAAGGAAATGTTTTGTATAGTATTGGGATTTATATATCTATTTCAATTTCGAATCCCTATACTAGTGATTTTGGGACGTCGTAACGATGTTTTACGCAACATTCGTTTTGGCCCAAATAAATATGTTTAAGAGAATGATTTCCTTAAAGAATGAAATTTATATACTTAATTTCGATTTAAGTATATTGAATATTTTCTAAGTGTTGAAAATAAATAAAATTTGTGAATTACTTATGAATAAATAAGTATGGAAATGTTTTCCAATATAAAGCGAATATTTTAAGAATTTATCTTTTTGAAGATAAATTGAAAAGGAATATTGAAATGAATAATTGGAATCGAATATTCATAGATATTTTGGATTATAAATTCACTATGGAATTTACGAATGAAAAGGAGAATTTGTTTAAAAATAAATATTGATTTATTTTTGAAATGTGAAATTATATATCTTGTAAAGATATTTTGGAAAATAAATAATTTGGGAAAATTATTTGGAATCTGGTGATGTGTGCATATTCAGTGATAGTTCAATAACCGACTATCAATATTTCCCTTTGAATGGGTAATTGATGTGATTTGTTTGAATGTGAATGCTACACTTATTTTTGAATAAGCGCTCACTATTCGGGTTAACCGGGAAAGGACCATGGGGTCGTATAACCCATTCCGAATATGTGATACGTCGTTGTAAATTGCATTTGAAGATCGGTGTTGAAGACCGAGTATTTACGAAAGCGATAGGATGACCTATCGATTGTCTCTGCACTGGGTAGCTCCTGGTATAGAGATTCCTTAAGTGATGGGAAATTCGATCGGGATTGTGAATACCCGGATTGCAAGGGCTTCGTAAGAAGTGCCTTCGGTTTTGTTCGAGCCCGGAACAGACTTGTATGGATTGTGTGTCTGACGTTACAAATTGAGATATAAAGCAGATTTCTTTCAAATATATTTCTGTTGGTGGCGGAGAATTTATTCTTTTAGCTTAACACCCTTCTCTGAGACGTACGTGCTCAGAGGTTATATAGTTGAAGTTATCAGCGATATATTCCCAATTTGGTAATGTGACATGCTGAGTGATGCTGAAATGATCATTGTGTTGATTATTTGTGATAGGATCGTTTATTTGATCGCCTATCCTTGTGATCATTGTGTTGATCATTTGTTGACCCAAAGGATGACTTTTGTATAAAGTATGTTTTTGTGGACGTGACTTCGTCGAGCCTCACACCCCGTGAATGGTCAAAACAGGAAAGATGCGGTATGAGGGGTAGCACCCTTTAGGATGTGTCCATTTCCTTCTGGAAAAGGGTGGTATCATGGTATGGAGCCCAGATACTTACTCATGTTGAAAACACTTTGTTATGATTGTGTGAATTGATTAAGAGCGCTCGGTGATAAAGGTCCCAAAGGACCGGGGGATGGCATATTCGGTCAGTTGTTACTCAGTTAGGGGTAACCCGACCTTGTGTTGGTAGAGATCCGGTTTGGTTCTCGGGGATGTCCAGCCAGAGGCGTTTCCATGTGGCAATGGGAAGTTCCTTGGCCTGACCATTTGTTGGAAATCCAAAGAAACAATACGTGACTTGTACGGTTTTAGTTGTATAACCTGCTATGGAATGTGGCGGTAACCTGCTATTGAACATAGTAGCTATAGTAGGCATAAGTGCGGAATGTCTATGCTGGCTAAGATTTATATCTTTATTTTCGAAATGATTTTCCTCTACACTATGCACTAATAATAATATCAAATGTTATTTTAAATGCGTATCAAGCATCTTTGACTATCATAAGGAGAAATCTCCTCCGATTCTGCGTTTGCATGTGTGTGTGTGCGGGAGGCCTTATGGTAGTCTCATTTTTAAAAGCATTGCGAATTGAGTTTAAAAATATTCCTCTATTTTGATTTCTAAAATAAATAAACTGTTTTGAGTTCTCACACCGGTCACATGACTGACTTGGAGTTTATTGTTTTCCTTCCTAAACTCTGGGTGCCCACCAATTTTCCACACGGGCAGTCAAGAGTTAGGTTTATCAGGATATTCTGGATATTCAGGAGTTGCTGGAGGCAAGCTGGATGGCATGGCGTATTACTATGTAGTATTTCTTTTTCCGCTGCATTGTTGTTTGTTGTTGTACACTCTAATGATATGATGTAATGAAATGTAATGAAATGTAATAGCTGATATAGTTCTTTGTTTAAAGATTATTCATTTATTATTATATGTTGTTCCGCTGCGAATTGTGAGATTCTGATGTTGTTCTGTTGTTTTCTGTTCCGTTCTATTTTAAAATTTTCCATTTTCTTTTCTCTATGTTTTTCTATTTTTCTTTCCCCTCCATTCTCTGTTTTCTTTTCCCTATATTTTCTTTTCTCTCTATTTTCTACCTTCTTATCTCTTCTTCTTTCTTTTTCTTTTCTTTTCTTCTTTCTTAAACCCATAACTATTCGGTTTTTCGGGAACGAAAATCCGCGTACGTTACAGTTCGTTTCCACCAATTTCGATTGTTTGTCCAAATTTTATTGGTTAACAAATACTTTTCCATAATCCTTCTCAAAAATCTACCTATTACAAGAATTTATCATTCCCAAAATAAATTGCAAACCAATAACGTATATTAATGTTTTAATATAAATATTAAGCTTTTCTAGCCCAATAAACTTATATAAAATCATGGGAAAAATTCACAAAATTCACAATAAATATGATTTACCATATTATTTAAAATACAAAAATTTTAGGGCCAAAACTTAATTTAATTATTTTTAATAATTAAAATCCAAAATAAACCATTTTCCGACCTTAAGAAATTCACAAATTTTCTCATTAAATCAAAAAATTATGAAATTAAAAAACCTCTTTTAAAATAATGTTTCTAACATTATATCAAAAACTCATTTCATTTGGGTGTTATATGATAGGTTTTCTAACTCAAAATTATAAAATAATCTTAAAAATAATTTAAATAAATTCACTAATAGGCATTTAATCATTTAAATTTTCATAGCATGGCATAATTTAAGCAAAAGAATCGGATCTATACTTAAGCTCGAAAATAATACTTTAAACATGAGATGCATATCTTATTGTTCACCTTCAATGGTTTAGGAAGGTTGATTTTTTTTTTGATTTGATTCCCCTATGCTTTGCTCTTGTTTTCCTACCTTGTCTTTCCTTTGTTTCTCCTAGCAATAGCCGGCCTGCCCTTTTGATTTCGTTTATATAAAGATAAGTGAGGGAGGAAATGAGAATGGGAAGAATTATGTTAAGGAGTTATACTCTTTTCCTATTTTTCCCTTCTCATGTATCCTCCTTCCTATTAATGTTCTAGTTAATTCCATTAGTTCATTAATAAAGGCTCGACCTTTATTAATTATCAAATCTCAATCTCCTTATCCATTACATTATTCTATTTAATTTATCCAATTAAATATTTTAAATAATGTTAATTAAATTAGAGTTGTTACACAATAGTATAATTTTGAACAACTTTATTGCTAGGATTCAAAGTTACATTTCTAATTCCCTAACTAACTAGCGCTCTCCCTTTACACTACCTACTCTAGTTGGGGTGAAATTTCATTAGTAAATCCTTTTGAGAGATAATAACTCCCTGGTCTATCAATGCAGGGTTTCCCATAAAAGCATTGTATAAAGGCAACTGGTCTTTAATCACGAAGCTTACACAAAATGATATGTGTGGCGGTAGCTCTTGTTTTGATAAGGTGTTTAGCCATGCCCATGGGTATAGTTGAAGTGTTGTTGAAGCTATATATGGGTTCTAGGCTAGGCTTCAACACTTAGCTGAAAGCATCATCTAACCATATGCTGACCTAAAAATGATTTTCACTGAAATTTCTGAATCTATAAAGACTTTCTTCATGGTGTAATTTTAAATTTGGATGGTTATTACCATAGCGTCTCAGTGTGGAAAAGTGACTCTAACTAAGTGTGTGGAAGTAAATGTGATGTCTAGAGTAGGGTTTTTCCTTAATGCGATACATGGTCCTATGCTCAATTCGATCTTCTTAGATATATCATTCAAGTGCATTTTTGCTTTTTCTTGCAAGGTCAGGTCCTCTATGGATAGAGGCAACGAGGGCGTTGGGATTTCCTACTGGAGATTGACTTGATGTGCAGTCAAGTCCATTTCTCTATTAGGAAGTGCCCAAGTACCCCATTTGGATCAGACTTTTGGTCTCATTCTTCAAATGTTGCCATTTGTTACTAGTGTATTCATTCACTTTATGGAAGTGATAATAAGCTCCCTCTTGTCCTATTTTAGCTTCTTTCCTTTGTTTGGAAAATTGCAGGCCATTTCAGTTATGGTCATCTTGTATATCTGGCCTGTCATATAGGATAGAAGAGTTTTTGTTGTAAGGTTGAACTCTCTCTATTTTTTGGTTGGGGGTGGGGCGATGGTAGCTATATGCCCTATGCTTTATTTCACTGTGCACGAGAGTGGCTCTTTTAAATAGTATTCCTCTGCAACATTTGCTACTTCAATTCTGATGTACCTATTTGTTCTTCCATTGAATGCTTTCATGCTCTTACATGGCTTCCTGTCACTCTTATTATATGTACCCATGCTTTCACCAATCACTATAAGGGCTGCCATTAGTAAAGTCTCCTTGCTTGTCACACCATTTTTATAACTTTAGGTTTGAATTCCTTCATAAATGTAACTACCCATATTTTACGTATTGGAGATTCGTAAAATAATTTTATTTAATTAATTTTTGGCCGTATGATTCTAATATTTTAGATTATGTTTTTTGGGGATGTTTTACACATCTATGATTTTTTTGAATTTTTATGTGACCTTTTTTCCCCTAGAGAACTTGGTTTGGCTATAACATTTGATAAAAGCCGAATTAGATGCTCTAACCTATTTTATTACTTCGAGATAGTCATATGATAGTTTATCTCTCATTTCAAATCAATCCTAATCCTAACTCCTCTCTAATTCTTTATTCATCTCATTCGATTTCATCTCAGATCATCTCTAGTTGCATATTAGAGGCTAGATCTTCAACTAAGAGCTTGATGTCATCATTTTGGTTGCATCTTTATCTGATTTCTCACTATCCGGATCGGATCTTCATTATATTTCATAGGTTTGATAGATTTGATGAGTGGTTATGATCTCGCGTTAGTCTATGATGATTATATGTTGTAGTTAGGTGATTATAGGTTGGAATTATGAAATTAAATTGATTAAACTTCAGTAATTTCAGATTTAGAAATTCTAGATTGATCTAATTAAATATGTAACTGGGATTAATCATTGGCTTGCATCATTTGTGTATATTTGGCTATGAAATTCCATGTGTTAGATTAGATCTATGCTAGAACTGTGATGGTAGATTAAATTGGATGATTTGTATGTTCATATTGGATATAATTGGATGATTATGTTTTATTTGCTATTATGTTTGAATTGCTTGCTATGCTTAATTCATTTGCTAGTGTTGTGCATGTTTGAGGACATAGATTAGTGATCAGAGCATATCGGAAGCAAAGTTCATCGGAATTGCATTAAACTTTGAGGATTGGCTCTGGAGCACGTTAGGAGGAAGTCTTGTGCATTTCACCACAATTGGAGATAAGTCTATAAATCGGCATCGATCTGAATTTTAAGCTTCGATTGTGGAGAAACTCATAGAGGGAATAAAGCATGGGTTCATGAGTGGCTCTATGAAGTTGGATCGAAGGACAGGCCAAGTGTTGAAGATAGGATGGATCATCTTCATTGGATCGGCTATGGTTCCTAGAAGAGAAGAGCTGAACTGATGGCTAAGGGTCTATGGCATCTAAAGGGAGTGCACTAGAGGCTAGAAGAGAAATAAAGCCCTAATTGATTAAGTATTTGGATCAAACCCGATCCTATTGGATCGGATTGGTACCGATCCAAATTATTGACTCTACTGGATGTGAGATCAGGTGTGGAGACTCTGGCATTGTAGTGGATCATGCTAGAAGTTGTAGCTCATTAGTTTCTTTTACAGTTTGGAAGTTATAACATGACGAAGTTCCAACTCTTTGATCGTGGGCTCGGGTAAGGAGTAGGATCGAAGGAGTTGATAGACAGCTCAGGATGGAACAAAGCTATGGTGTAATGGGCTGAGTTGAGTGGCATGACTCATACCCAAAAATGGATTAGAGATGTGAATGCTCTGAAGATTTGGGAGTGTCAAGGAATCGTTGATAACTCAGAGCATTCCGGTGGTGTTCAAGCAGGGGTACTATATGTGGGGGCACCTAAGGGCTAGTAGCACCAGTCGTGTATCCTGGATTGCTCAAAAAGGGTCTAGTGTCAAACGGTATGGTGTTACTATAGGATACAACCATTACGGGTTTCGGATCTGAAAGTATGGGGGAACATAATTGAGAACCAAGATTTCCATTAGTCCCTAGAAAGCAAGGACCGGTCCATACGAGTTGACATATATTCCAGGCTTTAGAAGATAATAGTTAGATTTGGTTGACGGACATTATGGTTGCTATGGTTGTTATTTTTTCTATTTCTCTTGGGTAGGCTATCATCAATTGGAATGCCGGAGAAGGGATTGGGAATAGGGTCAATGAAGGACGCTGCATAGATTCTTCTATCTTGTTATGTTACAGCATCCTATTGTCGTTTGTTTGAGTAATATATTATATCTTATCATTATGTTCTAACTCTTTGGTTGTAGTGATAGGTCAGGTATGGGTTTTTGTATTTGTCTAAGCTTTTGATAGTCATTTACCGCTCACACCAGACTGTTGTCCTACCTAATATTTTATATTTCCTCTTATCATTTTGGGTACTCTTAAATGAGTAGACTAGATGATAGGTTTAGAGTCGCAGCTGTTGTATGAAGATGAGCTTAGAGAAGCTATGGCGTATTACTCTATATTTGTAGTTTCCGTCGTCTGTTTCTATGTACTTTGAGGAATGTAGTGAGGAAATGTTGTACTGAGATATTATGACATTTGTACCATAATTTATAATTTGGTGGAGATGTAATTTTCATTTGTTATGGCTCATTATATTTTGTTGTATATTTTCTGTATTTATATCCATGCATTGTGAGATATGTAACATGTTCTCTGCTTTGAATTTCAATCTTGATGATTGTTCCATATCAACCTAGCGCGATTACAGCGATTTTTAGGTCATTGATGTGTGGGTGGTATAGGGTAGTCGTCACATTTGGTATCAGAGCTTTGGTTATGAGTTAACTGAAGCAAGCCGAGAGTATACGCTAAAGGTGGGAGCGTACTTGTTAATGAATATATTATGCTAGATAGTAATATTATATTGTATAGTATGCACTTGAGTACCATTACAGCTTTTCTTGAAATGAGGCTAATCATTCTTGTTACATATAAGAATGAATCAGAACACAAGGAATGCTGCTAAGAATAACTTCACTTTAGGAGTGGAAGAGAATGCGGGATTGGGAGCTACTGCACCTGATTTTCAAGCCATGTTCTATGCAGTTGTGGCTTCACTGGTGAGGAGAGCCCAAACTACTCGTGGTGTGACTTTAAGTGGTGGTTCTCCTTTGCAAGTGCCTAGGATTGACTTTGCTAAGTGTTACAAGGATTATTCTACTCTTGGAGGAAAGCCATTCTTGGGAACAAAATCATTATTGAAGTGCAAGATTGAATAGATATTTTGAGTGAATTTTCAAGGATATGGATAGGGAAGATGCTATGAAGAGGAAGCTTACTTCAAGACAGCTACAGGGTCGAGCAATGAATTGGTGGAATGTTATTACTATTGCTACTCCAGAGGATCAAATTTCTTAGGATCGGTTTAAGGCTAGATTTGAGGAGAAGTTCATTTCTACAGCTTAGAAGACTATGTTGTTCAAGAAATTTGCTGGGTTGAAGTATGGGAAGATGTCTATTTCTGAGTACGTGCCTGAATTTGATGCTTTTTCGAAGCATGGGATGTCTTTTATTAATACACCCTTGAAGAAGACTGAGAAGTTTATCATTGGATTGGATGACCACTTGGGAGAGAAGTTAGCGGACCACATTGAAGTGTCTTTTGAGAAAATTATGGAGAAAGCACTTAGACATGAGTGTCTGTACCCAAAGAATAAGACTATGATTGTTGCTGTTGTTGAGAAATAGGAACCAAAACCACAACATGGCGGTAGAGGTAAGAAGAAATGGAATGGAAGGAGGAAGCAAAAATAGTAAGGAAAAGAGAGCCAGAAAAAGATCAAGAGTGAGATTGTTTGTCATAATTGTAAGGGGAAAGGCCACTGTGTCAAGGAATGTGAGGCTACTAGAAAGTGCTTCAATTGTGATAAGCTTTGGCATATTAAGAGGGATTGTCCAGAACTGCCCAAAGATAAACGGATTGTGAGGGGATATGCTTTGGTTGTAGTCTTGACTTCATCTTGTGCTTCTGCTGCTACGGATAAGGGGAAAGGAGTCATAGTGCAATACTAAATTTGGAACCCGAGAATAGTAGATTGACCTCTGATTATGACGAGCCCTATTAGACGATCTACTAGTCTTTGCATGATTAGTCATAGCTTAGTGTTGGATGTTCATTGCTTATGATTTCTTTGTTTCTAATTTTGCTAGGTTTGGGATTATCTTGGGAATGGACCGTTTTAAGAGGTAAGTGGCTGTTGTAGATTGTGAGAAGCAAGAGGTGACAATTAGGAACGTGGAAGGGCGAACGGTAGTGAGACATTGCTTACCAGAGGATAGGGTATTGGTCAACTTTCTTTACTCTCTTGAGATTCCATAGGAAGGATTTTCATCTGTGCCTATCGCTAGAGAGTACCCTGATGTTTCTGATGTTTTCGAGGAAGTGGCAGGATTGCCTCCCATAGAGAGATCGAGTTTCAGATCGATCTAGTGGATGGAGCCAGACCCATAGTGATGCCTTTGACATGTATGGAACCTAGAGAGCAAAAGAGTTAGAGTTGCATGTGGATGATTTGTTAAAGAAAGGATTTATTCGAAGAAGCATATCCGAATGGGGCGCACCTATTGTATTTGCAATTAAGGCGGATAATTCTTAGAGGTTATGTGTGGATTATTGTGAGCTGGATGAGGTTACGAAGAAGAATAAGTATCCACTTCCATGGATTGATGACTTATTTGATTAGCTGCATGGTGCAAAGGTGTTTTCTTAGATGGATTTGGCAATGGGATTTTACCGGTTGCGAGTGGCTAAAGAAAATGCGCATGTTACTACATTATAGACATCGTCGGGTTTCTACATATGGTTGGTGATGCCTTTTGGGTTGATCAATGCTCCAGCATACTTTATGGATCTTATGAATAGAGTCTTCAGTGATCATTTAAACAAGTTCATGCTTGTGTTCGTGGATGACATTCTGATTTAATCCAGAACCGAGGAAGAGCAAAAGATGCACTTGAGGATTGTGCTTTAGATTTTGAGAATGCACAAGTTAAGAGCTAAGTTCTCTAAGTGTCACTTCTAGAAGGAAGAAATAAGATTCTTGGGTCATGTCATGTCAGGACAAGGAATAACAGCGGATCCCACAAAGGCGGTGATAACCCGGATTTTCAGATATCTGTTAATTGGAAATTAACAAAATTTAATTTATTAAACACTGATTAATAAGTTGAATGTGATATCCCAGAATTTCAAGCAATTAAAATGTGATAATCTTTTTTATAAATTATTTAAAATTAGCAAAATTGTTATTTTCCAACCATAAAAACAATAAGTTGTTTATATAAAATATATAAGTAGATTTTAAATGTAATTATTATTTTCAAATTAAATATGTGTTTATATAAATATATATATATATATATGAGTTGATTTTAAATTGGATTTTAAAATTGAGTTTGAAATTCAAAGGGTAAATCTCTTAAAATATTTTGGATTTAAAAATATATTATATATTGTATTTTATTAAGAATATAATTGGTTTTATATCATTTTCTTTTAAAGGATTTTATTTATATAAATTAAGAAACGTATTTATTAAATAGTAAATTAAATACAAAAGTTTTATAAACCATCTAAAAAATTAATAAATTCATGCATAATTACAGGTGTTAATAAAAGAAATCATCTTAATAACATGTGTATGAAAATTAGCTTATGTAAATGACAAATGTTAAGAAATTTAACAAGTGTCACTTTTTTATTTTTATCTTCTTTTGTTTTTAATAAATCCTAATTAACTCTATATAAACACCTATCTCATTTTTTTCATTTCTTTTTTCCTATCTTCATTCAAAATCAAGAAATCAAGCCTGTACAATCTACAAACCAGAAAAGAAAAAAAACCCTGTAAAACATTTTACATACTAGAAAAAAATGCCTATAATCAAATACTTCAACCAGAAATTAATCTAGCAACAACTCTTCAACTTGAAATCACCAAAGAAAATCAAGATTCCAACTAAATCAAAGTTTCAAGCATTCAAGTATTTTTCCAGATCAAAAGCTTCAGTTTTCAAAAGAACAAAGCAATTCAAGTTTTCAAACTTTCAAACTGTTTCAAACTTCTCTGTACATCAACAGGTGAGTAAACATTTTTATAAAAGCTTAAGCAAATGAAAATTTGATTGCATGTAAATTCCTGGAATAAATTGTGCTATGCATGTGTATATATAAGTATGATTCCTGTGTATATGAATGTAGAAAAGTGCGCATGTCTGTGTATCTGTGTCATCTCTGTTTTATGGTACAGAGCTTAAATTTTGAAACTAAATTCCTAATCTCTTTATCTATTCTCTGTTAGGATTTAGTTTCCAAACAAAATATGCTTGTTTAAACATAAAATTAAGGTTTAAAATTTTATTCAAGTATAATAAGTTTGGATATCTTCTGGAATCAAGAAAATGCAGTAGCATTTTTAAAACATGTTAAAATCAAACATTTTGGTTTACTGATTCAAGTATACAACTTGAATCGACTTTGAAAAATATAATTTTTAAAAAGAAAATCATGATTTATAATGTTGTATTGAGGGAGTAATTCGAAGTTGACCAGGAAGTAAGTTTGGGGCTATTTCTAGAGGCCGGAGGTATCGGGGTGGTCGAGGTTTCGACTGGAGGTAGGAGGAAGTTCGGCGAGCTCGACAAAAATGTCAGGAGAGTGGATAGTTCACTATGGCGTCGGTAATCGATCGGAGTAGGGTTTAAGCCCTAAGTTTCGTCGAGGACTGGTTTCGGTTTGCTACGGCTTCTCTAGATGATCGAGAATTATCGGACCGGAGGGAAGGTTACGTGGAAGGATAGTGGAGGTGTGACCGGAGTTTCAGATGTTTCGGGTGTCAGCAACGTGAATTCGAGGAGTTTTTAGGCAATGGTTTTGGTTCGAGGTTGATCGAGATTTCCTCGATTTCGAAATTTGGGTTCCAGACGTACTCTACTTGTTCGGGAACGAAGGAATGGGTCATCGTCGACTGGGCGGTGGTAGCACAGGTGATTGGAGCATCACCATTGACCTATGCATGTCCACACGTGTTGGTGGTTTCAGTGATGTTGGGTTTGTTGGAGGAAGCATTCGACTCGAGGAATGACTCGGGTATTTGGGTAGATGACTCGAGTATGGACTCGAGTAAAACTTGAGTGCAAATCTTGTTTTAGATTTTAAAAGTTTTAACAAGTTTTAAACTTAATTTTAAAAAAAAAATAGAAAAGGAAAGTGGGTTTACTCGGGTGCATCTCGGGTAGAGGTTGGGTTGAACCCGAAGCAAGTTTCAAAACAGTTTTTAAAGTTTTATAAAAGCAAAGTTTTGAATTTAAAATAAATTTAGTTTAAAACTTTTCTTATATAAATTTCTTTTATAAATGTTTTCTTTAACATTTGATTTAGGAAGTTATATAAATTGTTAACTTTAATTTGTTAAGTTAAATATTTATTTAATTTTAAAACTTAAATTAAATGATTTAATTTAGTAAGTTAATTAAAGATAAATGCTTAAATTTATATGATGATGATAATTGGGTAATTAATAAAGATAATGATTTACCTTAAAAGTTAATTAAGGTTTTAATGACTTGAGATTAATTAAGTTAATAATGTAATTTAAGTATAATTGATTAATTTAATTAATTAATGATTAAGGATTAATAAATTAAAATTTTACGGTTATAAGTAAATTAATTATAGATTAATTAATTAGTAATTAGAGATTAATTAATGTAGTAATTAGATATTAATTACTTAAATGATAATTACTTAATGTAAGTAATTAAAAGATAAATTTGTTAAGGATTAATTAATTTAATTAGTAAATAAAGGTTAAATTAATTAAGAACTAAAGGTTAATTAATTGAGGATAATTAACCAATGGGATAATTACTTGATGAAAGTAATTAATTAAATGGAAATTACATATTGGGAGTAATTAAGGATTAATTACTTAGTGTAAGTAATTAAGGGTTGATTAATTAAGGATTGATTAATTAAGGAAATAAATTATGGGTTAGTTAATTAATGAGTGTGATTAATTAAAGGATAATTAATCAATGCAAGTGATTATAGGATATCTAATTTAAGAAATTAATTAAGGATAAATGTAATTAATGTGAATGGGTGAAGGTTAATTCATTTGTGTTATTAATTAAAGGCTAATTACTTAATGTAATTAAAGAGAATAATTAAGGGATGATTAATTAATGGTTTATAATTAGTTAATGTTAAGTAAGCAGGATTAAAAGTGATTAAAGAAATTAATTTAATTTTATTTAAATTAACTGGAATGGTGTGATTATTTAATCTTGCTTATGGATGATTGAATGATATTGAATGCCCTGGATTATTTGATATTCCTGATATGAAATGTTTTGTGATATGTTTTGGGTTGAACAGTGACATCCTGTATTTAAAGTTTGATTTGTATTTCATTTGAATAACTTGGGTTAAGATGACATGGGACTCGAAGAGACCGGGGTCAGGTATCAGTAAATACCTGAAACCACTTCGATTTGAAATCTACAATAATTCTTTATAGATTTGATTTGAGAAATCAATAGGCTGGAGTGGAATAATTTAAGTAAACTGGACCATTAAAACTAAGTAAGGGTACTTAGTGATTGTTTGTGAAGTAAGCGATTGGCTTTAGCAAGATAAAATTCGTAGTAAGGTACGAGTTACCCCGGGTTTTAAAAAAGTTTTATGCATTAGTATTTCATGTTAGATGGGTTTACTCACGCTGGTTTCCAGCCTGACCCGGGTGTTATTTTGATGTAATACTCGGGGTCTGACCGAGTATTCCAGATTTTTGGTTTAGGGCATTCTAGAGCCCAGGAGGCAAGCAGGATGGCAGGAGCGTATGGAGTTTACCGTTGTGTATTTGAGAGTTGCATTGATTGTAATCTGGAACAGGTAGATATAACTGCCCAATTATGTGTATATGTTTGTAACTCTTATGTATCGAACGTAAAGTAACAATTTAAGCATTTCTTTGTGTAAATGCTATTATTTTGATATTATATTTTGATCCGCTGCGAATGTGAGATGTTGTTGTTTCTGCTCTTCTTCTATCTCCTTCTTCTTTTCTCTAACAATCTGGGATTTTCGGAGTCGGAAATTTTGGGTCGTTACTTTTGGTATCAGAGCAAAAGGTTGAGCAAGAACCTTGGCTCTAGTAGGTTACTCATTAAAGATAGGGTCAATGGTACCCTAGAATGAGTTGAGTGTAGTATATATGAGAGTGTATTTATTATTTTCTTATATAAAGATTTTAAAACAGTTTTAAAATTAGTCTTTATATAAGCTTATATTTTGATATATAAAGAAATAATTTTTCAAATTGGTGGTTGAATTATTGAAATTAAATATAATAATAAGAATTAATTGGTAATAGAAATACAACCAAATAGGAATTGGATAATATAAACTATATAAATAAGATAAATGGATCCAAATTGAAATTAAAATCCTGAATTTGTAGAAGTGCTTTCAGAATAAGATAATAATGGATTGGTTTCCAAATATGATAATCTTGGTTATTATCATAAATAGTTGTTGTGTTTAATAATTAAATGTTTTAAGGAAGTAAACATTTAGGTAAGTATGACTTATAAATTGGAATTGATGATAATTTAAATTGTGAAGTTTTCAATTTAAGGCTAGAAAATTTGGAATTTGTTTCAAAGTGTTAAAAGAAATAATAAATAGTATTATTTACATTGTATTTGAATGAAAGGGCCTGTTTCAAACAAGAGTTGTTTGGAAAATTTAAAAAAAAATGTTTTAAGTTAAAACCAATGGTGGTTTAAAATTTAAAATATAACTTGGCGTGTAAAGGAAATATGTATATATGAGGAATATACATAATATAAAAGATGGTTTGAAATGAACTGTAACGACCCGCTATTTTGGACTATTCGCATCCGCACATGTCGGACTTGAATAATTCAAAATACCAAATTGTTAATTTAAATTTGGCAAAACTGAGATATACAGTAAATAGATAATCACAGAATCACAGACACAGAGTAATAATATGCAGCGGAAGCAAAAGATAGTAGTTCATGAAGCTACTATATATATATATATATATAACAGAGTTAAATAGGTTACAACAGAAGTCTCGAATATAATAGTCAAATACAAGAATCAGAATACACCACTGGAATCAACTGAATGTCTGAAAGCTGCATAGATAGCTGGCTCTCCAAGCGAAGCTTCAACTCCAAGGCGAGTCTCGAAAGTTGAACCACTCAGTCTGACCCGAGCGTAAAGCAGAACACAAACACTCGAGTCAGGATTAACATTCTTATATCAATAAATCCAACTCAAGTGAAATAACAATTTAAATACAATAAGTCAAAGGACGTTGGAATAACCATCCTTTAAGGATCCGTTAAACTATCTACTATGTAGTAGTGTACGCTAAATAGATAATGCCTATTAGTAATATAAATATCAAAATAGTGTTAAGGCATTACCATTATCCCCCTTAACACATTTTATATAAGTGTCATAGACTATACAACACTGTAAACTCCACCGTAAACTAGTGGGCTATCAGGGAGTACTCCATAGGTACAACACAAAACAAATTCGTAGTGGTCACGTATATTGGGATACAAGTATGACAAGGCACATGAGGCAATACCCAAGGTAGTGAAACTACCGTTTGCTTGATCCGGACTGTTGAAAACGCATCACCGCAACGATCGCAACACCGCGAAACAACACTCCCAAAATTACGAGGGTGCACCAATCAATAACAAGAAATGAGTAGTTTTCGAAGAAGTGTGTTCGCTCGAGGTGGCTAACCCCATTTGGCCCGGCACGGCTCCTGTTTTAGTCATTTCCAATTTGACACAAGTGTCAAGGCTATCCATTATCGTTCTCTTTCTTCAATCATCAACATACATCATTCCAACCATTTCATTCTGGATCACACTCCGCGCACGGTTATTGAAGTGCTTTTCGGTTCAGATAGAGAGTATATCCATAACCGATCCTGGTCTCTTTAATAACTTACGTAATTTTTAAACCGATTGGTCGTTTAATAAATTTCAAAACCAAGTCAAATTCAATTTCGATTAGAATTTGTAAACCAACTTTTCATTTGTCTTTCTATATCAATTTCCAAAATTTACATTTCAAACTTCCAAATTTACCATTTCAAAACTATATACAATTTCAATTTTATTTAAAACAATTCAAATATTGATTCAGGTTCATATATAAATTTCATCTCGAAATATTTTAAATTAATTTAATTTATCATTCAAATCAATTTAAACTCATTTATCGATTTTATTCAATATTCGTTAAGTTACGTTATCATTCAAAACAATTTCTATTCAATTTCCAATTCATTAAATCAATTACTTAAGTTCAACTTCATTATATCAACTTACAAATTGAGTTCAATTAGATTCGACAAATCAATTCTTTATATTACAAGTCTTACGTTAATTTCGATAAATCGCATTTTATTTCTTGTCAAAGAAATTCAATTTCACTTATTTCTTTACTTAGTTACAAGCTTCAAAACTCAATTAATTAAGAAACTAAATTTCATATATTCAAGAAGTTCAATTTCACTTATTAACTTACTTAAATAATTTTCCAAAACTTAATAAATAAAGAAACCCAATTTTATTTATTAACGAAGTTCAAATTCACTAAATCAAAATTTTAATTTCTCTTCTCAAAGAATTCAAATTTTTATTTAATTATCAAATAATTCAATCTTATTCAATTATTGAATAATTTCAAAACTTAATTAATAATTTCAAATTTTGATTATTAAATAATTCCAAACCCTAATTATTACATATTTACAATCTTAATTATTAAATAATTTCAAAACTTAATTATTAAGTAATTACAAAACTTAATTCAATTATTTCGTAAATTAAACAACGTTCTTTCATCAATTACTCTATCAATATTTTGTTTCAGATTTTTAAATATTATCATTTTCCATTCATTAAAATTCAAATTCCAACTTCATTTCAAACATTATTCTTTATTCAAATAAAATCATTATTTTATTCTTAAATCAAATTATTGACCAATCGGGTTTATTTAATTCTCTATCCTAAGTCAAGTTCATATGGGTATTTATCATCAACCCGATTCCATTTAATTTCAAAAATCAAAGCATAGCAAAGGGAACTTGCAGTGTGATAACTGGGATGGTGTCAAAGTAAATAAACAACAATAACAACAATTAATAACAATCCAATAATTAATTCAAATAATCCCGAAATAATCGTATTAATTCACATTGTTGTTTGTGCAAATTAATATAATTATTTCTAGAATCTACATTATCATTTCATGTAGATTAAAGATTATTGCACTAATTATTCTATGCAATTCTACACTTGACATCAATTATTAAATTTCGTACGTCATCAATTAATACGACATAATTTCAAATGGTTCAAGGATAATTAACCATTTTTCTACGTGTCAAATCATTAAACATTTAAGGGATCATATTATACAAATTTAACTAATCAAATTCAACACATATGTCGATTCAAATTTTAAACTACCCTACGTCAAATTCAATTTGCATAATATTTATCACTTTACACATTACGCTTTAACATCCAATATAAACAACAAATATCAATCAATTATCAACCAACGGGACTATCATTGTATAATTAACAGATAGTGGTGTCAGATGTCACAGGTGAACTGATACAGGTAATAACATATAAAATAGTGTAAATAGCAAACAGCAGAATATTTCAATTGTCATTTCAATTGAAATCAAATTTAATAAATAAAATAACATTAATCGTGAGTGATTACTCACCTTTCGAGGCTAGAGAAATTTGACGATGAAATGAATTAAGGATCCAAGCATGAATTCCGGAACAAAGCTGAATCGGTACGAATTAGGACGGACGCGGCTGATAAATAGGAATTGATGAGAACAATCAAATTGGCTTGATATAAACTGAAACTAATATCTATATTATATACATATGTTTACAGAAAAATAACTTTAGAAACATATACTTAAAATAAAATCTATGTATAAAATTTCAAATCAACATATTTAAAAATAACATATCATATCAAAAATCTTATATAAATTGTTTTTTTCACAAATATATATATTATAGTATGTGTATGCAAACCTTATATATAGAAGTACTGAAATATAACTGATGTATAATTTTTTTTTTAACAAATTCACCGATTAAAACGAAATAAAACAACTATATAAATATATACCCATATTTATGAACAAAAACCAATATTTTGAATATAATACAATAGCTAATGTAACATGTATATACAAACAGCAATTGCAAAATCAAATATATATAATCAGTGTTATGCGACCGCCATTATATATAATACTATTTCTTTAAATCTAGTAAACTGTAACATACAGTAAAAAAAGTTAGAAAAAAAAACTTAAAGCACACGTATACATACGTGTTCATATATAAACTACTTTAAAATACAATATATATAATACTTTATAGAACACTATTATCTCATAGCTAAGATATATTCATGCAGCAACAGAAAACAAGTGAAATTTGCATATAGCTTATAGACTATAAATTTAAAATCAAATGGTATATACACTATATAAACTAACATAACTTATGAAGATCATACTACTATCAGTTCAAGCGAGGTATATATATACTGAACATATATATGCAATAGATATAGAAATGGTTCAGGCATCTTACATTCAGCAATGGGAAGTTTGGTTCGAGAAGGCTTGACACGCGAGGCATACAAGCTGGAGGAGGTTGTGTGGCGAACTGAGGCGGACAACGATGGTGGAGAGTTTGGTGCCGACATGTGCACGGGTGTGTTTGTGTTCGGTTGCAGCCACTGCGAAGAGCAGGGTAGGAGCGTGTGGGCCGGAGGCTGCTGCAGTTGGAGAGGAGCATCGGCAAGGCACGGGTCGGCTACGCGGAGGGCAGATGGAGGCCTCGGTCAGGTGGATCACGGCACGTGAGTTGGGCGTGGAGACAGTGAGAAGGAGGCCGAGGGGCTGCGGGCTTCGGCCAGTCACGTGCTTAAGATGGAGGAGGGGCGGAGCATGAGGTGGTTGCTGACGTGGGTGAGAAGGCGTGTTCGGTAGGAGTTCGCTGTCAGGAGTTTGGCAATGGCATGGGTTTTTGCATGGGTTTTTGCTTGGGTTTCATAACAGAGAGTGATGGACTGAGATAGACGAATGCGAGCAGACGGGGTTAGCTTGGCGTTGGGTGGCGACTTGGCTGAATCGGGGTGTGTGGCAGAGAGGCGTGCCAATGGGAAGGGGTCTGTTTAGAGGTTTGGGTGCGAGGCCAGAGAGGGAGGGAAAGTGGATGGAAGGGCGGCGGTTGCTGTTGGGTTTGTGAGGATTGGTGGCAAAAGGAAGAGGGGATACGGACGGACAGTTGACAGAGTGGGCGATGGGGGAAGGGTTGTTGCTAGGTGGGGCTGTTGGGCTAGGTAGCTGTCGGCGGAGCTGCTGGGTTCATGACGGGGCATGGGTGATGTGTTGATGGGTACCAATATGAGGGAGGGGAAGTTGGAGATGAGCGGCCATTAGTGAGAGGCCTGCTCGACAAAGATAAGATGGAAATATAGATGTTGAGCACGAGCAGGGTCAGAAATATACGAAATCAACTTGAATAAAATGGACATTGCTTTATTTTATTTTATAATAAGGCAGAACGCAAATGGGAGGAAGAGGAGCAGGGGAAAGAAGCGAATGAAGACAGGGAGAACAAAATTATGTTTGCCTTGCTTTTTAAAATAAAATGTAAACTGTTCCTCATTTTTCCAAAACAACCCAACCAATTAAATGAGCAGACAAAATTTAAAACGAAAGATTTTGGGTAGTTAAACGTCAAAACTAATTCCGAGGATATAAATGTTTGGAATATAAAAGGAACAGTGGCCATAAATTTTTGAACCAAGAATAGTAAGAGACAAAACTTGGAACTCATGAAATAATAAATCTCTGTTGACAACTTTGCACGATGGAAATGGAAGGACAGAGACCGAAAGAGTTAGTTGCGGAACCCATACGCTAGACGTTCTCAAATTGCACCGCACACCGGATATCGAAAACACGCCAATGAATATATTGTAAAGATCAGCACAACGAGACGGACAGAACGGTATACAGATATCAGTGACACAACTGAATTATAAAAATACGAAATTTCTATTAGCAGAAAATGCAAGAAAAACGCAGAAAAATAAGATCGACGGAGCCAAAAAAGTCCGAATTTGAAAACACGAAAATTGACGTCTTGCTCAGAAGATGATTTAGAATTTTTCTATGTAAAAATATTTAGGTTTCGAAAAAGTTTTATTTTCATCGCTTTTTAACTGATTAAATTGAAGTAAATTTACACACGAAATAAACTTCCATATTTTTGGACGAAAATTTACCATTTGCTATGTTTAACTAGACGCATTCCAAATATCAAATTTATATTTCAAAATTTTATCGTTTAAAATTTCACAAAATTTCAATAGATAAACAGCTAAAATTTTCGGGTCATTACATGAACTCTAAGTGTTGAGTTTTAAATTTTCCTTGGAATGTAATATGAATATCCAAAGTGATATGTTTTTGAACTTATAAGTGGGAAGATTTTTAAGTTTAAAATTTGAAAGGGAAATTCAAATTGGGTAAGTTGACTGGATTGTTTAAGGAAATTGAATTGAATTTAACTTAGGAGAAGTTAAATAAGTTTAGAACAAACAACCTGAATCGGAAATATCAAGATGAAATTGAGATTTAACTTAGGAAGTTAAATGGATTAAATTGAAGAAGTATGTGTGATCTTAAAATGAATTTGAGATCTGAAAATTGGAAATGGATACTATGGACGGATGTTTTAAATAATTTGGATATTTATTTATTTTGACTTATCCTAATATCATCATGTTGTTATTAATAATATATGAAATTAAGAAATGGATTGAGGTCCATTATTGAAATAAAATTGAAATGTGATTGAACTTATAAAAAGGGAAACACTTTGAATTTAAGATTCAAATGTTAAAAATGAACTTGCAAACTAAAATTATTTAAGAATGGGTTTTGAAGTTAAAATTGGATAATAAATTGGATTCTAAAGATAAAATTGTTTTTGAACTCTAATTTGAACTTTGAAATAAGTTAGGTAAGGTAATATAAAACAAAATTTTAAAATTTGGACTCGGAATTAATTTGTTTAAAGATTTAAGTTGTTAATTTAAAAGTAAAGGTTAATTCGATTTAAAGGATTAAATCAACATTAAAATTTAACTTGAATTTATATAATTCTAGATGGTTTAAAATTGAGATTTGAATTGAATTAGTTCAAATTGAATTTGACTTGAGTTAATTAGAATTGTGATTGAAGATGGATAAGCATGAAATTCAAAACGAAAAGTTGAATTGAATTAATTTAAAGTGAAACTGAAGTTGAATAAGTTTGAAATTCAAATGGGAGTTGATTTGAATTTGGGATAGGAATTAAAGTTAATTTAAATTGAATTGGAATTGAATCAATTTAAATGGGAGTGGAAATTGGAGATTGATTGGAAATGGAGATAGGGAATTGAACAATTTGGCTCTGTACTATTTTTTTTCAAATAAATTGTTTTAATATAAACTATTTTAAATCTATTTTCCTAGCTATTTACTATACAACCTTTCTTTTTAAAACCTAAATATCTTGTAGTTATTTTACAATTATTTTTGAAAACTAATTACTATTTTACAACTATTTTGCAATTATTTAACTATTTTACAATTATTCAACTACTTTACAACTATTTTAGAATTACTTAACTATTTTACTACTATTTGCAAATAATAATTATTTTTCAACCACTTATCTATTTAAAACTTTTTCAAGCTATTTTCTAAATTTAAGTTGGTCAGAGTGCAAACTGTTTATAAGTGAATTGATAATCCCAAATGAAAATTGGGAGCAACTGAGGATAAGTAAATGGAATCAAAATGAAGGTGAATAGAAAGAATATTGAGATAGCTAATGATCAATGAAGATAAATACGTAGGATGTACGTATATTATTCTATTCGTATAATGATTTGATCCAAATTCAAACACAGAATTTCGAGATAGTATATCGATCCGAGTACGGATTTTTCACTCGATTTTCGATGGCGAACCCTGGATATGGATTTTTGATTGGTTCTAGATATTCTCTATCATAGTTAGGCTATGCAAGGAGAATGACAGTTTCTGATCAAGAAACCAAATCTGGGTCCGCACTAGGAAGTCGGATGGACGATACTAGTTTGGAAGTGAAATTGTGTAATCGAGTGAGCGATCAGATTGATATTGCTTACGGATGGTATATGTACATCGTACTTGCTTAAATGAAATTGATATTGGAAATTTTGAAAGAAATGAAAGATGATTTTTGAAAAGAGAAGTATGTTTTGAGAGATATGTATAAGAATAAAGGTGGAAGTTGGATATCATTTGAAATTCACTTTTGAAAGTAAGTCATAGGGTAAGTAATAAAAGAAAATCAAATTGGAATATTTGATTTGGAATAAACAAGTTATATATCTTTGTTATATATGATAAACTCCCCTATTGAATCTATAGCCAGAAGAGAAAGGGTTTTGAAAGTATTTGAAGTGTAAAAAGGGAATTCATACAAATATGAAGTGATCTAAAGATTTTTCAAGGTTATATATATATATATATGGTTTTATGATAATGATTTTAGAAAAAGGTTTTGGAACCTATGGATTTTGGAAAGGCTTTTGATTTTTGGGAAAATCAAATTTTAGAAATTTGGAAAGCCAAGTTTGGAACTATCGATTTGAGGTATCGATTTTGTATAAAGAAGAGTTTGATCATAAAGAGTATGATTTGAAAGATACTATAAGTGAATAGTATAAAGTGTTTTGAGATTGGCTCTGGGGAAAAATGTGCTCCCATTGAAATGAACTTCATTAGGAGATCCATGGGTTGGGTCTGCCTTGAGCCCTAAGGGGGAGGCTCTAAATTGAATCCTTGGAGGAAGTCCGGACAAATTGAAGTTCTTGAGGATTATGTGTAGTGGGTAGCAAAAGTCGAGGGCGCTGATGCCTACAGAGACATTTGGATTATGCTGTGATGATAGTGTAACTGAATGTCACTGCGATCTACTGTGGACCATAGCGGAAGTCGTGTGTGCCATGAGAGCCAACAGTGTACGTTTGATTTTGCCATGATAGAAACGTAACATCGACCTATGGTGACATAGCGAAAGTAGAGAGTCCGTGAGAGCCTAAGGCTACATTGGGACTTGACTGATGTAATTTGCGACCTATGTGGGAGTGGTGAAGTTTAATTTGGCGACGAAAGTCGAGGGCGCTGATGCCTACAGTTACATGGACTTTTGCCGTGATGGCAATGTAAACCGGGATGTAACTGCGATCTGTGGTGGGTTTCATGGCGTAATCAAGGGGCACGGAGTGCCTATAGTTATCTATGGATTTTTCCGGGATGGCAACTTAACCATCGGGTTAACTGCGACCATGGAGTGGGTGATGTTTTCCATAACATTCTCACCAAAGATATTTCCTCTATTTCAGAAATGTTTCTATATTTTAAAAAGTTTTCGAAAATGTTTTTCCAAATATTTTCACTGAATTTTGAAAATGAGTCTGCCAAGTACTTATAGATTTTCAGTCCTATGCCTGATCAACGTATGACCGAATTTCTGTAAGAACAAGGACGGACTGGTTGAGACATCGAATTATAAGAAGTATTTTTATAAAAACTATTATAATATTATGTGGATTTTAAAAGTGTTTTAAAAGTGGTCAAAGAATAATTTATCTGATTTTGGGTATTGAATAAATTCTAGCTTCGTTCCTTTTCGAGGACGAAAAGATTCTAAGGGGGAGGAATGTGATAACCCAGATTTTCAGATATTTAAAATTGAATGTGATAACCCGGATTAATAAGTTGAATGTGATATCTCGGAATTTCAAGCAATTAAAATGTGATAATCTCTTTTATAAATTATTTAAAATTAGCAAAATTGTTGTTTTCAAACCATAAAAATAATGAGTTGTTTATATATAATATATAAGTAGATTTTAAATGAAATTATTATTTTCAAATTAAATATGTGTTTATATAAATAGATATATATATATATATATATATATATATTGAGTTGATTTTAAATTGGATTTTAAAATTGAATTTGAATTTGAAATTCAAAGGGTAGATCTCTTAAAATATTTTGGATTTAAAAATATATTATATATGATTTTATTAAGAATATAATTGGTTTTATATCATTTTCTTTTAAAGGATTTTATTTATATAAATTAAGAAATGTTTTTTAAATAGTAAATTAAATACAAAAGTATTATAAACCATTTAAAAAATTAATAAACTTATGCATAATTGTAAGTGTTAATAAAAGAAATCATCTTAATAACATATGTAAGAAAATTAGCTAATGTAAATGACGAAATTTAACAAGTGTCACTATTTATTTTTATTTTCTTTTGTTTTAATAAATCCTAGTTAACTCTATATAAACACCTATCTCGTTTTTTCATTTCCTTTTTCCATTCTTCATTCAAAATCAAGAAATCAAGCCTGTACAATCTACAAACCAGAAAAGAAAACTAACCCTGTAAAACATTTTACGAACCTGAAAAAAAAGCCTATAATCAAATACTCAGACCAGAAATTAATCCAGCAACAAATCTTCAACTTGAAATCACCAAAGAAAATCATTCCAACTAAATCAAAATTTCAAGCATTCAAGTATTTTTCTAGATCAAAAGCTTCAGTTTTCAGAAAGAACAAAGCAATTCAAGTTTTCAAAGTTTCAAACTGTTTCAAACTTCTCTGTACATCAATAGGTGAGTAAACATTTTTATAAAAGCTTAAGTAAATGAAAATCTGATGGCACGTAAATTCCTGGAATAAATTTTTTTATACATGTATGTATATAAGTATGATTCCTGTGTATATGAATGTAGAAAAGTGTGCATGTCTGTGTATCTGTGTCATCTCTTATTTATGGCATAGAGCTTAAATTTTAAAACTAAATTCCTAATCTCTTTATTTATTCTCTGTTAGGATTTAGTTTCCAAACAAAATATGTTTGTTTAAACGTAAAATTAAGGTTTAAAATTTTATTTGAGTATAATAAGTTTGAAAATCTTCTGGAATCAAGAAAATACAGTAGCATTTTTAAAACATGTTAAAATCAAACATTTTGGGTTTACTGATTCAAGTATACAACTTGAATCGACTTTGAAAATATGATTTTTAAAAAGAAAATCATGATTTATAATGTTGTACTAAGGGAGTAATTCGAAGATGACCAGGAAGTAAGTTTGGGGCTATTTCTGATGGCCAGAGGTATCGGAGTGGTTTGGATTTTGACTCGAGGTAGGAAGAAGTTCGGAGAGCTCGGCAAAAAGGTCAGGAAAGTGGATAGTTCACCATGGCGTTGGTAATTGATTGGAGTAGGGTTTAACCCCTCAGTTTGGTCGAGGACTGGTTTTGGTTTGCTATGGTGTCTCTAGATGATCGAGAATCATCGGACCAGGGGGAAGGCTGCTTAGAAGGCTAGTGGAGGTATGGCCGAAGTTTCAGATGTTTCGGGTGTCGACGTCGTGGATTCGAGGAGTTTTCAGGCAATGGTTTGGTTCCAGGTTAATCGAGATTTCCTCGATTTCGAATTTGGGTTCCAGACGTACTCTGGTTGGTCGGGAAAGAAGGAATGGGTCATCATCGACTGGGCGGCGGTAGCACGGGTGATCGGAGCATCACCGTTGACCTGTGCATGTGCACACGTGTTGGTGGTGTCAGTGATGTTGTGTTTGGAGGAGGAAGCATTCGACTCGAGGAATGACTCGGGTATTGGGGTAAGCGACTTGAGTATGGACTTGAGTAGAACGTGAGTGTAAATCTTGTTTTAGATTTTAAAAGTTTTAACAAGTTTTAAAACTTAATTATTTTTAAAAAAAAGAGAAAAGGAAAGTGGGTTTACTCGGGTGGGTCTCGGGTAGCGATCGGGTTGAACCCGAAGCAAGTTTTAAAATAGTTTTTAAAGTTTTATAAAAGCAAAGTTTTGAATATAAAATAAATTTAGTTTAAATCTTTTCTTATATAAATTTCTTTTATAAGTGTTTTCTTTAACATTTGATTTAGGAAGTTATATAAATTATTAGCTCTAATTTGTTAAGTTAATTATTTGTTTTATTTTAAAACTTAAATTAAATGATTTAATCTAGTAAGTTAATTAAAGATAAAAGTTTAAATTTATATGATAATGATAATTAGGTAATTAATAAAGATAATGATTTACCTCAAAAGTTAATTAAGGTTTTAATGATTTGAGATTAATTAAGTTAACAAAATAATTTAAGTATAATTGATTAATTTAATTAATTAATGATTAAGGATTAATAAATTAAAAATTTAGGGTTATAAGTTAATTAATTATAGATTAATTAATTAGTAATTAGAGATTAATTAATGTCGTAATTAGAGATTAATTACGTAAATGATAATTACTTAATGTAAGTAATTTAAAGATAAATTTGTTAAGGATAAATAAATTTAATTAGTAATTAAAGTTTAAATTGATTAATAATTAAAGGTTAATTAATTGAGGAAAACTAACCAATGGGATAATTACTTGATGAAAGTAATTAGTTAAATTACTTAATGGAAGTAATTAAGGATTAATTACTTAGTGTAATTAATTAAGGATTGATTAATTAAGTATTGATTAATTAAGGATTGATTAATTTATGAAATAAATTAAGGGTTAGTTAATTAATGAGTGTGATTAACTATAATCAATTTAAGTGATTATAGGATAATTAATTTAAGAAATTAATTAAGGATAAATGTAATTAATATTAACTGGTGAAGGTTGATTAATTTGTGTTATTAATTAAAGGCTAATTACTTAATGTAATTAAAGAGAATAATTAAGGGATGATTAATTAATGGTTTATAATTAGTTAATGTTAAGTAAGCAGGATTAAAAGTGATTAAAGAAATTAATTTAATTTATTTAAATTAACTGGAATGGTGTGATTATTTAATCTTGCTTATGGATGATTGAATGATATTGAATGCCCTGGATTATTTGATATTCCTGATATGAAATGTTTCGTGATATGTTTTGGGTTGAACAGTGACATCCTGTATTTAAAGTTTGATTTGTATTTCATTTGAATAACTTGGGTTAAGATGACATGGGACTCGAAGAGACCGGGGTCAGGTATCAGTAAATACCTGAAACCACTTCGATTTGAAATCTACAATAATTCTTTATAGATTTGATTTGAGAAATCAATAGGCTGGAGTGGAATAATTTAAGTAAACTGGACCATTAAAACTAAGTAAGGGTACTTAGTGATTGTTTGTGAAGTAAGCGATTGGCTTTAGCAAGATAAAACTCGTAGTAAGGTACGAGTTACCCCGGGTTTTAAAAAAGTTTTATGCATTAGTATTTCATGTTAGATGGGTTTACTCACGCTGGTACGAGTTAAGGGATGATTAGTTAATGGTTTGTAATTAATTAATGTTAAGTAAGCAGAATTAAAAGTGATTAAAGAAATTAATTTAATTTATTAAAATTAATTGGAATGGTGTGACAAAATAATCTTACTTATGGATGATTGAATGATATTGAATGCCTTGGATTATTTGATATTCCTGATATGAAATGTTTTGTGATATATTTTGGGTTGAACAGTGACATCCTGTATTTAAAGTTTGATTTGTATTTCATTTGAATAACTTGGGTTAAGATGACATGGGACTCGAAGAGACCGGGGTCGAGTATCAGTAAATACCAGAAGCCACTTCGATTTGAAATCTACAATAATTCTTTATAGATTTGATTTGAGAAATCAATAGGCTGGAGTGGAATAATTTAACTAAACCAGACCATTGAAACTAAGTAAGGGTACTTAGTGATTGTTTGTGAAGTAAGTGATTGGCTTTAATGAGATAAAACTCATAGTAAGGTACGAATTACCTCGGGTTATAAATAAGTTTTATGCATTAGTATTTCATGTTAGATGGGTTTACTCACGCCGGTTTCCAGCCTGACCCGGGTGTTTGATGTAATGCTCAGGTCAGACCAAGTATTACAGATTTTCAGGTGAGAACGTTTTGGAGCTCAGGAAGCAAGCAGGATGGCAGGAATGTATTGAGTTTACCGCTGTGTATTTGAGAGTTGTATTGATTGTAATCTGGAACAGGTTGATATAACTGTCCAGTTATGTGTATATGGTTGTAACTCTGATGTATTTAATGTAAAGTAACAATTTAAGCTTTTCTTTGTGTAAATGATATTATTTTGATATCATATTTTGATCCGCTGCGAATGTGAGATGTTTCTGTTCTTCTTCTACCTCCTTCTTCTTTTCTCTAACAATCTGGGATTTTCGGAGTCAGAAATTTTGGGTCGTTACTAATGTGATAGCGATCCAAGATTAGAACCAACAAAGAATGCTACAGATGTGAGAAGTTCCTAGGATTGGTAAGATATTACAAGCATTTCATAAAAGACTTCTCAAAGACTACAACACAGTTAACCATCTTGACCAAGAAGAATCAGACTTTTACTTGGGATGCTAGATTTGAGCATGCATTTGTGGTTCTGAAGGAGAGATTGATGAGTGCACCTGTATTGATTATTCCAGGTGGGAATGAAGAGATGATAGTACACATGGATGCTCGTGGTACTGGTTTTCGATCTGTGTTGATGCAGAAAAGGAGAGTTTTTACTTATGCTAGTTGACAATTGAAACCGCATAAAAGGGATTATCCAACCCATGAGTTGGAGTTGGCGGTGATTATATTTGCTTTGAAGATATGGAGGCACTATTCGTTGGGATAAAGATTTAAGCTATTAACAGACCATAAATCCTTGAAGTATCATTTCTCTCAGAAGGATATTAATCTTCAACGGCAACAATGGTAGAATTTTTGGCGTCTTATGACTTTGATATTTCCTACATTCTAGGGAAAGGTAATGCAGTGGAAGTTGCACTAAGCATAAGACATGCTGGATTAGGAACTATGTTTTTTGAATGGAAGCATATGGAGTATATAGCCAGATTTGATCTCAGGCCACATTATGAGCTCGAGCCTGAGATGTTAGCAAGTTTGTCGATCAGACCTACTCTTATCGAAAGGATTGGTACAAGTCAGAAGCAAGATGCTAAGCTAGTAGAGATCATGGAAAAAATTGCAATGGGAGTGGAATTTAAAGATTTAAGGCAGTACGAGATTGACTGAGATGGTTGGCGTCATAAAGATAAAAGACTGGTTGTTCCAAATGTTGATGGATTATGAGATGAATTACTAAGGGAATGGCATCATTCTAGATTGACCATTCATCCTGGTAGTAACAAGATGTATAGAGACATGAGGAGGACCACTACTGGGAAGATATGAAGAAGGATGTTGGAAAATTCATCTCAAAGTGTACGAATTGCCAGTTAGTGAAGGCCGAGCAGAAGAAGCCTAGTGGATTGCTACATCCACTAGATATTCCTGAATGGAAATGGGAACGGATATCTATGGATTTCATTGATGGATTTCCACGGACTAGAGAATGATATGATAGTATTTGGGTAGTGGTAGATCGACGGACCAAGAGTGCAAGATTCATGCCTGTCAAGTTTATTAGATTGACATCTAAGTTGACAGAATTATATGTCAAGATGATTGTTTGATTCCATGGTGTACCAAAGAGATTTGTAAGAGATATAGATTGTTGTTTAGTAGTGGATTCTGGAAGAGCTTACAAGAGATTTTAGGAACCGAGCTGCACTTGAGCACACCATGGACGAATGGCTAGACCGAGAGAGTGAAACGGATTTTGGAAGATCTTCTTCGAGCTTGTATTATAGATTTTGGAGGACTTTGGGAAGATCATTTGCATTTTGTAGAGTTTGCATATAACAACAATTATTAGTCAAGTATTGGCATGGCACCTATGAAGCATTGTATCGACAACCTTGCAATTCACCTTCATGTTGGTGGGAAGCAGGTGAGAAACTGATACTTGGGCCTGAAATGATTAGAGAGACGTCGGAGAAGATAGAGACCATTCGGAAATAAATGAGGACTGCTCAAGACCAACAGAAGAGTTAGGTAGATAAGAGAAGAAGTGATTTGGAATTCTCAGTTGGAGACATGGTATTTGTTAAAATTTCTCCTTTAAAGAATGTTGTTCAATTTGGTAGGAAGGGAAAGTTAGCACCCAGATTTGTTAGACCATTTCCAATTATTAAGAGAATTGGAAAGTTGGGTTATAGAGTGGACCTACCTCCGAAGATGGTGGGTGTGCATAATTTTTTTCATATCTCCAATCTACGGAAATTTGTGCATGACTGGGGTATCGTGATAGCATGGGATCAGTTGGAAGAAATAGCGGTTGAGTCGAAAGTTTCATGACCTCATAAGCCGCTTTGAATCATTGGGAATGAGAACAAAACAGCTTAGGAGGAAGGTAGTTAAGCTAGTTAAGGTGCAATGGAGTTAGGATGATGGCCATTGTACATAGGAGACTGAAGAGAGTATGAGGATGACTTATCTAGAACTCTTCGAGTAGTAAGACCCACTCGTGTCAACTTGCACCATTGTATCTTATGTTGGATTGTTAAGTAATTGCTAGCGATTGATAGGTATGCAAGATAACCTTGGTTGCTTATGTTTGTTTAGGTATTTCGAGAGCGAAATTCCAAGGGGGGAGAATGTAACGACTCGTATCTTACGTATCGAAGGATGGTAAAATAATTTTATTTAATTCATCTGTGGTCATATGATTCTAATATTTTAGGATATGCTTTTTAGGGATGTTTTACACGTCTATGATTATTATCTAATTTCTATGTGACCATTTCACCATTGGAGATCTTAATTTGGCTATAACTTTTGACATAAGCAGAATTGGATGCTCTAACATGTTTCATTGCTTCCGGATGGTGGTTTCCTATTATGTAGAGTGGTTATATAAAAAATCGGATAAATGGTTAGGAAGTTATAGCAGTTTTATGTTTTACAATCTACTAGCCAGAATTAGAAGGGGATTAATTGGCTGAATTAACAAGCCCATTAGTCTAATCAGATTGGCTACAAATATGAGGTGAGAGAGACCGTTTGAAAGTTTATCTCTCATTTCAAACCAGTCCTAAATACTAACTCCTCTCTAATTCTTCATTCATCTCAGTGAATTTCGTCTCAAATCCTCTCCAATTTCGAATTAAAGGCTAGATCTTCAACTAGGAGCTTGATCACATCACTTTTGTTACATCTTCATTCGATTTCTCGCTGTCCGCATCAAATCTTCATTATATTTCATAGATTTGGTAGATTTTATGAGTGCTTATGATCTCTTACTAGTCTATGATGGATTATATGTTATAGTTAGGTTATTATAGGTTAGAATTATCAAATTAAATAGGTTGGACTTAGGTAATTTTAGATTTCCAAAACCTAGATTAACCTAATTAAATATATATTAGATCCTTGGCTAGTGTAATTTGTGCATATTTGGCTATGAAATTCTACGTGTTAGATTAGATCTATGCTAGAATTGTGATGGTTGATTGAATTGGATGATTTGTATGTTCATATTGGATGTAGCATGATAATTTGTTATGTTTGATTCGCTGTTATGTTTGAATTTCTTGCTATGCTTGATTCTTTTGCTAGTGTTGTGCATGTTTTAGGACTTAGATTGGTTATTGGAGCATGTCAGACACCAAATTTGGAGGATAGATTCGGAGCATGTCAGGAGGAAGCCTTGTGAATTTCACTATAATTAGACCAAGTCTTTGGATTAGCATCGGTTTGATTGGATTGTTTCGGCATCGATCTAAATTTTTAGCTCCAATTGAGGAGAGACTCATAGGGGGAATAGAGCATGGGTTCTAAAGTGGGTCTATGAAGTTGGATCGGAGGATAGACCAAGTATTGAAGATTGGATGGATCATCTTCGTTTGATCGGCTATGGTGCATAGATGAGAAAACCTGAAGGCTAAGAGGATGGCTTAGCGTCTATGGCATTTAGAGGGAGTGCAATAGAGGCTGGAAGAGAAATGGATTCCAAAATGTTTAAGTATTTGGATTGGCACCGATCCAATTGGATCGGACCGGTACCGATCCAATTGGATCGGACCGGTACCAATCCAATTGGATCGAACTAGTAGCGATCCAAATTATTGGCTCTATTAGATATGAGATCAGAGGTAGAGACTCTAGGGTTGTAGTGGATTAGGCTGGAAGTTGTGGCTCACTGATTGCTTCTCCGTTTTGGAAGTTATAGCATAATGAAGTTTTGGCTCTCCGGTTAGGGGCTCGAATAAGGAGCAGGATCGGAAGAGTTGATTGATGGCTCGGGATAGCATAAGGCTATGGTATAATGGGTCGGATTGAGTGGCATGACCTGTACCCTGAAATGGATTAGAGTTGTGAAAGCTCTGAAGATTTGGCAGTGCCAAGAAATTGTTGACAACTCGGAGTGTTGTGGTTGTGTTCAAGCAGATGTACTATATGCAGGGTCACCTTAGTGCTGGTAGCGCCAGTCGTGTATCCTAGACCGCTCCAAGAGGCTCTAGTGTCAGACGGTATAGATATAATGACCCAGAATTTAACCATTTTAAAATATACTACTTTTGAATAAACTAATAATTCCAAGTTTAATAATATGAAAGTTAAATATCTTAGATGATTAATATTTTTGATAACTTGGATGCAAAGTTTGTTGTTTACATGATTGTCATTATGGATGATTATTTGGTTTGATAAATGATAAGAGAAATGGTTAGAAATTAACTACAGTTAATTAAATGAGTTAAATCCATATAAATATGTGTAAAGAAATTAGTTATCCTCTTAGTGATTTTAAAATATCTAATAAGGCTGAAAATGATATTATAATAATATAATATGATAGTATGAAATGAAATGGAAAATGGATTTGAAATATGAAAAATATTCTTTAAAATCGGTTCAAAATGGTTTAGAAATGTTTTACAAACATTTAAAAGTGTTTCCATGAAGTTTGAAAAGAAATTGAAATACAAGTCAAAAGTTTGCGTGTCACGTAACGGTAGTTCTTAATTTCGTGCCATAAAAGTTAAATGAGCATACGAACTGGAATATAGCTCAGAATTCTTGGAGATAAGAATTTTCCAAACTATTATATCCATAGTTTTTCAAAGAAGAAAGAAAATCAAGATTTCATTAAGTAGATTTTGAAATATTTCCATAGCAATGTTTTAAAAACATCGCGGTTTTGCAATTCGGAATCCAAAAAGATATTTCTTTATAAATGATGTTATTAAATGGTTAAAATATGAAAAAAATTTGAGAAATCTATTCAAATAGTTTGAAAGATATTTTAATTGGAAAATAAGAATTTTCAAACACTAAAAAAAGTTATTTTAATCAAATAAGCTGTTTTAAGCACTATTCGCAACACTTTTCTACTGTAGTTTCTATAAATTTTGAAATAAAGATTTAAACTTAATGATTCTCTCTAGAATCATTTATAAATGTTTTTAAATAAATAATTAAGTGTTTTAAAGATAAATTGGAAGTTTTACAATTTTTAGAAAGAGTTTAAATAAATGGTTATTGCAACACTTAAACAATATAATAAAAATCATTTCCTTAAATCTAATAATAAACATGAGTAGCAGAAACGACCAGTACATTTGTCCCGTTTGTGAGAGCTAAATGGTAAAACAAGATGTGTAACAAAGGTTAGGAATGGAGCAACTAGTGCCTTAAACTTACCTGGACTCTGTTTTCTCTTCTAGATAGGGGTGGAACAGATCGAAGGGAAAGCCCGGGTGCTCTAAAATAATATTTTCCAATATGAGATTTAAATAAATGATTTGGAATCATTTTAAATTCCTATACTTAAAATTAATTATTTTGGGTTCGCAATAAACTATGTCTTAAATAACAACCTTTTTGACCCATTTAAAAGTTATGATTTGAAATAAAAAAATCTTTGTTAAAGAGTTAAGTAAATGATTTGAAAATGTTTTCCTAAGTAAAAGGTGAATTGATTGGGAATTATTCCAAGATTAAAAAAGTTTTAATAAAACGAAGCTTAATAAATCCATATACTCTAAAAAGATAATGAAATGATTTAATGAATATATCTCCAAGAGATATTTATGAATGAATAGAAGATGAATTAAATTGAATGATGATTGATAGTCACATATGAACTTAACATTTTTTTAATCGATAATTAGTATGAAGGAAACCGGGATCATATTTGGGTGATTCCTATTCAAAAAACCAGGATTGGATTTGCTTGATTATGTTCAGCATGATAAGGGGTTCTCGCTTCTTATTAGGTAGCGAACGGATAACTCTTACTCCTACATGTCCCTAGCAATAAAGGGTTGGTTTTCCAGTTTGGCTTACCGTCAAGAGGTTGGCCGTAAAAGCAAATCGTGAGGTGCCATTATGAGCTATGGTGGGGTGTATCCACTATCGATGGTTGAAAAGCCTAGATCTTCGCATATGGTATCCGACCTTAGGTTAGGTGCCTAAGTAAAAATTTTGTATAGGTTAGTAAATCAAAATTTTAAAAATGAAACTACCTTAATTTCATAAATAAAAATGGGTAGGATAAGGCACCACACCTCCGACAGAGGTTATGGATAATACTACTATTTTTGGTATGCTTAACTTTCATCAATTGTTTTTTTCCGTTATATTTTTCCGTTCTTGTAATTTCGAGGAAGAAATTCTTTTAAGTAGAGAAGAATGTAACGATCCAGAATTTGACCACTTTAAAATATACTATTTAAAGTGATTTTAAATATAAAATATATAACATTTTATGATTTAAATAATATTATATAGGATTTGCAAAGGGAAATATACACAATAATAGGAATAGTTGCTTATATCGGCAAAAGTGACAAAATCCTGATTTCAGAAGAGTAAGTTTCAACGGTTAAATTAATTATTTTAATTAATTTATGAGTTTTCATATTTTTAAATAACATTATAAAATTTTATTTTTAAGTTTGGTTTACAGAAATAAATAGTTTAACTAAAACATCAAAATGTGACCGCAAAACATTTTTTCGAAAATCAACGTTTTATCGATTTAAAGTTGTCGCAATGTTGTTGCACCTTTATTTTCTTATATATGAACATATATTCAAATAGTATAAGTATTAACTAATTCACTAATCAAGTTTACATTTACTAAATATACTTAGAAAATGCTAGAATGTAATTAATAAAAAATAAGCATAAAAAGACAAAAAGTGTTATAGAAGTCAAAAAGTAAACATCAAATCAAACAAATATAATTATTATATTTTTTACTTAATACTTAAGTGAAAATGACATAAAGTAATGATTTGAAATTTGATGTTAAGTATTGAAAAAATTAGTTTGCTTATAAATAATTAAAGGGTATTTTGGTTTTTTTACAAAATATTATTTTAGTCCAAATATTTTTTCTATAAATACAAACACACTTTCTCAATTATTTTCACACATTCATTCTCCATTTTCAAGATCTTCTTCCACTCTTTAATGGCTTTCATGCCTTTCTTAGAATATTCCAAAAGCGTAACAAATATATGTCAAAAATAATCGACAAAAAAGTTGAACACTTAAGTCAAGTTCAAGCTAGCATGTTCTATCCATCCATCTAAGGCCATGCCCACCTAAAAATCATCTCCATCTCTTTTCATCTCAACTTCTTGGATAGCGGTGCTATAGCCGGATTTCAAGAAGTTTCGAGAAATAGTATCGAAGCAATAGTTAAAATCCATAGCGACAAAGTTAGTAAAATTAGTAGGAATATGGTTCAAATCTGGAGTTCCTTGCCTTAAAGTTTAACGGAGTGGAATCCAAAGTGAGTTATTTCTTCCTTTAGGTTCATTGAAATCATTGCTAAGTTTGAAGGAACTTTAAGTGTTAAATGTTGTTTGAAACCCCTTTTTGAATGCTTGTTTACTTCTTTTGCTAAAACAATGGTTTTATTTCTTTATTTGACTATTTGGATAGTTAATTAAGTATTTTAAAATTTAGAAGTTAAATACTTAATGGGGTATACGGAGACGACTAGTACACATGTTTCGTTGGTGAGATCCAAGGAGACTTGGGTGAGGGATGGAACATGTCGAAGGGAAAGCCCAGATGCTCCAAAATAAATATCAAATCGTTTTAACCCAAGTTAAAATAAAAATTGTTATAAATATTTGATAGAACGAAGCATTAATTGTCATTTATTGTTGTGTTTATTTTACTGATTAATTATTTGAATTAGGCTAGACCAGTTTATGAGCATTGATTATTATTTATTGATCGTTGACTTTGCTCGACCAGTTTATGAGAAATTAATTATCCATATGCATGGGATGGGTAGAAAATAATTGTAGGCTAACATCTTGTGATTTATTTCACAATTTGACTATAAGATTTTAGCGGCAATATTTGGTTCACTTCAATTAAATGTACTGTTTTGAAAATTGATTTTAAAATAGAAATGTTATTAAATGTCTTCCTTTAAAAGAGAAAAAAGAGATATTTGAGAATAAATATTTTGAATCAATTTTATATAAAAGTAGTTTGTATAAAAAATGGTTTTATAACAATGTTTTATAAAACGGAAAGAATTTAGAGAATTAAACCCGATGGTTTTAAGATGAATTTTGAAAGGATTTGGAAATGGAAATTATTGTAGATTCGAAGTATTTTAATTATCAGTACAAATGATTTTTCCACTTTGTGATATAAAGTGATTTGATATGTTACCAAAGATTTGGGTAACCCATAATCTACGAAACACATGGGCAAAGGAGGTGCAGATGTTCTGTAGCCTCATTGTAGTCCGCTCTTGGAATAGAGGGATGCACCAATCTATTATTTATTCGAAAGGCTAGACCCATGGGCCTGGTTATGGCTAGAAACCTCCTGTGATTTGGTAGCATATAGTTTTGATGCTTGTATATAAATATCATTTCCAAAGGTGATTTGTTTTCAGATCCCGAAGCAAAAGACTAGTTTGAATATAAAAGATATATATCTGTATATGTATGTGTATTTCAAAAGTTTTCAAATAAGAATTCGAGAATAAAGTCCGAATGGATAATTTCCATAAAAGTAATTAGATTTGAAATTTTAAATGTAAAGATTAAGCCTAAGTGGGTAGTTTTTCAAATTGCAAATATGTTTGTTGCATCTACAATGACCCACCTTTTTGGATGATTCAAATCGACAATAAACAACACATGTCACACTCAAACCATTCAAAAGGGAGGATTGTTATGGGATAAATAAGAAAAAGCAGAGAAAGAAAGAAAACAGAAATAGAATCTCACAGTGGAATGACAAAATATAATAATCAAATAAACAGTTCATGAAGCTGTTTTACAAATAACATTTGATTGCACTTTTACAATATAGAATCAGAGTTACATACAATAGAAATAAATAACAATGCTACGGAATAACATGATGCAGTGGAAATAAATAAAATAAATAATAATAGTACTAAATCTTCATCTTCGTCCTTTAGAAAAGTAGTCTTCCACATACTGAAAAGCTCAGATTGACCCGAGCGTAATGAAAAGACAAAACACTCGAGTCAGAATAAAAGATCTAATGTAAGTTAAATTAACGGTAAATGAATATGAGTATAACGGCGTCAGAGTTACGGGGTTTGACATCTCCTATCCAATGTCTAACGTGCGTGTAGTAACTTAAGAGATATTTGGGATTCCATCTCTTAAGGATCCGTTAAACTATCTACATACATAATACAATATGCTATTATAATATTGTCTACAGTAAAGTAAAGTATTAAAATAGCATTAAGGCGCTACCCATATCCCACTTAACACATTTTATATATTCCTGTAGTCTATATAGTATCGTAATTCCTCCGTAAACTGGAGGGCAATCAGAGGGCACTCCATAGGTACGGTACAAACCAAACTCGTAGAAGGCGCGATAAAGTATGTGAGAAGGCATGCGAGGCAATGCCCAGGGTAGGATACTACCATTTTACGGATCAGGACTAGTGGTAACGCATAGCAGCTATTACCGCCCACCTCGGACACACTCCCATAATCAAAATCGAGGGGTGGCCACCAAATCAATTACAAAGTCATAATACGGTATCGAAGGTATGTTCTCGATAAGAGGAGCGACCTCACTTGGCCCGGCATGGCTCCCGTTTTAGCCACATCAAGCTGACTCATGGAAGTTAGGGCTACATAAATACCTTATAAGAATTGTTCACCATACCATCCTACTTCATTCTAGAATCTCCACCATGTACACAGTTGTTAAAGTGATTTTTGGTATTGGCAGAGAGTATGACAATATCCGATCCCGGTCTCTTTAACAACCAAACGTTTATTTCACACCAGATGGTTCTTTTAAATTTCCAAAACCATTTCATAATTGATATCAAAATATCATATTCAATTCAAACCATATCACTTTCGAAATCATATCACCTTTGAAATCATATTCGCAAATAGGGTAAATTCTCATTTCAAAATCAAAATATCACTTCAAGTTCCAATGTAACTTATACATTTAACCATTTGCTTTAAATCAAGGATTTAAAATATAACCACTTCCACTCTATACAGTCTGAAATTTAGAAAATAGTTTTAGATATTATAAATAATTTAAATAGTTTCGCGTAGTTGGCATAGATTGAAAATAGTTTAAATAGATTTAAAATAGATTAAATAGGTTTAAAAAGTATTAAAAAGACTAAATAGATTTAAAATAGATAAATAGATTTAACTTAGATTTAATAGATTTAAAATAGATTAAATGGATTTAAAATAGATATGGGTTAATTAGTTTATAGGTTAAATAGATTATAATAGATTAAAATAGTTTAAATTGATAAAAAAATAATTTAAAATAGTTGAAAACGGATTTAAATTAGTTTAGTATTTTGAAAATCTTAAATCAGGATTTTAAAATAATAAATCTTTAAACAATTTATATTAAATAATTAATTTGAAATTAATATCAAAATTAAGCCATTTCTTCCTTTCCAACACATCTGGACCATGTCCAGCTTTCAAATCAATTAACTAAAATTGGTCTTTCAATTCAGATTCTAATTTAAACCATTTAATCAATATCAATTTCAAATCCATGTTCGAATTATCAATTTAAACCACTTCAAATTAAATAGATTTCAAAGTTATATTCAAACATTTTCAAAACCTAATTTCGATAAATTTCATTTATGCTTCAAAATTCAACCTTGAAATTTACATTTTAATTCTTTAAACAATTCATTAAATCAATTACAGTTTCAACATTTAAAGCTTGGATTTCGAAAATAATTCAGTTTATACAAATCAAATTTTATTTCAGAATATCGTTTAACTGAATTCAAATTTTAAGGATTCAAAATCATTTAATTTAACCAATCCGGTGTCCGTATATAATTTTCTACCCTATGGTCAAGTGATACAGACATGTATCATTTCAATCCGTAATAATTTTAAATGTTACGGGCATATATCATTTCAACCCGCAATCCCAAATTTAACTTCAAATCCATGAAATCGCTCAAGTCTATCATTTCAACCCATAATGATTTCTCCCAAATCTATCAGATCGTTTGGGTATGTATCATTTTAACCCATAGGGAACATTGTGTTATAACAATATAAAATGTAACATCCAGTCATCCAATATCAACAATCAAATATCCATCACAATCACCATTCAATCAACCAATAAATAACATCAACCAATCAATTTCTAATCACATCATAAATTTAAATTAACTAACATCAAAAAATTCAGTAGTTGTGTGTGGGTTAAAACACACACCTTTGGATTCAAATTGATTTCAAATCAAAATAAGGCCCAAAATTCAATGGTCTTAGAATTTGTCCAAACTAGTTTTTAAATGTTTGAAATTCTGATACGATCGCATTGGAACAAATCGCGCTTAAATATGACCTCCATGTGAAAGTTATTAACATTAGAAGTTACAGGATTTAAATTATAATAAATAAAATAATAAAATTACAATCGTGCTCCAAAACCCTATTCATGCTCGAGACACCAGAGCCGCCATGCACATTCCCCTTTTGACCACGAATGCATGCCCATACGCTCGCCTGACCATCGATCAGGCTTGCCACCTCCTTCCTCATGCTCCGCCGCCCAACTGGCCACCACTTTGACACACACTAAACGAAAATTTTATTACTAATATTCTTTATTTTATTTTTTTCCACTGCACCATGTTTTTCCGCTGCATTGTTATTTATTTCTCTTGTATATAACTCTATTCTATATTTTAAGAGTGTAATCAAACGTTATTTGTAAAACAGCTTCATGAACTGTTTATTTGATTATTATACTTTGTCATTCCGCTATGAGATTCTGTTTTTGTTTTCTTTCTTTCTCCACTTTTTCTTATTTACCCCATAACAATCATCCCTTTTGAATGGTTTAAGTCCGATGTCACGACCCAAAATTCATCGTTCAAAAGTCGACATCAAATACCTCACTTGTATTTGACTGCCGGAGATTCGAACGTCAAATTTTAGTTCAGATGGAGCTTATAACAACATCAGACGAATATAAAACAGCGAAACAGAATGAATATCATGCATATATCACAGATACAACAGTAAAATATCCATTTCTACATCAGAGTATTTAATACATACACCACAACTCCAAACACAACATCATAATAATACAATAGTGATCATATATCCAAAAAAAAATCTTCAAATGAAAGAAGTGATAATGAACTCCCACAAGCTAAACACCTGAGATATCCAACTTGCTCCTAAGATATCTCCAAAAATAAGAGCTCCAAAATACTGCTAGCTCCAGAGTATGGAAAACCTGCTACTAGGCTGCCCGAGTAAAAATTATGGGCACCCAGAGTTTAGGAAAGAAAACAATAAACTCCAGGTTAGTCATGGGACTGGCATGAGTAAAAAAAAAATTGCTTTTGAAGAACTAGATTTTTAAAAGAATTTCCGGTATGCTTTTAAAATGAAACTACCATAAGACCTCCCGCCACATATACAATGCAAACACAGAATTGGAGGAGATTTCTTCTTATGATAGTCAAACATGCTTGATACGAGGAAAATTTCTTTGATATTATTATTAGTGCATAGTGTAGGAAGCATTTCGAAAATAAAATATTAATGTTAGCCAGCATAGGTACCATTATATTATGCCTACTATAGCTACCACCGGAGGTGGTAGGTTATACAACTAAAACCGTACAGGGCTCGTATTGTATCTTTGGATTTTCAACAAATGGTCAGGCTAAGGAACTTCCTGGGCCACATGGGTACGCCTCTGGAGGGACGACCCGAGAACCTAACCGGATCTCTGCCAACACAAGGCCGGGTTACCCCTAACTGGGTAACTACTGACACGAGTATGCCATCCCCCGGTTGTAACTAACCTTTATCCGGGGCCCCAGCAACAATCACAAAGTAAAATATATATATATATATATATATATATATATATATATATATATATATATATATATCTGCAATATCCACATAAGTTAAGTATCTGGGCTCCATACCATGATACCACTTCTATCCAGAAGGAAATGCACATACCCTAAGGGGCGCTACCCCCAATAACCTTGCCGCATTTTTCCTGTTTCGACCATTTCGGAGTGTGAGATTCGACGAAGTCTCATCCACAATGCTACGCTTTACACAAAGCCATGCTTTGATCAACAAATGATCAACAGCACTCAGCATGCCACATTACCAAGTTGGGAATATATTAATGATAACCTTCAACTACATAATCTTTGAGCTCGTATGTCTCAGAGAAGGGTGTTAAGCTAAGAGAATAAATTCTCCGCCACCAACAGAAATGTATTTGAAAGAAATCTGCTTTTATCTCAAATGTAATGTCAGACATACAATCCATACAAGTCTGTTCTGGGTTCGAACAGAACCGAAGGCACTTTCGAAGAAGTCCTTGCAATCCGGGCGTCCACAATCCCGATTGGATTCCCTATCACATATGGAGAACTCTATACCGGAGCAACTCAGTGCAGAGTCATTCAACAGGTTATCATATCGTTCTCGAAGACGTCCGGTCTTCACCACCGTCTTCAAATGCTCTTCCATTTTGTTGTATTACTTATTCGGAATGGTTTATGTGACACAAAGGTCCTTTCCCGGTTAAACCGAATAGTGAGAGTCAATTTTTAAAAACATGTGGATATGTCGTTCATAAAAATTTACAGGTTCGATGTGGGTTTCAGATAACTAACCGAAATCCGATTCCCTGTCGCATCGAAGTTCAAATGTCGTTTTACGGGCAAACATGGTTTTCACATCAATACAGAACAAACCATAATCACAGTGCAGTACATGGCAATCTGCATCACACAGTATCACAAACAGAACAGAAATATCAATATAGTGCACAGCAATAGTTAATTTTTTTCCAATGTGGTTTAAATAAATTTACCACACAATTATTTGTAGTGATGTTTAAATAAATGATTAAAATTTGGATAAATAAATTAAATCTTAATTAACTCGATTTATGGTTTCAAAATTAGTTATTTTAATTAACCGCTAAATTTGATTTGTCGACTTTAATTAACCTGAATAAAAATTCTCAATTTACAAATTTAATTTGAACACTTAATTGTTTATCAATCAATTTTAATTTCAAATTGTATATCATCCTTAATTTCTTTTCAAAATCATTAATTAATACAAATTTATTTACCTCAATTTTCATTTGAGAATCTGCTTTACACTTTAAAAATCAATATATGGTTACATTGAAAATTTAAATGTAAATTAACTTCAATTTTTATTTTAATTTAAATTACTTAATTAAAGGATTAATTAAACTCAAAAAAAACATTGTTAAATTTTTTTTAACTTATAGAAAGTTTTTAACTTAACATAAATCAATCTTGGTTGCATTGCAAATACAAAAATTACTTAATCATTGTTAACTTGAAAATTTGTTTGGGCTTAACCCATTTTAAAACACACCCGAGTAAAACCCACTTTCCACTCGAGCCAAACTCGGGTCCTTCTCATTTCTTCCTCGAGAACTTTCCTTTCTCCCCTCGTCCCAGTTTCTTCTTCTTCCTTTTTCTATTTTTTTTTCTTCCAGTTAAATGCCTAAATTAAGATAGCCCAGTCTACTCGCGTACGCGAGTTTCATCCCGAAGCAAAACATGCTTTTACTCGAGTTTCAACTCGAGCTTCCAATGCTCAGCTTACTGATAACCAAACTGCAGACACCAACACCACCGTGCATGTGCACGGTGGTTCGCCGCCACTCCGATGGCCATCGCGACCTCCAGCAAGTCGCGCTTCATCCCCACGCTCGAAACCAAAACACAATTCGACACAAAATACCCGAAATCAAATTTTCACCATTTCCTTGCACCTGAAACTCGAACGTACCCCACCCAAATGGCTCGTCCTCCTTTCACCGATCACCATAAAATTCGCGACCTCGGCCATATCATGTTGATACACCAAGCCATCATCTCCCTCGATCTCGAGCAACTCGATCGCTCCTAGGTGATGAAATCACCCTATTCCCAAACACTGCAAAAACCACGGTTTAACCCCTACATCTAACTCGCGCTCCTAATTCACGCAATGAAATTTTTTTTCCACATATTTCCTGAAATCAGGAAGGGTTAAACTTGCTTCAAATCAAGTTTCAACAATTAAAATTGATTCAGTAATCCTAAATTTGTAAAAATGTAGTTTTTTTATTCAGTTACGAACCGCACACAAAATACTTAATTAAAAATCATCGTATTGATTTTAAAAATCATAATTTTGTATGTTCATATAAGTTATAGAATCAAATCAAAAATTTAAACTACTTGAATAATCGTATAATTTCTTATTTGACTGTAAAATAAGTTTACAGTGACAAGTTTCTTCATTTCAAGCCAAAGAAAATTCTGGATCGTGGTTTAAATTTAATCAACATAATTTATTTCAAATCCTAAGTTTGAAATGCTTTTATATGAAGAAGTATAATTTTTTTCTACTTATCTTTATTCAGGAACCTGAAAATATTGAACAACGTCACCCAACATAACTTTCGGTAATTTGCAACATCACAAGACAACTTATTTGCAATATATAACAAACACACAATTTTCATGAACCAGTTATCAAGATATAAATTTTAAAGAAGTATGCTTACTCACCTTGATTTCATAAATAAATAGAGAACTATTTTGTGTTTAAAAACTGCAGTTTCTTCTTTCCTTTTTATTTTCTGTTCTTTGTTATGTTTCTATTTTTGAACGAACTATACTAAGTTGCATGTATATATAAAGTAAATAGTTTTGTACAGGTTGAGGTATAGTACTAAATTTTAATATTGTATTTGGGTATTGGCTGATGTGATCTTGTTCATGCTAGAGAGTGAATGGCATTAAATGAAAGCGTGTAATGTAATGCTTCCATGCATGAAACCATTTAATGAAACCTTCTTTTTCTATCTATATACTTATCCTATTACTTGAATCTATGTATGTATTTATTTTATTTAAAAAAAATTATCTTTCAAATATTAATTTCCATTCCTCGCTTATATTTAATTTATGTATATTCCCTAATTTTTTAGTGTTGATATATAAAATTTGTTTGTATCATTTTGTTTGTATAGACATTTATCTTCTTTTACACATCTTCATACTTTCTTTTCGAACACCGGGTTATATTTTCCTGTCTAGTTTTCAAGACATTTATATATATTGTTTACTTGTTTCATAGTTGAGTATTATCTTCTTTCTTGTGATGTGAATGAAGTTCTATTGTAATATGTTGTTTGTAGTTAGCTAATTTATTTCTAGGTTCTACTTTACAATCTTCATAATTTATTAACATGTTGTTTAAATTTTAACTATGTATATATATTTTATCTATTTTTTTGTTACTTTTCAATTTAAATTTCAAAAGTTCAAATAAGTTGCTAAATTTAATTTAACAAATTCTGGGATGTTACAATATCCCCTCCTTAAGAAAATTTCGTCCTCGAAATTGAAAGAGAGAGAAACGCAAACAAAGAATATACGAATTTAGAAATAATAAGGAAATGGCTTACCAATTCAAGCCGAGATGTCTACTCTGCAATTGGGATATGATTTCTTCATATTATCTTCAGTCTCCCAAGTACAGTCCTTTGGATCGCCACTCCATTGAACTTTGACCAGTTTCACAACTTTGTTCCTCAATCGCTTCTCATCACGATCTACAATTTTTATCGGCTCCCTCTTTACTGCCAGGTTAGGAGTGATTTCAAGATCCTGCTAATCAGCTTCTTCAATAATACTATCTGGGTCATGCACATACTTTCGAAGATTAGAAATGTGGAACACATCATGCACGCCAGACAACTAGCTGGGTAGCTGCACTCGATATGCCAGAGGACCAATCCTTTCCAGAATAGGAAAAGGACTAATATAACGCGGTGCTAGCTTTCTAGTTTTCCCGAATCTCAATACACCCCGCATCGGAGACACTTTCAGAAATACAGAATCTCCAACTTGAAATTCCAAATATCTTCTTCGGCGGTCATAATAGATCTTCTGACGACTTTGAGCAGTTATTAATTTCTTTCGAATAAAATCCACCTTCTCTGTGGCTTCTTTAATCATATCTGGTCCAAGGACGAGTCTATCACCTGATTCGATCCAGCATGCAGGTGATCGACACGGACGACCATATAAAGCTTCGAAAGGAGCCATTTCTGTACTGGCCTGATAGCTGTTATTATATGAGAATTCGACCAGATGTAAATGGTCCTCCCAAGAACCACCAAAATCGAGAATGCAAGTACGTAAAAGGTCTTCTAGAATTCGGTTAACCCTTTCTGTTTGCCCATCAGATTGTGGGTGATAAGCAGTACTGAAATTCAATTTTGTTCCCAAAGCAGCTTGGAATGCCTCCCAAAATCTACTAGCGAAGATCGGGTCATGATCACTCACTATACTGCTGGGAATACCATGGAGACGAACTATTTTCTTTATATATATACCTACTAAGCTTGCTGCAGTCCGAATGGATTTCACTGGAATAAAATGAGCAGTTTTGGTTAGACGGTCCACTATAACCCAAATTTCTTCATTTCCCTTCTTGGTTCGTGGCAATCCGTCGATGAAATCCATCGATACCTGATCCCATTTCCACTTCGGTACTTCCAAAGGCTGAAGTAAACCGGCCACTTTCTTTTGATCGCTTTTGATTTGTTGACAAATAGCACAGCGACTCACGTAAATGGATATGTCTCTTTTCATTGTCTTCCACCAAAACGTTCTTTTAATATCTCGATACATTTTATTAACTCCTGGATGGATACTGAGTTTTGATTTGTGACATTCGTCCAAAACTTCACGTTTCAGCTCAGGAATGTCAGGGACACAAATTCTTCCTTTCAATCTTATAACATTATTGTTGTCAATCTCAAAACTATTATTTTCTCCACTACGCATTTTCTCATAAATTTGATGAAGAAACTCATCTTCTTTTTGTTGGCTGGAAATCTTTTCAAGAAGAGTAGGAGCAATAAAAAGATGAGCAAGAATAGCGTGCTTTCTACTTAAGGCGTCTGCAACTACATTGGCCTTTCCTGGCGTATACAGAATATCTAGGTCATAAGATGCCAGAAATTCCAACCAACGTTGTTGTCGCATATTCAGATCTTTCTGGGTAAAGAGATATTTCAAGGATTTATGGTCGGTGAATAATTCAAATTTCTCACCTAAAACAAAGAGAGTTTATTAAGTATATTGTTTGAGTTAATTTCGTAAATTGTTAAGAAAGCTGAAAAGATTCTTACCAGAAGATAGTGTCGCCAGATTTTTAAAGCGAAAACAACAGCCAAAAGCTCCAAATCATGTGTTGGGTAGTTTCTCTCGTGCGGACGTAATTATCTACTCGCGTAGGCAACTACCTTCCCATTCTGCATTAATACTACACCTACCCCATCACCACACGCGTCAGTATAGACAGATAAGCCTTGGTTCCCGTTAATGATAGCGAGAACATGAGCAGTAGTCAATCTCTTTTTCAGTTCCTGGAAAGCTTCATCACATCTTGGAGTCCAATTGAACTTGGCATTCTTCATTGTCAGCTTGGTCAATGGGCTAGCCAACTTAGAAAAATCCTGTACAAACTTTCTATAATATCCCGCTAAACCCAGAAAACTTCGAACTTCTCTAGGAGTAGTGGGCTGCTTCCAGTCCAGAATTGTAGAAATCTTGCTTGGATCAAAAGAAATTCCTTCTTCATTAAAAATATGACCGAGAAATCTGACTTCTTTGACCCAAAAGTGACACTTAGAAAATTTAGCGAATAAGATATTCCTCCTCAGTATCTCTAAAACAATTCTGAGATGTTCAGTGTTTGCGCAAAAAATGGGCAAACACCCTAAAGTCGTACGATTTAGTTGATTATATGTTGTTCTTAGCGATTTGGGTGATTTATGCAAATATGTGAAAAGCAGGGACTAAACTGTAAAAGACACACAGATTTATAGTGGTTCGGCCAGAACGTGCCTACGTCCACTTTATATGTTATTCTCCTTTTCCCTTCAGATTACAAGTACAAAGCTCTGATTACAAGTAATTGAAAGTTGTTTTGAAAGTTCTATCCGTGCTTGAGCTCTCAAACTTGTCCTCCATTGTTGTACCCCTGCCCCTCTATTTATAGAGGGAGGCTGGGGGTAGAGGTCCTGTATGTATATAGCTGCTGGTGGGCCTGGGCTGAAGCAATCTGGTCTGGCGATGCTGGTTCGGTATCCACTTGGTCCGGTAGTAGTTGGAGAAGGTTGGATCGGTGGAAGGAGCATGGAGCTGGACACGTGTTGGTTCGGTGAGTGATGGTCCGGTAGTGGTTTGGTCCGGTGATGAGTTGGGGAGAAGGTCCGGTATAGGTTGGTCCGGTGGTAGGTGAAGTAGGTTGGTTCGGTGGCATGTGGTCCGGTGGAGCATGGAAGTGGTGAGTAGGTTGATTCGGTGAAGGTGATTCGGTGGCGAGTTGATGGAGCCTGGTTCGGCTATGCTTTGGACCGGCCTTGTTTGGAGAGGGTTTGGATCGGTAGTAGTGTTGGGAATGCCGAATGGACTTCGGCATTGGGAATACCGGATGAATCTCGGCATTGGGAATGCCGAATGAGACTTCGCTCTACATTGCCGAATGAAATTTTAAACCTTTGATACTGAATGGACTTTTATACTTGAATCATGAGTTAAATCCCAGACTTATATACGCTGGCTGGCTGCTTCTTCTTGGTTCGGTCGTGGTGGAAATGCACACAACATTGATATTCCAGTTTTGACCAAAAATGGGATAACACTTTGCCCCCCAAAACATGCCTTGCGATAGGAAGGCGTGTTTTGTAATGCCATGAGCTGGATGTTCATATCCTGTTGATGTCCTTGCGGTAGGAAGGCGTGTCTTGTAATGCCATGAGCTGGATGTTCATATCCTGTTGACAACCTGTAAAGAGCTTGATATTTTATATGGCCCCAAATGACGACCGTTCGGGATCGAGCTATTTGGGATGAAGCGCGGCCGTTCATGGTCAAGCGCCTAACTTCAAATGACGACCGTTCGCGATCGAGTCATTTGAGGTGAAGTGCGACCGTTCGCGGTCAAGCGTCTAAATCCATGCGACGATCGTTCGAGATCAAGTCATTTGCGGTGGAAGGTGATCGTTCACGGTCAAGCGCTTTACTTCAAATGACGAACGTTCGGGATCGAGCCATTCGAGGTAAAGTGCGACCGAGCCCGGTCAGAGGGCGGACCTCAAATGGCGACCGTTCGTGATCAAGCCACTTGGGGTGAAATGTGACCGTTCACGGCCGGTGCCGTTCGCGGCAAAAGATGAAATGGGACCGTTCGCGGTCAAGCGCCTTATTTCGGAAGACGATCGTTCGAGATCGAGCCATTCGCGGTAAGGTGCGACAGTTGGCGGTCAGGGGGTGGACCTCAAATGGCGACCTTTCACGATCGAGCCATTTGTGGCGAGATGAGTTGTGCCGTTCGAGGCAAGTTTGTGACTGTTCAAAGTCGGGTGCCGTTCGAGGCGAATTGTGACTGTTCGAAGTCGGGTGCCGTTCGAGGCGAATTGTGACTGTTCGAAGTCGGGTGCCGTTCGAGGCGAGTTGTGACTGTTCATAGTCGGGTGCCGTTCGAGGCGAATTGTGACCGTTCGAGGTCGGGTGCCGTTCGAGGCAAATTGTGTGTGCCCGGGGGGGGGACTTAATATTATCAGTGTTGGAGTTATTGTTTGGGGGAGTCTCCGAATCAAAGACTTCGGCAGTTCGCTGCCATGCAAGAGGTGCTCGTGGACCGTTCGCGATCCATGGGAATACAAGTAATTTTTCCATAGAATTGTAAATGTTAAAGCAATAATCATATGAACCTTACAGCAGACATGTCTAAACAGGAAGAATTTAAATGTTCAAATCAAAATCAAAGCAAAGAGCAGAATGAAGATGTCAAAGGGTAAACTCTTACTATAACGTGGCTGGTAGTCATTCAGAGCATGCCTATGGATCGTGCGCGATCGCTCACATGTGTAAATGATTTAACCGTGTTAGAGAGAGGTTTACAACTTGTTCATCGTTATTTTAATCAAGCAATCAATGGATAATCAAACGGTGCCCCGATCCAGGGTCACCTCTAGCCGATGTAGACGGTGGTCGCTCTGGCTCCCCAGCTGGAGTTCGCCTCCTCACATACTGAAGGAGCATACCGTTCCTGATATGCCCTTCCACCTCGTCCTTCAAATGCCTACAATCATTAGTGTTATGACCGTTTAATTCATGGAACACACAAAACTTATCTGATTTTCTTTCGTCAGAGGTTGGATCCCTTCGTATTGGTCTACGATACGGAACATGCTCCTTGGTATCCTGATAAATTCGTTCCAGACTCTCATTCAGCTCAGTATGAGTGGTGAATCGCGGCTCCCTCCGTTGCCGCTTTGTCCTGTCATCATTATCCTCAGCCTTTCTCTTTCCTTTGCTAGTCTCCGCACCCTTTCCAGGTGGGTTTCCGCTCTTGATTGCGTAAACGTCATCTTCTTCCTCTCTTTCTGCACTAGCATCTTCCAAACGCAGAAACTTTTCAGCTTCATGATAGAACTCTCCCAGATTCATAGGCGGGTCCTTGGTTAATGAATTCTTGAACTCTGTACTATAAGCTATTCCAGATACAGCCGCCATTATGACCATAGATGGATCTGGTCGATCCACAGATGCTGCCGCCGCATTAAATCGCGTTAGAAAGCTCCTCAAAGTCTCTCCAGTTTTCTGCTTCAAGGTTGCCAAAGTCATCACATTCTTGGGTCTCGCAATATGAATCCTGAATTGCCTCATGAATCTCTCAGTTAAATCTGCCCACGTTCCTATGGAGCCGCTCTCCAGTTGCCTAAACCATAACGCTGCAATGTCCGTCAAATACAGTGGAAAGCACCTGGCCATGACCTCCTGTGATGCCCCCAGCACTTCCATGTGCCTCATATACTTAGTAAGATGGACCGCAGGGTCTGTCCTCCCATCGTACATCTCTACTGATGGTAACTTGAATTCTGGTGGGTTTCTAGCCATCCTAATCGCAGATGAAAAAGGACTCCTGTTTACATCTTCCAAGTCTCTGTTTACTAAACCGCCTCTCATAGCGCTTCTAACCATCTCTACTAATCTGTCATTGTCTCCAAGCTGTAGTTCTCGTTCACTGCCTTCGACCTGCCCCCCGAGTCCGCGGGAGTTTTCATGTGTATGCCTCCCCGGTTGAACGTTCATTCCTCTATTGCTACCAGGAGGATCGGATGCCCCCATCTCTCTTCCCGAGGTCGGATCAACATGCTCTGCGTGAGTGCCCCCTAGCTCTGGTGCTGTGCCAGATGGTCCTGCTCCGTTCTGAACTCCAGTTGTTCCTTGGTTTTGTGCTCCAAGTTGCCCAATTTGCTGAAGCAAGTTCTAGATCATCTCTTCTTGTCTTCTCATCATAGCCTCCATCTCATCCCTGGTGATGAAGGCTGAAGCTTGGTTTGCTCCTGAGGAAGCCTCTTGACTCCCTTCCTGTTGACTTTGCTCTAGCCTTGGCCTGCTGCTTGATTGTCTCGCCATGACTCTTCCAATCTGAATCTCTAAACTCTCAAGTTCAACTTCCAAGTGGTAGGTCCTTGAGTTCAGCTCTCAGTGAAAGCACCAAAATGTTTGCGCAAAAAATGGGCAAACACCCTAAAGTCGTACGATTTAGTTGATTATATGTTGTTCTTAGCGATTTGGGTGATTTATGCAAATATGTGAAAAGCAGGGACTAAACTATAAAAGACACACAGATTTATAGTGGTTCGGCCAGAACGTGCCTACGTCCACTTTATATGTAATTCTCCTTTTCCCTTCAGATTACAAGTACAAAGCTCTAATTACAAGTAATTGAATGTTGTTTGAAAGTTCTATCCGTGCTTGAGCTCTCAAACTTGTCCTTCATTGTTGTACCCCTGCCCCTCTATTTATAGAGTGAGGCTGGGGGTAGAGGTCCTGAATTTATATAGCTGCTGGTGGGCCTGGGCTGAAGCAATCTGGTCTGGCGATGCTGGTTCGGTATCCACTTGGTCCGTTAGTGGTTGGAGAAGGTTGGATCGGTGGAAGGAGCATGGAGCTGGACACGTGTTGGTTCGGTGAGTGATGGTCCGGTAGTGGTTTGGTCCGGTGATGAGTTGGGGAGATGGTCCGGTATAGGTTGGTCCGGTGGTAGGTGAAGTAGGTTGGTTCGGTGGCATGTGGTCCGGTGGAGCATGGAAGTGGTGAGTAGGTTGATTCGGTGAAGGTGATTCGGTGGCGAGTTGATGGAGCCTGGTTCGGCTATGCTTTGGACCGGCCTTGTTTGGAGAGGGTATGGATCGGTAGTAGTGTTGGGAATGCCGAATGGACTTCGGCATTGGGAATGCCGGATGAATCTCGGCATTGGGAATGCCAAATGAGACGTCGCTCTACATTGCCGAATGAAACTTTAAACCTTTGACACCGAATGGACTTTTATACTTGAATCATGAGTGAAATCCCAGACTTATATACGCTGGCTGGCTGCTTCTTCTTGGTTCGGTCGTGGTGGAAATGCACACAACATTGATATTCCAGTTTTGACCAAAAATGGGATAACATTCAGCATGCTCTTCGGTTTTGGAGTAAATCAAGATATCATCAATAAATACAAGGACAAATTTGTTTAATACATCTCGAAACACTCGGGTCATTAAATCTACGAAGTACGCGGGAGCGTTGGTTAGTCCGAAGGGCATAACTAACCACTCGTAGAACATGTCAGGACCCCTAAAGGCAGTTAAATGAACACAATCCTCGGCTATTCGCGGCTGATGGAATCCCTGAGCTAAATCCATCTTAGAAAAGAATCGAGCGCCATGAAGTTGATCGAATAGATCGTCAATCCTAGGTAAAGGGAATTTGTTTTTGAGAGTTTGTTTATTTAGATCGCGCTAATCTACACACAATCTCAAAGATCCGTCCGATTTAGCCACAAATACAATGGCTGAACCCCATTCAGAAATACTAGAGCGAATCAATCCTTTCTTTACAAAATCTCGAGTTTGATCGACTAATTAATTTTTTCCCTAGGTGCCATCCTGCGACTTGCGTGAACAACAGGATGGGCATTGGGTACTAAGTCAATTCGGAATTCTATTTCTCTGCGTGGAGGTAAGGATTTTATTTCTTCAAATACATCGGAAAATTCCCGAACAACAGGTATAGATTGCAAATTGGGTTCAGGATATCCCAAAGTATACATCAATCTATCTCTCTTTGGACTCGGATCCTCATAAGAGATTTCAATAAAATTTCCCAAACTGGTTTGGAATAAAACTGTCTGATTATTACAATCCAATTTAGCTTCGTATCTCGATAACTAGTTCATTCCGAGTAAGATTTCAAATTCATTAAATTCGAGGATATAAAGGTTGATAGGATGTTGATAGCGAGCATATGAAATAGGAACTTTCTTACAATATAAATAAAGATTTGCAGGACCTCCAACCGGATTTTTCACGCAAATAGGGTCATCAACAAATTCAGTTTTAAGTTCTAATTCACTTACGGTTTGTTGGGAGATAAAGCTATGTGAAGCTCCCGTGTCAAATAAAACTCTAACAGCTCTAACATAAATAGTAAGGTTACCTTCCAGAACACCTTTTCCTTTATCAGCTTTCGAAGTTGAAGGGTCTTTCTTTATCGCATAAACATTTTCCACATGTGCTTGCTTCATTACCGGGCAATCTTTAATAAAATGTCCAGGCTTGTGACAATTACAGCATTCTTTAGCTCCTTGATTATTCCTCACAGGTTGTTCCTTCTTAACTTGCTTCTTCGGGTTTTTACAGTTGTTTGAATAATGGCCCTTCTTTTGGCAATTGTAACAAGTTATGTTCCTAGCCGAATTTTCTTGACTGCTCTTCTTATCCTTTTTTTTGTTGTGGCCTCTTGCCCCCAAACTTCCTTTTCTTCCAATTCTGATTATTTGAATTTCCTCCTTCCCTTGGAATCTCTGCATATCCAGTGTGGCATACCTATACCCCATATCAATAAGATCAGAAAAAGATTCTTTGACGTGTGCTGTCATGCTTTCATGATACTTCTTGTTCATTCCACGGATAAACCTTTCATTTTTCTTAAGAGGCGTGTTTAACAATTCCGGACCAAAACGAGATAGTTCGTTGAACTTGTTTAAGTACTCTTCAAATGATAAGCTTTCTTGCTTTAAATCCAAAAATTCTTGATACATTCTGGAAATTCCTGCCGACGGCATATAACGCTTTTCAAACACCTCCTTAAAACGATTCCAAGTAAACTCTTCCTCTGGTTCATCTATAATGACTGTTTCCCACCAGGCTGAGGCTTCTTCTTGGAGTTGCCAAGAGGCTATAAGTCTCATCTGCTCGTCTTGCAGCTTTAGCCCTTTAAAAAATTTCTCACATGATCTTACCCATGCTTGAGCCTCAACAATTGACTCCTTGTCGGTGAACGGTTTGCCACCAAGCTTTGAGAAATTTTTATACAAATCAGCCAGATTCGGCTGCTGCTGGATATCTATTGCGGCTACTGCTATTGGAGTATCTTGGTTTGGTGCTGCGGCATTCCCTTGACACCTAGCTCTTCCTCAGCGTCCGCTCATTCTTACTATCTGAAATTAGTAAGAAAATTAATTTTGATATACGGACGAAATATCTTAAGGAATATCAGCAGTAATAAAAATGAACTAAGAAAATTAGAGTTTTCAGTCTTGGTTATACTCATTCTAGGGCATACTTTACCCTATCTCTAATGATCCATCTAATGTGTTATACTCCGTAGCTAAAGTTCTTACTCAACCTTCAGCTTTGATACCAATTTGTCACGACCCAAAATTCATCGTTCAAAAGTCGACATCAAATACCTCACTTGTATTCGACTACCGGAGATTCAAACGTCAAATTTTAGTTCGGATGGAGCTTATAACAACATCAAACGAATATAAAACAGCGGAACAGAATGAAAATCATGCATATATCACAGATACAACAGTAAAATATCCATTTCTACATCAGAGTATTTAATACGTACACCACAACTCCAAGCACAACATCAAAATAATACAATAGTGACCATATATCCAAAAAAAAGTCTTCAAATGAAAGAAGTGATAATGAACACCCACAAGCTAAACACCTGAGATCTCCAACTTGCTCCTAAGATATCTCCAAAAATAAGAGCTCCAAAATACTGCTAGCTCCAGAGTACGAAAAACCTGCTACTAGGCTGCCCGAGTAAAAATTATGGGCACCCAGACTTTAGGGAAGAAAACAATAAACTCCAGGTCATTCATGGGACTGGTATGAGTAAACAAAAAAAATTTCTTTTAAAGAACTAGATTTTTAAAAGAATTTTCGGTATGCTTTTAAAATGAAACTACCATAAGACCTCCCGCCACACACACAATGCGAACGCAGAATTGGAGGAGATTTCTTCTTATGATAATCAAACATGCTTGATACGAGGAAAATTTCTTTGATATTATTATTAGTGCATAGTGTAGGAAGCATTTCGAAAATAAAATATTAATCTTAGCCAGCATAGGTACCATTATATTATGCCTACTATAGCTATCACCTGAGGTGGCAGGTTATACAACTTAAACCGTACAGGGCTCGTATTGTTTCTTTGGATTTCCAACAAGTGGTCAAGCTAAGGAACTTCCTGGGCCACATGGGTACGCCTCTGGAGGGACGACCTGAGAACCTAACCGATCTCTGCCAACACAAGGCCGGGTTACCCCTAACTGGGTAACTACTGACACGAGTATGTCATCCCCTGGTTGTAACCAACCTTTATCCGGGGCCCCAGCAACAATCACAAAGTAATATATATATATATATATATATATATATATATATATGGGATATCCACATAAGTTAAGTATCTGGGCTCCATACCATGATACCACTTCTATCCAGAAGAAAATGCACATACCCAAAGGGGAACTACCCTCAATAACCTTGTCGCATCCTTCCTGTTTCGACCATTTCGGGGTGTGAGGTTCGACGAAGTCTCGTCCACAAAGCTGCACTTTTCACAAAGCCATGCTTTGATCAAGAAATGATCAACAACACTCAGCATGCCACATTACCAAGTTGGGAATATATAACTGATAACCTTCAACTACATAACGTCTGAGCTCGTGCGCGTCAGAGAAGGGTGTTAAGCTAAGAGAATAAATTCTCCACCACAAACAGATATGTATTTGAAAGAAATCTGCTTTATATCTCAAATGTAATGTCAGACATACAATCCATACAAGTCAGTTTTGGGTTCGAACAGAACTGAAGGCACTTCCGAAGAAGTCCTTGCAATCTGGGCGTCCACAATCCCGATCGGATTCCCCATCACATATGGAGAACTCTATACCGGAGCAACTCAGTGCAGAGTCATTCAACAGGTTATCCTATCGTCCTCGAAGACGTCCGGTCTTCACCACCGTCTTCAAACGCTCTTCCATTTCGTTGTATCACTTATTCGGAATGGTTTATTTGACACAAAGGTCCTACCCCGGTTAAACCAAATAGTGAGAGCCAATTTGAAAAATATGTGGATATGTCGTTCATAAAAATTTACAGGTCCGATGTCGATTTCGGATAACTAACCGAAATTTGATTCCCTGTCGCATCGAAGTTTAAATGTCGTTTTACGGGCAAACAGGGTTTTCACATCAATACAGAACAAACCACAATCATAGTGCAGTACATGGCAATCTACATCACACAGTATCACAAACAGAACAGAAATATCAATATAGTGCACAGCAATAGTTAAATTTTTTTCAATGTGGTTTAAATAAATTTACCACACAATTAATTGTAGTGATGTTTAAATCAATGATTAAAATTTGGATAAATAAATTAAATCTTAATTAACTCGATTTATGGTTTCAAAATTAGTTATTTTAATTAACCGCTAAATTTGTTTTGTCGACTTTAATTTATCTGAATAACAAATTCTCAATTTACAAATTTAATTTGAACACTTAATTGTTTATCAATCAATTTTAATTTCAAATTGTATATCATCCTTAATTTCTTTTCAAAATCATTAATTATTACAAATTTATTTACCTCAATTTTCATTTGAGAATCTGCTTTACACTTTAAAAATCAATATATGGTTACATTGAAAATTTAAATGTAAATTAACTTCAATTTTTATTTTAAATTAAATTAATTAATTAAAAAATTAATTAAACTCTAAAAAAACATTGTTAACAAATTTTTAACTTGTAGTAAGTTTTTAACTTAACATAAATCAATCTTGGTTGCATTGCAAATACAAAAATTACTTAATCATTGTTAACTTGAAAATTTGTTTTGGCTTAACCCATTTTAAAACACACCCGAGTAAAACCCGCTTTCCACTCGAGCCAAACTCGGGTCCTTCTCATTTCTTCCCCGAGAACTTTCCTTTCTCCTCTCGTCCCAGTTTCTTCTTCTTTCTTTTTCTCTTTTTTTTTCTTCTAGTTAAATGCCTAAACTAAGATAGCCCAGTCTACTCGCGTACGCGAGTTTCAACCCGAAGCAAAACATGCTTTTACTCGAGTTTCAACTCGAGCTTCCAATGCTCAACTTACTGATAACCAAACTGCGGACACCAACACCACCGTGCACATGCATGGGGTTCGCCGCCACTATGATGGCCATCGCGACCTCTAGCAAGTCGCGCTTCATCCCCACGCTTGAAATCAAAACACAATTCGACACAAAATACCCGAAGTTAAATTTTCACCATTTCCTTGCACCTGAAACTCGAACGTACCCCACCCAAATGCCTCGTCCTCCTTTCACCGATCACCAGAAAATTCACGACCACGGCCATATCATGTCGATACACCAAGCCATCATCTCCCTCGATCTCGAGCAACTCGATCGCTCCTAGGTGATGAAATCACCCCATTCCCAAACACTGCAAAAACCACGGTTTAAACCCTACATCTAACTCGCGCTCCAAATTCACGCAATGAAATTTTTTTTTCGCATTTTTGCTGAAATCAGGAAGGTTTAAACTTGCTTCAAATCAAGTTTCAACATTTAAAATTGATTCAGTAATCCTAAATTTGTAAAAATGTAGTTTTTCATTCAATTACGAACTGCACACAAAATACTTAATTAAAAATCATCGTATTGATTTTAAAAATCATAATTTTGTATGTTCATACAAGTTATATAACCAAATCCAAAATTTAAACTACTTGAATAATCGTATAATTTCTTATTTGACTGTAAAATAAGTTTACAGTGACAAGTTTCTTCATTTCAAGCTAAAGAAAATTCTGGATCATGGTTTAAATTTAATCAACATAATTTGTTTCAAATCCTAAGTTTGAAATGCTTTTATATGAAGAAGTATAATTTTTTTCTACTTATCTTTGTTCAGGAACCTGAAAATATTGAACAACATCACCCAACAGAACTTTCAGTAATTTGCAACATCACAAGACAACTTATTTGCAATATATAACAAACACACAATTTTCATGAACCAATTATCAAGATATAAATTTTAAAGAAGTATGCTTACTCACCTTGATTTCAGAAATAAACAGAGAACTATTTTGTGTTTAAAAACTGCAGTTTCTTCTTTCCTTTTTATTTTCTGTTCTTTGTTATGTTTCTATTTTTGAACGAACTATACTAAGTTGCATGTATATACAAAGTAAATAGTTTTGTACAGGTTGAGGTATAGTACTAAATTTTAATATTGTATTTGGGTATGGGCTGATGTGATCTTGTTCAGCTAGAGAGTGAATGGCATTAAAAGAAAGCATGTAATGTAATGCTTCCATGTATGAAAGCATTTAATGAAGCCTTCTTTTTCTATCTATATACTTATCCTATTATTTGAATCTATGTATGTATTTATTTTATTTGAAAAAATTTATCTTACAAATATTAATTTCCATTCCTCACTTATATTTAATTTATGTATATTCCCTAATTTTTAGTGTTGATATATAAAATATGTTTGTATCATTTTGTTTGTATAGACATTTATCTTCTTGTACACATCTTCATACTTTCTTTTCGAACACTAGGTTATATTTTCCTGTCTAGATTTTCAAGACATTTATATATACTGTTTACTTGTTTCATAGTTGAGCATTATCTTCTTTCTTGTGATGTGAATGAAGTTCTATTGTAATATGTTTTTTGTTGTTAGCTAATTTATTTCTAGGTTCCACTTTACAATCTTCATAATTTATTAACATGTTGTTTAAATTTTATCTATGTGTATATATATATATATATGTTATCTATTTTTTTGTTACTTTTCAATTTAAATTTCAAAAGTTCAAATAAGTTACTAAATTTAATTTAACAAATTTTGGGATGTTACATCCGACATGTGTGGTTTATCGTCGATTTGAACCGTCCAAAACGGTGGGTTGTTATAGCGCCGTAGGCTCCATGAGTCCTATTTGCGGTAGGATAACTACGTTGGCTTGATCCTGTATCTAATAGGATACCCAATTAGATAAGGGTACGTAGGCAGCCACAAGTGGTGGTGATGTAACTCCAATAATAACATAACATTTTTCTGTTTGTTGTTTGAGATATATCGTGTGTTGATGTATTTTCCTGCTTAGTATTTTATTCTGCATTTGACTTGTTTATGGAGTTTGTAGGAATGGCTGTTGTTGTTTTTCTCATCAGATTTGTCCAGCGATAGATTTACTTGTATTGGTATTTAGTATGTATTAAAGCACACCTAATGGATTAAGTTGATTACTCTGATAATGTGTAAAATTGAAATTGTATCCTATACAGAAAATGTTGAATATTTATCAAATATGTCATATTAAGTTGGTATTTTTCATTCATCGTTTTAGAACGGATGGATTTTTCGACAATTTTTACCGGTCTAAAAATCCGAGTCGTTGTAATAGAGATACTGTAGGAGACAATCATGTGGGTTTCAGACCTAAAATTATGGGAGAGCATAATCGAGAACCGGGATTTCCATTAATCTTCAGTAAGCGAGGACGGGGCCACACGAGTTATCATACATTCAGGGCTTTAGAAGATGATGGCTAGATTTTGGTTGATGGATGTTATGGTTGCCATGGCTGTTATGTTTGCTATTTCTCTTGGGTAGGCTATCATCTATAGGAATGCTGGAGAAGGGATTGGGAATAAGGTCAATGGAGGATGCTTCTTAGATTCTTCTGTCTTGTTCTGTTATAGTATCCTATTATCGTTTATTTGAGTTGCATATTATATCTTATTATTATGTGCTAACTCTTTGGTTGTAGGGATAACCCAGGCATGGATTGTTGTACCTATCCACTACCATATTTTCCAGTATAGCTTTTGATAGTCATTTACCGCTCACTCCAGACTGTTGTCTGACCTAAGGTTTTATGTATCCCCTTATCTTCTTTGGTACTTTTAAATGAGTAGACTAGATAACAGATTTGGAGTCGCAACTGTTGTACGAAGATGAGCTTGGAGTAGTTATGGCACATTATTCTATATTTTTAGTTTAAGCTGTTTGTTTCTACATACTCTGAGGGATGTAGTGAGGAAACGTTGTACTGAGATATTATGACATTTGTACCACAAGTCATGATCTAGTGGAGTTGTTATTTTTATTTGTTATGGCTCGCTATATTCTATTGTATTGTACTGAGACTTAGAAGTTTTGGATACACCGATTTCGAGTGATGAAGAGGATATGCAAGTAGGGGAGCCTTTAGGGATAGTATAAGGATCGTTCGACCATTCGATAGATATCACAGAGGATGAGGAGCAGATAGTTATTTCAGATGAGGAGGACATGTCGCCAGTATGCACAGATATTGATGCAAGTGCAGATGACGACGATGAAGCAGATGAAAGGATGTTGGATTCATTGAGTGAGGACGAGGAGCGTGAAGAAGAAGAACCTATAAAGGAGCCTGTGGAAGTATCATAGGAGATCGAGCCGCTGATAGAGGAACCCGTAGCAATGGAGATAGAAGATTCAGGGATTTACGATGCATGGTTATATGAGGATGATGATTCGGAGAATGATGAGAAGATCTTTTGGGAGATGGGTACGCCCATTCAGGAGATAGGCTCTCCCGTTACAGAGATAGCTGTGTATCTTGGTTTTGAGGATATTGAGATGGAGGAGCATGATCCGTGGATTCCGGGAGGTCAGCAGTGGCAGCCGCTAGGTTGGGACATAGCTCCAAAGATGATAAATGATGAGGAGCTAGTTGAGGACGTAGATGAACTAGAAGAGATCGACCTGGAGGCACCATCAAAGGGTTCATCCGATGAGTAGTGTTTCACACTTAGGGATATTTTAGGATATTTTGGGTTCGTGTTATAGCAGTTGTTATTATCTTAAGCATGTGGTACGCGCTAAGATATGGGATTTAGTCCTTTAGTATGATATTTTGGTTGATTGATGTAGACAGTTGACTTATGACTATGTAATTACCTCAAGTGTGTAGTACGCACTCGGTTTGGGACTAGGATCGATGATTGTATTTCATGATCAGTATTTAGTAATAGTATTTCCTTTGACATATACTGTTGACCTTTATAGTTCTGTATTTGTGATTTCATTTCGAGGACGAAATGCTTTCAAGTAGGGGAAAATGTAACGACCCGTTATTTCGCTACATCGAAAATGAGAGATTTCGTACGTTTTAAATTTAAAAGGAATTTAAAATTAAATAAATATTTTATATGTAATAAATATTTATCTATTCTTATAGTTATTAATTAAAAAGTACAAAGTTTGATTTTAGAACAAATAAACAAAAGTTAAGTTTCGTTAATAATAAATAAAGGCTTAAATAAATGGATTTAAATATTTACTTAGAAAGATAAATCTTATTAAAAACATCTAATAAAGATAATAAAAGTATATTAAAATATTTAAAAGTATATTAGTAATCATTTTATAAAAATAACCAAAATTTGTCTCATTTTGTCAGTTTTACATATATTGTAAAATTAGAGATTTTGATATTAATTAAGTATGATTTTAAAATATAAAAGAATTTTATTTATTTATTTAAAGAAGTAAAAAATTCATTTTAAAGTTTGGTTTACTTAAATATATAGCCTAACAAAAAGGTCAAATTTTGGCTGTAAAATTTATCATCAAAAACACTGTTTTCAACCGAAACAAGTTGTCGACAAGTTGTTGCAACTTGATACATTTTCTACCATATAAATACAACTTTACAAACTATACAACACTTTCATTTACATCTTATAGAATCAAAATGTCACTTTTATAAGTTAATAAAAGAAAATTGATAAAAATAATGTTAATACATGATTTAACAAAAGAGTGCGAAAGTAAACTAAGAAAACAACATCATTACACACATTTCTTTTCTCTTATACATTATGTAAATAATACACCTTGAATTAAAGAAAATGGAAAGTGAAAAGATAACTAACTAAAGGAATTAATGACACATATGCTCACCATTAATGCATCCTTACAAATCCATTTAATGCAAATCAAATCAAGCAAATGTCTTCTTTTTTAAAATACAAAGTTTAAGAAAGAAAAGTGAGTAATCATTTCACAAATTCAAATCACATTAATGAGCCATCCTTTCCTTTCATAAATGCATGTACTTAAGGGTTTAATCAAAGATTTAAAAAATGCAAAAGTGTAGAAGGTTAGTATAGTCATTTGCCACTCAAATTTCATCTATAAATAACCATGCCATTTTCACCATCTTTTACAACCATTCTCTTCATTTTCCGAAAGATACTTCCTCCATTTCTCTTCTACCTTCAAGCTATCACCTCCAGATCACCAAAATTTAACCATACAACCACCCAAGCCTCCGATAACACACGCACACCCCCTACTCCTCACATGCCCAAGCCAAATATCCCACACAACCACATAAAACACCCCGTCCAAGCCCTACCCACAAACCCGAGCCCAAAACCCACCTATCTGAGCACCTACAAGCTGTACCACCTCCACACTTACATACCTTATCCAATACTCCACATACCCAAGATCGTACACCTCATTTCCCTCCAAAGCTCATGGCCAAATAAAAAAAGAAAAGAAAAGAAAAGGAAAAGAGAAAGGAAAAACAAAAGCAGTTCGAAAGGAAAATAAACAAAGGCGAGAATTCAAGACGTTCGGAAAAAGCGCATTAGTTTGCGAAGCACATTAGCTTATAAAAAGATCGACGGAGTGGATATGAAGGTGGAAAATTATCATTGCTTTTGAATTTATATTTTGGTTATGTTAAAACAATCACATTTATACCCTTATGATATATGAATGTTTATACCAAATTGATTTTAATATGTTTGATTGATAGTTTGGTTAGATAATTGGATTGTGATAATATATCCCGTTGTGGTATCAGTAGTGAATGTTGGATTTGAAATCATAGGTTATGTGATTGGTTGAATGGATGTTATGTTAGTGATAAACATGGATATTGGTTATGCTCATTTTGATTTAATAATTCCTTTGTTAATAAGATCAAATTTTAATGATATGAGATATTTTGGAAAAATAAGTCTCTTTTCAATTAGAAGTGAAATTTGAGTAAAAATAAAAGAGAATTTGAAATTAGAAGCGAAACGGGTTTGAAAAGGATAATGTAATTGAAATTGAAATTGAGATGAATAGTCAATTTAAATTTAAATTGATTTTGAAAAATTGAAGTTGAGATTAAGGTTGGATTGAAGTTTAAATTGAAATTAGATTTGAAATCTAAGTTTTAAATGTGTTTAATTTGAAGTTTGAATTGAAATTGGAATTTAAAATTTAATATTAAACTAATGTGAATATAATAATATTATGATATGGAAATGGTGAAAATTCATTTTAAAAGCTTTAAAAAGTGAAAATATTAATTTAAAATGATTTGTAATGATTTTATAAGTAATAGAATTCAATTTGAATAAGTTATTTCAAATATTGAAAAATAAGTTAAAACTAGGTGTGTCGTGCAACGGTAGTTCGCGATTTCGCGCCGAAAAGTTCAAATGAATGTGCTGAGTGGACTATAGCTCGGAATTCTTCGAGATAAGAAAATTCCAGACTATTATATCCATATCTTCTAAAAGAAGAAATAAAATCAAAGTTTCTTTGAGTAGATTTTGAAGTAAGTCCAAATTAATTTTCTAGAAAAACCGCGTTAGTGCAGTTAAGTGACCATAATATGAAATCTATTTAAATGAATATTTTTAATTATGAAAAAATATGGAACAAATTTGATAAATCTATTTAAATAGTTTAAAAGAGATTTGAATTGAAAAATATGAATTATCAAATGTTTATAAGTTGATTTAATCAAACAAGCTTATATAGCACTTTCTGCAGCACTTTTATGCTGCGAATGATATAACTTTTTGAATATGAGTTAAAAGTGGCGATTTTTCTGGAATCAATTGTGAATATTTTTGCGGAAGGCAATTAGTAGTTAATGGAAATGACAATGTGTCGTTCAAAGATGTGATATATGCTATGTGAAAAGGTAATCGTTGCCTCAAGACTCATCAAACCGGAAATAACCGAAACATGATTATATGCGACAAGACTAAGTGGGTCATTCCCAATTAGGGTATGATCATCCCCTTCTAGATATATTTCTTCTCGCTATGATGTTCGGGATGTAAATTGATTTGGTTTGTATGCTCGGGTGCCCGGTTTAAAGGTCGGTAACGACCGAGGGATGACATATTCTGTACTATCTAGTTACAGAGGTAGGCGGGTCTTTTGTTGGTAGAGGGCAATGTTCTGCGCCTCGAGACATCCATCTAGAGTGTACTCATTCGAAAGATAGATCCTTCACCTGGTCATTTGTATGGAAATACATTCTCCAATAAAAACCTACGGTTTTGTTTGTATTGGCGTAATGAATAGCCTCGAAATGCTATATGGGTAACCATTTCAGATAATATTAATAAGTTTATTTGGAAATGTTTTCAAAGAATGTCATTATAATAATATTAAAGGTTTTGATGCAAAATTGTTTTAGTTATCAAAAGGTAAAAACCCATCTGTGCTTATGTATGGGCATGGTCTTATGAGATACACTCTATTTTCAAAAGGATTTTATTCAAAGGATGATATATGACACTGTTATTTATTACTGAGATTTGCTCACACTGGTTATCAAGCCTGATCTGGATATTTTCGATACTCGGGTCAGATCCAAGTAGTTTCAGATTTAGTCGAAGACGGTTGGAGTTTCCAAAGGAGAGCTGGAGATGTCCATTTATGTATGGACATATTCTATTATCCGCGGTACTTAGTTTGTTTTAGTTGATGTTTGTCAACAATTGTAAGGATAGATGTTTATAACTGTCCAAGCTGAAATTTGGTTAGACTCTGATATATGTATTTAAAAGTTTTCCGCTGTAAAGATATTTGTTCAATATTATATGTTATTTCATTCTTCTGAGATTCTATTCCATCTATTTTTCTTTTATTACTCTTGATAATTCACAATTTCGTGCAATTTGGATCTGACGTGTGTGGTTTCCTGTCGGCACAAAAGGCAAAGAATTTTGGGTCGTCACATTTGGTATCAGAGCTTTTGGTTGAGCGAACACCAAAGCCTGATAGGGGTAAGTATCATCAAAGATAGGATTAGTAATATCCTAGGATGAGTAACTCATTAGAAATAAGGTTAGTAACACCCTAGAATGAGTTATGAGAGTATTATATATATGAGCGCGTATTTGTTAGTTTTATAAAAATGGTTTTGTTTTAAAGAAATTGGTAAATGAAATAATTTTACCTTTGGTTTATATTTCAAATATACAAAAGGGGATATTATTATTTTTGGGTAAAAATTAAGGATTGATTGTAATTTTGTTTAGTAAAACTAAAATATGAATATCTTATGATTAGAATTGCACAACTCGACTATAAGATATTTAATATAGAATCAATTGTTTGAGAACTAGAATTTAGAACTTTCACTGTATAACCCTAGACATTCAAGCCTTAAGAAATAATAATGAGTTGATAAGTATAAACTGGTTAATTTAAAAGAACTAAGAACAAATACCTTATGAATTAAGTTTCACAATTTGACTATAAGGTATTTGATGATAATACATAGAAAAATAATATTCTTTTCGGGAAAGACCAAACCCACTGAGCTTCGCTTCACTTTGTTGGAAATTCGAGTTCCTAAGTCAAAGACAGTTTTTGGGATCGAAAAGGATTTTTGAATTTAAGGATTGGTTAAGCAAGTGTGATGAGCTCTAGCATAGCACGGTGAGCTTCATCCATGGATCATTTAAGGAGATGATAAGCAATGCCCTAAAATTCGAATATGTTGTTCCATAGCCAACTACTAAAGTACCAACCAAGAAGAAAAGGCATAAGAAGAATAAAATTTGTTGTTTCAAATGTAGACAAAGTGGTCACCTTGCAAAACAATGTAGATCGGGAGTAAACATCAAGACCTCTAGGAAAATGATAATAATTAAGTAAGAAGCACTTAATAAAATGAGATGAAATAAATAAAGTTGAGATGGGATCTCTGATAAGAAAGAATAACTGATTTTAAGTTCTTTTATAAATTATAGAAAGTAACCAAAGCCGAATGACTAGCAATTAGGCAGAGATGTAGGGAAGCCTTGTCTAAATACGAAGACTTAGAAGTTTTAGATACATCGATTTTGAGTGATGAGGAGGATATGTGTGATAACCCAAATTTTTGGACATCAGATAATTGGGTAATTTTCTAATTTAGCTATTGAAAAATACCGAATTATCGAATAAGCAAATAAATTTGATGGATACTTATATAATTACTTAAAATTTATAAATTGAATTTGGGTTTGTTTAAAATAAATAGATATTTGTTTGAGCTGATTTTAAATTGGATTTTTAATTGAATTTGGAGTTGAATTTGAATTTTAAATTTGAAATTTAAAGGAATTATATCTTAAATATATTTTAGTTTAAAAATATATTATATATATGATTTTATTTGATTTTAATTGGTATTTATTTATTTTCTTTAAAAGAACTTTTTATATATATATTTAGAGAAGAACTTAATAATTAGTACATAAATGAAATGGGTTTTTTTATTAACATTTAAGAATTTATTAATTTTGCATAATTACAAGTGTTTATCTTAAAATCATTTTAATAACAAGTGTAATATGATAAACTTATGTAATTGACAAATGTAAGTTAACTAGCATCTAAGTTTACAAATGGCAAGTTATGTTTTCTTTCATAACAAATTACATATAGGAAAGTGATTTGAGAAAACCTGGTTCTTTTATCAGTTCAAAACCTTCAACATCTTCTCAAACATAAATAAATAAATAAAACCAGATTCTAGATCTCAATCTTCAATCTGACATAAAAGATCTTCAACCTAGCAGCAGTTTCAAATTGGAAAATTCAAAACCTAAAACAGTAAATAAACTAAAATCAAAATAAGTTCAGGCTCAAATCAAACGGCAAAGCATTCCAAATTTTTACAACAAACCCGAAAGAATTCAAAGGCAAAATCAAGAAACAAGCTAACAATTCAAGATTCCAAATCAAGGTAATCAAAAAATTCCAGTTCCAGGAATTAAACCTGTGTTCTCTATTGCGTAATACAGGTGAGCAAACTTCCTTTTTTTTAAAAGACCCTAAACTTGTTTATCTTGATGATCTTTTGAAGTATTATAGGAAGTATGTTCAAATGTGGGTGTGGATTTGTATATACAAATGTATGAGTATATAGGTATGTATATATGAAATAAGGATCTGTTCTTAGTTGCAGGCTTTTAAAAATCAAGTTCAAAATTCTAATCCTCCTCTGATTTCTTTTAATCTGTTATGTTTAAAAGAAATTTGGTTGTGTTGGTGTAATAAAATTTTAAAAATTAAAACAAGTGAAATTATTATGTAATTTATCTGGGAAATTGAAATTATAGTAATTATATTCGAACAGGAAAAAATCATTGATTATGAATTCAAGTTGGGATTTCATAATTTGATTTGTAGTAAGAAATGTTGAATTTAGGTAGTGAATTCATAATTTTTTAGTTTGGGAACATTAAGATAATTCGAGTTGATCAGAAAAGGTATTTGTGTCATTATCCAATGGTCGGCTTCGATCCATGGGTCGAAGTTGAAGCTGAAGGTAGCGGAAGGTCGGGGGTTGGGGCAAAAATGGTGACTGGGATTTCTAGGAGAGGTGATGGTCAGGAATGAACGAACTAGGGTTTAAGGGCTGCTCGAGACGGCGGGTTGTCAAGGCAAATGCGACATTTTGGTCGCATCGGAGAAGATTGCACATGGGGAAATGGGTTCGTATTGTCGTGGCATAGCTATGGTGTGGTCGTTGGAGGTACCGGTGGTCGGAGGTAGGCGCTACGTGGTGGTTTTCTGATTTGAATGGTTTTAGGCATTGTCGATCGGGTTAAATTTTGATTCACGAGTGATGGCTTCGATCTGGGTTGTCGAGTTGAACGGCGAAGTCACCGTTGACTTGCTGGAACTAGTGATGGTGGTCGGAGAGACTCCGACAAACTGTGCATGTGCACGATTACATTGGGTATCTGATTTATTTGCAAAATTATGGAAGAAGCAGTTTTATCATGTTCAACCCGAGGGGATTCGTGATATAGCTCGGGAAAATGAAAATGGGAAAAACTCGAAGCTGGGACCAGGTGTTTCAGCAATTAACTCGGGTTTACTCTCGAGAAAATTAGTTGGTAGCTCGAGTGTAGTATCGAGCAGTTCGAGTGTTTAAACTGTATTTTAAATTTAAACTAAAATAAAATTTCAAAAAGGAAAATGAAAGGAAGAAGAAGGAGGGAGCTTGGGACTTGGCTCGAAGATTTCATCGTTTGGCCCGGGTTTCATTTGTGTGGGCTCGGGTAATTTGAATGAAGGGGTTTTCAAAATCTTGTACATGTTTTTAAAATGAAGAAAAAAAATGTTACCAAGTTTAGAAATAAATTTAGTATTACTTAAACAGGTTTCTTAATAATATAAAAAAATTTATTAGAAGGATTGCTTAATAAAAGTAATTAAGAAAAATTGATCAATAGTTAAGGTAGTTAATCAAGGGATAAGAGGATGATTACTTAATGTAATTAAATTGTGATTTATTAATATAAGTGATTGGGATAATCACTTATGGTAATTGATTAAAGTAATTAATAATGATTAAAGTTTGATTAATCAAGTGATTAAAGAATAATTAATTAAGGGATAATTAACTTATGTGATTAATTTATTTAAGGTAATTAATTTGAAAAAATAATAATTAATTAATTAAAGGTTAATTAATTAATGGAAGTGATTAAGAAATGATTTATTAATTAAGGGATAATTAATTTATTTAAGAATAATTAGGGATTAATTATTCAATGATTAGAGGTTAATTTATTTAAGGTTAATTAATTAATAATTAATGGTTAATTAATAAATGAATAAAGAGTAATTAATCAAAATGGTTTGTAATTAATTAATATTAATTAACCAGGATTACCAAATTTTTCATAACTAAATGATCTGATTTAAATTAATCAGACAATTAATTGATCTTACTTATGAATGTTTGGATTTGATTGGATGACTGAATTGTTTGATATCCCTTATATGTGATATTTCCTTAAAGCACGATTTATAGTGATGGAAGCAATTAATTAAATTATTTTAAATTAAATAGAGATGGTGTGAATAAAATCTTTGCTTATGGATGGCTGAATGTTATTACATGTTTTGGATTATTGTTATCCTTGTATGTGATTGTGATGCTATGTGATATGGTGATGGATATGGATTATCTATCTGGAATAGAATTGCTATGTGAGTATGTTACCAAGGGTATAAATAGAATCTTTTAAAGCTTAAAAGATGATTTTGGTAGTCGAAGAGACCGGGGTCGAGTATCAGTAATACCCGAAACCACTTCGATTTGTAATTCACATGAATTCTCTACGGATTTGATGAGAGAAATAAATGGACTGAAATGGAATAAAATGGACTTCTGAACTAAGTAAGAATACATAGAATTTGATTTGTGAAATAAGTGTTGTGCATAATAAGTAATGAACTCGTAGTGATGTACAAGTTAACCGGGTTTCCTTTTAAATTTGGACTTAGTATCTCAAATTATATGGGTTTACTCACGCTGGTTTCCAGCCTGACCCGGGTGTTACTTTGATGTAATGCTCGGGTCAGACCAAGTATTACAGATTTTTAGGTAAGGGCGTTCTAGAGCTCATGAGGCGAGCTAGAGGGCAAGAACGTATGGAGTATTTCCCGCTGTGATATGTTATTGTATAACTAGGACATGTTGTTTTAATCTGTCCAGTGACTGGTAATGGTTGTAACTCTGATGTATAAAAATATAAGTGTACTGATACAGTTCTTCTTTGTAAAACTGTTATTTATGTGATATTATATTTTGATCCGCTGCGAATGTGAGGTTTCTGTGTTTTGGTGTTTCTGTTTCTTCTTTTTCTTCTATCTCTTCTTCTTTTTCATAACTATCTGGAATTTTCGAGATCGAAAATTTCGAGTCGTTACAATATGCAAGTATAGGAGCCTTTTGGGATAGTACTAGGATCGTTCGACCATCCGATAGATATCTCAGAGGATGAGGAATTGATAGTTATTTCAGATGAGAAGGATGTGTTGCCAGTATGCGTAGATATTGATGCAGGAGCAGAGGCCGACGATGAAGCAGATGATTGGATGTTGGATCCTTTGAGTGAGGACGAGGAGCCTGAGGAAGAAGAACCTATAAAGGAGCCTATGGAAGTATCAGAGGATATCGAGCCGCTGATAAAGGAACCCGTGGTAATGGAGATAGAAGATTCGGGGATTTACGCTGTAAGGTTATATGAGGGTGATGATTCGGAGAGTGTTGCCCGTTTAGGGGATAGGATCTCCCATTCCAGAGGTAGTTGAGAATCTAGGTTTGGAGGATATTGAGATGGAGGAGAATGAGCCGCGGATTCCAGGAGGTCAGCAGTGGCAGCCGCTAGGTTGGGACATAGTTCCAGAGATGATAGATGATAAGGAGCCAGTTGAGGACGTAGAGAAACCAGAAGAGATCGAATTGGAGGCACCATCAAAGGGTTCATCCGATGAGTAGTGTTTCACATTTAGGAATATTTTGGAATATTTTGATTTTGTATTATAGCAGTTGTTATTATCTTAAGCACGTGGTATGCGCTAAGATGTGGTATTTAGTCCTTTAGTATGATATTTTGGTTGACTGATGTAGATAGTTGACTTACGACTATGTATTTACCTCAAGTGTGTAGTACGCACTCGGGTTGGGACTAGGATCGATGATTGTATGTCATGATCAGTATTTAGTAGTAGTATTTCCTTTGACATATACTGTTGACTTTTATAGTTTTGTGTCTTTGATTTCATTTCGAGCACGAAATGCTTTTAAGTAGGGAAAAATCTAACGACCCGTAATTTCGCTACTTCGAAAATTAGAGATTTCGTTCATTTTAAATTTAAAAGGAATTGAAAACTTAAATAAATATGTTATATATAATAAATATTTATCTATTCTTATAGTTAATAATTTAAAAGTATAAATTTGGATTTTAGAACAAATCAACAAAAGTTAAGTTTCGTTAATAATAAATAAAGACTTAAAAACATGGATTTAAATATTTATTTAAAAAGATAAATCTTATTAAAAACATCTAATAAAGACAATAAAAGTATATTAAAAGATTTAAAAGTATATTAATAATCGTTTTACAATAATAACCAAAATTTGTCACATTTTGTCAGTTTTACATACATTGTAAAATTAGAGATTTTGATATTAATTAAGTATGATTTTAAAATATAAAGAGATATATTTTTATTTATTTAAAGAAGTAAAAAGTTCATTTTAAAGTTTGGTTTACTTCAATATATAGCCTAACAAAAACGTCAAATTTTGACTGTAAAATTATTCGATAAAAACACTGTTTTCATCCGAAACAAATTGTCGAAAAGTTGTTGTAACTTGATGCATTTTCTAACATATAAATACAACTTTACAAGCTATACAACACTTTCATTTACATCGTATAAAACTCAAAATGTCACTTTTTATAAGTTAATAAAAGAAAAATGATAAAAATAATATTAATACATGATTTGACAAAAGAGTGCAAAAGTAAACTAAGAAAACAACATCATTACGCACACTTCTTTTCTCTTATACATGATGAAACTAATACACCATGAATTCAAGCAAATGGAAAGTGAAAAGATAACTAACTAAAGGAATTAGTGACACATATGCTCACCATTAATGCATATTTACAAATCCATTTAATGCAAATCAAATCAAGCAAAAGTCTTCTTTTTAAAATAAAAAGTTTAAGAAAGAAAAGAGAGTAATCATTTCACAAATTCAAATTACATTAATGAGCCATCCTTTTCTTTCATAAATGCATGTCTTTAAGGGTTTAATCTAAGATTTAAAAAATGCAGAAGTAGAGAAGGTTATTATAGTCATTTGCCACTCAAATCTCATCTATAGATAGCCCTGCCATTTTCACCATCTTTTACAACCATTCTCTTCATTTTCCAAAAGCAACTTCCTCCATTTCTCTTCTACCTTCAAGCTATCACCTCCACATCACTAGAACTTAACCATACCACCAACCAAACCTCCTATAAGACACGCACACCCCCTCCTCTTCACATACCCGAGCCAAATATCCCACACACCCACCTAAAATACCCCACAACCGAGCCCTACCCGCCAACCCGAGCCTTAAACCCACCTACACGAGCACCTACAAGCCATATCCACCTCCACACTTACATACATGAGCCAATACTCCACATACCTAAGGCCGTACACCCCATTTCCCTCCAAAGCTCACGACCAAATGAAAAAAAGAAAGGAAAAAAGAGAAAGGAAAAACAAAAGCAGTTCGAAAGGAAAGTAAATTAAGGCGAGAATTCGAGACATTCGGAAAAAGCGCATTAGTTCGAGAAGCACGTTAGCCTACAAAAAGATTGACGGAGTGGATACGAAGGTGAGAAATTCTCATCGCTTTTGAATTTACATTTTGGTTATGTTAAAACAATCACATTTATACCCTTATGACATATGAATGTTTATACCAAATTGATTGTTATATGGTTGATTGATAGTTTGGTTAGATAATTGGATTGTGATAATATATCCCGTTATGGTATTAATAGTGAATGTTGGATTTGAAACCATATGTTATGTGATTGGCTAAATGGATGTTATGTTAGTGATAAATATGGATATTGGTTATGCTCATTTTGATTTAATAATTCCTTTGTTAATAAGACCAAATTTTAGTGATATGAGATATTTTAAAAAAATAAGTCTTTTTTCAATTAGAAGTGAAATTTAAGTAAAAATAAAAGAGAATTTGAAATTTGAAGTGTAACGGGTTTGAAAAGGATAGCGAAATTAAAATTTGAAATTGAGATGAATAGTAAATTGAAATAGAAATCGATTTGGAAAAATTGAAGTTGAGATTAAGGTCGGATTGAAGTTTAAATTGAAATTAGATTTGAAATCTAAGTTTTAAACGTGTCTAATTTAAAGTTAGAATTGAAATTGAATTGAAATTGAAATTTAAAATTTAATATTAAAATAATGTAAATATAATAATATTATAATATGGAAATGGTGAACATTCATTATAAAAGCTTTAAAAAGTGAAAATATTAATTTAATATGATTTTTAATGATTTCATAAGTCATAGAATTTAAGTAGAATAAATTATTTCAAATATTGAAAAATTAGTTAAAACTAGGTACGTCGCGCAACGGTAGTTCGCGATTTCGCGTAGAAAAGTTCAAATGAATGTGTAGAGTCGAATATAGCTCGGAATTCTTCGAGATAAGAAAATTTCAGGCTATTATATCCATATCTTCTAAATGAAGAAAGAAAATCAAATTTTCGTTGAGTAGATTTTGAAATAAGTCCTTATTAATTTTCTAGAAAAATCGCGCTGGTACTTTTAAGCAACCATAATAGGAAATCTGTTTAAATGAATGTTTTTAATTATGGAAAATATGGAACAAATTTGATAAATCTATTTAAATAGTTTAAAAGAGATTTGAATTGAAAAATATGAATTACCAAATGTTTAAAAGTTGATTTAATCAAACAAGCTTATATAGCATTTTCCGTAGCCCTTTTATGCTGTGAATTGATATAAGTTTTTGAATATGAGTTTAAAAGTAACAATTTTTCTTGGAATCAATTGTGAATGTTTTTAAAAGGAAAACTAAGTGTTTAAAAGATAATTTGAAATCTTTATGACCAATTCCAAAATAAAGTTGATAACCGAATATGCGGAAACTACTAGTACATTTGTCATGCTTGTGAAATCTGGGAAGATAAAACAAGGTATTTAACTAAGGTTAGGGATGGAGCAACCAGTGCCCTGAACTTACCTGGCCTATGTTTTCTTTTCTTAGGCGAGTGGTGGAACAGATCGACAGGAAAGCTGGGATGCTCTTAAATAAAAAGATCGTATTAAGTTTCCAAAATAAAAGAAGATTGGTATTACCCAAAAATTTAAGCAATCTCCAAAATGAGTGATTTTTATGATCCTATTTACTCAATAATGTTTGCTAAGATTGATTTAGGGTTTATTGTAAACGATGTCTTAATAACATTGTTTTTGAACCGTCTAAAAGTTAAGGAATTTGGATTGAGAGTTAAGTAAGGAAATTTGAGATATTTTCCAAAGTGAAAGAATGAATTACTAGAATTATTCTACATCAAAGGAAAGAGATTTCAAAATCATCCGAAAAGGATTAAAGTGAAAAGAGACTTAATAAATCATGTATACTCATATTCACTTTTTATCGATAATTGAACTTCGAAGGAACCGGTGTCGGATTTGGGCGATTCCTATCCGAAAACCACTTCGAACCAATGTACACATTCGAATGTGAAGACATGTTGAAGATGATGATTATTGAAAACCGTGGATCTTCATAGCGTGAGGACTGCTTGTGGATTTTCTCCTCATCGCACCCATCATAGAGTTATATATAGCGGTGATCTCCTCGTTGTGGAGATTTTTTAGATTGCAAGGACTACTCGCTACTAGTGGTAGTAGGATGCCTTCAATTTGTCCTGTTGACAAGTTGTATGGACGTCTGTCTGGCATTGCATTTTTAAAGATTACGTACATTCATTTTTACAAACGTACATCTATGGTGGCGGAGAAGGCAACTTCTTTTAACTTAACACCCTCCTTGAGATGCATGAGCTCAAGGGTTGTATTTTTATGGAAGATAATTAGTAGTTAACGGAAATTGCAATGTGGCATTCAAAGATGTGATACGTGCTATGTGAAAAGGTAATTGTTGCCTCAAGCCTCATCAAACCGCAAATGACCGAAACAGGATTAGACGCAGCAAGGTTAACTGGGTTATTTCCAATTAGGTTATGATCATCCCCTTCTAGATATATTTCTTACCACTATGACGTTCGGGATGTAAATTAATATGGTTTGTATGCTCGGGTGCCCGGTTTAAAGGTCGATAACGACCGAGGATGACATATTCTGTACTATCTAGTTACAGAGGTAGGCCGGTCTTATGTTGGTAGAGTGCAAATTTTCTGTGCCTCGGGACATCCATCTAGAGGTGTACCCATTCGGAAGATAGATTCTTCACTTGGTCATTTGTATGGAAATACATTCTCCGATAAGAACCTACAGTTTTGTTTGTATTGGCGTAATGAATAGTCTCGAAATGCTATATGGATAACCATTTCAGATAAGATTAATAAGTTTATTTGCAAATGTTTTCAATGAATGTCATTAGAAATAATATCAAAGGTTTTGATATAAAAGTGTTTTAGTTATCATAGGGTAAAAAATCGTTCGTGTTTATGTGTGGGCATGGTCTTATGAGATACTCTTTATTTTCAAAAGGATTTTATTCAAAGGCTAATATATGACACTGTTATTCATTATTGAGATTTTCTCACGCTGGTTCTCAAGCCTGATCCTGATGTTTTCAATACTTGGGTCAAACCCGAGTAGTTTCACGTTTATTCGAAGACGATTGGAGTTTTCAGATGAAAGTTGGAGATATTCATCTACGTATGGACATATTCTATTATCCAATGTACTTAGTTTGTTTTAGTTGATGTTTGTCAGCAATTGTAAGGACAGATGTTTATAACTCTCCAAGTTGAATTTAGGTTAGACTCTGATATATGTATTTAAAAGTTTTCCGCTACAAAGATATTTGTTCAACATTATATGTTATTCCATTCGTGTGAGATTCTGCTCTGTCTAATTTTCTTTATTACTCTTCATAATCCATAATTCCTTGCAATTTGGGTCTGACGTGTGTGGTTTATTGTTGGCACAAAGGGCACAGAATTTTGGGTTGTCACATGTATATTTTCTATATTATATTTTATCCATGCACTGTGAGATATGCAATGGCTTTTTTGCTTTAAATTTCAACCTTTATGATCGTTGCATATCATCCTGGCACGTCTACAATACTCTTTTAGGTCATTGTTGTACGGGTGGTATGGGGCGGTTGTCACAATAAAGCTTCACAGATTCATTTTCCCTTTGCTTTTCATAGAACAAGGTGTTAACATCTGTAGAGGTTTCCCTCCCTGAATTGAATTATCTATGAAAATCAGCAGATAATTATGACCATATGCGGATTTCTCAAGGATCATATCTCCTAAACCATCTAGACGCTGCCTCAGTCAAGTATATTAGGAACAGCTTGCACCAGGCAGCCGCCCTACTTTACGAATGTCCATGCAGTATTCGGACGTGCATAAGCAGTCAATTGGGTTTGATGTTCCATCATACTTGTCAATGCTGGGTGTTTGGAAGTTGTCAGCAAAGTCAGATTCGATGGTGCTATTAATGAATAGGAAGGAATTTGCTTCTACTCCTTTGCCCTCTCTACTACTTTACTGGTAGAGCAGAACCAGCTATTTTATATGACTTTTCATGGTCAATATCTCATCATCTTTCAAGCTCAATTATAATGAACCACCTTTTCATACCGAGTGTAACGACACACCTTTTTGGACGGTTCAAATCGACAATAAACCACACATGTCAAACTCAAACCATTCAAAAGGGGGGATTGTTAATGGGATAAACAAGAAAAAATGGAAAACAAAACACAGAATCTCGCAGCGGAACGACAAAATATAATAATCAAATAAATAGTTCATTAAGCAGTTTTACAAATAACATTTGATTACACTTTTTCAATTCAAATCAGAGTTGTACATACATCAAAAATAAACAAATAATGCACCGGAACACATAATGCAATGGAATAATAAATAACAATAATATACTGAATCTTCGTCTTCGTCCTCTAGAAAATAGTCTTCAATACATTGAAAAAGCTCAGACTGACCCGTGTGTAATCAAAAGACAAAACACTCGAGTCGGAACTAAAGGATCTTATGTAAGTCAGATCAAAATATGTAAAATAGAAATATTAGTGCAATTGTTTCATAGATGTTACTGGATTTTCATCTCCTATCAAGTGTACAGCATGAATATAATTATTTAAAGGGTTTCAAATAATACGAAATATCAATCTTAATCATCTAATTAAAACAAATCCGAAGTTTGAATTAACTTAAACATTTCAAATAATTCAACTCCAAATAAAATCCAAATTCAAGAAATTATATTGGTATATGTCATTTCAATCAGTATCGAAAATCAACATTTTCAAATCAATGAAAACCGCTCGGGTTTATCATTTCAACCCATAACGATTTTCTCCTAATCTATAGGATCGTTCGGGTATGTATCATTTCAACCCATAGGGATAATAGATATATAGACAAAAATAACATCTAATCATCCAAAATGTCAACCAATAACATCCATCCAATCACCCAAATAACAACAATCGAACATACAGCACAATCATCATTGAAATCAACCAGTAACTACTAACAATTTACTGGTTATCATTAGCAGGTATTTGTATGGTAATTTAAATTTAAGTATTAAATTAAATGACAATTAAATTGAATAATAGTTAGATTTAACTAGAATGACAATTTAAAATATACTAAACAACAACTAGTCAATTTCTAATCACATCATAAATTCAATTTAACTAACATGAGAAAATGTAGTAGTTGTGAGTGTTTGCTCACCTTTCATGGCTACGAAGGTGATGATAAAAATGGAGCAATATGGAGATTCCTAGCAAAGATCCAAATGCAAAGCAAATCCAACAAAGCTTAGACACGAACACGAATCAATAAACAAGTTTCAACTACTTCCAACTTCCAAACAACCCAAGATCCAAACTACAGATAAACCTGAAACTAGATCATCTTTAAGAAAATATTCGGACCAGAATATTACCGAATCTGTAAAAGTGACTTACTAGAAAGTTGTTACATATTCTTTTCTCTCCACTTTCAACAAAATAATCACTCGAAAATTGTGACATCCCGGATTTTTGGCAGTATTATTTTAATTAATATTTAATGTGATTAATTAAAATATAACATATCTTTTAAAAACAAATATATATATATATATATATATATATATATATTTGTAAACTGGGAAGAATTATCGAGTTGTAATTTATAATAAGAGTTTCAGAATATCTTAAGAATGAAATCAATCTTGTTTACATATAAATGAAGTAATCTCTGCTTATTAATATTTGATTTAAATATATAGTTATGATGCAATCTAAATAATAAGGGTTGAAATGGAATAAATCTTATCAATATTGCATCTAAATATAAAACAAATATATTGTTAAAAATAAATATAAATATATAGATTTAAGAACATTTGGTTATTAACATAAGTAAAATGAAATAATAAATAAGAAAATTGAATATTAGATAGTTAAACTTTGAAAATGAATAATAAAATGAGTGCCGATGTTAACTAAATATTTCAAATAAAGTTATAATCATGTAAAATATGAATTAAACATATAAAATAATTCTAGAAATAAAAATGGAAATAGATATAAGAAGTAAAATAAAATACTAACAAAATGTACTTACTAAATAAATAAAAATAAATCTATATATAGAGAGATACATGACAATAAATATTTAAGTTAGGAATTAATATTTAAGTTGGAAATAGAAATTAAAATATGTAAGATAAGTAAATATATTAGGCAAATTCTAACAACAGGTTAACTAGAACTTCATTTCAATTTCAAAGCAAAGACAAAAGATAAGATAAAAAGATTTTCAACTATAAGTATGTACACTTGAAAACAAACAAGAAACAAATGCACAGTCAAATATATACACTTGCTGAAAGAAGAAAATAGAAATATGTATTCAAGAGTGTACACTTGCAAATGAAACAAAAAAATAAATATATGTAAAGGCTTGCTAAAGAAGACAATATTATGTATTCTTGAACAAACAAAAGCAATAAATGTTAATATGTCTAGCGCACAATACATTTCATATCAGCCTCCATCATAAAAATATCTCCGTTTTAAATCAGTTCAAACAAAGATTATACATGTTGTATTGTACTAAAATATAATAATCACTTGTACAAAAGACGAAATTTTGTACACTGTAACTTGTTTTTAAATATCACCCTGTAAGCTACTTTCCTATATCATCTTTCCATTTCAGTTCGAGCTGAGCAAAATATAAAATAAACTTCATTTAAAAACTTAAGTAAACCACTCAACATCAACAAGGCAACCCAACTAATCAGAGGATTCAAGAGGATTTAAGAAATATTTCAGCAAGCAAATCAAAGCCTGCTTCAACAAAAAGTGTCTCTGTTCTTTTTAAACTGGTGAGCAACTATTATTTTTTTTTAAAAATCAAAATTTAAGGGGATGAAATTGTTGTGGATACACTTATGAATGGGTATGAATGTGTGTGTGTGTGTAAATGCTCTGTGAATGATGGAGGCATCTGTGTGCAAGTTGCAGTTGTTTTTTTTCTTCTCTGTCTCAATTTCAAACACAAATTTTGATTTCAAAAAAATCCTTCTCTTCCGATTTAGTTACTTTCTGGTTGTATGGTTAAAACAAAAAGTGATTGTTATAGCCTATATTTGGGATTAAAATTTTATTCAAACAAAAACAAACTGTGTTTAGCTCAAGAACTCAAGAAATCCGACAACAGTCTTCAATTGGTTAAATTTCAAACTTCATGATTTACAAATTCAGATATGCGAATGAATCTATATACTAAAACGTGATTTTTAAAGTTTAAATCGTGATTTTTAGTGGAGGGAGTGAGGTGTAGTTCGAGTTCGACTGTTTTGGGCATTTCGAGTCGCCATGGGCGATCGCGTTGATCGGGGAAGTCGGGACTGGGGCTGGAGATGCGGGGGTGATCGTGGGGTCTGGGAAAATGCTCGGAGGTTGATCTAAGCCTTGTGGTGGCGGGGGGAGACGTTCGAATGTTGGTGACCTAGTTTTAAGGCGTCGTGTTTTCTTTCGCTCGTTCATCGCCGTCGATGGATCGAGTGCCACACGGTTTTGAGGGAAGGTAGAGGGGAGGTGGACGAGGCTACGGCCGGAGTTGGGGAGCTTTCGATGGTCGGAGCGTCAAGCAAGTGGGGTTGACAGGTATGGTGGTGATGAGGCTAGTGTGTTTCCAGGTTTGGAATGAAGGTCTCGAATTCGAATTCGAGATTTGGGAAACGATCAGATGATCGTACTTGGGTGTTTGGGTGGTTGTTGACGTAAGGGGATCATTAGCGGCGGTCTGAGTAGATCGGCGACCATGTGCACGTGCACGGAGGTGGGATTGGAGGAACTGGGTTTGTTGGTTTGGGTGCTGGGTGAATTCGTGATTGTCTCGAGAATGGCTCGGGTTATTCGAGTACTTTACTCGAAGCAATGGGGCATCTGACTCGAAGCAACATGATCTGGCTCGTGTATAAGCTATTTTCCAGGTTTAGGCCAAAAACCTGTTATGTTTCTTGAATTTGAATTAAATTTATAAAACAAAGTTAAGCCAAGTTCTAAATGAAACTTCAATAATGAATTCAAGTTAGTTTTGAAACTGAGTTGGGAATAATGAAGTTTCATAATTTAAATTATTTTAATATCTTAAAAATGTTTAAATATTTAAGTGTATTCAAAAAGAGTTGAATTCAAAAAAAAAATGAAATTTAAATTGTTAAGGAAAGATTTAAACAAAGTTAACTCCAAAATTGAAATCATGACTTAAATTTGAAATTAGATTTGGAAATAAAAAAAAGTTTTATAATTCAAATTGATTTAAATAAGTTTTAAGTGTTAAAATATGTTTTTAAACATGTGAGTTTAAAAGGGTTTTGAAAATCAATTTTAAACTTTATTAAGGATAAATTGGAATTTATTGAGGAAGTAATTTGAAATAAATGTTTTCAAACATATTGGAAGTGAAAATTTAATCAAAAATAAAAATAAAGTTTATTTTAAGAAAGGAAGATTTAGGATTTACATTCATTAGCAATTAAAAATAATAAAAGTAGATAATTGATAATTTATATTAAGTAAATTAGTAATTATAAGTTTAAATGTATTAATTAAAGCTTAAATAATGAATTAAGTAATTAATATGTAATTAAGAACCATGGATTAGATTTTTATTTAAATTAATAAATTTTAATGGTTAATCAAAATTAAAATTAATAATTATTAATGTAAGTTAATTGTTTTAGAAAAGTAATTAAATAAATGTTAATGAGGGTCATTAACTAGATTATTTTATAATTAATTAATGTGATTGATTTTTAATAATTAATTGTATTAATTTATTTAATAATCATTATAATTGTTTATTACTTATTGGGAAGTAATTAAGGAATTAATTACTTATTGTAATTGAGTAATTTGATTAATTTGAGTTAATTAATTTAGTTTAATTAATTTGGATTAATCATTTGATATTTTGGAAGTAAATTACTTAGAGAAGTAATTGATGAATAATTACTATATGTAATTAATTGGATGATGTTGTTAATGGAAGTAATTGGAGTATAATTACTTGAATTTAATCAAGGGATCAAGCTTGTTATCGAGGAGTAATTAATTAAGGACGGTTAATTACTGTATGTTATTAATCAAGAGGGTTAATATATGTGATTTGGAGATCAGTATTCTTAATATAATTAATAAAATAACAAGTGATAATGTAATTAAAGATCATTAATTATTATAATTAATGATGAAATTAGAAATTGATTAATTTGAGAATAATAAATCAATAAGGTAATTACAATGTAATAAATTAAGAATGAATGGAATAAATTATAAATAGTTAATCTATGGATTTATTCAAAGATTAATCTCTGTAAATAAATTAAGGGAAACTACTGGAATGTAGCAAAAGTTATTTAAATCAAAGATGATTAATTGGAATACATAAGTAACTGATGATACGATTAAATTAAGTCAATTAATTTAGTTTAATTAATTTAAGAAATCATTTGATGATTTGATATGTGTAATTACTTAGTGTAATTAATGGAGTATAATTACTTACGAAAGTAATTAGATGATAATTACTTGATGAATTAATACAAGATGATTTGTAAGTGAAGTAATTTGGGTAATTTCTTTTGTAATTAATCAAAGGATTAAGTTATGGGAGTAATTAATCATGGGATGATAAATTGGTTGATAAGTAATTAAGGGTAGTTAATTACTGGTTTGTTATTAATCAAGGGTGATTAATAATTGTGTTTAGTTAAAGATTAATCACTTAATGTAATTAATTTAAATAAAGTAATTTAATATAAATTAGAGATCATTAATTAATATCATTAATGATGTAATTAAGAATTGTTTAATTAAGGAATAATTAATAAGGAAGTAATTAAATGTTAATTGCTATGAATGATTTAGAATAATTCATTTGAGAAATTAATTAAAGACTAAATTACTTATTGAAATTAGAGAATGATTAATTAATTTGATTTATAATTAATTAATGGTTGTATGAGCAGGATTTATGGAATGAGTAATTGATTTAATTTATTTTAAATTAATTAAAGATAGAAGTAATTAATTTAATTCATTTTAAATTAATTATGGATTGTGAATAATAAATCATTGCTATGGATGATGATATTGATATTTCATTGATTGATTGTGATCTCAGATATGAGATGAGTAATATCTATGTGATATAGATGTATGGTTTAAGTATGATAATGGTAAGTATCTATTTGGATGATAATATTGATTATCTGTTTATGATGATAATGTGATTATCTATTGTGAGATGTGAATTATCTATCTGTGTGTATATAGATAATATTGAATTGAATTGTTTTAACTCTAAAACAACTTGGCCTTAAAAGTTACGTTTTGGATTTCGATGAGACCGGGACCGGGTTTCCATATTTGGACATCCGAAAACCACATCGATCCAAATTAACGATAGGTCGTGAATCTGAAGTGAAGATGAAGATTCAGAGTGCAAGGATTATTGTCGTTAACTCTGAGGGTGATTCCAAAATGAGTGTAACGAGATAATGCCTTCGGTTTCGTTCGAACCCGGAACGAACTTGTATGGATTGAATGCTTTCAGAACATCGTCAGGTGGGCGATGAGCATTCTAAGAGATGTATTCTCTAGAGGTAATCGCAGCCTCAAGCCTCATCAACCGGGAATGGCTAAAACAGGGATTGTGCAGCAAGGTTATGTGGGTCATGCCCAAGCAGGACGAGATATACCCTTGTCTAGATGTCCCTTTTTATTCGGCTGTGTGGGCAGATGGTCTAAGCCAACTGCGAGGTTATCTTGTTCGGGACTGTTCAATAAGGAATGCTTCCGGCCTTGTGTTGTAAGGGGTCGGGAGTGATCCTCGGTACGTTGATCTAGGCCACGTACTATGACGGGAGGTACCCTAGTAGCCCTGCCATTGTATGGAATCCAAAATCCAATAAGTGCCATCGGATTTGATTGTATTACTCACTTTTGTGGCTAGTAGCTGGAATTTAATGAATGTAACAATTTCGGCTATTTTCTATTTACTTGAAAACCCTAGACCTATTATAATATCACTGTATTTCCTATCAAATGTTTTGGTTAGCGTAAGGTAAAAACTTTTCCATGTTTATGTGTGGGAAGTCTTACGTGATACCTTTCTTTTCAAAGGATTTTCAAAATCGAAGCGATTTAAACGTTTCAGCAAAATCGAGGACTATGAACCCTTTCTTTTACTGATTCGCTTAATTCCGGACTTGTCCGTTTGAGAATATGAAATGTTATTTTTGAAATACACAATTTTGCACTTTCAAGGAAACGATGAAGAGATTTAAACAATTTAGTAAAACTCGTGGTTATGGGACATGTGCGTTTGCTATTTTGGTTAATTCCGGACTCGTTAATCGAATATTTGTTGATTTGATTATCGTTTTTGATAATCGAATATTTGTAGATTTGATTATCGTTTTTGATAATCGAATATTTGTTGATTTTGATTATCGTTTTTGATAATCGAATATTTGTTGTTTCTGATTATCGTTTTTGATAATCGAATATTTGATGATTCTGATTATCGTTTTTGATAATCGAATATTTGTTGTTTCTGATTATCGTTTTTGATAATCGAATATTTGTTGTTTCTGATTATCATTTCTGATAATTGGATATTTGTTGATTTTGATTATCGTTTTTGATAATCGAATATTTGAGATTTTTTATTATCGTTTTTGATAATCAAATATTTGTTGATTTGAGATTTGATTATCATTTGTGATAATTAAATATTTGTTGATTTGAGATTTGATTATCATTTGTGATAATACTGTGACGCCCCACCTCTATGCTCACAATAACAAAGAATATTAAAAGAAATATGGTCTGTTATCACGAAGAATAAGGCTGGATAGGAGCGACCATCCGTAGTTAGGCCTTACACTAGTATTGGTTATCTCGATAGGAGTGGTATATATTTTTAATTTTTCATCTCTTATTTATTTACTCCCATCGACATACCCAATTCCAGTATAAAACGAACTACGATGGTTCATAACAGTTTAGGACAATAAATATAATAATAACACAGATCATATAAATGTGGAACACAGATAAAACAAAAAGTCTCATATATATAATAACTGATGTCAGTTACAATACATCACCTACAACTGTTGACTCTAGAAGTTACATATACAAGTACATTATCGTGAATAATATACATGAATACATATCTTCCTACGCTAATACACTGACTACTAAAAATGACAACGACTACTCCAAAATATATGAAAAGACTTCATAGCTCTAGCAGCAATCCAAAGCAGGATATCTACAACCTGTAATAACTCGGTCTGACCCGAGTATTAAATTCAAAAGAAAATAATACACGGGTCAGTCTAATTCAAACTTAGTTATTAGCGCACAGAAACAATAATAATTAAGTAACAAATAGACGACAGTCACAATAAATCTCGTATATCCGATCCTTAAATAAAGAAATCGGATAACGATAAATATAACACGTAACAGTGTTAAACAACAAATCTGCAATTCCAAATTATCAACGAAGATAAATTAAAAAGATTATCAATGAAGACAATTTAGAAAACAACAGAATTGCCTAAATGACAATTAACAACAAAAATCTAATTATTAAATAAATAATTAGAAACTCATAATCTAATTATCAAAAAGATAATTAGATACCAACAAAAATCATCAAATTAAACCAAATCAAAATACAATTCAAAATATTGAATTGGACACACAAAACAATTCAAACAATTGAAATATCAATTAAAAGGTCAACACGGGTAGGGCTGCAGTACACGCACGCGTGTACTGCCTCGCCACTACGGCATATGGAATACGCAAATGATCCATAAATCAAAAGCAATTAGAATATCAACAAAAACAATATCGTGTGGCTGTAGTACACGCTTGCGTGCACTGCCTTGCCACTACAGTGATGATGTACACAAAGGATCAATGAACCAAAATCAATGAAGGTTCAAATATCAATGCCACTGTTTAAATAGGTACGGTGCAACAGGTCCAGGCAGTAATCATTTATGAAACATAAAGGCCAATTGGATGACTCAAGTGATTCAAGGACCAGGCAACATCACTTGAAGCTAGAAACAATGCAAGCAACCTGAATGTGAACACGGTACACTTGCACAAAACAAAGCACATCGTACCAAAATTTGAAGACATATATATTAACAAGTAAGTACAACCCTATTAGACGCATGGAAAACAAGGTCAAGCTATAAGGCCTAACACGGTGCTTAAGGGAGAAAGATCAAAGTGTACAGCATCTGATACACAAAACAAATCCAGGCATAGACAAGAAAAATATCAGACACAACACAAGGCTAAATTGATGCAAATAAGGTAAACACAAAAACTGGTGCAATAACAAGTGCACAGTTCAATCGCAACTGAAGCCGTGGCGGCCATAAAATCAAGGCCGAAGTCAAAACAAGGTCGAAGTCAACATAAACCCAATTGCCAGAAGTTGAAACAAGTGAACCAGGGAATCGTTTTCACAACAAAACAACTTCGCAAATCAAAGTGGCCGAGATACACTCATCGATACTAAAACAAATCGAATGGCCAAGGTAAAGATTTAGTCAACAACAAAATCACGAAATTTAAACGAGCCAGAAATCATCAACATCAAACAAAATTGAACAGCCAAACATAGTATTGAATTTGATGTGAGTGAAATAAAATCACTCACCTTTGATACGATGAACTAGAAACCCTTAGCCGCATTTCCCCCTTTTACGATCGACGTAGCTCAAATATTCACAACCCTAATTTCGGAGCAAAGAGAGTCGAGGAACGAAAGCCATAGGAGCCGCCATTTTTCGTTCGTCTTATTTTAGGGTTTTCGAAATGAAAATAAAACAAAGGGGGACGGCATTTTCTTTAACACGGCATCAAGCAAGTGAAAACGTGGGCTAATATTTTTGTTAAAGCCCAAACAACACAAATAATCTTTTTTTAAAAAGAGTACAACCGATTAAAACATCCAATATCAATTAGCAACCAAATTAAATCGTCATTAGACGATAATTTTATTGTTACAAAATCTCAGGGTTGTTACATTAAGCAACTTTAACCCGTTACTCACACTAGACCCATGTCTGACCCGGAGTTTATTTCTGCTTTTTCCTAAACTCTCGGGTACTCAAATTTTTACAAGTAGCCAAGGGATTCAGGTTGGCTTCGACGAATTCTGGAGGAGCAATGGAGCAGGAGGCTTCAGCGTTTGTAGATATAGTGTTCCGCTGTGTTGGTATCTCTGTGTTGTATTGTGTATTGAGTTATATAACTAGACATGTTTCTATAACTGTGTAGTATGTGATGTATTATCTGTATAACTATGATTGATGTTGTATATTATGTAAATACTTATGTGATTAATATAATTTATTCGTTCCGCTGTGAGATTCTGATGTTGTTATTCTTTCTTCTCAATCTTTTCTATTTTCTCACCCCTTTCTTTCTTCAAGATGAAACGGATTTCTGTGGTCAGAAATTCGGGTCGTCACAAAAATCTTCTATCTTGAGGAAGTTATGGTCAAAACAAACAGAGGTGTTTTCTGAGTTTAAAATCTGAGTTTAAAAATACTTCGAAAAGATTTGAATTTTTGACATAGCAAATTAAGGAATTTGAAGAATTGATCTAAAATAAAATTGAAGCCACTGAAAATAAATGGTTCGGAAAAAAGAATCACATAATTTGGTTCATTCCTGAAGGAGATATGATTGATACAATGTGGGGTATTTTCGGTCAAAACTGGACCCGAGAAAGGACTTGAAAAATGGAGTTTTTGATATAAAAATATTCGGAATAGGAAGAAGGGTTCAACAACAAAGTTTTTGCCATTGAAATTATAAACGGTTTCAAAATTAAGTTATTTGATTTGGAGTATTTTAGTAGAATATAGAAGCTATGGAAATAAGGGGAAGAAAGAAGGAAAATAGGGAATGGGAAAAGAAGGGAAAAAGGAGAAAGAAGAGGAAGGTGGAAGGAGATGGCCTTGGAGATGGTGGAGATAGCGATGGTCATAGGGGAGGAAGAAGGGTTGAAGTAGAGGAGGAAAGAAGTTTTGGTTTGTGATGTTTCTGGAGTTTTATATCTAGAGTTCTCTGTGTGTAGAGAAAGTTTCTCAAGAGAAAAATTATATACGTAGATGTTTTCAGATAAGAAATATAAGTTCATAGGCAAAGGAATGGTCACATGACTGACTACAGTCTCTTGGTTAACCAAGTCTCATTAGACCAAACAAACCCAATATGCCGTAGTCAAATAAAACACAACTAAACACTACCAATTCATGTTAATTTTTCTTAGTAATTCAAATTTTTAGAGCAATAGGAATTTGATTTTGATGAAACGAAAAGTGGAAGGAAGATCAGAGTTCAGTCCAGTATCATATAAAAATTAAAAAAAATTCAAATTTAAATTTTTTAACCAAAAGTCAATCTTTGACTAAGTTTGACCAAAATTTGAAATTTCACAAAATTTTTATTCTATTAAATTTGGTCAAATAAAACACTCAACGTCACAAATTCAATTTTTTTTATTTAAATTCAAAATACTGTCATTTCAAAGTTGTTAAAGTTACGGATCGTTACACTATCTTAGTAAAAAGATGTAATATCAATTAATGCAATATTAATTTGTTTTCCTTTATTGTATTTAAAAGGTAAATGCTATTAACTATGCATCCAATTCTCATCCAATTACATTCAAACCTATGTTATCATCCTTATTATTCAATCAACAATACCCTATGAATTATATTAACATAAATTTACGTTTTATTACATTCATTATTTTACCGTTAACATCTTTTACCATATTAACTGCAATAATCGATTACATAAATTTTCATTGATTTCCAAATTAATACCAAACATATTAAATAATGAGATGATAAATGAGCAATTGTTACCTTTAGGTAATTTAATCATATTTATAAGTTTATTATCTACAACAAATGTTATGGCAACTTACACATCACTGGTTATATTCAATTTCAATTAACAACATATAATTCCAACATTCAATTGCCTTATTTCCATTAGTTACCCATTTAATATTCAAATGGACAAATTATTGAGAAGATAATTACAACCATCGTTTATAATAATAGTTCATATCCATTATCTTATCATTTACAACCAAGGGTTACAAAAAAAGGTTTTATATTCTATATTAACATATTCCAATCAATTACATATAATCCCATCATTAAATGCATCATTTAATTTATTTCATTATTTACATTTATAACCAAATAACCTTCCAATTATATACATTGATTAAAATCGGATTAAAATGGTTATCAATTACATTAAATCAACATTACTATATTACATTCTAATTGTTTTATCATTACAAATCATAAATTTTAATTTATTACAATATTAATATTTCAATTTCTTATTAAATTTAATATTTTAATTACCGAAAATACGGATCGTTACACCGAGGTAGCCTCATCGTCATTATACGTAACTTAACTGTTGCACTTGTTTATAAACAAGACATTGATATTAGGTTGTTTTGATTTGATGCTTGGGTTGATTTGAACCTTGCTTTTGAGTTTTTATCAAATCCTTTAGTTTACTATCACCTTCCTCAATAACGAGATCGTCATTTTTATTTTCCAATTGAGCAATTTGCATAACTGGTTATCGCTGGCGGTGCGCTGTGGAGGAATGAGAAATGATTAGTTTAGGAGGAGCGTATTGAGCAATAGTCATTTGCAGTCCAGTTAGACATCATTGATTTGGGCCGTGAAAGCATTTAGTGCTCCTAGGGCTTGATCAGTGGGGGTATTTTGTGATGAACCGACCACTGGTTTCAATGAGGTAAGAAGGTGTTTTTTGGGATTTTACAGTCAGGTGGTCTGCCTTTATGGGAGAGGAGTAGCGGAATTTGTAAGTTGCATTCTTGGTTTAGGAATGTGGTTAACTTTTAGGGATTATGGGAATTTTTAGGAAGAAATTTACTGGGGAATCGGCACTCTTTCTAGCATCAAAATGTTAATATTCATTCTCACAACACCAACTTAGTTTAGAACTTATTACGGTGCTGGATGCTTCCATAAACAAGAATTTGCAAACTTAAGCAGTGTTAAATTTTTCCTTAAAATGGATAATAATGTTGCTTAAGCCTACACAATTATGTAAAAGCACTGTAATTGTATGTTAAAATGTCAAATCCAACTTCAAAAATAAGTTCAATCAAATCTAACTAGATCTAGCGTAGAAAACAAGGAAATAAACACAGTATAACAAAAAGACAAAGGTTTATGTGGTTTGGATATTAAGAAGTCCTATGTAAACTGTGACGACCGCCCATGACACCTGCACTAAACAAGGAAATAATGCGCTGAAAAGTGTGCCATGCCGCCATGGACGATCATCAAGGTAAGGTAAAAACAATAAACTCTATCATATTACTCACAGCGCATGGACAAAATACAATAGAAAATATACATAGTGAAGCTCCATATAACAGAATCTCATCATATAAACTCTAATAGTTTGATACAACAATCAGCAAAGACAATACATCAAGCCTCACTACATATCACTCAGAGAATATACAAACAGCGGAACACCCAGTACATATAGTAAGAAAACAATATGTAAAAGCCTCCAGCTTGTCTTCGTCATCAACAGCATTGGCCAATAGGAACAGCACCTGTCACCTGCTACCTAGTCTGCCCATCCCAACATGGATGGACAGCCCAAGGTAATAAGAGTTAAACATAAAACCTTGAGTCAGACAAAACTCTTAGTGAGCAGTAAATCAACTATCAAACATACCAAAAGAGCATAAAGGGTAAAAGGAATAGGAACCCAACCATCCTACTCCACCTCTTTCTACAGTGATAGCCCCCATACACACTAAGCAGAAGCAAACATAGCAATTCAGACATTCAAAGCAAAGTAATTATCACTCGAGTCAAGGTCGGCGTTTTCCAAGTACAAACCCCCAAGGCCTAAACCAAGATCAGATAAGCACCCTGAAAACATCGCTCTTGACCCAAGTGACGATACAACCAAACATCCATGACTCTGGCTATCACTATTATCATTGCCTTGATTTGACCGTTAGTTGAATGACCGCCTGCCAATGGCTAATGGTAACCCCGGTTCTAGACGTAGCTCCGCACGTCGTCGTGACCCGTGCCTAGTACTATCGCATCTGCCCAAAGTACTAGCACGTCATCGTGACCCGTGCTTGGAACGTCATCGTGACCCGTCCCAACGTACTCTTGCTTTGAGCATGCTAGTACCTTCAACAATGATGAAATCTCAGCCTTCTAGTCATCCTCCTTGACGACTATTCCCATACTAGCTCGAGCGCCTCTCAAGCTAACCATTATCTACAAACCCGGACCACATCACCGAGTTATCAACATGCTTGGGATGATCCCGTCTGGATTAAACCAAGGCTTTCTCACATCATGCTTTGCTTCATCGCATCATAGCAAAGTCCCATCTCAACATCATGGTTTTCCTCATCGCATCATGGCAAAGTCCCATCTCAACATCATCATCAAATCTATCCATATGAGCTTCAACATCCGCTTCATATGCCACAAGCAGCTTTCCTTATTCAAGAGCCTTTCCACTTAGCTTTTGAATCATCTTCGACCAACTTGTCCAAATCAAGTTATCAATCAACTAATCAATCAAATCAAACATTAATCCAAGTAATCAATCATTCAAACAAGATCTAAATAAACAATTACACAATAATGGCAATTTCGTAAATAAAGAGTCCAAATCTAACATGCATTCTAACAAACATGAATTATGAACAATATCTCTACAACTTGATGAATGAACTTGCATAAGTGAACATGTAGTAAAATAGATGTCAAATCATCATGAACAATAGATCTACATGCAGACTTAAGAAAAATGCACGAAATCACTCTCTTTAGCACATAAACAAACCACCGATCCAATATACTCCTTTGTGTCCGTGTGAGAGATAACCACCACTCACCGAATCACCTAAACACCTCAAAAACAACCAACTCCAGATCTGGACAGCAAAGAATCAAGCTTGATCCTCCAAAGCTCCGCTTCAAATGATGAAATCTCTCTTCGATGGATGGAGATCTTCAACTTTGGCTCATGGATCTTCGATTTGATCTTCAATTTAGATGGAAGAAATCACTAGATTAGAGTAAGAAAAGAAGTGAAGAAGTGTAGTAGTCGAGCTCTTAAAATGGCAGCACTTCGTCGCTTCAAAATCCGGTGCCAAAAAGTGAACCAAAGCCCTCTATTTATAGGCTGGAAATCCTTAGGTCGCCGCCCCCATGAGTCGTCCACGACCTAAAATCCCCGACCTACGACTTAGCATAGCTGCCGACTTACGACTCAAACGGACACATGGTCACACGACTTAACAACTGCCAACCTACCAATCTCCACGACCCACGACCTAACCAGCAGCCGACCTAACAGCTTACGACCTATCTGGTTAAAGAACTCATGCGGCTTAGCGACTTAACAAACCCAACGACCTAAAACACACGCGCATCCTAACGACTTAACCCTATATGCGACCTAACACTCTAACACAGCCGCATCCTTTCCTAAGTCGCCTAGTCGACTTACGACCTAACATAGGTCGTCCCACGACCTAACTAAGACACAAGACCAACAAACATGCGGCACAACCGACCTAACACAGCAACAACTTAACGAGTACGCCTTCACGCGACCTAACAGGTATACTTCCTAACGACCTAACACATCAACCAGATATAGGTCGCTCACGACCTAACTACACCATAGGTCGCTCACGACCTAAACTACAACAACCTATTCTATAATCCTTAAGTCGCTAACTACTATAGGTCGCTTCCTGTATTTAAGTCGTCTCAATCTATAAGCCGTAACTCGTTAACTCGTTCTAACACACTAACTCGTATAACTTCTATAGGTCGGTCATTCCTATAGGTCGGTCAATACCCTAGGTCGCTCCAAATCCTATAGGTCGCTAACTTCCCCTAACTCGCTCACACGACCTATCACTGGATGACTTAAACAATACTAACGACCCAATAACAACAATACTACGATCTTTCGATCCATAAAAATACGGGTCGTTACATTCTCTCCCCCTTAGGAATTTCGCCCTCGAAATTCCAAACAAACAAGAGCAATCAGAAACTATTCTGCATGCCTAACATCCATAGCAACCAACAAACCATGCATCCAATTACTAGCCTGGCACGCAGAATTCTAATATTAGAACAAGTTACAAATTCATGAGATGCAACGACACCTTAGGGCCATACCTCGAAGAGTTCAGAATGAGTTGTTTTCATCCTCTCTTCCTCCTCCTATGTACAGTCGTTAACATCATCGCTCCATTGTATCTTGAGCAACGTAATCGTCTTCCTCCTAAGCTGTCTCATGTCGGTTTCAACAACAAGAAGCGGCTTACGAGGTCTCGTAATAACTGGATCAACCTCTAAATCTTCACAGCTATCAGCAGAAACCACTGTATTCGAGTCGTGCACATACTTTCGTAGATAAGATACATGAAAAACATTGTGCACACCCGCCATCTTTTCCGGTAACTCCAATTTATAGGCGAGCTTTCCAATTCGCTCGATGATCGGGAATGGTCCAACAAATCTCGGAGTCAACTTTCCTTTCTTCCCGAATCTAATAACATTCTTCAGAGGAGAAATCTTCACAAAAACCATATCTCCTACGTCGAATTCCAAATCCTTACGACGCTTATCGGCATAACTTTTCTGTCGGTCTTGGGATGCCTTCATTCGTCGTCGAATGATCTCTATACAGTCCGAAGTCTGTCGAATCATTTCTGGCCCAAGTATCAACTTTTCTCCAGTTTCCAACCAATATGTCGGAGAGTTACACGGCCTTCCATACAATGCCTCATATGGTGCCATACCAATACTTGTCTGATAATTGTTATTATACGCAAATTCCACCAAATGAAGATGATCTTCCCATGATCCTCCGAAATCCAAAACACATGCTCTGAGTAGATCTTGAAAAACTCGGTTGACTCTCTCGGTCTGACCATCCGTTTGGGGATGATAAGCTGTACTCAAACACAGCTCGGTTCCCAAAACTTCTTGGAAGCTCTTCCAAAATCCACTGGTGAACAACGGGTCTCGATCACTCACTATACTCTTCGGAATACCATGGAATTGAACTATCCACTTAACATACAACTCATCCAATTTCGATGCAGTCCTAGTTGATCGAATAGGAATGAATCTTGCACTCTTAGTCAAACGATCTACGATGACCCAAATCCCTTCATTTCCCGCTCTGGTCCTAGGTAACCCATCGATAAAATCCATCGATATTTGCTTTCATTTCCATGTAGGAACTTCTAATGGCTGAAGCAATCCACTTGGCTTCTTCTGTTCAGCTTTTACCAACTGGCAATTCATGCACTTGGAAATAAAATTTCCAACATCCTTCTTCATACCTTCCCAGTAATAGGTTCTCTTCATATCCCAATACATCTTATTTCCACCTGGATGAATTGTCAACTTCGAATGATGACTTTCCTTAAGAACTTCATCTCTCAATCCATCTATATCGGGAACAACTAGTCGTCCTTTCTTCTGAAGCCAACCCTCTCGATCGACTTCGAATCCTTTATCCTTCTCTGGGTCTGATCTAGATTCCAAATCCCGGATAATCTTGACAAGCTTATCGTCTTGCTTTTGGCTCTCGCCAATTCTTTCCACTAGAGTAGGTCTTATCGATAAGTTTGCCAACATCTTAGGTTCCAATCCACATCTAGGCCTGAAGTCAAATCCAGCCAAATACTCAAGGCTCTTCCATTCTGAAAACATGGCTCCCAATCCTGCATGTCTTTGACTTAACGCATCTGCCACTGCGTTACCTTTTCCCGGAGTATAGGCTATACCAAAATCATATGATGCTAAAAACTCTAGCCATCGTTGCTGTCGAAGATTCAAATCCTTTTGGGAGAACAGATACTTTAACGACTTATGGTCTGTAAACAACTCGAATCGAACTCCCAATAGGTAATGTCTCCACATCTTCAAAGCAAAAACAATCGCCGCTAACTCCAAATCATGAGTCGGATAATTTCTTTCATGCGGCTTCAGTTGTCGACTTGCATACGCAACAACTTTATCCTTCTGCATTAGCACTGCCCCAAGTCCAGTGCCACATGCATCGGTGTAAACCACCATCTCATCATTTCCACTTGGAATAGTCAAAACAGGAGCACTTGTCAGTCGCTCTTTCAGGATTCCGAAAGTTTGCTCACACTTATCATCCCATCTGAACACTTGGTTCTTTTTCGTCAATCCTGTTAACGGTGCAGCTATCTTGGAAAAGTCTTTGATAAACCGACGATAATATCCTGCTAATCCAAGAAAACTTCTCACATCAGATGCATTCTTAGGTCTAACCCAATCCTGGATCGCTGCCACCTTGGCGGGATCAACGACTATTCCATTTCCAGAGATAACATGGCCTAAGAACCTCACTTCACTCTTCCAGAAGTGACACTTCGAAAACTTAGCCCTCAGTTGCTGTTTTCGCAAAATTTCCAAAACAATCCTCAAGTGTGTCTTGTGCTCTTCTTCAGTTCTGGAATAGACCAAGATATCATCCACGAACACAAGTACAAACTTGTCCAACTGATCTCTGAACACTCTATTCATAAGATCCACAAAATATGTTGGTGCATTGGTCAATCCAAACGGCATTACCAGCCACTCATAAAAACCGGATGGTGTCCTGAAAGCAGTCTTTGGAACACTATCCTTTGCTACTCTCAACTGGTGAAATCCCGTTGCCAAATCCATCTGAGAAAACACCTTAGCTTCGTGAAGCTGATCAAACAAGTCATCTATTCTCGGCAATGGATACTTGTTCTTCTTAGTCACCTTATTCAGCTCACGATAATCCACACATAACCTCAACGATCCATCCGCTTTGGTTGCAAACACAACTGGTGCACCCCATTCGGACACACTACGCCGAATGAATCCTTTCTGTAAAAGGTCATCAACTTGCACTTCAACTCTTGCTGTTCCCTAGGCGTCATTCGCCTAAGGGGCATCACAACAGGTCTGGCTCCCTCAACTAGATCGATACGAAAATCGATCTCCCTATGCGGCGGTAACCCTTTGACCTCGTCAATGACATCCTCAAATCCATTCACAATAGGCACCAATGACAGTCCATCCCGTGGAACAACCAGCGAATACATGAAGCTCATGAAGACGCCTTCCTCATGCTTACATCGTATCACAACCTTTCGCCTCTCTACATTCTCGACTGTCACCTCCAGCCTCTCACAATCAATCCTTGCCGCATACTTCCTAAGCCAGTCCATACCCAAAATAATTCCAAACCCCGCAAAGTTCAGAACAAAACAATCACAAACAAAAGAGCAATCATGAATCGATACAACTAGACCACGACATACCATACACAAACAAGACGAACCCCCAAATGGATTAGTCACAACCAATGGTCTATCAACAATATCCGGTTCCAAATCCAACCGGCCTACAAGTTCATTACAAACAAAAGAATGCGACGCTCCAGTATCAAACAACACTCTAACTGGAACACCACAAATGGAAAGAGTACCTTGAACCACCACACTCTTCCCTTTCTCATCTGCAGTAGGAGCTTTCGAAGACGATGGCATAGCCCCCAAAGCATAAGCCTGCACAATCTGCTTATCCTTCCTCGGTTCCGGACAATTCCTCTTAATATGCCCCAGCTTGTCACAGTTGTGGCACTTCACCGGCACCTTCGGATTCTTGCAATCCTTGGAGAGATGACCCTTCTGCCGACAATTGTAGCAGATCACTTCGCCCTTCGGCTTCTTCTGGCCATCCTTACCCTTCTGCTGCTGCTGCTTTCTCTTCTTGTTTCCACCTTGCTCCTTGGCCACAGCAACAACAGATCCTTCCTTAGGAAACAGATTCTCATACCTGAGAGCTTTCTCCACAAGCTTCTCAAATGGATCGTCCAAATGGTCCACCAACCGTCTCCCAAGATAAGTGTCCAAGCCTGTCACAAACTTCTCATTCTTCTGATAGGGAGAATCGATATACGACCGAGCATACTTGGACAAAGCTTCAAACTCAGAAACATACTCAAGAACTGGTCTCCCACCTTGCTTGAGCTCCACAAACTTCTTAAACAGAACAGATTTCTGAGCTGTAGAAATGAACTTAGCTTCAAATCTAGCTTGGAATTGCTCCCAAGTAATCTCTTCTTCTGGAGTATCAATGGTGATAGAATTCCACCAATCCGAAGCTCTCCCTTGAAGCTGTCTTGATGCAAGCTTCCTCTTAGTTGCATCCTCAATTCCTAAATCACCAAAAATCCTTCTACAAGCATCTATCCATCTTTGGACTTCAATGGTTGATTCTGTTCCCAAGAAAACCTTTCCTCCAAGAGCAGTATAGTCTTTACATAGCTTAGCAAAATCCACTGGTCTTGGAGCTTGAACTTGAACTCCAACATCTACTGATGACCCCGAGGTTGGTATCCTTCTCATGATCGAAGTCATCATGGCCTCAAACATAGCAGCATAATCAGCATCACGGCCTCCCCTAGCAGCTTGTCTCTCTCTCTTCGACTCATCCTTTATATCTATAAAAAGAATGATTAGAACACCTTGAGAAACAACTACATAAGGAGTTCAAATCCTTCTAAGCTACTATATTATATATAGTAATCATCCATCAAAATACAATTACGTCTCTTGTTAACCCTCAAATTCCTCCGACTCAAAAACTGCGCGACTCAATAAGAAAACGACTCAAGGTGGGCGACGACTCAATGGATCAAGGAGGGTACACAACTTAGGGTATCCACGACCTAACGAGCTAAGGCATTCACGACTTAAGGTTTCTACGACTCAAGGGAGACAGCAACTCAACAGACCAAGAAGTCTACGACTTAAAGCCTCTGCGACTTAAGATATATCATGTCTCAGGGGAAGTGCACGAGTTAAAGAGCCTACGAGTTAAAAGCTTACGAGTTAAGGAACTAACGACCTAACAGAATTAAGACCTAAGCGACTTAGGGAATGTCACGACTTAAGAAAGTCCACAACTTTAAGACGTTACGACCTAAGACTTAGAGGACAAGTTCAATACCATGCCGTAGTAAGATGACTCGTCGACGACTTACGTCCTAGTTTAAGTCGTACACGACCTAAAACCGCAGAGCCAAGATTTTAGTACTGCTTCACTTTAAACCGTGACCTCTTAACTCGCGAACGAGTCAGGACTTCAAATGAACAAAGAAAAGCTCAGAACCACACCACTTACTCCACTGCCTGCTGACTCTTGAATCTTGAGTCGAATGCGACTTACGACTCTCCATGAGTCGTGCACGACTCATAACTTGAGTGAAAAACTGCCACCCAGAATCACACCTATAAATATGCGACCACCTCCAACATTCAGGGGACTTTTGGCTCATTCTTTTCAAACACCGATACTCTGCTACATTCCAAACTAACTCAACACCCAAAGCTTTCAAGACACGTGGAACGCTATCAACAACTTCAAGAAGAAATCTCAGGCATCCGACATGGATTTGAGGACCTTCACTTACATTGAAGTTTAAGCTACTCATTCAAAGTGTTTAGTAGTTCAAAGTGTATTGTACTTGGGAAGAATTGTGTCAACTTGTAACGAAATCATCAATAAAGATATTCAGAGTGGACGTAGGCAAAATATTAAGCCGAACCACTATAAAATCGTTGTTATTCACTGCTTTTTCTGTGGTTTTCTGCTTATACTCTGTTCCCGAATCATCGGGTGGTGCTTTCACAACTACACTTTACACACCGGGGTGTTAGCGTTCAAATTTTAGCGTTAACATTTTTGGTGCTTTCACTGAGAGCCGAACTCAGGCGAATCATCATCATTGCTCCACGAAAGTTTGTTGAAGTAATCTCTTTGAAGACTAGAAGTTTATCTGAAATCATGGCTCCAGGAAGAAGGAGTAGATCTGTTAGATCTGGAAATGTTCAAGAAGGAACCTCCGCTTCCCCAGTATCTAATCAAGCCACTCCGCCTGTTGGGGTTACAAAAGCGGAGTTGGATGCTGTAATCTTAGGGCTGAACCAGCAGATAAATGCCCAAAGTGCACAATTGGAGGCTCAGAATGCCCAAAATGCCCTAATTTTGAATAAGTTGAACGATTTGCTTGGGGTAAACCGTCAACCAACGGGTAATGAAAGGAACTTTGCTGGCAACATTCATGAGGCTGAAGAAAGAAACATTCCTGAGAGGGCTGCCAGCCCCTTTGAGCGGACATTTCCTGAAGTTGGTGGATCTAAAGCTCGAAATGATGAGGGGTATCTTTCTGAAATTGTTCGACAAATCATGAAAGAAAGCATGCAAAGGAATGAAGACGAGAAGGAATGGGGTTTCGCTCCAAGTAAAACCCCGTTTACAGGATGATCTTGACCTATCTGATGAGGGCCATCGACAAGTCGAGCGAATTTGGAAAATGGCTTAATATGAAGGAACCAAATTCCCTTGAAAAATTCTACAAGAAAGCAGATGAGTTCATACGCCTGGAAAGCCGTCCTGTACCGGTAAAGGCAGTATTGGAAAAAGCTGAAGATAACGTTGTTGCTCCACGCAAGAATGAATCTATAGGACAGAAAAGGGAAAATAACGATGGGAAGAAACAGAAAAATCTGAAGAAGCCTCGTTCCTTCAAGCCATCGGAATATACCCCTTTATCAGATACGTCGGAGCGTATTTACCTTACCACTAAAGATTCTGTTGATTATCCTAAACCTCCCGTTCTGAGAACCGGGAAAAAAGCTGTACAAAGCGGAAAGTTTTGCCGCTTCCATAATCAACCCGGTCATGATACCGATGAATGCCGCCAATTGAAAATTTTGATTGAAGAATTGATAAGGGAAAACAAGCTGCAGCAATTTGTGGAAAAGAATAGCAGCAATCCCGCTTCGTCTAGTCAGGGGCAACGAGCTCCTGCTCATCAACCCAGGACAAGTGAGAAGACTGCGGGGCATGAATCCGGAAGGCCTGTTATCAATGTCATTACGGAAGGACCTCACCCAACAGGCAGGAGCTGGGGTGAGATGGAAAGATATACCCGAACTTTAAGGAATGTACCGGCCGAAGAAGATGTCTTTGTTTTGGAAGGTGCTACGCCCCTGAAGCAACAAAAAACTTTCAATGATGATATTGTGTTCAGAACCAGGGATTCCATAGGTGTTGAAGCTCCTACCTTAGATCCCTTAGTCATCTCGGCTGGTATCGGGCCAGCTATTGTTAGAAGAGTTCTCATTGATTGTGGTGCATCCTGCAATATCCTCTTCAAGAAAACATTCGACCAAATGAAGATCCCTATGGCTGATGTGCAAGCCTCGTCGCAGAAAATCGCTGGCTTCACTGGGGAGCCAAAACAGCCGATAGGAACCATTGATTTTCTTGTAGAACTTGGAGAGGGAGAAAGAAAAGTAGTCCGCAAGCAAACTTTTGTGATTGTCGACGAATTCTCTGCTTATAATGCTTTCCTTGGCCGTCCAACTCTTGCAGCGTTCAAAGCTGTTCTGGCCCCATGGTGCCTCACCATTAAATTCCCCACAGACAATGGAGTAGGAGTTATAAAAGGGGATCAAAATGCTGGGCGGGAGTGTTATCTGACAGAGCTGCGAGAAGCAAGGAAAAGAGAAATGGGAAAGGATGCGGCAACCCCAGTCCGCATCAAAGAACCAGCCTTGTAGCAATTACAGGGCGGACCCTGTACTGGCGAGCACAACGGAGCACGAAAAGAGATGGATCCTAGAAAAACCAGTGCAGGGCAGAATAGAGTGGTACCAGTGGAAACGACAGTACCAGTACCTGTTGACCCGAAGGACCCAAATAAGGTGTTGAATGTGGGTTCGCAACTTCATGTGTCAATTCAGAATATCTTAATATCTTTTTTAAAAGCAAATTTGGATGTTTTTGCTTGGACCCATGCCGATATGTGCGGAATATCCCCAGAAGTTGCAGTACACGCTCTGAACATTGATCCAAAATTTACACCTGTGAAACAGAAAAGGAGAACTCAAGGTCCAGAAAGGTCAGCAGCGTTAAAAGAAGAAGTTGATCGGCTCATGGAGAATAACTTTATCAAAGAATCTACCTATCCGAATTGGGTTTCGAATCCAGTGATGGTTAAGAAAGCCAACGGAAAATGGAGAGTGTGCATCGATTTTTCAGATCTAAACAAGGCCTGCCCCAAAGACTGCTTCCCGTTACCCAGGATCGATCAACTGGTAGACGGAACAGCGGGACATGAATTGTTATCTTTTATGGATGCCTACTCCAGATATAACCAGATCATGATGCATGAGCCAGACCAGGAGGACACGAGCTTTATTACCGATGTTGGTCTTTATTGCTACAGAGTTATGCCCTTCGGGCTGAAGAATGCGGGGGCAACCTACCAGAGACTTGTTAATGCTATGTTCAAACCACAATTGGGCAAGACTATGGAAGTCTACGTCGACGACATGTTAGTTAAGTCTAAGAAAGCAGTGGATCACATAGAGCACCTAGCAGACATGTTCGCAGTCCTTCGAAAATACGGAATGAAGCTTAACCCCTTAAAATGTTCATTTGGAGTGGAATCCGGAAAGTTCTTAGGTTTCATCGTGAGCGCTAGGGGCATTGAAGCTAGTCAAGCTCAAATTACCGCCTTAAAAGAAGTCAAAGCTCCTAGAACGAAGAAGGAATTGCAAAGTCTCAACGGAAAGGTCGCCGCCTTGAGTCGGTTCATTTCCAGAGCTACTGATAAATGCATCCTTTTCTTTGACGCCCTAAAGAAAGGAAAGAAAAACTTTGATTGGACTTCCGAATGCCAAAAAGCCTTTGATGAATTGATTCGCCATATGGAAACGCCTCCAATACTTTCTAGGCCTGGCGATGGTGAGGATCTTCTTATATACTTGGCAGTGTCATCTCATGCTTTAAGTGCAGCGCTGATACGAGAAGACAAGAGGATTCAACATCCAGTTTACTATATCAGCAAAAGACTCACTGGGGCAGAGATGAATTACTCCAAGTTGGAAAAACTCGCCTATTTCCTACTGATTGCATCAAGGAAGTTGAGGCAATATTTCCAAGCTCATCTTATCAAAGTCCTCACTGATCAACCTTTAAAGCAAGTCCTGTTTCGCCCTGAGACTTCGGGTCGTCTTCTAAAGTGGAACATTGAACTCAGTCAATATGACATCACTTATCATCCCCGAAAAGCAATCAACGGACAAGCTTTAGTGGACTTCATCGCAGAATTCACAGATAAGGGTAACAGTGAGGAGGAAACGATCAATGATTCCCCAATCCAATGGAAATTATATGTTGATGGCGCGAGAAATGACTACTGTTCTGGAGCCGGAGTTGTACTAGAGACCCCTGAAGGTCGGTCATTATGCTATGCACTAAGATTGGAATTTCCTTCAACGAACAATGAAGCAGAATACGAAGCTCTTATCGCTGGCTTAAGAATTGCTAAAGAACTAAACATCCGAGCATTACAGATCTTCAGTGATTCTCAGCTTATTGTATGCCAAGTCAAGAAGGAATTCCAAGCGAAAGGGGGAAATCTGCCTGCCTACTTGTTAAAGGCTTGGGAACTCATGGGTGATTTCGATCATTACATGATAAGTCATATTCCTCGAGAAGAAAACATGAAAGCAGATTCTCTCGCAAAGTACTCTAGCACAGGCGAAGCTCAATTTCTGGGGTTGACTCCAGTGGAGGTCCTGTCGGCTCCAAGCATTGATGAGATGGATATTGATTGGATCATGAGCGCATCTCAAGAGCAAGAATCATGGATGACTCCAATAACAGAATATCTGCTCAATGGCTCTTTACCGGAAAATTCAAAAGAACGAAAGAAGCTACTGAGGAAAGCCTCTCGCTATATAGTCCAGGATGGCCAATTATACAGACGGGGATTCTCAATGCCGTTACTTCGATGTGTATCCAGGGAAGAGTCCAAAACAATCCTAGCTGAGGTGCATGGGGGAGAATGTGGTGATCATTTAGGTGGTCAAAATTTAGCAAAAAAGATTCTCTGATACGGATATTTTTGGCCAGAAATTAATCGAGATGCAGCAGACTATTCCCGAAAATGTGACAGATGCCAAAGATTCGCCAAAATTCCTAGAGCACCTTCTACTGAACTCACACAGATGGTCAGTCCATGGCCGTTTGCAATATGGGGGATAGACCTTGTAGGACCATTACCAACTGCCAAATCTGGAATTAAATATGCCATTGTTGCTGTAGATTATTTTACTAAGTGGGCAGAAGCTGAACCACTGGCTACTATCACCTCTAAAAAGATGATAAGTTTTGTGACTAAAAGTATCATTTGCAGGTATGGTGTGCCTCAAAAAATAATTACAGACAATGGTACTCAGTTCGAAAGTGAAGAATTCCAAGATTTTTGCAAACGATTCAAAATCCGAAAAAGCTTCTCAGCAATAGCTCATCCGCAAGCAAACGGGCAGGTGGAAGCAGTAAATAAAATTATCAAGTCAACCATCAAGAAGCAACTTGAAAGAGCAAAAGGTGGTTGGGTCGATAAGCTACCGCTAGCACTATGGGCATACAGAACTACCCACAAAACCGGACTGGGCATACTCCGTTTTCATTGGCATACGGATCAGAGGCAATGATTCCGGTAGAAACAGAGGTCCCTTCACATAGAAGAATCCATTTCAATCAAGCGGAGAATGAAAAACTACAGCTTGAGGCACTAGATCTCCTTGATGAATAAAGAGAAGAGGATGAGCTCAGAATCGCATCTCATCAGCAAAGGATAGCCAGACATTTCAATTCCAAAGTTCGCCAACGTAGCTTTGAGATTGGAGATCTAGTCCTAAAGAGAATTATGACAGCGACAGGTGTGTTTGGGCCAAATTGGGAAGGACCATATGTCATAGGTCAGAAGCTTCTTGACGGCACATTCAAACTCACTATTGTCGAAGGAGATCAAATTCCAAGAGCTTGGAACAGCAATCACTTGCGCCCATACTTTACTTGATAGCTTTGTTGAAATATTGTAAAAAGAATTATGAATGTATGATTCCTGTAATTGAAAGCGATTGTAAAACCGATGCAAGTGAATAATGAAAGACTATAAAGTGGATGTAGGCCCAAATTCTTGGCCGAACCACTATAAATCTTGTGTTTCTTATTATTATTACATGTTTGCTTTATTTTCGATATGAAAAGTACATTAAATGTATTGCTGAAATGTCGATTTAAATTTTTGCAGACAATGAAAATAAAACTTGCACATTACAAGACCAAGTGATTCTGGTTATCATTCGGCAAACAAATTTCGAGTCACAAAAGCACAAAAGTCCCGAATTTAAATCCTAGATAAGAAGTGCTTCAATTGAACGGCCAATGATTTCGCCAAAAACGGGCTCTAGCTAACAAATTGAGAAGTTTGAACAAACAAACATCCAATTAAGAAGCCTATGTCCGTTCTCGCGAACTGGCCTAGCAATGAAGTATACTTCTTTGGATTAAACAAACTACTTGTAAGAGAAGGGAGTGCGAGCTTGAAAAGAAAAAAAAAATATAGAGGATCACTGAAAAGGCATAAGCAAGTGGACAAGGAACAACTAAAGCCCTCTTCGGAGGCACAAGTCCTCTTCGGAGGCACAACTCTTCGGAGGATAAAGACCTCTAACGGGGCATATGCCGCAAAAAAGAAAGTTCTCTACTCAACCAAAAAAGATTGGAGGAGTCATGACCCTCCAACCATGAGAGAGTAACTACCAGGCAATCCTCGGAGGCACATTTCACCAGGAGTTGAAGTGTGACAACCGCTCTTCGGAGTTTCACTTCACCAGAGTTGAAATGCAAAACAAAATAAAAGCCCTCTTCGAAGGCCCATTTCACCAGGAGTTGAAGTGTGACAACCGCTCTTCGGAGTTTCACTTCACCAGAGTTGAAATGCAAAACAAAATAAAAGCCCTCTTCGGAGGCCCATTTCACCAGGAGTTGAAGTGCGACAGCCGCTCTTTGGAGTTTCACTTCACCAGAGTTGAAATGCAAAACAAAATAAAAGCCCTCTTCGGAGGCCCATTTCACCAGGAGTTGAAGTGCGACAGCCGCTCTTCGGAGTTTCACTTCACCAGAGTTGAAATGCAAAACAAAATAAAAGCCCTCTTCGGAGGCCCGTTTCAAAAGAGAGAGCCTCTCCCAAGGGGCAGAAACAAAAAGACCTCTTTCCAGAGGCATAAATGAAAAGACCTCCTCCCGGAGGCACAATCAAGCAGAAAACCTCTTCGGAGGCACACGTTTCACCAAGATTGAAATAAAACTTCCAGGTGTTGAAACGTGAAAGAGTCTTCCTCAGAGGAGCAACTTTTCAAAGTAAAAAAAAAAATCCTCATCAAAGGCACACTTTAACTTCCAAAGGAAGAATGAATTACTTATTCTAGAAAATTCTCTTCCTCAAAAAGAAGTTGAAGTACTTTTCAAATGTCCGCTTTACCACATAGAAGATTTCATTCTGTAAAATGTGTATATGCACAAAGTAAAAAAGTGATATCTTCGAAGGATGAAGCATAGAAACTTGTTTGTACTTTTTTTTTAATGAAATAATATTCCTCCAAATGTGGAATAATTATTCTCTAAAAAATAAATGTACAAGTTCCTCATAAAATAAAATATTACAATGAGCTTATGGTATAGGGGCAACATGGTATAACTACATCGGTAAAATTGCGCTCAAACAATATATACCACAAGCTCACTGCAATATCGTACAAAGGAACTTGTACAAAAATGAATAATAAATGCATTCTCAGATACAGACAGAAGTTTGTACAAAGAAAAAGAATCATTTTATTCAACACTATTTTATATACAGGTACAGGTTCCAAAGTAAAAAAGCAAAAGAAAAGCGGGGGGCCGGTACCCGCACAATTTCCGGTCGGTACATGCAAAAAAGGCAAAAAGCGATATGAAAGCCACATAACCAGAGCCATCATTTCTTCTTCCGCCCACCTTTTGAGCCCGCACCTGGCCGAATGACCAACTTTTTAGGCCGGCTTGTAAGGGTAGGGGATGAAGGAGAAAGGGGCTCGATCGGACTTTCTTCGGTCTCTTCTTCGCCAGTTAAAGATCCCTTCTTATTCTTCTTCTTGGAAACTCCCTGCTTTCCTCTCTTCTTGGAGGAAGACCCACTCCCTGGAGAAAGAAGTTTGGATAACGGTTCAGTGTCGGAGCCAGTTGGTTCTGGAGTCCTCTCGCTTCTTTCAGTTTCTTCTCCTTTCGGATCTTGAGAAGCAACGGGATCATCTAAACCGTGAAGGGCTTCTATTTGCTCCTCTTGTGACCCGGGTTGCGAGGCAGAAGGAGGAGTGACCTTAGGAGGCAGGGAAGGAATAATTGGAGGAGGAGAAGCCTGAACAATGCCCGACGTTTTCTCTGCAGAAGGAAAAAAGTTCAAGTCAGCAAAAAGCGAAGATAAAGGTTCGCTGAGATTCAAGAAGTAGTCAAAAAGCTCATCAAGTTCATAAGAAACAGATGAGCAGTCTACTTGGGCAAGATTGTCAGTAGGGTTACCTGCAGAAGTCGGTTCCCTGACGTCAACTTCGTAAGCCTGTGCCTCGGCACTCTCGCCGCCTTCATCTCCACCTTGTATGCTTGTGATATCAGTGGTAACTTTAGTAGGAGATGGGGAATGAGAACTGGAACCGATAATGTCAATTTCGGCTGAAGGAGAAGGTTGAATTGGAGCAGTTGAGGTGTTTTTTCCTGAATATTCTCCTGCCGCTGTTTCGGCCCTTAATTTTGCAAGCTGTTCTCTCCCCCTAGCAAGAGCGGCACGAGCATCATCATCAAGATAGTGCTCCTCAAGAGCTGACTCGGCATAGCTAGCGCCGCTGCCACCGAGCATATCGAGTGCGGCCTCCCAAACTTCAGCCAGTGTAATTTCATAATTGGGGCCTAGAAAGGCGAGGCTACCGCGCCCCAAAATGTTGTGCAGATAGAAATCAAATAATGTTGAGCTGATGTTGGCCCTCGTTGCCTCGTGAGATTCTTCAGCTGCAATTTTGCCGGCAACGGCCTCATCACCTCCATTTCAGATTTAGAAAGTTGAAGCTTAAGCATTTGAATCTCCGCCTCTTGGGAGCTATTTTTCTTCCGAAGCTCTACAATGTCGGCAACATAGCCCTCACTAATTCTTTTTTTCACTTCAAGCCTGTCTTCGGCATCTCTTTGGCTGGCATGAGCGTCTCTCACTTGTTTTAGGAGCACTTCTTCTTTTTGAGAATAAGAAGTAGAGGAAGCAGCAAGCTCTTGTTTCAGCTCCGCAACTTTTGCTTCAAGCTCTTCGTTGTAAGAAGCAATGCTCCTCATTTCAGTGTCATGTTGCTCAAGAACCTTTTGCCATTTGGCCTTATCATTTTCCATAGTGAGCATGGCCTCTATGTTTGCGCGATTAACCCTTTGAAGCTCGTCGACAAGTTTTTGCCAGTTTGACATCCTCTCAATATCAAGCTTGACGGCGTCGAGATTTCGTAACATGGCAGACTTGTCAATGGGAACCAAGTCAAGGTCGAACCTCACTCCCTTCAGACACCACTGTGGAAACCGACTTTGCAAAGTGGCCGGGCTCGGTCCAACTTGGAATTTGGGCCTACTAATTATTGTTTGGATGTCTGTCTTCCCGAGAGCGGGAGAGCCGGAAGGAATATCAAGCGAGGCAGGGGCAGTAACCTTTTTAGGAGTTGTAGAGGTGTGCTTCTCACCATGTCGGGCTCGCTTGCTCGAATCTTCAACCATATGACTTTTTCCTCTGTCATCATGGGATTTTCTTTTATGGGAATCGTCGCCTCTCAGCGAAGAATCGTGGCGCTCTCCCCTCTCTCTTCTTTCATAACGCTCCTCTTGAGCCCTCTTTTCTTGAGCCTTTCGAGCAGCTCTTTCTTCATCAGATTCTCTGTAAGAGGGGAGGTAACGCCTGTAATCATACTGGCTACGCCTCCCATAGCGCTGGAAATCATCATAGTAGGATCCGCTGCGCCCCATCGTAGAATCTGAAATCAAAAGAGCTAAATCTTAGAATTCTTTGAAGTACAAAAAGTCAGAAGCATAAAAGTGCCGAAAAAATTCTAAGTGTGTGTGACATGCAAACTACGCGCATCAAACTACGAACCACTCTTTAACTGAGGAGTGGTTGTGGGTGTAATAGTTAGCGTCAACTCTTGAGTCGACGGAGTCTGTTGCAGGACAGAAGTCGCTTCAACTACTGAAGAAGAAACCCCGGTAGTAATAGGATCATCTTTAAAGATCTCTTGCGAGGTGGCGAAGAGGTCGCTCAGCCCTTCGAAAGTATCATCCCTGCTCTGCTTGGCAAGGCTAGTTTTTTTGGCTTCTTCGCCAGATTTCTGTGACAGTCGGGGAGATCCCTGGGGCTCTTCTTCCTCAATAACCGGGGCAAGCTCGACAGGTGGCCCCGCAATATCAACCGAAGTGGAGCACTTCACTAGCGAAGCCTCGGGAGCAGGTCCTTTTGGTATGGATGTGTCTGTAGAAACCAGAGCATCTGATGCTTTAGGTGGGGAGTCTGGAACCTCGCAGGGGTGTGTGGAGCGAGAAGGATGAAGAAGTCCGAACTGGTGAAGGAATTCGTTCTTCAGCAAAAATTTCACGTCCCGTTCTTCAACCGGTACTGCTACAAGCCTCTCCAGGGTTGGCTTGTGACAGGGATATCTACAAGGAGGGGGAAGTACTGAAATAAAAGAAAAGAAATGATGACAAAGTTAACACTTGGCAATTCGAACTTCAAAAGACTCAGAATATAAAGGAGGTGAAAGTAGATGATCTTACTTCCTTCTCTCCACACAGCATAAAACCCCGGGGGCAACGGACATAGAAAATTTGAGTCAAAAACCTATGAGCACTGTCAGGAAGACCGATGATCAATTTACGATTTCGAGCACTTCTCACGACAGTAATAGAGGGGTGATCTTTTGTCCTGGTGAAAGAGCATAAGAAGCAAATCTCGTCAAAAATTGGGAATCGATCAAGCGTCCTCCTAAACAGTACACACAACCCCATTAAAATGGCATAACCATTGGGGTGTAATTGGGACGGGGCGATGGCCAACTGACGAAGAAGTTGTTGGAAAAAGTCATTGAAAGGAGGAACGCCCCCACTCAGGAACATTTGTCGATTGACCGTTACAAAGCCGGGGGGTGCTATGTCAGCAGTGTTACTTCTCTCGGGAAGAATGGCATCTGATTCAGCAATGCCAAACTGAGCGCACAATTGGCGGAAAACTCTGTACGATAAAGTAGAAGAGGCTCTTTCGGGAGGATTAACCAGAGGAGCCGGAATTACAGTTGCCTCTCCAGTCTGAACCATTGTATCTTCTTCCTGAGAAGTCATTCTACACAAGCAACTGGATATTCAAATGTGAAGGTGCACGTTTCCTAAAAAGTGTGAAGTGTCGTGCAAAACTAATAAAAATAGCAAGTAAATATAACTGGAATTAAACTAGTCGATGATCGGTCGATTATAAAATTTCAGAACTTGTTAATATAATGTTCAAGCATAATATTAGTGCAGGCTGGTCAGTTTCAATTGACTATTTCAGTGCTGCTGTAATATTTTACTTGAAATTGATGAAAGCACTTCATTCACACAATTTATTTGAGTTAATTATCTGTTATTAACTAATCTGTCATTTGACGTGGGCAGTCGATGGCAGTATATTTGTCCCATCTTTCTGCAAGTGTTGTGTTTAACAGGTTGATAGCGTCAAAGTTAGAATAATCTGTGAAGAAACAAAACAAAGTTCAAGCAGTATATTCTGGCAATTCAAATTGGAAATACAATTAAGTTCTATCAACATCTCTAAGTTTTCAAATTTTGTTCAAATCATTGAGTCACAGTCCAAAGAATTCTCTAAGTCATAAGTCGTCCATGACCTAAAAGTTAAGTCGTCCACGAATTAAGAGGTAAAGTCTTAGCTCGGCTGCAACTCAAGGCTAAGTCGTGCACAACCTAGAAGCCAAGTCGTAAAGTCTCAAGTCAAGACAAAACAAACGAAGTGCAAATGAAGCTAAGTCTTGAGTCGTCCAGAAGCAAGCATAACCTAAGGGGTTAAGTCGTATGCAATTAAGGTCGTGGGGGATCTTAAGTCAGTCACTTCGAAAACTATGCAAATTGGCAAAGTCGCAAAAAACTTCACGATATCTCTTCTCAACTCATTGATCCTTCTCCAACCCAATAACCCGTTATCTTCCTAACTCCTAACCCGTTAACCCATGTAGGACGATATCGCCTCCTCTAAATTTATGAATCAACTGAATTGAAATGTGGTGACCCATCGCCTTCTCCTTGCAAGTCATTTAAAAAACTCAATCAAACTGCTTCAAGCTTGTCAGCAATCGATCATAACGCGATTCAAGAAGAAGCCTGATGTGAGGATTCGGATTGAGGTTGCAAAATGGGAAATCCATGTTCGAAAGATAACAGTAATTGTGAAATTGGGCAAGCGATGAGTTTACTTACGCAGTGTAATGATGAAGGTGGCTGGAACTTGATTGGTGATAAGGTGAACTGATCGAATTCGTCTCTGAAAAGCTTCGAAGATCGTTAATGGCGGAAGTAAGCACGGAAACAAGTAGGTGAAGAAGGAGCGACCTAAACCTTTTATATCTCAAGGAAGAGGAATTTGAAATGGCACACGAGTTAAGATAAGTCGACGACTTATGACTTAGGCGCGTACTTCGAGGGGCAAATGTTAACCCTCAAATTCCTCCGACTCAAAAACTGCGCGACTCAATAAGAAAACAACTCAAGGTGGGCGACGACTCAATGGATCAAGGAGGGTACACAACTTAGGGTCTCCACGACCTAACGAGCTAAGGCATCCACGATTTAAGGTTTCTACGACTCAAGGGAGACAGCAACTCAACGGACCAAGAAGTCTACGACTTAAAGCCTCTGCGACTTAAAATATGTCATGTCTCAGGGGAAGTGCACGAGTTAAAGAGCCTGCGAGTTAAAAGCTTACGAGTTAAGGAACTAACGACCTAACAGAATTAAGACCTAAGCGACTTAGGGAATATCACGGCTTAAGAAAGTCCACAACTTTAAGACGTTACGACCTAAGACTTAGAGGACAGGTTCAATACCATGCCGCAGTAAGATGACTCGTCGACGACTTACGACCTAGTTTAAGTCGTACACGACCTAAAACCGCAGAGCCAAGATTTTAGTACTGCTTCACTTTAAACCGTGACCTCTTAACTCGCGAACGAGTCAGGACTTCAAATGAACAAAGAAAAGCTCAGAACCACACCACTTACTCCACTGCCTGCTGACTCTTGAATCTTGAGTCGAATGCGACTTACAACTCTCCATGAGTCGTGCACGACTCATGACTTGAGTGAAAAACTGCCGCCCAGAATCACACCTATAAATATGCGACCACCTCCAACATTCAGGGGACTTTTGGCTCATTCTTTTCAAACACCGATACTCTGCTACATTCCAAACTAACTCAACACCCAAAGCTTTCAAGACACGTGGAACGATATCAACAACTTCAAGAAGAAATCTCATGCATCCGACATGGATTTGAGGACCTTCACTTACATTGAAGTTTAAGCTACTCATTCAAAGTGTTTAGTAGTTCAAAGTGTATTGTACTTGGGAAGAATTGTGTCAACTTGTAACGAAATCATCAATAAAGATATTCAGAGTGGACGTAGGCAAAATATTGAGCCGAACCACTATAAAATCGTTGTTATTCACTGCTTTTTCTGTGGTTTTCTGCTTATACTCTGTTCCCGAATCATCGGGTGGTGCTTTCACAACTACACTTTACACACCGGGGTGTTAGTGTTCAAATTTTAGCGTTAACATCTCTCATACGTAGTTACGCCAGCGAGCGTTGGCTAAAATCGATTAACCAAAGCTCTGATACCAAATGTGACGACCGCCCATGACACCTGCACTAAACAAGGAAATAATGCGCTGAAAAGTGTGCCAGGCCGCCATGGACGATCATCAGGGTAAGGTAAAAACAATAAACTCTATCGTATTACTCACAGCGCATGGACAAAATACAATAGAAAATATACATAGTGAAGCTCCATATAACAGAATCTCATCATATAAACTCTAATAGTTTGATACAACAATCATCAAAGACAATACATCAAGCCTCACTACATATCACTCAGAGAATATACAAACAGCGGAACACCCAGTACATATAGTAAGAAAACAATATGTAAAAGCCTTCAGCTCGTCTTCGTCATCAACAGCGTTGGCCAATAGGAACAGCACCTGTCACCTGCTACCTAGTCTGCCCATCCCAACATGGATGGACAGCCCAAGGTAATAAGAGTTAAACATAAAACCTTGAGTCAGACAAAAGTCTTAGTGAGCAGTAAATCAACTATCAAACATACCAAAAGAGCATAAAGGATAAAAGGAATAGGAACCCAACCATCCCACTCCACCTCTTTCTACAGTGATAGCCCCCAGACACACTAAGCAGAAGCAAATATAGCAATTCAGACATTCAAAGCAAAGTAATTATCACTCGAGTCAAGGTCGGCGTTTTTCAAGTACAAACCCCCAAGGCCTAAACCAAGATCAGATAAGCACCCTGAAAACATCGCTCTTGACCCAAGTGACGATACAACCAAACATCCAAACATCCATGACTCTGGCTATCACTGTTATCATTGCCTTGATTTGACCGTTAGTTGAATGACCACCTGCCAAGGGCTAATGGTAACCCCGGTTCTAGACATAGCTCCGCACGTCGTCGTGACCCGTGCCTAGGACTATCGCATCTGCACAGAGTACTAGCACGTCATCGTGACCCGTGCTTGGAACGTCATCGTGACCCGTCCCAACGTACTCTTGCTTTGAGCATGCTAGAACCTTCAACAATGATGAAATCTCAGCCTTCTAGTCATCCTCCTTGACGACTATTCCCATACTAGCTCGAGCGCCTCTCAAGCTAACCATTATCCACAAACCCGGACCACATCACCGAGTTATTAACATGCTTGGGATGATCCCGTCTGGATTAAACCAAGGCTTTCTCACATCATGCTTTGCTTCGTCGCATCATAGCAAAGTCCCATCTCAACATCATGGTTTGCCTCATCGCATCATGGCAATGTCCCATCTCAACATCATCATCAAATCTATCCATATGAGCTTCAACATCCGCTTCATATGCCACAAGCATCTTTCCTTATTCAAGAGCCTTTCCACTTAGCTTTTGAATCATCTTCGACCAACTTGTCCAAATCAAGTTATCAATCAACTAATCAATCAAATCAAACATTAATCCAAGTAATCAATCATTCAAACAAGATCTAAATAAACAATTACACAATAATGGCAATTTCGTAAATAAAGAGTCCAAATCTAACATGCATTCTAACAAACATGAATTATGAACAATATCTCTACAACTTGATGAATGAACTTGCATAAGTGAACATGTAGTAAAATAGATGTCAAATCATCATGAGCAATAGATATACATGCAGACTTAAGAAAAATGCATGAAATCACTCTCTTTAGCACATAAACAAACCACCGATCCAATATACTCCTTTGTGTCCGTGTGAGAGATAACCACCACTCACCGAATCACCTAAACACCTCAAAAACAACCAACTCCAGATCTGGACAACAAAGAATCAAGCTTGATCCTCCAAAGCTCTGCTTCAAACGATGAAATCTCTCTTCGATGGATGGAGATCTTCAACTTTGGCTCTTGGATCTTCGATTTGATCTTCAATTTAGATGAAAGAAATCACTAGATTAGAGTAGAGAAAAGAAGTGAAGAAGTGTAGTAGTCGAGCTCTTAAAATGGCAGCACTTCGTCGCTTCAAAATCTGGTGCCAAAAAGTGAACCAAAGCCCTCTATTTATAGGCTGGAAATCCTTAGGTCGCCGCCCCCATGAGTCGTCCACGACCTAAAATCCCCGACCTACGACTTAGCATAGCTGCCGACTTACGACTCAAACAGACACAGGGTCACACGACTTAACAATTGCCAACCTACCAATCTCCACGACCCACGACCTAACCAGCAGCCGACCTAACAGCTTACGACCTATCTGGTTAAAGAACTCATGCGGCTTAGCGACTTAACAAACCCAACGACCTAAAACACACGCGCGTCCTAACGACTTAACCCTATATGCAACCTAACATTCTAACACAGCCTCATCCTTTCCTAAGTCGCCTGGTCGACTTACGACCTAACATAGGTCGTCCCACGACCTAACTAAGACACGAGACCAACAAACATGCGGCACAACATACCTAACACAGCAACGACTTAACGAGTACGCCTTCACGCGACCTAACAGCTATACTTCCTAACGACCTAACACATCAACCAGATATAGGTCGCTCACGACCTAACTACACCATAGGTCGCTCACGACCTAAACTACAACAACCTATTCTATAATCCTTAAGTCGCTAACTACTATAGGTCGCTTCCTGTATTTAAGTCGTCTCAATCTATAAGCCGTAACTCGTTAACTCGTTCTAACACACTAACTCGTATAACTTCTATAGGTCGGTCATTCCTATAGGTCGGTCAATACCCTAGGTCGCTCCAAATCCTATAGGTCGCTAACTTCCCCTAACTCGCTCACACGACCTATCTCTGGATGACTTAAACAATACTAACGACCCAATAACAACAATACTACGATCTTTCGATCCATAAAAATACGGATCGTTACATAAACAGGTTATTTCTTTCTTCTTATAATTCTTTTCTAGTATATTTTTTGTGTTTTAATGGAAATGGGTACAAAAATTTAGTATCTTATTCCTAGAAACAAAAATTCCAACCATTTTCCTATAACAACACCCTCCATTTTTAGCAAAATAACATCACACGAATTGCTGACAACATATCTATGTATCCTTCCTCCACCATTAGATCTTGCATGTGTCCTTCATTCTTAGGCTTTGTTAAATGTGTATGGATTACTGACATAAATGTAGGCAGGAGAAATTATTTTAGGTGGGAGAATTTAACCTTTGGCGACAACTTTGAATTTTGAAATGTTTGGCTTGAGGTTGAGGATGTGAGCAGCTTTATGTCTGATTGATGTTGATGTAGTATGTGGTATTTTGTTTTGGCACCATGTTTTGTCGTCGATTGACCCATAGTTATGTAGCTGGTTTGGGATGTAGTTTGCTTAGGTTAAGATGACGTCGTCTGACTTTGTTTTAGCATCGCAATTTGGCCATGCTAATGGTGACGTGGTCCGACTTTGTAACGAGATCGCAGTATGACTTTGTGATGACTTCGCAATCTGACAATGCCACTGGTCTTGGAACTGGACTAGCCTACAGTGCAAGAAATGAGTGAATTTTAATTTTTTGACCATGTCCGATCTTTATTGGGTCAAAGTCTAATTTATTAAGAACATTCTTAAATTTTATTTAAATAAATATTTTATTTTATTTAAATTTATAAATGATGTTGTATTATTTAATTAATATTATTTTAAATATATGTGTGTATCACACATCTATAAGTGTGTGCATGGGTCACTACACAAAAAATATTTTTGGTGGCACACAAAAAATGCTACCATAACCTATGGAGCATTTTAGAGAACGCCGCAAAAAAACACACAACTAAAAACCCAAGGCTTTCTTTTACGTTTTCATAAGCGCTATTGAAAAGCAACATATTGCGGCGCTTTTTAAACGCAACCACAATTTTTTATCGTAACCTCGTATAAACGCTATTAAAGGGTGTCATCAACGCTATTACAAAATACTATAGTAGCATTTTTTGTCTGCCACCGTATATATTTTAGTAGCTTATTAAACACTCTAGAAAATTATTGATTTTTTCTAAAGATTTCCCTCTTTATGGTAGCTCGTTCAATCTCCTCTTCATTTTGTTCACAACGTATGTGTATTTATTATATAGTAATAATTAACATATTTCGATATGAAACCAACAATCACATATATAATTATCACATTCACATAATCGAAAAACACATTAATCACATAATAAAATATGATTATAAATAATTCGACACAAAAAATTTTGAAAACAACAACCACATTCACATAAAATCCGTAACCGTATAAATATAGTTGTTTAAGGACAACTAATTTAACAAAAAATCCATAATCACGTAGTGAAGTTTACACAACCAAGTAAATTTATTAAAAGCAATTACCAATTCATTGTTGCAGCTAATCATTTCTTCAGAAAACATTATGTACTACAAACAAGTATAATAATCAACAATGAGAACTTGTACAAAAATAATTAATTAAGAAATATGGTCCACAACTAGTTTAAACTACATTATATAATATTGATGATAATTAAATGAATCGAGCGAAGACTTTCAATCCGTGTTTACGTAAGGTAAGTTAACGATTAACTAGTTAGGATGTGTTTACAATCTGAAAAACAGTCGAAATCTAACTCACAGATGATCCGAAAAACAGTCAAAATCTAACTAATGCAGTATCAGTATAAAAATATTAGCCCTCCAAAATTATATATTCACCACAAAGAAGAGGACTTCAAAATAATATGTATACAATTCTAGCATCAAAGTATGAATATCCTTTTCAATGGAAACTATACCATGAAAATGAGATTCAAACATAAGATCAGCAAAAGAAAGTAAATATCCAAAACTTGTACCAATCTGTTGTACCAACAAAATAAGAAATACACATAAATTTATCCACAAGTAAAGATGGGGTAATGAATAATTAAGAAAAATAGAGACTAACAAATAGTTCACACTGATACTAGAAGCTCATATCTCCATGAAGTTATAAACTTGTAAAAGGCAATAAATCAAATAATTTGTAAGCATACCTCCTCAAAGTTAATAAACATAATGACCCACAACTATACATGTTGGACCCTTGACCTCTGAAAAGGTTCATTTTACTTTGATTCTGCTTGAATCTATCTAACAGACAATGAAATTGGTATCATTTGGTCATGTAAAATAGACAAGGAAAAACATTAATTTACAAATGAAATATCAAACTACATTAAATCATGAGGTGATTAATTTTTCTTAAAAATAAAAGTTCAACTATTTAACCGAAACAAGTGAAGACATGGAAAAAAAGAAACTAGCATGCGAATTTATACACAGCCAAATGTACATGTATTTATAAATTGATAAAAATATACATGCACAATGCATATATAAACGTGAATATTGATACACATTGATCACAAAGACTGTACACATGAAACATGAATATTGATAAAGATTTTGTAACATGAATATTGTCTGATACACGTAAATAGGCCAGGCATGTGAATCCTAAAAGATTGTACCCGTGAAAGGCAAAGTGCAAGCACATAACATGGTCTATATATATGTATTAATATCCTGCTATATTCCAAAATTAAATTCTTCATTTAGTCATTTGTTATTATGTATTAGAATCACAAAACAATATTTCATTTTGATACTAATACAATCTAGTAACTCTACCATGCCTACACTAAAATCATCAAATAATTGCTCTACCTTGCACTCAATTTTTTTTTTTACGGTCAACAAACTCAAACTAAGTTCATATGGATTAATGAAGAGAACATTAAGATATATGGATGGTCAGCACACTCCCTAATTTGACAAATTAGCTCATTTTCCAAATCCTAAAGAATATATTATCACTCTTGTATTGTTCCAAAGAATACGCTTGTTTCAAAAATTTCCAACTTAGCATCAAAAAGTTTACAATAGACAGTACTCCCAGAATGGGATGTCTCTTTCACAGAAACAATATCACATCATGAAAAGAAGCAAACGACGTGAATAGCCTAGCACAAACTTTTTTGATGATGAAAAATGCATATGATCATATTATATGCTTCTTGTTTGGCAGTCTCGAAAAGTAGCTTATCTTACAATTTGTTAGTGACATTCATATTTCACTAAGAGTTATCTGACCCAGTTTACTAGGATTTGCGAGGGAAAAGAGACTTGTTTGGCCAAATAAAAATAGGATGTTTCAATTTAAGGACTACCCTTGAAATGGGTACTAACAGATGTGGAGAAGAGAAACTATGCCAGTAATATAGTGACGGAATAAGACTTAACAGTGAACATCCATATAATTGTCATAACAATAAGATTACAAAAGGATTGGATTGAGTTTGCATAAAGTGATAGTGCCTTCCGCACCTAATATAATGGCATGTGCACTAGACAAGCAAAATTCTAGTTTAATGAATTTTGACCAGGTTTGTTTAACTATTTAAGCTTGACCTAGTGCACCAATATATCAAATTTAACAGGATCCAGATTACACAGTATTCTTAATACACTGAAATATTCAAATTATACTTTGAATTGCACTTAAGCCAAATATGACTGCTACTGTATGCAATGGCTTATGAGAGGTATCCCAAAGTGTCCATGCATCTTAAGCGTAGTCTTGTTGAACAAAAAAACAAAAGGTTTGTCAATTCTGGATCTAGAACTTTGTGATAGGGACTCACTTTAATCACACATACTATAACAATTTTTTTGTTTTTTTTACTATTAATAATATATGGATGTTTGCTGTATTAAATAGAAAGCTGTGGTACGAGTTTAAACTATCTGACACATTATGATGTGTTCTGTTAGTCCAAGCAATCCTTGTATAGATGGTTAATTAATGGATAAAATGAAATATATTTAAAATAACATAGAAAAATAAAATTTTCATTTCTTTCTGCTGAAAATATTATGCTTATTAAACATTATGTACAAAATTATATTTTCATATTGTATAATAAGTGTAATGTAGTATTTAAAATAAACTATATAAACATATATTGTAATGACCCCGAATTTCAATCATTTGAATTTGAAATATATAATTGACTTTAAATATTGAAAATTTAATTTTATAAGTTAAATAACTTATATTTCAAATTATAGCGATTTATTTGATAATTAAATGGTTAAATTTGAACAATTGGAATTGTTTAAAATAATTGAATCTTGAATTTAATATGAAATGATTTCGAAAGTTGATTTAAATTCTATTTGAATAAGGAGGATAATAAACTTCTAAATTTGAACTAAAAGTGATTAAATTGATGTTGGAAACGACTCGTTTTGATTAACGTGTAAAAATGGCCTTTTGGGCATCGTCTACGATTTCGTAGAAATCAATATTGGATTCATAATAGTGAATTATTATACGATGTCAAATTTCGTGGTGATCGGACGTATCGTTTGGTCCTGCGAGTTCGAAACGCGTAGAAATTAGTTTAAGGAATTTAAATTAACATAATTTGATTTTGAAAAGTTAACTTCTGTATACGATGGAATTGGCTTCCGATATATATTTCATTGTATTTGGAATGGACATATAACATACCAAATGTCAGACGTCGTGTTTCGTTTGGAGTTCGAAATTTGTTGGAATGAATAGTGCCTTAAATTTTTTCTATATAAGGGCATTCACTTTCTTTCATTTGCAAAACCCTAACTCTAAAGACTTCAGCCGCCATTAAAAAGAAAACCAAATCAACGACCCACATTTCAATGCTTGGGTCAGACCTTGCATATTTATAGATTTGGATGCTTTGGAGCTTTAGTAAATAAGCTAGAGGTCTTCAGGTCGTATCCACGTATATTTTTATTTTCAGCTGCATTGTTGTTTAAATTATCATCATTTGTGAGAACAGATTATTATAACTATCTAGACTGATGATTAGTGATTTGTTGTTGTACTCTGATGAATGTATCTATATGACAGTTTCTCCTTTGTAAAGTTCATTGATATTATATATGTTGTTACGTTGCGATTGTGAGATTCTATGTTGTTTTAGTTTCTCTTTCTCTTCTTCTTCTTTTCTCATCTTCTTCTTTTCTCATCTTCTTACATCTTTCTTTACTAGTACTATCCGTCTTTCTATTCAATTTGGGTTGGACATGTGTATTTTATTGTCAGGTCGAACTGTGTGGGTTTACGGGTCATTTCATATATATATATATATATATATATATATATATATATATATATATATATATATAATTATTTAAATAATAATTTTTTTGTAATTTTGGGCCATGCTGCACATAGATGTATTATCATAAAAAGATTTAAACATATATACATAGCATACAACCAATCAAAAATTGTGACAATATATTTACATATTTGAATTGTTGACTAACTAACAATACAACATAACATAAACTTTTTAAATGTAGATTAATATTAATTAACTTGTCAGGAATAAAAATTATAGACAAAGCCCGTAAGCTCACTTTGAAACGACGAGATCCAATCCTCGAACTAAATCCAATTCATTAGATTGCAGCCTTTGAACCATTGACCACCGGTTACCGATTAGCATTGAATCTGATTTGCTTTAAAATTGATATGAAAGGAGGATAGAGGGAAGAAGTTGGCTAGAAGTGTAATGAACCATAAATTAATCACCTTGTATTTGAATATTTAAATCATTTTTTTAATATTTAAATAGTAGATTTCAATAACTAAACAAACACCTTTTAAATAATAATAATTAATGATGTTACTATCATTTTCAAAATTAGTTTACAAAATAGTTAGTTCAAATAAAAATAGAAAATGTGACCAAAATCATTTTTCGAATTTTCGACTTTTCGATACCGAAATATTGGCGTGAACATTGTGCACCCTTGTGCAACAATGTACACCCTTTTATATGATAGAATTAGTATTAATAAAGCATAGTTAAAAATATTAACATATATTTATTTTTACTTAAGCATGATGTGGCAAATTTTGATTAAAATAAAAGCTTATGTATATACACACACATTTGTATATATACAAAACCTATCCATAACTAAAGTACATAGATGGCTTTGTTTGCATGATTTAGGGAGAAAAGGAGGGGGGCAACGTGTCTTACTGATGGAGAGGGGGTATGGTGGTTGTCATGTACATGAAATGTACATACATTATATTACTAATGAATAGTTTAATCTTTTTACAACTTCTCATGCCCATAAATACCACCTTATCTTCACATATTTCTACTTTACATTCCTACTCTTCATTTTCCTAACACATCTTCATTCACATAGCTATGGCCACCAACGTCTTGTCCATAGCTTAAAACACTAGTTTTTTCCATTTTAAAACTTCTTCCATCCACTTAAACCTAGTTCCTTACTCTTCTAAATCACATAACCATTCAAACAAGCACCCATGTCCCTCAAATCAACCTAGGCCAAGCCCAAACAGCCATGTCCGAGCCCAACATTCACTCCAAGGTCCACAAAGTCGAGCCATTTGCATAGTAGAGCCTACATCTAGTAGCATTCAAGAGTTGGTGCAAGTTTGGTTAAGTTAGGAAGCTTTTTGTGAGTAAAGATTCAAAGTTTAAACCAAAAGTTTTAAACTATATTTATGCTCATAATTATGACCTATGAATGCTTGTTGTATATGTATAGTGATGGTTTGGTAGTTGGTTTGGAAGTTAGTTTGTGTGCAGCAAGCAATATGAAAAGTTAGTGGCTAAAGTTAATTATATTGTCAATAGATGTTCTCTACATGTCAGATCATAGTTTATCACCATGTATATATGCTCACACCCATGCTATGTGATATTTGGTTGTACTGATAATGCCATAACCTTGTTTGCCGAAATGCCTGTATAGTGAAAGGCGCTATAACGACACTTTTGTAAAATCACGTCTTATCGAAACCATTTGATTTCGTTATCGTTCTTGGATTAGTTTTACAAGTTAAGAAAGTTTTGAAATAATAATTATTTCAAATTTAATTAATTATTCTAATAACGAATATTTAATTAATTAATTATTTAATTAATAAGGATTAAAGTTAACTAATTTACTTATTAATGATGTGTTTTAAATTTAACTAATTACTTAGTTAATAATGTTTTAAAATTAATTAATCATTTTATTTAATGATTTTTAAGGATAATTAATCTTTTTATAATGATGGATTAGAGTAAATTAATCAACTAATTAATGATTTTTAAATTAATTAATCTTTTAAATTAATGACTTTTAGACGGAAATCAACTTGTTTTAACTTTAATTAATTTTCCCTTTAATGATGTTTATAATTAATAAATCATTTTTAAATAATGAGATTTATTATTAATTTATTAATTTAATTAATCATATCTAGATATTACTAATTAGTTGAATTAATGATGTTTTAAAAGTATTTTATCCTTTTCAATTAAAGGCGTTTGAGGTTAATTTATCAGCTTAATTAATGAAGTTTCAAAATGAATTTATCAAAGTAACAAGGATGTTTAGACTTTGTTATTCATTTTAATTAATGATGATAAATTATTATTTAATTTATTTAAATTAATTATAATTAATTTTTAATTAAATTAATGGTGTTTAAAAATGATTAACTTCTTTTGGATTAAAGGCTATTGAAGTAAATTCATCAACTGAATTAATGAACTTTTAAAGTTAATTAATCAATATAACAAGGATGTGTTTAAGTTATTAAATCCTTTTTATAATGATGTTTTAAAGTTAGTGAACTCTTTTAACAAAGTGTTTTAAAGGTAATACTTGTAATGTGAAGCCAAGCATGAATTAAGTTTTAAAAGGAAATTTTTGATTAATTTATGGAAATGAATTAATTTCCATAAAGAGATATTACTTATATGGAAACGATTTATTTATATGATTAACATTAAACGTCGAAGAAGTAGACTTGTCACTATTTTGAAAGTTATGAAGGGTTGTGAGACATGACTTTGAGGTAACACTACCTTGACTTGCCTGGCATCATTGTTAACCCAAGAATAGTACAAGTTTGAATTCAATGAGTGGTGATAAGTATACAAGGCTTAATTTCCATATATATTCATTTTATATCCTCGATAGTTGGTTTCTCGGCTATCGGTAACTTTAGCTTCTTTATTATTACCTATCTAAGAAAATTTGTTGCTTCATTGAGCTTTGATATCCTTTGCTGGAAAATGACTAAATCCAAAGCGTGAGAGGGGGCCAACTTATGCGGGTTTCTCCCATTAGGGTATTTAATTCACATCTCATGAAGATTTTGGTGTACCGTCACTTTAAAAATGGTTATGATTTAGATGTGAAATACTCGGATTCTCGATAAGGTTTGGTAGGGTTCGGCTTGGAGGTTTTCGAGAAGTGTCACAGAGTAAATTAGCTTCTCAGAAGTACATTACTAGAGGTATACTTCATGGGGGTGCACCCTCCTAATCATTATTGGAAATTTTTCTTTCCTTACTTGATTTGAACCTTCGAATCATTTTTTTGTAATTGCAACGGAAAGAATCGACCACTTTTCACGATGTTTAATTATAAGTATTGTTCATTCTATCAAGTTTGAACTGTTATCTTGTTTTATCTACTCTCCGGTTTGGATTTTGTTCAGACTATTTTCATTCTTTTAAGTCTAGATCTTTGTACTATTTTTTCCCATTATCTATGTTTGGATTCATTTCCAATTGTTCTTTTCCATTCTTATGTTTGGTTGTTGTTTATGTGGGAGAAAACACATTCCGCATTAGCGGCGCGGTGCCATATATTATTGTTAAATGCACTCCCTTTTATTTCCGAGTTTTACTCATACCATAGATATTGTCTGACCCAAGTTGTTTATTTTCCTTAAAATCTCGGGTACTCAATTATATTTGAATAGTCCAAGAATAGTAGGTTTCTCTTTGGAGCCTTTTGAAGACAGTGACGAGTGGGCTGCTCCTTGGTTATCTAGTTATTTATTTCAATTGTATGGTTATGTTTGTATATTTGGTATCTGAAAAATGTAAAGTCAGAATGTATAGCTATAAATCCGTTAGATGTAGTACTTTTGTTTAACTCTGATAGCTCCATGCAAGGAGTGACCTTTTGTAATGTATCATTTTATATATAACCATTCTGTTGTGAGGTTTTTCTATTTTGTCTTGTTCTTTTCTTTATTTTACCACATGACAACTTGTCTTTCGAATGCTTGAGCAATGGCACATTAATACCATGGACGTATTAAGTGTCATTCCTAGAAGTCAGAAAGGTAGGTCGTCATAGCTGGTATCAGAGCTTAGGTTTAGTGAACCCCTAAGCCCTTGTGGGTGTAAACTCTTTATGGATAGGATTAGTAACATCCTAGGATAAGTTTGAGAGTTTAAATATACATTGAGTTTGTATTTTTTTTAGTGTTATAAAAATGTTTTATATTGTGTTGTTTGATCTGTTGAGTGGTATATAAATCCTAGTCGATGCGTCTGATCAGCGTTATCGATAGGGATTCCTAAACACTTGAACAGAACTACCGATATAGTAAACGAAATAATTTTACTTAGGAATATATTTTATATATACAAGAATGATTTTCAAATTAATATAGTTTTATTAATGAGTTTATTATTAGGAGATGGTAATATTTTATTATTATCATTTAGGATTTGTTTAGCTATGCTCATCCAGTTTGAGCATTAACATTTGTTAAATAATTAATAAGAGATTTTTCTTAGTAAGGTATAGTTTAGGTAAACAAGAATCAGGGAACTTTGAGAATGAACCCTTTATAAATTAAGTTTCACAGCTTGATTATAAGGTGTTCGGTAGAAGGATTAAGTTGAAAGTCATCTTTTAATAGTGATAAGCTAAAATTAAACTTCTAATAATAAAAATTTGTTTAATATAATCTAAATGGTAGGATAATACATTTAGAGGAAGTATATGAGAAAATTTTGTTATAATAAAGAAGAATTATTTAAATGTGAGTTTAACTCACATTAAAAGTTTACTATATCATATAGGTTATGCCATAAACTATTGTTGATTTACTAGATGTTAGTTAAATTTTTTGATTTATTATTTGGTTGAATTTCCATTTAGAAAGTGGATGTTTAATAGAAATTAATCTTGATATTCCATTTAAACTATTTAAGTGTGGTTACAACAATTTCTGCTATACCATCATTTATTGAATATCATCCCCTAAACCGTTGTATGTGTGTTTGATCTTGAGCTTGTGTTTTCACAAAAGTAGATGTTTGTCATTTTGATTAATGATATTTTAAATTAATTAATCATTTTAACTAATGATTTCAAAATTAATTAACCAATTTAATTAATGATGTCCAAAATTGGTTTATCTATAGCTTTTGTTAATCATTTTTGCTAATGATGTTTTATACTTAATTGTTTTAACTAATGATTATTTGAGTTTAATTAACTATTTTAATGAATGATATTGGAGTTTAATTAATCATTCCAATTAATGATATTTGAAATTAATAATCATTTTAGTTAATGATGTTTAAAAGTAATTAATCATTTTAAATAATGATATTTGAATTTAATTAATCATAATTAACGATTGTTTAAGTTTAATTAATTATTTTAACTAAAAGTGTTTTGGAATATAGTTAATCATTTAATTAATGATGTTTGAATTTAACTAAATCATTTTAATTAATGATATTTGAAATGTAATTAATCATTTTAACTAATGATCATTTGAATCTAATTAATTATTTTAATTAATATATAATATGTAAGTTTTATAAATCATTTTAGTTAATGATAGTTTTGATTAATTATTCATTTTAATTAATGATTATTTGAATTTAATCAATAATTTGATAAATGATATTTTAGGTTAGCTAATTGATTTAATAAGTGAGTTCAAAATAAATTAATTGATTTGATGAAAGTGTTTTGGAAGTAAATAACTATTTTATTAAGGGTAATTGATTTGTTATCGAAGGAAATTGTAAATTTAATTAATTATCATTCGGGATAATTAATATTGTTTTATATTTTAAAAAATAATTTTATAAATCATCGCCTAGGACGATTAACATTGTTTTAAAATTTATAAAGGTATTTAAATTGTTTTATTATCCTTTGTAATAATAAATATTGTTTTAAACTAATAAATGATGGTTTTAAAATGAGAACTTTTAAATAGAATTGTTTATAAATAAACTAAGTGTAAATTGTTTTGGGATTTTAGTAAACGATGTTTATAATGACATTTGTTTTTGACCCTTGTTTTAATACACTTTGTATTATAAAATTGTCTTTCAAAATAACATTCTAAAGAGTTTTTGGAAAATTTAAATCCCGGAATTATTTGAAATGATTTCAAAAGATTTCGAGAAAAGTAATAGCTATAGTATCTGGAAATATTTCTAAAGTATAAATATTTTGGAAAAGAAATTTTAAGTAAAATGCTTTTTCTTTGAATAATTTAGAGAAAAACATTGCGGTTAGTTTTATAATAATCTGAGTAATCTTCTAAGTGCGATCAGATGTTGGTTAGGCGAACGTTGTGGAGTACTTAGTAAATTATTATTTTTATCACTATGCGATCGGAATGTGATTAAATCCAAATAAACCCAAAGAGAATTTTAGTACATAAAATTGTTTGAAGTTATTATATCGTAAAGAAATATAGTATGTTTTCAAGAATAGGAGTTTTGAAATAAAAATCTGGTGATTAGTTTTTAAGTACCCTTAAATGGAATTGATTTCCAAATAAACAGTATTTTTGATAAAAGATTGTTTTGGATAAATGAATTTTTATACTTAGAGAAGATAAGGGATAATTTAACACTGAGTTAATTGGATTAGATTGGATAGAAAGGTTTTAATAACATTGTTTTATCAAATCCATAGATATTATTTAAGCATCTAAGCAGTGTAAATTAATTGGTGTTATTGGGCCAGTCCATAAACATCATACATTTTAACACTCTAAGTTAAAGAGGTCGAGAGATTGACTCGATTTTAAAAGACCAAATTTTTATTAGATCGTCGCCTGAATTGTGAAAAGAAAAATAAATTTTATGATTTGTATATACTCTTAGGATTTAAAAGGGTATCATATAAGTAAATAAAGTGGAATAAGTTATTATTTGATGTTTTCTAAAGAAACGACTTTATAAAATATTTTTAAACTTAGGTGAAAATTTATTAAATAATTCATAAACAATTTGGGTAATGAATAAAATACTAAACGCAAATTTAAGTAATCTAAAAATACTGGTATAATTAAGAAACAAATAATTTTAGAAAGTGACTTTCAATTTTGTCTGAAGGAGCATAGGTAATCCTCTAAGAAATAACCAAAGACTGATGAGCAAAATGGTATGCTTAGGAAATTATTTATATTCTTAGGCAATCAAGAAAGTTTTAAACCTAACTTAAGAATTGTTTGCTAGTTATTTGACATTTTAAGTAATGTTTAGTGTTAGATTTTTCCTTTACGGATTGTGATTGGTTTGATTGAATTGATTGATTGAGCGATCTTGCATACCATAGTTTATACGGTTAAAATTTATAAATATAGATTTTTGAATTGTTATTATTAGGACATAAATCCTCATGATTTTAAAAATGATTTTTGGGAAAATTTAAGAAATAAATAGATTGTTTGCTCTAGTGTTTGTTTTAGGAGGAACCGGAATACCATTGGAAGCTCCATATTGTTTTGATTCTAGAGTTTAATATGTCTTGTTAGGAGGACCCTCTCCTTAACATTTGGATCTTAGTTATTGATTTACTTCTTTTGAGAAATTCAAAAATAAATTTTTAAATATAAAATCTGGGCATTTTGTTCTAAATTTAGAAAGTATTTTGAAAATATTGGATGCATAACATTTATTACAGAATATTCTCTGTATTTTGTTGCATAAGTTTGTTACATTGCATTTGGTTGCATCACGTCACCTAACCGCATATAGTGGTTATAATGTTTATATTGCATATGTTTATGATAGAAATAATATAACTAAGGAAAATATAACTAATCAGATCTATTGAAAACTAAGCAAGTAAATTGATTTTTTTAAGGTTGGCTACTACTTCTTCCACTCCATTATAATTTCGAGGACAAAATTCTTTTAAGGGGGTCGAGAGTGTAATGAACCGTAAATTAATCACTTTGTATTTGAATATTTAAATCATTTTTCAATATTTAAATAATGGGTTTTAATAACAAAATAAACACTTCTTAAATAATAATTAATGATGTTAAAATCATTTTTAAAATTAGTTTACAAAAATAGTTAATTCAAATAAAAATAGAAAATGTGACTAAAAAGCGTTTTTCGAATTTTCGACTTTTCGACATCGAAATGTTGTCGGGACATTGTGCACCCTTGTGCAATAATGTAGACACTTTCATATGATGGAATTAGTATTAATAAGCATACATAAAAATATTAACATATATTTATTCTTACTTAAGCACGATGTGGCAAATTATAATTAAAATAAAAGCTTATGTATACACACACACATCTGTATATATACAAAACCCATCCATACCTTCAGTACAGCCATGGCTTTGTTTGTATGATTTAGGGATAAAAAGGGGGGAGGGGGCAACGTGTGCTACTGATGGAGTGGGTGTACGGTGGTTGTCATGTACATGACAAGTACATATATTATATTACTAATGGATAGTTTAATCTTTTTACAACTTCTCATGCCTATAAATACCACCTCCTCTTCACATATATCTACTTTACATTCCTACTCTTCATTTTTCTAACACATCTTCGTTCACATAGCCATGGCCACCATCTTCTTGTTCATAGCTTAAAACGCTAGTTTTTCCACTTTTAAATTTCTTCCATCCACTTAAAACAAGTTCTTTACTCTTCTAAATCACAAAACCATTCAAACAAGTACCATGCCCTTCAAATCAACCTAGGCCGAGCCCAAAACAAACCATGCCCAAGCCCAACATTCTCTTCATGGCCACCATCTTCTTGTTGTATATGTTTAGTGATAGTTTGGTAGTTAGTCTGGTTCATGTTGCAAAAAGTTGTCGCTAGTTTGAATATAGTAAGCAATATGAAAAGTTAATGGCTAAAGTTATTATATTGTCAGCAAATGTTCTCTACATGTCGATCATAGTTTATTACCATGTATATATACTCATACCCTTACTATGTGATGTTTGGTTGTAATGATAATGCCATAAACTTGTTTGTCAAACTGTATGTATAGCGATAGTCACTATATCGGCACTTTCAGAAAATCGCTTCTTATCAAAATCATTTGGTTTCACTATTGTGCTTGGATTAGTTTTACAAGTTAAGAAAGTTTTGAAGTAATAATGATTTAAAATTTAATTAATTTTTCTAAAAATGATTATTCAATTTAATTAATTATTTAATTAATAAGGATTAAGGTTAACTAATTAACTTATTTATGACGTGCTTTAAATTTAACTACTTGCTTAGTTAATGATGTTTTAAAATTAATTAATCATTTATTTAATGAGGTTTAAGGCCAATTAATATTTTGATAATGATGGGTTAAAGTTAATTAATCAATTAATTAATGATGTTTTTAAATTAATTAATCTTTTTAATTAATGACTTTTAAAAGGAAATCAACTTGTTTTAACTTTAATTAATCTTCCCTTTAATGAAGTTTATAATTAATAAATCATTTTTAAATAATAAGATTTAATTAATTAATTAATTAATTAATTATTTTAATTAATTATATCTAAATATTACTAATTAATTGAATTAATGATGTTTTAAAGGTAATTTATCCTTTTTAATTAAAGGCGTTTAAAGTTAATATATCAGCTTAATCAATGAAGTTTCAAAGTGAATATATCAAAGTAACAATAATGTTTTGACTTTAGTATTCATTTTAATTAATGATAATAAATTATTTATTTAATTAATTAAATTAATTATAATTAATTTTTAATTAAATTAATTATAAATTATAATTTTTAATTAAATTAATTATAAATTATAATTTTTAATTAAATTAATTATAATTAATTTTTAATTAAATTACGGTGTTTAAAAATGATCAACTTCTTTTGGATTAAAGGCTATTGAAATAAATTCATCAACTGAATTAATGAACTTTTATAGTTAATTAACCAATATAATAAGGATGTGTTTAAGTTATTAAATCCTTTTTATAATGATGTTTTAAAGTTAGTGAACTCTTCAAACAATGTGTTTTAAAGCTAATACTTGTAATGTGAAGCCAAGCATGAATTCGGTTTTTAAAAGAAAAAGTTTGATTCGTTTATGGAAATGAATTAATTTCTTTAAAACGATATCACTTACATGGAAACGATTTATTTGTATGCTTAACACTAAATATCAAAGAATGACTATTCTGAAAGTTAAGAAGGATCGTGAGACTTGACTTTGAGGTAACGCTACCTTGACTTGTCCGACACTATTATTAACCCAGGAATAGTACAAGTTTGAATTCAATGAGTGGTGATAAGTATACAAGACTTAATTTTCATATACGATTATTTTATATCCTTGATAGTTGGTTTCTCGACTATCGGTTACTTCAGCTTCTTTATTATGGTCATTTTAAGAAGATTGCCTGCTCCATTATGCTTTGATTTTTTTTGGAAAATGACTAAATCCAAAGCACGAGAGGTGGCCAAGCTATGTGGGGTTGCTCTCATTAGGCTATTTTCACATCTCATCTAGATTTTGGTGTACCATCACTTTAAAAAAGGTTATGATTTGGATGAGAAATATTCAGATTCTTGGTAAGGTTTGGCGGGATTTGGCTTAGAGGTTTCCAAGAAGCATCATAAAGTAAATGAGCTTCTCAAAAGTATATTATTAGACGTATACTTCAAGTGGGTGCATCCTTCTAGTCATTATTGGAAACTTTCCTTTCCTTATTTGATTCAAATCTGTGAATTGTTTTAACATAATTATAACGAGAAGAGTCAACCACTCTTCACGACGTTTAATTATAGGTTTTATCCATTCTATCAAGTTTGGACTGTTATATTTTTTTATATATTTCGTCCAGTTTAGATTTTACTCAGACTATTTCCATTCTTTTAAGTTTGGATCTTTATACTATTTTTTTCCATCATCTATGTTTGGATTCATTTCCAATTGTTCTTTTCCATTCTTATGTTTGGTTTTTGTTTATGTGGGAGATGTTGAATATGCAAGTATATGATTTTTATTTGATGATAATAAATATATATATATATATATATATATTCATTTAAATGTATTTGTTAATGTACTTTTTTATTTTTCACAAAATTAAATAAATATTTGCCGAATAAAATAAATAACACGGTATTTAAATTCAAACAGATATTTTATTCAAACAAATATTTATTACAATCTTGAATAGTACAAATTTGAGCTCTCACTATACATACACAATTTCAATTACAATACACTTTTTAGTACATCACAAAATTTCATTTACAAATGTCCTCACTACATATCGCTCATTCACTCATATTTATCTTCGACTCCATTCCAGATTGAATCCAGCGTCTATGCGATCTGCAAAAATATACACTGACATAGTAAAATTGAAAAGAAAATATTTTGCAGTGTAAAATAAAATGTATTTTGAAAATATTATTTGCCTCAGTTATTTGGGTTGTTCGTCATCATTTAAATTTGAATTCATCATACACGAACAGCTTATGACATGCATAGTGTATTACTCTACATGCCACAAGGTCGTGCATACCGATATACACTTGATAAAGTTACAGGGACATGTGAGCATAGGTCAAACCCAAATGAAAATTCGGGTTCAACTTAAGTGCAATACAAATAAAGTCACGACGCGAGCACAAGGTCAAACCCGAGCTATAAGCTGGATTCAACACAGGTGCAATCCAAACGTACCAATTCAATAAAATGGTCAAAAATCCAAAAACAATATAAATCAAGCCTTGATCAAAGTTCAAGTCGTACACATGAAAACAGAGGCTAGACAGTCCATTCAGACCATCAAGCAAGTATACCACTAAACCAACAAAGGCAATTCACAAGTCAAAGACCAAAGAGACAAGGCTGCGACTTCTACTACGTATGCATTCATACATGAGCCACACTGACTCAATTCAAACTCAACCAGACAAAGTTCAAAAAATAAGATGGCCACAAATGCTCCAGATCAGAAAAACAAGAAAAGTTCAACCGCTCAGTCCAGTGGACGAAATGTACAGTAATTCAAAACAGCATGCAACTGAATACAAGACTCAAAGAAATATACGCTATAGAAATGAAACCAGATATATACATACAATGCAAACCAGTGAAAACACAACAGTGTGAAAATGATGACCACAAGACATCAAGCTAGAGAAGAATGCACGGACTCATATAAGACAGTGTCACCAGTGAAAAAACATGAAGCAACCGGACTTCGAGTCGAGATAGTCTAATAGTTGAATCAAAGTGAATATTGCATGAAGTCAATACAAACACGTACACACTTGTATACATAAATATGAATATGACAAACTATACATGAATTGAAGCATGTGCATAGCAGCAAAAAGATACATATACACACACACATACATATGCATGTGTACACATGATGAAGGCATAAGGGCGTGCACCTGTGAAACAAAGACCAGACTCCATGCAGACCTAACTACAAGCGCAAAGCAACATTGAAGTAACTCGAGCCCAAGACAGTACAAAAGTTAATGACAAAATGTACATAATGTCAAACAGAAGATTTATACAAGTGCATCGAATCACATGCATCAGAAGTCCAGACACTACAAGTTTATACTGACTCAAAGACAAATAAAATAATAACATAACATGCTCGCGACAATCAAAGAGTTCTAAATGCGTATGAACTCATATATCAGTGGTAAACCATGAAGATAAACAAAACTGAAATTCAGCCAGCACTCAGGTTAACAAAAGTAACAGTTTCAAACCAAAGTCAGAGAAGTCATCAAAAGTCACAGAGGACAAGATCAAAACGGTGGGATAGCAAGAATAAAATCACCATGAAACAGCAGCTACATGAAGACCAACAGCAAGTGGATGTGACCATCAAGCCGCAGGTCAATAAAGTTTATCAGCAAATTCAAAGTACCAAAGATTTTAAAAAGTGTAGCTCTAAGGAATCAATCTAAATGACCGAAGTCAGTGATGTCAAAAACCAAAGTCGAAGCAGTGACAAGGCCGAAGTTAAAAAGCAAATATTTTTGCAGAGGAATAATTCAAACAATATCATCGCATAAACAAGTCAGTGCCAAAGTCAAACAAGTCAGAAATCGAAGCCATGGTGGCCACGAAAGAAATCAAGCTGTGAGAAACAAGAAATCAAAATATATACGAAGTGACAAAATCAGAAATCATCAACAACATCCAAGCAACATCGAACGGCCGATTTAAATTAAATGACAAATTCAAACGAACGAATTTATAGGAGATCAAACTATATATAAACCCATAATCATCATCGGCTGAAGATCATTCAAGTTCAAGCAACTAAGCATAATCATTCAATTTGAATCAAAAAGGTCAAGCAGAATCAATATCAAAAAAGGAAAAATTGCATACCATTTTGACAGTCGAACTTGACCAAATTGAAGTAGCCGTGGACAAATCAATCGAAGAAAAGAAATCGAAGCATCATCAATCAAATTGACAAAGCTGGCGACTTCGTAACAAAATCCCTAATTTTCGAGGAAGCAAATAAAGGAACGAACCGCCATTTTCACGAAGAAGGAAGCGGGCCGAAGGAAATAAAAAAGGGAAACGAACAAATTTTCTTAAATCTAATTTTTGGGCCGGCTTCTCTCAATTTTTAATTAGGCTTTAATATTTAAATTAGAGTTAATTGTTTTTAAATTTTTGTTTTTTTATTTTCTTCTTCAAACATTTGTAAATTCTAGTCGTGTGACTAGGGGACGAACTACGGTGGTGTAGTTCGAGAATTCGCAACTCAATGACTGAGTCGTGGCAAGGTTTTGAGCATAGAGTTAAGGCTAGTCTATAGTGGGTGTCGCGAGTTTATGTGTGTAAGCGTCTGACTGCTTAATTTCTAGTAGAAACCTTGGGGCCAGAACGTAGGAAGGGTTTTGTTGAAGCTGGGTAAATTCTGTGTTGTTCTATTTCTGCATTTATTATTATGCTATTGTCTATGCTGCTACAATTCTGATATATCTGTGTTGAGATTATTTTGTATAAACTTCTGCAATAAATTTTTCTAATCAATAGCATCACCCTATTCACCCCCCTCTAAGGTGAAATCGATCCTACAAGTGGTATCAGAGCTAGTAACAAAATCCATTTTTGTTTTTAAAAAAAGTTTGATTTTTCAAAGACTAATTTTTTATGAATTTGAATTTTTAAAATGGTTACTTTTGCTGAGGGTCGGTCTAGTATTATCCCTCCTATTTTTGACGGAATGGATTTTTTGAATTGGAAATTGAAAATGGAATTTTATTTAAAATCTGTTAATGTTAAATGTTGGGATATTATTAAAAATGGGTGTAATATAACACACGAGAAAATTATCTCGATTAATGCTCTTGCTATGCATATATTATATTCTCATATTAATCAAGATAATTTTAATTTTATCTCTCATTGTGAAAGTGCACAGGAAAGATAGAATACTTTTGATACTTTATATGGTGCAAAAGTTAATAGCAATGAGAAATCCTCCGTAATCGACCCGGAAACATGCTTAACATGATTGACAAAAAGCAGTAGTGATGACGATGATGAAGATAGAGCAGCTCAGCTGGCATTACTAATGTAGAGATTCAAAAAGTGGAACCGCAAATACAGAAATCCAGCTCTAAATCAAAAATTGATAAGCAGAATATTCAAAGCACTAGACAACCTAGAAGAATGGAAGATCATCTGTCATAGGTGCAACAAATCCGGACACATCAAGCCCAATTGTCCTCGACTCCAACACGTCCAAGAAAAGAATTCAAAAGGGAGAAGTTTTGCAGCCACGTGGAATAAAAGTGATGATGATAATAAAAGCACTAGCAGTAAGAGTGAGAAAGCAGATATGTGCCTACAAGGTGACATAACGGATAGCGATGATGATGAGCCAAGCGAGGTATTAAAACTCACTCACTCAGAATTACTTATATATTTCCACGAAGTAAATGGCTATTTGAACGACTTGGGGAGAAGTATGTTAAACTTGAATCACAAAGAGATACTTTGATAGAATCAAATAAACAACTTGATCAATTAGTTAAAAACTATCAAAGTAGGGTCCCTACATGCGATAAGTGTCCAACATTTGAAGAAGAAATTAAAAAATCAGGAAATACAATTAAATCGCTTGAAAATGATATTCTGATTTTAAAAGAAAGCGAAAACACTAGGGGAGAGAACTCTATTAAAAAGTGCACACAATTATTATATGAAAATGAATATCTCGAAATACAAATCCAAAAATTGTCAACGACTTTAAGAAAATTTTCCAAAAGTGAAAGATCGTTGAATATGCTATTAGGGTAACAAACTGTTAATACAGTTAGACAAGGACTTGGATACAATCAATCTGAAAATGTTAGAAATGAAATTAATCAAGTCAATTCTATGTGCACAATTTGTAGAAAATATGGACACAATCAAAACAATTGCTGGTATAGACCCAAACACGTGAAAACAATTCCAATTTGGATTCCAAAAGGCACAAATATAATATCCCTCAAAGATAAACAAATCTGGATGCCGAAAGGAACATATATAAATAGCTTTGGGTCTCCATAAAATTATTTTTCAAAATCTGTTGCCACTAACAATCATGGACCTATAAAAACAAATAGGTCACAAAAATCTTTTATCGTATAGGTGTGGTGGCAGGTTAAGGAACTACAATAGTGTTACTTGGATTCTGGCTACTCCAGGGACACAACGGGTGACAAAGCAAAGTTCCTTAGCCTAGTATAAAGGTGACGGAATCACAATAGGCAATAATGAAAAATTATCGGTAAAGGTAAAACAGGTGATGGTATATTTATTTTGAACAATATATTAAATGTGATAATCTGCACCCTAGTCTGATTTAATTCAGCCAGTTATGTGATAATTAAATAAATGATGATATTGATTCTGGTTTATTCATATGACCTGTCATTATTTATGACTTTGATTTGTGCTTAAATGTTGACCAAACATCTTTGAACTATAGATTTTCTTAGACTAATGATGATGTTTTACTGATACACGTGGATATATTGGTTACTTTACTGCTGACACTATGGTCACTATATGTAAACTTGCACGGCTTCAATTCAAAAGCTGTTAAAAATGATTTTGAGATATTTTGTTGCACACTTCATGATCTGGTCTATGATATCAATCTAATAATAATCTTGAGTGAAAGAGAAATTCAGCTGCAAATTACACTGGTGATCTAGTTGATCGAAAAATTACTAGTGGATCGTGATTTACGTTGAGACATTCAGTAACTGCATCGTTTTTCAAAGAAAATATCTGCATATTTTTCAGTTCAAAGAATTTTCAAAAAGTAGACATTTTTCTTATAAAACCCCTTCTATAAAATAATTTTTACCTTGTTTCAGATTAGTCATCTTAGAAAATTTGATTTTATAATTATTTTTGGATTTGATTTCAAATGATTACATTGACTAATCTGACTCTCTACTATTATCAAAATGATAAATAGTGATTGAAAAAGTGATGAGTGTTGATATTAATTATATGTTATAACTTGAGACGGTATATTTAGTAAATTTCTTTAGAAATTGGAAAAGAGTTATAAAATCTTTTTGGTGGCAAAAATTCCATGACCATCTCTATTTCTATCATATTTCCAACGACCTTCATTCATCAAAATTCAATATAGTTTGTCAATATATGGTATTTTAAATAGGAAATCATTCGTTTTTCATTTTATATTTATTTAAAAAGTATCCAAAGTATCCACTCTCATTTAAAAGTCCTTATGGTTATGCATGGGCCAATTACTTGGAATTTTTGATTATGTGCTTTCATGCTCATTTAAAAGTCCTCACGGTTATGCATGTATGGAACGCATATCAAAATTGATTTATTAAATATACAAGTTGATTCTAATCCCATTTAAAAGTCCTCATGATTATGCATGGTTAGAAGATACTTGAATTCATTTTTAAAAAAATTTGGAATACTACTAATCTCTTTTAAAAGTCCTAATGGTTATGCATGTTTAGTAGGTATTCAAATTCCTCAAAATAAATATACCACAAATAAACACAACCGTATGGTTTTATATGATGACATCATCCATATTACTCTTAAGTGGAATATGCTTCAAATAGAATATTTATGATTTTTGTTTGATTTTTTATTGAAATTTAATATTTATACTCTATTGAGTACTAAGGTCTATCACTTTGTCTATATTTTTCTAACACTATTACTCTTTTGCTGATAAAAAGGGGAGAGAAAGGTTAAGATTCTGGCAAATAAAAATCAAATTTTTTATATGCATCTAAGTTCATTTATTCATTTACAAATTTTTATGCATATATGAAGGGGGAGCTTTGTGTAGAGAGGAAGCATTCAAATAGGGGGAGCAAATTGAATAATCAAATACATTTAATAAATTCAAAATCTTAAGTATATGTTTGTTATCATCAAAAGGGGGAGATTGTTGAATATGCAAGTACATGATTTTTGTTTGATGATAATAAACTGTTGGGTGTGTTTCGACCGGTCCGACACCACCGAACCAACTCCTCTACCATCCACTGCCGAACCAACCTACGTCCCATGCCTGCCGAACCAACCTACTCCACGTACTGCCGAACCATCCTGCTCCATCTACCACCGAACCAACTCGTCCTCCAAGTGTCTGCCGAACCAACCTTCTCCCCCTGCCTACCGAACCAACCTTCTCCCCGTGCCTACCGAACTAACCTTTCCCCGTGCCTACCGAACCATCCTACATCCCATGCCTGCTGAACCAACTCAAAGTAGCACCACCGGACCAGAAGCAAGGGAGCCACCACCGGACCAACCTCCACCAAAACAACCTCCACCGAACCAACGTACTACCGGACCAAGGAGTACCAGACCAACATTGCCAGGCCAGATTGCTTCAGCCCGGGCCCACCAGCAGCTATATACATCCAGGACCCCTAGCCTCAGCCTCATTCTATAAATAGAGGGGCAGGGGTACAACAATGGCAGACAAGTTTGAGAGCTCAAGCACGGATAGAACTTTCAAACAACTTTCAGATACTTGTAATCAAAGCCTTGTACTTGTAATCTGAACAGAAAAGGAGAATAACATATAAAGTGGACGTAGGCACATTCTGGCTGAACCACTATAAATCTGTGTGTCTTTTACAGTTTAGTCCCTCTATTTTATATATTTGCATAAATCACCAAAATCACTAAGAACAACATAAAATCGACTAAACCATACGACTTGGAGGTGTTTGCCCATTTTTTATGCAAACATAAACATATACATATATATATTCATTTAATTGTATTGGTTAATGTACTATTTTATTTTTCACATAATTCAATAAATATTTGCTGAATAAAATAAATAACACGGTATTTAAATTCAAACAAATATTTATTACAATTTTGAATAGTACAAATTTGAGCTCTCACTATACATACACAGTTTCAATTACAATACAATTTTGAGTACATCGCAATTTTTCATTTACAAATGTCCTCACTACATATCGCTTATTCACTCATATTTATCTTTGACTCTATTTCAGATTGAATCTGGCATCCAAGCAATCTGCAAAAATACACACTGAAGCTGTAAAATTGAAAAGAAAATATTTTGCACTGTAAAATAAAATGTATTTTGAAAATATTATTTGCCTCGGTTATTTGGGTTGTTCGTCATCATTTAAATTTGAATTCATCATACACGAACAGCTTGTGACATGCACAGTTTATTACTGTACATGCCATAAGGTCGTGCACACCGATATACACTTGATAAAATTACAGGGACAGGTGAGCACAGGTCAAACCCAGATGAAAAGCTGGGTTTAACTCAAGTGTAATACAAATAAAGTCACGACATGAGCACAAGGTCAAACCTGATCTATAAGCTGGATACAACACCGGTGCGTATCAATTCAATAAAATGGTCAAAAATAAAAAACCAGTAAATCAAGCCTCGACCAAAGTTCAAGTCGTACACATGAAAATAGAGGCTAGACAGTGCATTCAGACCATCAAGCAAGTGCACCACTAAACCAACAAAGGCAGTTCACAAGCCAAAGACCAAAGGGACAAGGCGGCGACTTCTAGTACATATGCGTTCATACATGAGCCACACTGACTCAATTCAAATACAACCAGACAAAGTTCAAAAAATCAGATGGTTACAAATGCTCCAGACCAGACAAACAAGAAAAGTTCAACTGCTCAGTCTAGTGGACGAAATAGTACAGTAGTTCAAAACAACATGCAATTGAATACAAGACTCAAAGCAATATATGCTACATAAATGAAACCAGATATATACATACAGTGCATATATGTACATGTTAGTAGTGGACACAAGTGATGAACCAACAATGTCAACAAGTCCATATACAGGTCCAGAACCAAGTTAGCAGTTTCACAGTGCATAGCATCACCAATGCAAACCAGTGAAAATGCAGTAGTTTGAAAATGAAGACCACAAGACATCAAGCTAGAGAAGAATGCATGGACTCGTATAAAACAGTGTCACCAGTGAAAAAACATGAAGCAACCAGACTTTGAGTCGAGGCAGACCAACAGTAGAATCAAAGTGAAGATTACATTAAGCCAATACAAACACATACACACTTGTATACATAAATATGAATATGACAAACTATACATGAACCAAGCATGAGCATAGCAGCAACAAGATACATATATACACACACATACATATGCATGTGTACACATGATGAAGGCATAAGCGCGTGCACCAGTGAAACAAAGACCAGACTCCATGCAGACCTGACGGTAAGTGAAAAGCAATATTGAAGTAACTCAAGCTCATGACAGTACACAAGTGAATGAAAACATGTACATAATGTCAAATAGAAGATTTATGCAAGTGCATCGAATCACAATGCATCAGATGTCCAGACACTACAAGTTTACACTGACTCAAAGACAAATAAAATAACAACATAACATGCTCGAGACAATCAGAGAGTTCTAAATGCATATGAACTCATATATCAGTGGTAAACCATGAAGATAAACAAAACTGAAATGCAGCCAGCACTCAGGTTAACAGAAGTAACAATTTCAAACCAAAGTCAAAGTAGTCATCAAAAGTCACAGAGGACAAGATCAAAACGGTGGGACAGCAAGAATAAAATAACCATGAAACAGCGGCTACATAAAGACCAACAACAAGTGGATATAACCATCAAGTTGCACGTCAATCAATTTTATCGGCAAATTCAAAGTACCAAAGATTCAAAAATGTGTAGCTGTAAGGAATCAATCTAAATAACCGAAGTCAGTGATGTCAAAAACCAAAGTCGAAGCAGTGACAAGGACGAAGTCAAAAAGAAAATATTTTTGCAGAGGAATAATTCAAACAATATCATCGCATAAACAAGTCAGTACCAAAGTCGAACAAGTCTGAAGTCGAAGCCGTGGTGGCCACGAAAGCAATCAAGCCGTGAGAAGTAAGAAATCAAAATATATACAAAGTGACAAAGTCAGAAAATATCATCAACATCCAAGCAACATCGAACGACCGATTTAAATTAAATGACAAATTCAAACGAACGAATTTATAGGAGATCGAACTATATATGAACCCATAATCATCATCGGTTGAAGATCATTCAAGTTCAAGCAACTAAGCATAATCATTCAACTCGAATCAAAAAAGTCGAGCAGAATCAATATCGAAAAAGGAAAAATTGCATACCATTTTGACAGTCGAACTCGACCAAATTGAAGTAGCCGTGGAAAAATCAATCGAAGAAAAGAAATCGAAGCATCATCAATCAAATCGACAAAGTCGGCGACTTCATAACAAAAGCCCTAATTTTCGAGCAAGCAAATAAAGGAACGAACTGCCATTTTCACCAAGAAGGAAGCGGGCCAAAGGAAATAAAAAAGAGGGAAACGAACGTATTTTCTTAAATCTAATTTTTGGGCCGGCTTCTCTCAATTTTTAATTAGGCTTTAATATTTAAATTAGGTTTTAATTGTTTTTAAATTGTTGTTTTTGTATTTTCTTCTTCAAACATTTGTAAATTCTAGTCGTGTTACTTGGGGACGAACTAGGGTGGTGTAGTTCGAGAATTTGCAACTCAGTGGCTGAATTATGGCAGGGTTTTGAGCGTAGAGTTAAGGTTAGTCGATAACGGGTGTCGCGAGTTTACGTGTGTAAGCGTCTGACTGCTTAATTTCTAGTAGAAACCTTGGGGGTAGCACGTAGGCAGGGTTTTGCCGAAGCTGGGTAAATTCTATTTTGTTCTATTTCTGTATTTATTATTCTGCTACTATCGGTGCTGCTATAATTATGATATATCTGTGTTGAGATTATTTCATATAAACTTCCGCAATAAATTTTTATAATTAATAGTATTACCCTATTCCCCCTCCCCCTCTAGGGTGAATTCGATCCTATAGGAGAAAACTCATTCTGCATTAGCAGCGCGGTCCCACATATTATTGTTAAACGAACTCCCTTTTGTTTCAAAGTTTTACCCATACCCTAAATATTGTTTGGCCCATGTTGTTTATTTTCTCTAAACTTTCGGATACTCAATTATGTTTAAGTAATCTGAGAACAGCAGGCTTCTCTTTGGAGCTCATTGAAGGCGGTGATCTAGTATGTGGCTCCCTAGTTATCTAGTTATTCATTTCCACCATATGGTTATGTTTGGTATATTTGGTATCTGAAAAATGTAAAGTCAGAATGTATAGCTACAAATTCATTAGATGTAGTACTTCTATTTAAACCCGATAGCTCCATGTAAGGAGTAACTTTTTGTACTATATCATTTGTATTACATATAACCATTCCGTTGTGAGGTTTTTCTATTCTATCTTGTTATGTTCATTATTTTACCCATGACAACTTATCTTTTGAATGTTTAGGCAACGGCACATGAATACCATGGGTGTATTAAGTGTCATTCCTAAGAGTAAGTAAGGTAAGTTGTCACAAGAAATGGAGAGAATATGGAGACTTCCATAAAAATCTTCCAAAAGATGAAGGTAGAGACCTTTACATAGAGGAAGAGAAGGAGAAAAGTTTGGACCTAATCTTTAACTCATTCCCCTTCCTTCTTAGCCATCCATTTCAAAGCACTTTAACCCTCATTAGGGTGCACCTATTACCCCATATTTGAGACGATCCCACCAGCCTTTATCATGGGATTTATACCTATTTAGAGCCCAAACAAAATATTATGCAATTAAATCCAATTTAATGTTTGTCGGTATCGTAATCGATTGATATATTTATAACTATTCTAAATATATTTAATAATATTTGTTCACCAAATCAAATCAAATTTTTTGATAATTTATATTTCACAAGTATTGATTAATTTGTAACAAATACAAATTAATAAAATCATTTGGTTAATGGAATATTCATCATTTTGATTGTATGAATCATTAGGTGTAAATTTGGTCAACAATTAATATCGAATTATTCGAGTATTAAAGCTCACACGTCATTTAGCAAGTGGTGTGACATTTCAGCTAAATTTTTCATCACTTGGTTTCAGTAAAATCCAATTTTACCTTGTTAAGTGTTACTCGGTTGCGACTTTTATTTACATTAATTCTCTTCATCAAAACTATCCCACTTTAGACTTATGGAATTTAGTAATGGTCAAAATTCCAATATCATTCATATTCAACTCTATAGTCCAAACACAAAGTCCTTGGTTCAATAATATCAATTATTACTAATTGAAATGCTCTTGCCAAATACTTTAACTTTGAGTTGACTTCAGTTGACCATGATGCTAACCTCATATAACTAAGAAGACGAATCTGCTCTTGAATAGTGTTTCACTTCCAATGCATCCACTCAACCCACCTATAGTCGTTCGATGGATGCCATGCCATAATTTAACTATAATCAAAGTAAAGCTTCCACATTGAAGATCAATGGTATTCTCAAGTCAAGATAACTATGTAATTTTGTTACATTGATATTCTCAATTTTACCTTAGTTATATTAACTAACAAAAATCTATCCGGTGAGTCATTCCATAATTATACAATAAATATCAGTACCTAACCCCTTGGTGCCCCTAGCTACTATGAGAAATACACTGCCTAACATTTGGAGAGCGTTACATACTCTAGTCTCAATGGATGTATCGATAGCCAGCCTTGATGCATCTTCACTAGGAATTAAAATGGTATTATTTTCATTAAGATAAATTACTTACGGTTGCAACACTTTGTAACTACTATCACAAAACATACCATTTATGGATTTCTATAAATCTACTTTTAAAATTAATTAATTAATATAACATATAATAGAAACAAAACACCTTTTATTTTGAACAAGACTGGTTATCGAGTTAGATATTTGTAACAAGTTACATAATTGTCCCTAGGGCATACCCCTAACTATATTAATCTTCCAATTTCACTTGTGGTCAATTACGGAATCTTATTATAAATTCTCCAATTGGTTTCCTCAAAACCAATTGGATTAGTCCCTTGATGAATAGGTCTATTAATATGAATCAATTATCTACTCTATCAGTCAACTCTTTCCGACGCTGATAATCTACCTTTATCGTATAAAACAAGTTGGATTATGTCCCTCGATTTCTAGCAAGCTCCAAGTTCTATTATGAACTATATTATGAAATTTTTATCATATAACAATGTTATGATATACATACATACGTATATGTATGTATATATGTATGTATGTATACATACATAAATACATACATACATATACATACATACATACATACATACATACATACATACAATATATATATATATTCTCAACATTTGGAACCATCCTCGGCTCGGTTATAAAATTGTGCATTTAATTTATATACATTGCTTTTATTGCAGCACTATTCAAGGCGATGTACTTAACCTTTCTCATTGAATTATCCACAGTCTTCCATTGCGAACATTTCCAACTTAAAGATTCTTAACTTGAATTTATAATTGACATATTATAATCAATATCACTAATGAAAGTTTAAGTTAGAACACTCCTTCATAAGGAATTTGTTGTTTCTATAAACAATTTTATATTATTTCATAAATACACAAGAACACCACAAAAAATCATTTAGTGTTATCTATTAGGATTAGATATTTTCTTCATGTATGAAATACATAAAAAATCATAATATCATGGACAACATAACATGTATGATAATTTATTGCAAGTACATAAGAATTCATCTTACATGTTCTCTATTAAACATTTTAATAAGGTGTCCTTACATATCATTTGGGACATTCCCAATATCTTTTATGCTTATTATAAATGACATCATTTACAAACCCAACATCGAGTATTAAAACAAAAAAAACTAGTTTTAGCACAAATACATCATTATGTTCCTTGCTATGATTTAGAAATATCTATGTACCTTTAAATGTACATTCTTATAAACATACACTTCCTCCATATTTTGACTGACAATAAAACTATTTGTGTGACGACCCGCCCTTCTACTACCAGAAAGACGTATCATCATTAAGAAAGAAAGGGATGAGAAAATAGAAAAGAAAGAGAAAGAAAGAACAACTACATTAGAATCTCACAGCGGAACGGAACAAAATATAATATCACATAAATATTTAAAAGTTTTACATATATCAGAGTTATACAGATAATACATCATTACTAGACAGTTATAACACCTGTCTAGTTAATACAACTCAATACAATACAACTCAAACAATATGACTCAGAGATACCAACACAGCGGAACTATATATATATATATATATATATATATATATATCTACAACGCTGAAGTCTCCTGCTCCATTGCTCCTCCAGAATTCGTCAAATCTAACCTGAATCCCTTGGCTACCCGTAAAAATTTGGGTACCCGAGAGTTTATGAAAAACAAAAATAAACTCCGGGTCAGACATGGGTCTGGTATGAGTAAACGGTTTAAAGTTGCTTAATTTTGAAAACATTTGAAAATAAAGGTATCACGTAAGACTCCCCACAAATAAACATGGGTAAGTTTTTACCTTACGCTAACCAAAACATTTTATGGGAAATTCAGTGATATTATAATAGTGTCTAGGGTTTTCAAGTAAATAGAAATAGCCGAAATTGTTACATGATTAAATTACAGCTACTAGCCACAAAAGCGGGTAATACAAATCAAAACCGTAGGGTCTCGTAGGGAAAATGGATTTCCAACAATGGCAGGGCTACTGGGGTACCACCCGTCACAGTACGGGGCCTAGATCACCGTACCGAGTATTACTCCCTTCATCCCCTGCAACACAAGGCCGGAACCATTCCTTACTGAACAGTCCCGAACAAGATAAACCCCGTGGTTGGCGCGACCAACCACCCACTAAGCCGAAATATATAAGGGACATCTAGACAGGGGAAATATCTTGTCCTGCTTGGGCATGACCCATCTAATCTTGCTACATCTCCCCTGTTTTAGCCATTCCCGGTTGATGAGGCTTGAGGCTGCGATTACCTTTAAAGAACATGTCACTTAGAATGCTCATCGTCCGCCTGACGATGTGCTGAAAGCATTCAATCCATACAAGTTCGTTCCGGGTTCGAACGAAACCGAAGGCATTATCTTGTCACACTCATTTTGGAATCACCCTCAGAGTCAACGACGATAACCCTTGCATTCTGAAAACTTCAACTCGATCTTCATTTCAGAATTCACGACCTAACATTTAAATTGGATCGATGTGGTTTTCGGAGAATCAAATTTGATTCTTCCGATCCCGGTCTCATCGAATCCAAACGCCATTTTAAGGGCCAAGTTGTCTAATTAACTTACAGTTTAAATAATTTAAATTCAACAATTGAATTAACATAGCATTTATCACAGATAAAACATATAGAAGCATCATAGATATAACATAACATATCACAGAACATCACAGAATATCATCACATAAATATCCAAAACAGATATTCAATCACAACAGTCCATAAGCAATCACTTTTAAGTCTTATTCGTAATTAATTCTATTTAGGATTAATTACCTGAGAGTTAAACACTTAACTCTGTTTAATTAATTATTAATCAACGATTAATTATCTATTTCAGCTCAAACCATCGAATTAATGGTTTCTTAATTAATCATTTAGTCTAAATTACGTAATTATTCTATACTATTAATAAATTACTTCCTCAATCAAGTGATTTTAACTTTAATTACTTAATTAACTGTTTTCTTGATCATTAGTTAATATCTTTAATTATCTATCAATAAAACTTAATTATCCAATTATTATCTGCTAATTGCTTAATTAATTAATTCTAAATCAACCTACTTTATCAATTCATAATCCAGTTTACTAGATTAACTAACTATTAATTCGTTTAATAACTTAAGTAGTTGATTTCAATTATTTGTTTGAATTATTCTTAATTACTCAACCACTAATCATCTATTTATCACAAAATAGTTACATAACCCAAACTCTATTTAAGTTTTCATATGTTAATCGTTCTTAATTACTTTCGAAAATAATCTATTGATATTAATCATTTAACTTAATTAACGTTTAAAAGTTCTCTTTTCATATATTTTGAAAATAAATTCTAGTGTTAACTACAAACTTTAATTATTAGTTAACTTATATTCCTTAATTAAAATGATGATTTAAGAGTTTAAGAAAGTCGTTAAACTTTTGACTATGATAATTAAAATTTGAACAAATCTTAGCTTAATCCCCTTTTTACACAATTTCTAAGCTCAAACGTTAAAACAAGTCTGAAGGAAACAAATTTGGAAAAAACACAAAACCCACTTGCGACTTCTCAGGTAAAACCCGAGTCATTCCCTGCATTGTACTCGGGGTTACTTCGAATTTCACATGCGCAAAACTCCCTGAGACTCCCCTGCAAAATCTTCTTCTCCTTCAACTACCTGTTCTTCCTCTTCTCTCTTTATATTATTGCAGTTAAGTTATAAAACTGAACACTTACTAACTCACGAACACGAGACTAGACCCATGCGATCTCCCCGCTTGCTCGAGTTCCACTCGAGACCACCACGCTCAAACCTTAAAACTCGAGAACTACAGAGCTTCCAACCCAACCTCCCACTGGCACACTGGCACAACGTGCACGTGCACGGAACAGCGACGCCTCTCTGGCGTTCGATGAGGCTCCCCACAAGTCACAAATCGTCACGCAAATCGGTTTGAAAATCCAAAATGGCGAAATCAAGTTCTGGAGGAAATCGAGCATCCAGACCCAAAACTCGAACATCCTACTTCATCTAAAACCGCCTCGACCAAGCGAACCCAACCACCAGAGGCGAAACCACCTCGCCAACGCCATGGCCATACCTTCCTCGGCCTTCACCCAAAACCACTAGCCACTCGATCAAAGCACGGCGATGAAAATCAAAATTTACAGAGCATAAAAACAAACGCGAGCTAAACCCTACTTTCGATTCAAACCCAAAGTCTTTGCATTAGAAAATTAGTTTAGCATTTTTCTAGTGATCTCACATCACCGTTTTAGCTTCATGTTAAATTACAACAGCTAAAATTGTTTAAATCATCAGGATTTCATGAAAATACATTTTTGGTTCACTGACTAATTTCTCTGTGCATAGTTGACTCAAAATTATAAAGTTTGTCTTAAAAATCATAGTTTTATATGTTGTTTCAAATTATAAGTTCAAGTTTACGATTCGAGATATTCGAATTTTTGCCTTTATATTTATGTTTACTGTAAATGTAAGTTTACAGTACCTATACCTTTAGCATAAACAATATTTATTTAGTTTAGGTATTAATTACAGGAAATGATTTTATAAAGCAATATATATGATATATTCTCTGTTTCCTTTGCCTCAGATTTTAGAAAGAACTTGAAGAACTCAACTACAGTTCATCCAGAATTTACAAACATAACAGAGCATTATTATATCAACACAGTAATTCATTCATGAGTCAAATATTTAAAACCAAATTTCACAAAAACATTAGTTTACTCACCAAACAATATGAACAGCAAGCAAATGTTGAAGAAGACACTGCAGAAATACTCTGAAACCTTCTTAAGTTTTATGTCTTCTGTTTCTTTTTTCTTTTCTTTTTTACTTGTTTCTCTGTTTCTAAATTAAGGTATATTGCAAAGCAAGACAATGCTTTCAGGTTTGTATATATAAACTGATGATATATAGATAGATTGATATAGAAGCTACTAATTAGGTTGTATCTAGGCAGTTCATATTTGTTTGTCATTCTTTCTTGTAATTGGTTAAGAAAACTTCTGCAGAAAAAGATTATGACAAGAATTTCGGCTACATGTACTAGTTAAGCAAGAAGTTAGGCTGTTAAATGTTCATGCTTTTAATTATGATAGCATGTATTTAATGTATACTGATAATTATATTGTGTTGTACAAAGATATTTAATTTATTTCGGCCAACATATCTAGCAAGACACAGATTTTGTTTTATGATATTGAAGTCAAACTTTGTTTTCTTGTTTGCTTATGTCTAACAAATGTTTATGCTTCATTTATGCTAAGAAGTAATAAATGTTTCAGTTTTCCTATTTGTTTTGTACAAGCTACAGATTTTTGTTTATTATTATTTTGAAGTGAACTCTTTTGTTCCCTGATGCATATACACAGCACATAAACTTTATGTTTATTTCATAGCATTGATTGTACAAAGATATCTATATGTTTTTCGTATACCTATAAATTGTACAAAAGCACAAATATGATTATAACTGGTTTACATTTATTTATAACATTCTATTTGTATACTTATATTTCTAGTTTCTACTTATATTTTATAATTATGTTCTTAGTACAGTTTATATTTTATAATTATGGTGTATATTTATGTTTATGTTTTAACTTTATCATTTTAAAAACTAAAACTGCATTCATATGTATTTTATCAAATAACAAAAATATAAAGTCTTTGATTTGATTTTATTGAACATGTCATATTTGTTTTAATAGTTTTGAAGTATTCTATTTAAAATTTTCAAATCAAAATTTTCTTTTACAAACATATATAACTGTTAAATATCCAAGATCTCATCAATTTAAACATTGACAAGCTTATATTTAATTTAAATTAGATTAAATATTTATTAAAATATATCATCAAAATTCCGGGTCGTTACATTCTTCCCCCCTTAAAAGAATTTCGTCCCCGAAATTTAAACAACAGTTAATTCAAAAGTTTTTATATTAATCATTCGAACATACATATCATTTATATATTAACAACAAACAAACAGTCTATTCTAACAAACAACACTAGCTATCCGAATACAAGTTCGGATAAGTTTCCCTAAAACTATCGAGAGTTTATCTCTCGATGATCAATAATCCAAACTGGATTCCTGACCACAATTCAATTCGACTCAACTTCAAATTTACTGAATTACTGGTTTAACAATCAATGATGAATCATGAACAAATTTCCTGAGATATATGGATTATACAATAAATTCCGGACATCCATTCTAGCAATTCAATTTTAAAAGTTACAGTATTAACTCTTTCCAAATTTAATTGACTCTTTTACAGAATTCAATATCTTTTCAATCAAGCCCGTACGATGTACATATACTATCCGTACGCAATATCAACTCCGATCGTTCGTTCGATCACACAATTTCACTTCCGAACTAGTATCGTCCATCCGACTTCCTAGTACGGACACAGAACTGGTTTCTTGATCAGAACTGTCATTCTCCTTGCATAGTCACAACTATGATAGAGAATCCCCAAAATCAATCGAAATCCAAATTCATGGTTCATCATCGAAAATCGAGTGAAAAATCCTAATTCGGATCGATATAACTATCTCGAAATTCTATGCTCGAATCTGGATCAAATTGTTATGCGAATAAAATAATATACGTACATCCTACATATTTATATCCATTGGTTATCAACTATATCAATTTTCTTTTATTCACATTATTCTGATTATATCCACTTGGAATAATTTTCTCAGTATCAATTTTACTTAAGAATTTCACCATTCATTCTTAAGCTTACAATAAACATTATATATACTCTTATATTATTACTCTACCACCATAGCCTTTATATCTTATTATTATTATTATTTTTCCGCTTTAAATCTGAATTACCAATTCCATATGAATTCAATTTTCTTAACTCTGAATACTGAACTGTTAGTGACTAACTCTATTTATAACTGATTCATATTATATATTTTTCTAAATTTAGTTTACTTTAAATTTTCAATTTGAAATTGTTTTGTTGCTAATAAATTTTTTTTTATATAGTTTTAAGCTTTGACATATTCTCCATTACATATTTCCATAAGCACATATGTAAGGTTCCAACCCTCAACACAATTAACTTCAATCAATTCTCAAACCATTCCTTTTTAATTAAAAGGAATTTACAACTTACTTGCTTATATAATCCATTTAAGCAATACAAACTCATATTCAAAATCATCCTATTTTGCTTCCAATAATTCATAGAATTTATCTAATTCTCATTTACTTCAAACATCACATTTTCTTATGCAATTTAACAATATCATTGTGAATAGATAATCACTTAAGCTTTATAAGAAATCTTAAATTGATTTTGACTAAATTTACACTTGAGTCCATCTTGTTTAATTTATTCACAATCCTATCATTGCATTTTCTTTCATTTTAACAGGTTTGATTACAAACCATTTTATTAAATACAACAACCAATGTTTTAAATAATCATTTCACAATTTACTTAAGTCATTATTTACTTCAAACTGTTTCACCTAACAACTTAGATTTATTCTATTTCACCAATTTCCATTCAAATCTTTGATTCGATTTTCCTTTAATCAAATCCCAATTATTTACTGACTAGTTTATTCTTTTATCCCTTTTTAACCTTTTAATTTACATTAACAATTCATTATTGAATTTATTCATAATAAAGTTACTCAATTTATACTTGAATTAGATTTGTTTACAACTCACGCCATTTCTATTTAAATCCAATTCAATACTTACTTTGGTTCACAATTTACTTATTTACATAAAAAAAAATTATTTTATTCAATATTATTTAACTCGATTGAATTCATTCAATTTCAGTTTTATTCTAACTCAACTTCAGTTAAAATTTAACTACTTACCATTTCTCAATATATGAGCTCAAAACTTATTTGTTTACTTTTAAAGTTTATATTACTCATTTGGGTCATTTCATCTTATAACCACAATTTCAGATTATATATAACACTTACTATCGTAAGGTATAAATTTCCACCTCACAGTTTACAATCATTTTACCCTCCAATTTTATATCCAACTAAATTCGTTTCGAACCTTAATTCTACTTAACTTATCTCAGGTTAAACTCAAATATATTTTCTTTACTCTCATTTACTTAAATTAAATTTTAATTCTGAGATTAAAAATTCTCGATTTCTTCTTATTAATATCAATTTTACTTTATAAGTTCAATAGTTAATTCATTCAAACCTTTCACATTATTAATTAGAATTCTTAGAATTCAAATGCCCGGTTTTCATTTCCAAAACCATTTAAAATGATAATCAAATTTCAAACACTTGTTTGCACCAAAACAAATTTTTCCTTCGAAATTTCTAAAATAACTTGTATACCCAACAAGTCCAAATAAAATCCTGGTAGCAATCCATCACTTTAGAAACTCGAAAATGAATACTGATGATGTGGCCGTCACCATCAGGATTATTTTCCAGCGACTGAAGTGAGTTCAGTGCTTACTTACTTTCACAAATTCTTTCGAAAACAATTTTCATTCAATCATATTTTCCAAAACAAAATCCCATTATTTCCTTCAACTCTTTGGAAAAAACACATTTTCAAACATTCCCAAGATTGTAAATTCCCAAATTCATTTAAACACTTTCAAATTTCCGGGACTTAGATTCTGATTTAATCAAATTTTAGTTATATTCCCTTTTATTTAAAATCATTCTTAAATAATTTTATTTGGTTATAACGCACTCACATTTAAATTTTTATTTGATTGTACTATTAACAATCAAACATCCAAATATATATAGTTATTTCAGAAAATATTTCTTAATATCAAAATATAATTATGGGTAAAATTATTTCATTTACCCTACCTTAAAAACAATACTGTGTCGGTTAATCTTGTTTAAGAGTTTAGGAATCCCTATCGATGAAACGGCGTCCCACACATCGACCAGAATCCATAAACACTCAACCGATAAATCAACACAATATAAAAACAATTTTATATTCACTAACAAGTACGCGCTCATATCTATTAATACACTCAAACTCATATTAGAGTTCTACTGACTCTATTCTATGAGTAATCACTACCAGAGCCAAGGTTATCACCAACCTATGCTCTGATACCAACTGTGACGACCCGCCCTTCTACTACCAGAAAGACGTATCATCATTAAGAAAGAAAGGGATGAGAAAATAGAAAAGAAAGAGAAAGAAAGAACAACTACATTAGAATCTCACAGCGGAACGGAACAAAATATAATATCACATAAATATTTAAAAGTTTTACATATATCAGAGTTATACAGATAATACATCAATACTAGACAGTTATAACACTTGTCTAGTTAATACAACTCAATACAATACAACTCAAACAATATGACTCATAGATACCAACACAGCGGAACTATATATATATCTACAACGCTGAAGTCTCCTGCTCCATTGCTCCTCCAGAATTCGTCAAATCTAACCTGAATCCCTTGGCTACCCGTAAAAATTTGGGTACCCGAGAGTTTATGAAAAATAAAAATAAACTCCGGGTCAGACATGGGTCTGGTATGAGTAAACGGTTTAAAGTTGCTTAACTTTGAAAACATTTAAAAATAAAGGTATCACGTAAGACTCCCCGCAAATAAACATGGGTAAGTTTTTACCTTACGCTAACCAAAACATTTTATAGGAAATCCAGTGATATTATAATAGTGTCTAGGGTTTTCAAGTAAATAGAAAATAGCCGAAATTGTTACATGATTAAATTCCAGCTACTAGCCACAAAAGTGGGTAATACAAATCAAAACCGTAGGGTCTCGTAGGGAAAATGGATTTCCAACAATGGCACGGCTACTGGGGTACCGCCCGTCACAGTACGGGGCCTAGATCACCGTACCGAGGATTACTCCCTTCATCCCCTGCAACACAAGGCCGAAACCATTCCTTACTGAACAGTCCCGAACAAGATAAACCCTGTGGTTGGCGCGACCAACCACCCACTAAGCCGAAATATATAAGGGACATCTAGACAGGGGAAATATCTTGTCCTGCTTGGGCATGACCCACCTAACCTTGCTGCATCTCCCCTATTTTAGCCATTCCCGGTTGATGAGGCTTGAGGCTGCGATTACCTTTAAAGAACATATCACTTAGAATGCTCACCGTCCGCCTGACGATGTGCTGAAAGCATTCAATCCATACAAGTTCGTTCCGGGTTCGAACGAAACCGAAGGCATCATCTCGTCACACTCATTTTGGAATCACCCTCAGAGTCAATGACGATAACCCTTGCATTCTGAAAACTTCAACTCGATCTTCATTTCAGAATTCACGACCTAACGTTTAAATTGGATCGATGTGGTTTTCGGAGAATCAAATTTGATTCTTCCGATCCCGGTCTCATCGAATCCAAACGCCATTTTAAGGGCCAAGTTGTCTAATTAACTTACAGTTTAAATAATTTAAATTCAACAATTGAATTAACATAGCATTTATCACAGATAAAACATATAGAAGCATCATAGATATAACAAAACATATCACAGAACATCACAGAATATCATCACATAAATATCCAAAACAGATATTCAATCACAACAGTCCATAAGCAATCACTTTTAAGTCTTATTCGTAATTAATTCTATTTAGGATTAATTACCTGAGAGTTAAACACTTAACTCTGTTTAATTAATTATTAATCAACGATTAATTATCTATTTCAGCTCAAACCATCGAATTAATGGTTTCTTAATTAATCATTTAGTCTAAATTACGTAATTATTCTATACTATTAATAAATTACTTCCTCAATCAAGTGATTTTAACTTTAATTACTTAATTAACTGTTTTCTTGATCATTAGTTAATATCTTTAATTATCTATCAATAAAACTTAATTATCCAATTATTATCTGCTAATTGCTTAATTAATTAATTCTAAATCAAGCTACTTTATCAATTCATAATCCAGTTTACTAGATTAACTAACTATTAATTCGTTTAATAACTTAAGTAGTTGATTTCAATTATTTGTTTGAATTATTCTTAATTACTCAACCACTAATCATCTATTTATCACAAAATAGTTACATAACCCAAACTCTATTTAAGTTTTCATATGTTAATCGTTCTTAATTACTTTCGAAAATAATCTATTGATATCAATCATTTAACTTAATTAACGTTTAAAAGTTCTCTTTTCTTATATTTTGAAAATAAATTCTAGTGTTAACTACAAACTTTAATTATTAGTTAACTTATATTCCTTAATTAAAATGATGATTTAAGAGTTTAAGAAAGTCGTTAAACTTTTGACTATGATAATTAAAATTTGAACAAATCTTAGCTTAATCCCCTTTTTACACAATTTCTAAGCTCAAACGTTAAAACAAGTCTGAAGGGAAAAAATTTGGAAAAAACACAAAACCCACTTGCGACTTCTCAGGTAAAACCCGAGTCATTCCCTGCATTGCACTCGGGGTTACTTCGAATTTCACACGCGCAAAACTCCCTGAGACTCCCCTGCAAAATCTTCTTCTCCTTCAACTACCTGTTCTTCCTCTTCTCTCTTTATATTATTGCAGTTAAGTTATAAAACTGAACACTTACTAACTCATGAACACGAGACTAGACCCATGCGATCTCCCCGCTTGCTCGAGTTCCACTCGAGACCACCACGCTCAAACCTTAAAACTCGAGAACTACAGAGCTTCCAACCCACCCTCCCACTGGCACACTGGCACAACGTGCACGTGCACGGAACAGCGACGCCGCTCTGGCGTTCGATGAGGCTCCCCACAAGTCACAAATCGTCACGCAAATCGGTCTGAAAATCCAAAATGGCGAAATCAAGTTCTGGAGGAAATCGAGCATCCAGACCCAAAACTCGAACATCCTACTTCATCTAAAACCGCCTCGACCAAGCGAACCCAACCACCAGAGGCGAAACCACCTCGCCAACGCCATGGCCATACCTTCCTCGGCCTTCACCCAAAACCACTAGCCACTCGATCAAAGCACGGCGATGAAAATCAAAATTTACAGAGCATAAAAACAAACGCGAACTAAACCATACTTTCGATTCAAACCCAAAGTCTTTGCATTAGAAAATTATTTTAGCATTTTTCTAGTGTCTCACATCACCGTTTTAGCTTCATGTTAAATTACAATACCTAAAATTGTTTAAATCATCAGGATTTAATGAAAATACATTTTTGGTTCACTGACTAATTTCTCTGTGCATAGTTGACTCAAAATTATAAAGTTTGTCTTAAAAATCATAGTTTTATATGTTGTTTCAAATTATAAGTTCAAGTTTACGATTCGAGATATTCGAATTTTTGCCTTTATATTTATGTTTACTGTAAATGTAAGTTTACAGTACCTATACCTTTAGCATAAACAATATTTATTTAGTTTAGGTATTAATTACAGGAAATGATTTTATAAAGCAATATATATGATATATTCTCTGTTTCCTTTGCCTCAGATTTTAGAAAGAACTTGAAGAACTCAACTACAGTTCATCCAGAATTTACAAACATAAAAGAGCATTATTATATCAACACAGTAATTCATTCATGAGTCAAATATTTAAAACCAAATTTCACAAAAACATTAGTTTACTCACCAAACAATATGAACAGCAAGCAAATGTTGAAGAAGACACTGCAGAAATACTCTGAAACCTTCTTAAGTTTTCTGTCTTCTGTTTCTTTTTTCTTTTCTTTTTTACTTGTTTCTCTGTTTTTAAATTAAGGTATATTGCAAAGCAAGACAATGCTTTCAGGTTTGTATATATAAACTGATGATATATAGATAGATTGATATAGAAGCTACTAATTAGGTTGTATCTAGGCAGTTCATATTTGTTTGTCATTCTTTCTTGTAATTGGTTAAGAAAAATTCTGCAGAAAAAGATTATGACAAGAATTTCGGCTACATGTACTAGTTAAGCAAGAAGTTAGGCTATTAAATGTTCATGCTTTTAATTATGATAGCATGTATTTAATGTATACTGATAATTATATTGTGTTGTACAAAGATATTTAATTTATTTCGGCCAACATATCTAGCAAGACACAGATTTTGTTTTATGATATTGAAGTCAAACTTTGTTTTCTTGTTTGCTTATGTCTAACAAATGTTTATGCTTCATTTATGCTAACAAGTAATAAATGTTTCAGTTTTCCTATTTGTTTTGTAAAAGCTACAGATTTTTGTTTATTGTTATTTTGAAGTGAACTCTTTTGTTCCCTGATGCATATACACAGCACATAAACTTTATGTTTATTTCATAGCATTGATTGTACAAAGATATCTATATGTTTTTCTTATACCTATAAATTGTACAAAAGCACAAATATTATTATAACTGGTTTACATTTATTTATAACATTCTATTTGTATACTTATATTTCTAGTTTCTACTTATATTTTATAATTATGGTCTTAGTACAGTTTATATTTTATAATTATGGTGTATATTTATGTTTATGTTTTAACTTTATCATTTTAAAAACTAAAACTGCATTCATATGTATTTTATCAAATAACAAAAATATAAAGTCTTTGATTTGATTTTATTGAACATGTCAGATTTGTTTTAATAGTTTTGAAGTATTCTATTTAAAATTTTCAAATCAAAATTTTCTTTTACAAACATATATAACTGTTAAATATCCAAGATCTCATCAATTTAAACATTGACAAGCTTATATTTAATTTAAATTAGATTAAATATTTATTAAAATATATCATCAAAATTCCGGGTCGTTACAATTTGATACATCTATAAAACACTTACTCATATTTGATGCTTTTTAGAATGATATTTTCATATTCATTCTTGGACCATATCCGAAAGTCCACAAAATCAACATTGCTCCTATTGACCTCGAGACACTTTGATTATTATATGCAAAAGGACTAATCTAAATTTATATATATAGTGTAGGATCGATTTCACCCTAGAGGGGGGGTGAATAGGGTGATGGTATAAATTATAAAAATTAATCGCGGAAGCTTATAAAATAATTTTAACACAGATCACAGAACAATAGCAGCACAGATAATAGCAGAATAATAAATGCAGAAATAAAACGACACAGAATTTACCCAGCTTCGGCAAAACCCTGCCTACGTGCTGCCCCCAAGGTTTCTACTAGAAATTAGATAGTCCCTCGCTTGCACACGTAAACTCGCGACACCCGCTATCGACTAAATCTAACTCTACGCTCAAAACCCTTCCACAACTCAGCCACTGAGTTGCGAATTCTCAAGCTACGCCACTGAGTTGCGAATTCTCAAGCTACGCCACGTAGCTTGTCCCTTAGTCACACGACTAGAAAAAATAACAGTTTAAAATTTAAAAACAAAATTAAAAAGCAATAAAAAGATAAAAGCCCCTTTAATCCTATTATTTTTCAACCGACCCTATTCTCCCTTTTATTTTAGCCCGGTCTTCTTTTCTCTTAGCTTGTGAAAAATAAATGGCGGCCTTGTTTTTCGTTTGTTCCTCTTTATCCAAATTAGGGTTTTGTCCTTGCGTTCGCTCCTGTGAGATTGGCTATGGCTTTGGCCTCGCGCTCGCTCCTGTTGATTTGCTAGTGCTTCGGCTTTGCGCAAATTAGGGCTTCGTTTATTGAGGAACCTGATTGATTTGTTGATCGTTTGCAATTGATCTTCTGATTTGCGTCGGCAAACGATTGTCTTTTTACTTTGCTCAAGGTTCCTTTGATGATCGAGTTTGATCTTGCTTCGGTATGTAATTTTTGCTTTTGCTTCTTCTGATTTTTCGTACTTTAACTCGATGATATTGAAAGCCGATGATGAGTGGGTTTATATAGGTTTCGAAATCCTATTCTTGCGTTCGTATAAAGTCATATGAATTTGTCAATAATTCTCCTCGGCCACTTGATGATGCTTGAACGATCGATGATTAATCTGACTTTGTCAAATTCGTATCTTTCACGTTTCTTAGTTGACACGGTTTTGAATTAATTTTCGTGATGACCACAGCTTGAATCTGACTTTAATTTGTGACATTTTCTGTTGACTTGTTTGATTAAAATACGACTTTGACTTGGTTGACTCTTTGATTGCTACTGCTTCGGCTCCAATCACTGATACTGCCATATTGATGCCTCTGTTGTTGCTTGAGTCACCTTGTTGTCACTGGTTCATTGGGCTGCATACATGTTGTAAGTGATTTGTTGCTTAGTTGCATCACTGGTATTTGCATTGTATAGTCGCCATATCTTGTGCTCGAGCTCTTTGCACACTGATGGATTTGAAGTTATTTGAACCTGAACATTACTGTTGTTTGCATTGCATCACCACTGTATCATGCTTGGCGTTGTGGTCTGGTTTCACTTGGGCTTGTAGTTGTCTCTGACCTGATTTGAAACTGTTTCTTTGAGTCTTTTCTTATTTTTGTAGAAACTGCTACTTTGGTTACTTCTGATATTTTATCACTTGTATCATTTGTATGCTTTACTTGATCTTCACTTTGATTCCATGTTGTTCTTGTAGTCAAGTCTGCATTGCTGTCACATGAATTAAACTTATTGTATATCATTATTTTGAACTTTTGCATTTGTCTTTGCTTGAGTCTTGATGCAATTGGGGTCCGGTATGTTTGGCATGTGATTGGTTCTGTGATACTTGTACTACTTGTTATCAACTGGCCTGGATTACATAGTTTGTTGCTTAGAGTTGATCATGCTGCCTGGTTGTTGTTATATATGCACTGTGTTTCGGTCATTTCTCATGTACATATGTATGTGATGCTTTGATGTTGTTTCACTTCTTCAAAGCTGCCTGTTGTTACTGGTGTCACTTGTCCATAAATTGGTCGTGCTGTAGTCCAGTGCCCCCTTGCCTTGTGTACATATCTTGTTCATGCTGTACATATTTTTGCCTTGGTTCCATTGTTGAATTTCTGACCTGTGCATTCCATTCTCGTGTGTTCATCCCTGTAGTATATGCTACTGTCTACTTGAGTTTTCTTTGATGCACTGTTGAATTTGTGTAGACTGTGCATTACACTTGAGTTGAATCCAGTTTCACAACTCGGGTTTGACCTTATGCTGAAGTCGAGATTTTATTTATGTTGCACCTGAGTTGAACCCGTCTTATTACTTGGGTTTGACCTTGTGCTCACCTGTCCCTGTAGCATTATCAAGTGTATATCGGTGTGCACGGCCTTGTGGCATATACAGTGATACACTGTGTATGTCACATGTTGTTCGTGTATGACGAATTCAAATATGAATGATGACGAACAACCCAAATAACTGAGGCAAATATTATTTTCAAAAACCATATTTTATTTTATATCGCAAAAATATTTTATTTTCAATTTTACTGCGTTAGTAAATATTTTTGCAGATTGCTCAGATGCTGGATTCAAACTGGAATGAAGTTGAAGAAAAAATACGAATTGAGTGAATGAGTGATGTGTAGTGAGGTTAAATGTAAATATGAAATTGTGATGTATTTGTAATCAAAATTGTATATGTATAGTGAGAGCTTGAATTTGTACTATTCAAAATTGTCATAAATATTTGTTTGAATAAAATATTCGTGTTATTTATTTTATTCAGCAAATATTTATTTAATCTATGAAAATAAAAATAGTTTATTAACAAATACATTTAACTGAATGTATATATGTTTATTATCATCAAACAAGAATCATATAAGCGCATATTCAACAATCTCCCCCTTTTGATGATAACAAACATATATTTAAGATTTTGAATATATTAAATGTATTTGATCATTGATATGCTCTAATTGCTCCCCCTATTTAAATGCTTCCTCTCTACACAAAGCTCCCCTACAAATATGCATACAATTAAATAATATGCAAATGAGCCTAGATGCAAATAGAAAATTGTTTGACCATTTCTTGATTTTATTTCACAAAATCTTAACCTTTCTCTCCCCCTTTTGTTATCAGCAAAAGAGTAATAGTAATAGAAAAGTAGAGATATAGCGATCGATATTAATTCAACATTAAAACTCAATTGAATATAAATATTAAATTTCAATAAAAAATCAAACAAAAATCATAAATATTTTGTTAGGCGCATATTCCACTTTTAGAATGATGGAAATGATGTCATCATATAAAACCATACAGTTGTGTCTATTTGTGGTATATTTATATCAGGAATTTGAATATCTACTAACCATGCATAACCGTTAGGACTTTTAAATAAGATTAGTAGTATTCCAATTTTATTTAAAAAAAATGAATTCAAGTATCTTCTAACCACGCATAACCGTGAGGACTTTTAAATGGGATTAGAATCAACTTGTTTATTTTAAAAATCAACTTTTGATATGCGTTCCATACATGCATAACCGTGAGGACTTTTAAATGAGTATGGAAGCACATAACAAATTCCAAGTTATTCACCCATGCATAACCGTGAGGACTTTTAAATGAGAGTGAATACTTTGGTATTTATTATTATTATTATTATTATTATTATTATTATTATTTTAAAAAAATGTAAAAATGAAAAACGAACGATTCCTGTTTAAAGTACCACATATTGACAAACTATATAGAATTTTGATGAGTGATGGTTGTTAGAAATATGATAGATATAGAGATGGTCATGGAATTTTTTACCAACAAAAAGTTTTATTATAACTCTTGTTTAAATTTCTAAAGAAATTTATTAATTATACCGTCTCGAGTCATAATATTTGATCAATATTAACACTCATCACTTTTTCAATCACTATTTTTCTTTTCGATAAACATTAGGGAGTCAGATTAGTCAAAATAGTCATTTAAAATCAAATTCAAAAATAATTATGAAATTAATTTTTAAAAATGACTAATCTGAAACTATGGTCAAAAATGATTTTCTCCAGAGGGTTTTAAAAGAAAATTTTCTACTATTTGAAAATTATTTGAAATGAAGAATATGCAGATATTTTCTTTGAAAAACGATGCAGTTACTAAATGTCTCAAAAATCACGTTCAACTAGTAATTTATCTATCAACTAGATTACCAGTGTAATCTGCATCTGAATTTCTCTTCCACTCAAAATCATCGTTAATTGAATTTGATTGACCATACCATGAAGTGTGCACCAAAAATTTCAAATTCAATTTTAACAACAATTTAAGTGACATTCTTTTGAAATTGAATTGAAGCCGTGTAAATAACCAGAAAACCGTGAATATAGAGTCAGCCGTATTATAACCAATTGTATTATCCAACAAAACACTATTTTTAATCCAAACTGATATATATGAAGTAATTCAAAGAATCTAGAGATTTTTATAGTGTTTTTGGCATAAGAATATAATTAGCCAACTATTTTGAATAAGTCAGAATCATCATCTTTTCATCATCTCAATATTGGCTGATTTTAATTCAGAATACGGTGCAGATTATCACATTTAATATATCGTTTAAAACATACCATTACCTGTTTTACCTTTACGTATTTTTCGTTGTTGTCCGTTGTGATTCTGTCACCTTTATACTAGGCTAAGGAACTTTGCTTTGTCTCCCGTTGTGTTTCTGGAACAGCCAAAATCCAGAGAACACTGTTGTTGTTCCTTAGCCCGCCACCACACCTACACGGGAAAAGATTTATGTGACCTATTTGTTTTTATAGGTCCATGGTTGTTAGTGGCAGAATAATTAGAAGAATAATTTTGTGGAGACCCAAAACTATTTATAATTGTTCCCTTCGGCACCCAAATTTGTTTAACTTTGAGAGATTTTATATTTGTGCCTTTTGGAACCCAAATCGGTATAGTTTTCACATGTTTGGGTCTATACCAAAAATTATTGTGACTGTGTCCATATTTTCTACAAATTGTGCATATAGAATTAACTTGATTAATATTGCTTTCAACAATTTTCGAACTATTATATCCAAGTCCTTGTTTAACCGAATTAACAGTTTGCTTTCCTAATAGCATATTCAACGATTTTTCACTTTTTGAAAATTTATCTAAAGTAGTAGACAGTTGTTGGACTTGTGATTTGAGAGATTCATTTTCGTTTAACAATTGTGTGCACTTTTTAATGGAATTCTCTCTCCTTGTATTTTCATTCTCCTTTAAAATCAGAATTTCATTTTCAAGTGATTTTATATTGATTTCTGATTTTTTAATTTCCTCTTCGAATGTTGGACACTTATCACACTTAGGGATTCTACGTTGATAGTTCTTAACTAATTGATCAAGTTGTTCATTGCATTCTATCAAAGTATCCTTTTGAGATTCAAGTTTGGCGTATTTTTCCCTAAGTCGTTCAAAACAGCCATTTACTTCGTGGAAATAAATAAGTAATTCAGAGTGAGTAAGTTTTGATACCTCGCTTGGCTCGTCATCGTCGCTATCAGTTATATTTCCTTGAAGGCACATATCTGCTTTCTCACTCTCACTGCTAGTACTTTTATCATTCTCATCCATTTCATCCCAAGTGGCTGCAAAACTTTTCTTTTTTTGTTTCTTTCCAAAGTCGCGTCGGTTTCGAGGACAATTGTGCTTGATGTGTCCGGGTTGGTTGCACTTATGACAGATGATCTCCTGTTCTTCTGAGTAGTCAAGTGCTTTTCCTATTCTGCTTTTCAATTCATTATTTCGAGCTGGATTTCTGTATTTACGATTCCACCTTTTGAATTTCTTTATTAGTAGTGCCAGCTCTGCTGCTCCATCATCATCATCGTTATCATCATCACTTTCGGTTGTTCCTTTGAGCGCTATTGATTTCTTTCGAGTATCTCCTCCTTCACGCTCTTCCTTGAATTTCATTTCTAGCTCATAAGTGGTGAGATTTTCGATGAGTTCTTCGACTTTCATTTGTTTCAAATCTTTTGATTCTTGAATGGCAGTCACTTTTGCTTCAAATTTTCGTGGAAGGACTCTAAGGATTTTTCGGACTATCTCCAACTCTGTGTATGATTTTCCAAGAGCTTTTGATTTATATACGATATTGGAAAGTCGTCCATGCATCTCTTTGACGTTTTCTTCCTTCGCCATTGTGAAGTTCTCGTATTCGCTGCTTAGCATGGCAAGACGAGATTCTTTGACTTGAGATGTTCCTTCAAGAGTCACTTCTAGAGTGTGCCATATTTCCTGCGCAGTTAGACAATGTGAGACACGATTAAATTCATATTGATCCAATGAAGAGATAATAGAATTCATAGCTTTAGCATTGGTATTTTGTAATTTATTTTCTAGTTCTGTCCATTGTTCCTTTGGTTTCTCTATTTCCTGATTATCTATAGTTATAGTTGGTATTCTATAACCTGTCTCAACAATATTCCATGCGTCAATGGTTTTCAGAAAAATTTCCATCCTATTTTACCAATAAGCATATTCACCATTGAACATTGGTGGTCTAACTATGGATTGAGCCTCAGCAAAAGCATTATTAAAAGAAGCCATTTTAAAAATTCAAATTTTTAAAACAAAAATTGGTTTTTGTAAAAAAAATCAAAATTTAAAAAAAAACGGCTTTTGTTCCTAGTTCTGATACCACTTGCAGGATCGATTTCACCCTAGAGGGGGGGTGAATAGGGTGATTGTATAAATTATAAAAATTAATCGCGGAAGATTATAAAATAATTTTAACACAGATCACAAAACAATAGCAGAATAATAAATGCAGAAATAGAACGACACAGAATTTACCCAGCTTCGGCAAAACCCTGCCTACGTGCTGCCTCCAAGGTTTCTACTAGAAATTAGATAGTCCCTCGCTTACACACGTAAACTCGAGACACTCGCTATCGACTAAATCTAACTCTACGCTCAAAACCCTGCCACAACTCAGCCACTGAGTTGCGAATTCTCAAGCTACGCCACGTAGCTTGTCCCCTAGTCACACGACTAGAAAAAATAACAGTTTAAAATTTAAAAAAAAAATTAAAAAGCAATAAAAAGATAAAATCCCTAATTAAAAAATAAACAAAACCCTTTGATCCTATTATTTTTCAACCGGCCCTATTCTCCCTTTTATTTTAGCCCGGTCTTCTTTTCTCTTAGCTTGTGAAAAATAAATGGCGGCCTTGTTTATCGTTTGTTCCTCTTTATCCAAATTAGGGTTTTGTCCTTGCGTTCGCTCCTGTGAGATTGGCTATGGCTTTGGCCTCGCGTTCGCTCCTGTTGATTTGCTAGTGCTTCGGCTTTGCGCAAATTAGGGCTTCGTTTATTGAGGAACCCGATTGATTTGTTGATCATTTGCAATTGATCTTCTGATTTGCGTCGGCAAACGATTGTCTTTTTACTTTGCTCACGGTTCCTTCGATGATCGAGTTTGATCTTGCTTCGGTATGTAATTTTTGCTTTTGCTTCTTCTGATTTTTCGTACTTTAACTCGATGATATTGAAAGCCGATGATGAGTGGGTTTATATAGGTTTCGAAATCCTATTCTTACGTTCGTATAAAGTCATTTGAATTTGTAAATAATTCTCCTCGGCCACTTGATGATGCTTGAACGATCGATCATTAATCTGACTTTGTCAAATTTGTATCTTTCACGTTTCTTGGTTGACACGGTTTTGAATTAATTTTCGTGATGACCACGGCTTGAATCTGACTTTAATTTGTGACATTTTCTGTTGACTTGTTTGATTAAAATAAGACTTTGACTTGGTTGACTCTTTGATTGCTACTGCTTCGGCTCCAATCACTGATACTGCCATATTGATGCCTTTGTTGTTGCTTGAGTCACTTTGTTGTCACTGGTTCATTGGGCTGCATACATGTTGTAAGTGATTTGTGCTTAGTTGCATCACTGGTATTTGCATTGTATAGTCGCCATATCTTGTGCTTGAGCTCTTTGCACACTGATGGATTTGAAGTTAGTTGAACCTGAGCATTACTGTTGTTTGCATTGCATCACCACTGTATCATGCTTGGCGTTGTGGTCTGGTTTCACTTGGGCTTGTAGTTGTCTCTGACCTGATTTGAAACTGTTTCTTTGAGTCTTTTCTTATTTTTGTAGAAACTGCTACTTTGGTTACTTCTGATATTTTATCACTTGTATCATTTGTATGCTTTACTTGATCTTCACTTTGATTCCATGTTGTTCTTGTAGTCAAGTCTGCATTGCTGTCACATGAATTAAACTTATTGTATATCATTATTTTTGAACTGTTGCATTTGTCTTTGCTTGAGTCTTGATGCAATTGGGGTCCGGTATGTTTGGCATGTGATTGGTTCTGTGATACTTGTACTACTTGGTGTATGACGAATTCAAATATGAATGATGACGAACAACCCAAATAACTGAGGCAAATATTATTTTCAAAAACCATATTTTATTTTATATCGCAAAAATATTTTATTTTCAATTTTACTGCATTAGTAAATACTTTTGCAGATTGCTCAGATGCTGGATTCAAACTGGAATGAAGTTGAAGATAAATTACGAATTGAGTGAATTAGTGATGTGTAGTGAGGTTAAATGTAAATATGAAATTGTGATGTATTTGTAATCAAAATTGTATATGTATAGTGAGAGCTTGAATTTGTACTATTCAAAATTGTAATAAATATTTGTTTGAATAAAATATTCGTGTTATTTATTTTATTCAGCAAATATTTATTTGATCTATGAAAAATAAAATAGTATATTAACAATTACATTTAACTGAATGTATATATGTTTATTATCATCAAACAAGAATCATATAAGCGCATATTCAACATATAAAACTTTCTATTTCAACTCATATATACCGAAACATAAAGTCATACTAGGCGATAATTTCGTGAGTAAAACCCAAATCAACTGGAGCACATCGAATGGTGAATCTTTTACGTTAATTTCAACCATCGAAATTCACAGTAATATTCTTATCAATATGGCTCACTATATTCCAACTACATTTGTCTTTTTCATAAAGACACGTTTCTTTCTCATAAAGACACATTTGCGGTCAATGGATTATTACCAATTGGATACAATTATAAAAATCATATTTTAATAACGTACTTGGAATCTATTTTAGATTTGCGCATCACACCATATCATACAGTCAATACTCTTAATGGTTTAATTAAACAACCAAGGAATATTTATTCTTGACATTGACACAAAACTTACTATTTCTCTTTAGTGTACGAGAATACTCATTAGACATTCTAATATATTTGTGTTCATTTAGGTTGGATCAATTTCATTTCATCTCTTGTAATCAATTTTATCATTGGATCTTATCGAAAGTCATTTTATACCAATAATTTCTTAAAGAAATTCCTTTTCTGTGAAATTGATATCTCTTGAAACAACTGTTGTTTCTCAATGTTATGGAATGGGCATTCATAAACATTTTACGAATTTCCTTGTATAAAACCCATTTTTGCATTAGTTCAAAATGTTCACAATGTAAATTAGTCATCTAATGACTATCTTACCCAAAATTCAATTGGGATGATTCATACAAGATCCCTTGCATATAATCATTACATGTAGTCTTTCGACTCGCATAACAGCTAACTCCTTGGTCTAAGGTATATAGGGGTTTCTCGTAAATCCTTATCTTGTATAGTTTTGTAAACTATTTTTTTTTGATGATATTAATTTTAACCTTGTGTATTACTCATAAGTCCACACCTTATAGAAAGAATTTAGTTCAAGTTCACTCATCATTAACCGTGCTTTGTCCTGCAAAGTTCGATTACTCCTTATCAATACATCATTATGTATTATATGGAGGAGTGACCTATGAGACTGAATCTTTACTCATATTATGTACGTATAAAACTCTTTCCAATATACTCATTTATTTAATCAAATTGATTCATTCTTATCGCATGTTATATATTTACTTCTATTTTGTATTCTATGAGCTTATCATAGACTTATACATGTGTATCAAATACACATATCCATGTCTATGATAACTCAATGGTGAATATAACTGAGACGACCCGACTTTTTCTCCACAAAAATTTGTATTATCCCTAAGAAAGAAAGGGATAGAAAAGAGAAAAGAAAGAAGAGAAAGAAGAAACAACACTAGAATCTCAACAGCGGAACGAATAAATTATATTAATAACATAAGTATTACATAGTATACAACAGATATCAGAGTTACACAGACAATACAACACATACTAGACATTTATAAACACATGTCTAGTTATTACAACTCAATACACAAAACAGAAACACTCAGAGATACCAACACAGCTGAAGATTATATATCTATGCGCAGAAGCCACCTCCTCCATTGCTCCTCCATAATTCGTCAAAGCTAACCTGAACCCTAACCTGAATCTCTTGGCTACTCGTAAAAATTTGAGTAACCAAGAGTTAAAGAAAAACAGAAATAACTCTGGGTTAGACATGGGTCTGGTGTGAGTAACAGGTTAAAGTTGCTTAACTTTGAAAAATCTTTGAAAGAAAAGGTATCACGTAAGACTTCCCACACATGAACATGGAAAAGTTTTTATCTTACGCTAACCAAAACATTTGATAGGAAATCCAGTGATATTATAATAGTGTCTAGGGTTTTCAAGTAAAATACAGAAATAGCTAGAATGCTTACATCTCACGTTCCAACATAGTTGGGCACAACTAATACGTACGGCACTTCTTGGATTTTGGATTCCATACAATGGCAGGGCTACTGGGGTACCGCCCGTCACAGTACGTGGCCTAGATCACCGTACCGAGGAGTACGCCCGCTCCCATGCATCACAAAGCCTGAACAGTTTCGAACAAGACCACCCCCCAGTTGTGATCAGCAACCGCACCACTAAGCCGAAATAAAGGGACATCTAGACAGGGGTAAATCTCGCTCTCAAGTGGGGACTACCCACGAAGCCTTGCTGCACTTCCCTATTTTAGCTATTTCCGGTTGATGAGACTTGAGGCTACGATTACCTTTATAGGACATATCACTTAGAATGCTCATCGTCCGCCTGACGATGTTCTGAAGCATTCGATCTATACAAGTTCGTTCCGGGTTCGAACGAAACCGAAGGCATTATCTCGTTACACTCGTTTTGGAATCACCCTCAGAGTTAACGAAGATAGCCCTTGCACTCTGAATCTTCATCTTCACTTCAGATTCACGGCCTAACGTTAATTTGGATCGATGTGGTTTTCGGATATCCAAATATGGAAACCCGATCCCGGCCTCATCGAAATCCAAAACGTGTCTTTTAAGACCAAGTTGTTTTAGAGTTTAAAACAATTTCAATTCATTATATATATACACACAGATAGATAATTCACAACACAATAGATAATCAACCTTATCATTACCAACAGATAATTCATATCAAAATCAGATAATCCATATTATCATCCAAATGCAACCAATGCATCCATATCATACAACATTACTCATCTCATTTCTGAGATTACAAACCATATATGGCAACCAATACCAATCATCAAACATAAGCAATGATCTAATGATCACACTTTCTATAATTAGTTTAAATTGAATTAAATTAATTACCTTATCTTTAATTAATTTAAAATGAATTAAATTAATTACTTCAACATTATAATCCTGCTTAACTTAACCATCAATTGATTACAAATCAATTAAACAATCATCATCTCAATATTCATTTCAAGTAATCATTACTGATTAACCATCTCTAATTACAATAAGTAATTAGTCTTTAAAATTAATTACATAAGTTAATTATATATTAAACTCTTTGCAAATAATTTACTTGTAATTATTTATTAATTAATTAACTAAAATTAATTACATTAATCCATTATTAATTAATTACTTCATTTATTGATTATTTCTTAATTAATCAATTCCAAATTACATCATTAATTAATTAATGATTTCTAATTAAAATTTAATCAATTTCTCTATTAAAATTAATTACATTAAGAAATTAATCTGCAATTAAACCAAACATATATTAATCACTCTTAATTAATAACCATTCAGTAATTAACTTCCCTTAATTTCTCATTCCATAAATTAATTACTCTTTAATTAATTATCTCAATTAATTCTTTGATTAATTTCAAAGTAATTTAATCTAAATTACTTCCATCTTTAATTACATTCAGCAATTCTCAGTTAATTACTTCCCTAAGTAATTACAATCCAATTAATTACATAAAGTAATTATTCATCAATCCACAAATGTTTAAATTAATTAAACTTAATTAATCTAAACTAATCACATTAATCAAATTAATTACACTAAGTAATTAATTCATTAATTACTTTCATTAAGTAATTAAACTTAAACAGTTGATTATTATTAATTAATTAATCTAATTAATTATTAAAAATTAATCACATTAATTAATTGTTAAATAATCTTATGTTAATTATCTTCATTAACATTTCTTAATTACTTAATTAAGAAATTAACTTATTTTAATTATTATTAATTACAAATTAATTAATATTTAATTACAATTTAATTAATCTCTAATTATAAATTAATTAAGTGTTAATTACAATCTTAATTAATCATTAATCACTTGATTAATAAATCTTAATCATTAATTTAAAATTTTATTAACAATCCTTAATTATAGATTAACCTTAATTAATTAATCTCAAGTCTAATTAATTAACTAAAAATTATTAATTACTTAAATAATTTTTTTTTTGGCAAAGCCAGCGGGGTTAACTGGGCCCCTACCAGTTTTATTGCAAACAACAATAAAAAAGAACTACAGAGGAATAAACAATAGGTAGAAAAAAAACTAGAAAATACACACATGAAAATGAACCTACACAATCAAACCCAAACTTGAATCATAGACTGGGGGAAGTTGCTAGCACAGTTCCTCAAAAGCTTGTAGGTGCGGCACTTGACTTCATTCCATAACTCATTTTCATTTCTTGTAACATTTTCAAAAACTCTGGAATTTCTCTCTCTCCATATCACTGCCATATAAACTTTCAAACAAACTGCCATTACTCTACTTTTCTCAGTTCTCCACCTTGTTGCTTTGTATATAATACTCCACAGAATTATTGTTGTGTGACCAGTTAGATTAGTACCTGTGAGACCACCCATCTTAAATAAGATATGTTGCAATGCAGGACAATCAAAGTATAAATGTTCAGTAGTTTCTTCTTCAATTTCACAGTACAAGCAGTGAGTTGGACAGGCCATCCCATACTTATGCAACAGACTTCTAGTAAGTAAAGCACTGTTAAGCACCTTCCACATCATAAGATTATCCTGTGGAACAGAGTCACTTGTCCAAATAACTTCATACCAATTTGCAGCAGGCAGGGGAACATTTTCAGTGAGGGAATTGTATACTTATTTGACAGAGTGAGGTTTGCTGTGCCATTGCACATTATTACTTTGCAAAGCACTGAAAGTAATTTGTTGTATATCAGACCAAGTTTGCTGCATGACATGGTTACTGCTGTATGGTAACTGTATTTTACCATTATGTAAGAACACATTAGCATTAGCAGTCAAATGAATACCAGTTTGAATTATTTGAGTGTAAGAACACAATTTAGATAAGATTAGGCCATTTCTAACCCAAGGTTCATTCCAAAAATTAACAGCAGTTCTGGCATTAACTGGATATTGTATCATAGGTAGATAGACTTCTCTGTACTTCAGCAAGCTTCTCCAAGTCCAACTACTCAGTTGTGGGATTTCCATAATCCAGAAATGCTTGTTCCTGATGTTGTAATGCCATGTCCATTCAACCCATAAACTACTTCTTCTATTTATGATTGCATCAAACTGTTTACTTATAGCTGCAATGTTCCACTTCTTGACATCTAATACTCCCAGCCCACCAGTTTTCAAGGGTGCTTCAAATTTGGAAAATGCACATGGTACTAATTTTCTGTTGTGTATACTTCTTGTCCAAAAGAATCTATTCATTGCTGATCTGACTAGTTGTAATAACTTAACTGGTAGAATCATTGTTCGAGCCCAGTAAACAATAGAAGAGAAGACCACAGATTTGATGAGAACTAGCCTGCCACTTTGTGTTAAGTACTTATTTTCCCAAGCTGACGTAACAGAGGTAATTTTATGGTATAATGGATAACAATCATCCTTTGTTATTCTTTTAGTTATTAGAGGAAGACCAAGGTACTTCATGTCATTTTCCATGCTAGAGAATCCAGACTGATGGTGGAGGTCAGTAGCCAGACCAAGACTGATTCCAGAAACAAGCAATGATGATTTGTTTTGGTTAATATAAAGGCCAGTCATTTTGTTAAAAGTATGCAAAGCATCCTTAATACCATTCAAAGAAGGCAACTCAGGTTTTGTGAACATCATGACATCATCAACAAACATGATTGATGTAATATGATGATGAGAACACTTTGGGTGATACTTTATGGTTTTATTGGTGTAACTAGTTCTGAGTATTACAGTTAGCACTTCCATGACCAACAGAAACAAGTATGAAGATAACAGGTCCCCTTGCCTTATTCCTTTACTACCTCTAAAACTTCCAACTGGTCTACCATTAATTACAACAGAGTATGATGGAGTGGATATACAGACATATATCCAAGACACAAAGGTTTTAGGGAAACCCATCACTGCCATGATCCTGACTATGGATTCCCAATGTATTGAATCATAAGCCTTTGATATATCAATTTTGAGAGCAGCTGCAGGGGGGCCATTACTTTTACCATAACTTTTGAGAAGTTCTTGAGCCAAGAGAACATTATCAATAATGTCCCTGTTTGGTAAAAAAGCTGATTGGTTGTTAGAGACAACAGTAGGAAGCACTGATACTAACCTGGTTGCAAGAATTTTAGATATGCACGTATACACCACATTACAACATGATATGGGCCTATATGAATTAACAGTAGTAGCAGGAGAGCACTTGGGAATTAGAGCTATATTGGTACAGTTGATTTCACCTAGAATTTTGCATTTGTTGAAGAAATTGTGAATTACCTTGCAAAAATCATTGCCAAGGATACTCCAAGTGGTTATAAAAAAGACAACATTTAAACCATCAGGACCTCCTGATGAATGTTTGTTCATAGAGAATAGGGTTGACTTGATTTCCTCATCAGTGATAGGCCTTATTAGAGAAGATGCTTCCAGGTTTGTGATGTTTGGTAGTGCAGTTTTTGATATTAAGTCCAGATCAGGTATAAAGCCATCATGATTACCATATTGCTTAGTGAAATATTGAATGAATGCAAGGTCAACAGTATCAGGAGTTGAATGGAGTGTGCCTTGCTCATCAGTTATACTATGTATATTTTCTCTTGCTTGCTTTACTTTAATTGAATCATGATAAAACTTTGTGTTTTTGTCACCCTCATCAAGCCATTTTTTGTGTAGTTGCTGTCTCTTCATGTTGGCATCCATATGCAGAGCAGTATTTACTTCCATAAATAATTTCCTCTCCTCATCAGCTGCTTGTACATCTAGTGGGTGTTCCATCATATAGTCCTGCTTTGTCTTCAGTTGTTGTGTAAGATTTGTAGACAGCAGACCACCATTACCAAAGGTTGTTGTTGCCCACTGTTTAATAGCTTGCTTAATTTTCTTGAGTTTCCTGTAAAACTTAAACATGGGGTTACCAAAGCAATAAAAATCTGCATTAACATGGGAAACTAATACAAGAAAGTGCTCATGCTTAACCCAAGCATTAAAAAATTTGAAACTTCTCTTTTCTCTTCTCAAATGGTTTCCAAGTGACAAGATTAGAGGGGAGTGGTCAGATAGAATGGGTTGAGGGAGGAAAACTGATAGAGTTGGCCATTGAGAAAGGGCTTGGAAGTTGCAAAAGGCATGGTCAATAGTGGTAAAAGTACGAACACCACTTCTACTTCTATTATTCCATGAGAACTTGGCTCCTGATTTATTCACTAATAGTAATTCAGAATCAAATACAGATTGGTTGATAGGATCAAGTTCTCTTGGGGTTAGTGGGATGCCACCAAACTTGTCATTATATCCATAACATGTGTTGAAATCACCCATAACCAGCCATGGGTGTGAAGCTTGCCTTAAAGGTGGCAAAGTTTTGAGAAAGGCATTCCTAGAGTTGATTGAGTTGTCTGCATACACTATAGTTAAGTAGAAAGAGGTCTGAGTTTGGGAATGAAGCACATGAAAATGTGTGGATTGTCTTGACAACAGAATGGGAGTAAGAGTTAGTTCAGAGGGGTTAAACATGACTAGTATTCTTCCATATGGAGCAGCATCACGGTTATGTTGGATGGACCAGTTAGGATTTATATAGTTGACTGCTTTTTGGGATAGGGTAAGGTTAAGCTTAGTTTCAAGAAGACCAATAAGACAGATGTTATACTCAGAGATATAATTCTTAACTTGATCAAGTTTCAGATTGCTATGAGCTCCTCTTAAATTCCATGTTGCTATTTTTGTATGCATAATAAATTATTGAGGAGAGGTGGTGTTGTTCCTTCTCTGAGCTGACAGAGATCTTGATCTTGTTTGAATCTTCCTTCTTGGCATGCTTGGGGGGAGGAAGGTTGAGAGTTAGGGTGGAAGTTGGTTGAAACAAAAGATGGTTTGGTAAGACTGGGTGGCCATCCAGGGATTTGAATGGAAAATTTGTAATGGGGTTGGGAAGATGATTGTGATTGAACAACATGCATGGAGGTTACTAGTTGTGTTATCTGAGTTTCAAATGATTTGCTCCATATTTTGTCAAGTTCTGAAGTTGTGGTTCCAGTTGGTACAATTTCTTTTTCAGTTTCATTACCATTTTGCTTGTTACTTCCACTTTGGTTATTTTCTTTCATATTTGTTGCCTGCACTTCATGTGTTACTGACTGATCCAGTATAACAGAGGTTGTTTGATTTTCAGAAGTGCTTGTTTTCTCAGTTGTGTGTGTATGCTTCTCTGCACATTTTATCTCATCAGTGATTTCACCTTCCTCTTTTTCTTGCACATCAATTATTCCTTGTTCTTCCACATCAGTTTGAAGCAAACTGTATATGTTACTTGTGCTGACAGTTCCAACATGCACATCTCCTTGTTTTACATTTGCTTTATCAATTACCATGTCTCTTTCATCAGTACTTTCCTCATTTAGCTTTTGTTTTTCACCATGTTTCATCAAGTCTGCTTCTTCAAAAACTTCACAATTATTGCTTTTTTTTCCCTTGTACCTGTTAACTTTCTGCCATATCTGTTTCATGTTGCTTTGTTTATCATTGTTTTTCCCCCGTATCATCATATTCCTGCCATCATCCTCTTTTTTCTGCTGCTCAGTAATAGTACTTTGTTCTACATTCTTTTCATTATCCACCTTTTTGCAATTACTCAGTTGGTGTCCAAACTCCTTGCGCACAGTACATGTCTCTAGTTTCCACATGTAAATAACATTAACAACTTGTACCGAACCATTTTGCAATTTAACAGTAAATTTATCTGGCAATTCTTAGTTTGGATTTACTTCAACTAAACATTTCGCAAATGAAATACGCTCAAATTTTTCAGTTGATGCATCCAAACATAGAAGCTTTCCCACTCTTGAAGCTAGCCAATTAATTCCCAATGGTGACCATGCATACAGAGGTATGTTGGTTAATTTTATCCATACAGGAACTGTTTTAATGCTACTACAGCAGTTGCCGATGTTAACATCCCACGGCTTCACAATAAATAATTTGTTCCTCATCACAACAGGGTCTGCTTCAGAAATTCTGATCCTATCTTCATCGTTTGAGAATTTAAACAAAAACAGGAACCCATCAGATTTAACCGATATCGATCCACTTAACTTCCAAACTTTTTTAAGGTAGTATAGAACAGTAGCATATGGTAAAGGGGTACCTAGGAAGAACCCGACAAGATACTCATTCCACATGTCATTTCCTGCTTGTACAACATCTTCAGGTGGGACAATAGCACCACCACTGTAATCCAATTGAATTTCACGAGGAACGTACTTCCCAGCGTTATTGGGTTTGGCTTTAAATAGAGAGTTCCACGAACAAGGTGGAAAAGAAGGTGGTACTGGGAGTGGATTAGCTGAAGGTCGAAAAGGGACAGCTGGAGGGGGTTTGGGGGTAGGCAACAAGGGGAGAGAAGCCGATGTAGATGGAAGGCAATGAACAGGAGAAGGTATGGTAGGTACTGACATGGTGATGGTTGAAGCAGGAGGTACGAGTAAGGGAGAAGAAGGACACGGCTGATTTGATGAGGAGGGATGGGACTAGTTAGCGGGAAGGATAAAAGGAGAAGGCGCGGTCCCCATTTTTGAAGAGAACAAAAATAATCTAGATGAAAACTTTGGGGCCAAGGAGACTATGTCGCCCTGGCCTTTGGTTAAGCCGGTTTTAAAGTGGTCGTGCACTATGTCTCATTATTGTGGCCGCTGGGAATCGATCCGGTGCCACTACAACACAATGTAGCAACATCCACTATGTCGAAACCACTGGACCACTAGAACTTGATATTCCATTTAAATTAATTTAATAATTTAAATGAATCCAATTTCTTAAGTTCTAATCTTAATTTAAGAACATTTCTTCTTATATAAAGTATTTTAAAAAAAATTTGTTTCCAAATTTATTTTAAACTTCACTTTAAATTTCATTTTAAAATTTAAGTTTTAAAATGAATACAATTTATTTAAACAAGGTTTTTAAACAAATTTAAAACCTTTTATCTCACATGTTCAAGAACATCACTTTTATAAAATAAAGGTTTAAAATATTATAAAACAAATTCATTTCAAACAAATTCAATTTAAAAAATTTCTTTTTAAATTTCAACTGGAATACAGTTTAAATCATTATTCCAGATTTAAACTTAAAACTTTAAAACTTTACTTACATTTCCATCTTCATTTTTAAATTCAAATTATTTAACCTTTTCTAAAATAGTTAAAACAAAATTTAAATTAAAAAACTTATTTTATTTTAAAAACTGACATAAAATCAAATTCCAGGTTTTAAAACTGGATTTAAACTTATTTTAAATTTTTATTTCATAAATTAAAACTCATAGTTTAAATTCAAAACCAATGTTCCTTTATACTTTAAAAGTTTAAAATCTAAATTTAAATTCCCAGATTTAAATTAAACTCAAACTCAGATTCATCTATCTGAATTTCATATTTCAGTGTTCAAATTTAAACTTTGTTTAAATTTCCAGTTATATTTTAAAATTTTACTTTTAAATTTAAAAACAGATAAACAGTTTTCTGTTTTTGGTTTAAAACATCTTAAACTTCCTGAATTCAAAAATGTTTCAAAAACCAAGATTTAAATTATTGAATTCATATTTAAATTTCAGGTTAAGAAATCCTTGTTTTGAACTTCAACTTACAATTTAAATTTTACTTTTAAATTTTAAAAACAGAAAACAATTTCTGTTTTATTTGAAATCAAACTAGAGTTTAAAAGAATTTTCAAATTTATTTCAAAAACTCAAAATTAAACTAATTGAATTTATATCTAAATTCAGTTTAAATTTTAAAGTTAGTTCAGGTTTTAAGTTTACATTTTAAAGTTCTACTTTTAAAATTTAAAAACTGGAAATAAGTACCTGCTAATTTATAAAACCTGAAACAATTAGAAATACCTGATCCTACACTGTATTTACTTCGAGTCGGAAACAACACTACTTCGGGTCACCACCCCAATCACCCGAGACCATCACGAGCAACCAAAACCTGAAACCACCCAACATGCCACATATCATCGTGCACCTATACAACTAAGCCAGCCATCGTCGATCACCGCCGCGATCTTCCCTCGGTCACCGTACATCCCCTCAGGCCAACCAAACCATCATTCGAACGATATACACTCGAAACCAAGATTTCGTCCCAATTTCCAAACCTGGAAACGAATACAACAAACTTCACTTAAACCTGTCAATGACACGTTAACGCGACTCTGGCCACCATCACCTTCAAAACTCCGGCGATACCTTCCTCACACCACCACCTAACAATTCCCAAAGAATCGTAAGACTCGACCCAATTTCAAACCCGGGGTGTCTAATTTTCTCAAGCCCAGAACAACTAGGGTTCTAAAACTAAAAACTAAATCTCAACATCAACAATGAAAAGTAACCCAAACCCAGAATTTTCCTATAATCTCTGATAGTTACACCATCTTCAGAAGCAAATTCAACTCAAACAAACATAAGAATCAACAGTGACTACCCAAAATGTTGAATACAGTAAAAGATGAACTGTTTCCTGGATATTGGTATAAGAATTATGATTCTAAGTTTAGAATTCATGATTTTATATGATGTTTTGGTTTATAACTCTGAAACATTGTTTTGTAAAGTTTGAATTTTCATCTTATACACTTAATTGCTCTGTTAATTTTATTTCCAGGTATACACAATTTTATTTGACTTATATAAAGTTTTTAAAACTTACTTTATCATGAAATAAACATATTTCATTCAAATATAAATCATAATAGCAACAGATCAAAAGAATATCTTTTAATCAACTTGAACATATACTGTAAATGGTCAGAAACATAAGTAAACAAACATGCATCATATACAAATATACACACAATAATGTATTTAACAGTATAAGTATAGGCCTGCTTATTTTCACGAATAGATCAAGAAACCAATTTTTTTACTTAAAATTTTAAAAAATTTAGTTTACTCGCCTGAATTAAATTGCAGACAGAGCTCTGTTTTGAAAGCTTCTAAATTTTCTTTTTAAATCCTGCTTGAACTTCCTTTGCAAATGTTTTGAATGCCTTTAAACTTGAGCTTCAATTGATTGATGCTTTTAAAACTTGCTTCCTGATCTTTGAAAAATTCATGCATGCAGGTTTTGCTTGATTTGCAGTTTCTTTCCAGATTGTTTTGAAAAAAATGCAGGCTATAGTTTGTTTACAAGATTTCTAGATTTTACATGCAGGTTTGTTTTGCATGTTATAGATTAGAATGCATTTGAATAGGGGTGTTTTGATTTTTCAGGTTGAATATGATTTGAGGATGATTTGTGTTTGGATTATGGTATGAAGAGTGATTTCAGATTTCTTTGTTTAGAATGAAAAATGAGAAAGAAGAAAGGAATGAGTATGTGCAAGTTATTATAACAATAATTTTGATTTAAATTAAAATTAAAGAAAAATAAAAATTGAACAATGACAGTTGTAAAAAAAATGAACACTTGTTAATTTACCTATTAGATCACCTAACACATGTTAATTCATGTCCTAAATTACTTACACATGTCATTTTAAATGATTTGTTATTTTAATTAAGTGTTAAAGAAAATTAAACTTAATTAATTAGTTTCTTTAATACCTAGTTATAGAGATAAATAATTTTAAAAGAATAAACCAAAGTATTATTATAAATAAAAACAATATACAAATCAATTATTTGACAAAGATACCTTTTAAACAATTAAAATAAATTTATAAAAGAGGTTGTAACTTAAATGAATACATGTTTCATATTTTAAATTGTATTTTAAATTTTCATATTTAATTTACAAATCATAATTATCAATCAATATTTTAAAAAGAATAAAATAAACATTTTATAACCTTATTTTAATATTCAAACTTAAGTCAAAATATTTTAAATCAATAAAACATTTATCTTACATATTTAAAATCATATAGTTATTTTATTAAATATTTTTGAAAAGCTTAAATCAAAAATAAATCACAATTCCCAATTTCAAAATATTAAAATTATGCTATACTAATTTAATTAAAAACAACTTATCTATTTAAAATATATATAAATATACAAATACATATTAAATAGAAAACAGATTTATTAGCTTATTAAAAATAAATTCTCTAATTAATTATTTAATAAAAGAAGATTATTAAATCAAATCAAATTTATTAACAAAAATTATCAAATTAATTTAAATTTAAACACAGATTATTAAATTTATATTGCCATAAATTCCGGGATATTACAATCCTTCCCCCTTACAAGAATTTCGTCCCCGAAATTTAAAACAAAGGTAATTTAATAATCTATTTACAGATTTTATTTTAAAACACAACATATGTTAATCATATGTTGACAATCAAAGCAACCAATTCACACAATCAGAACAAATCTAACTATCCAGAAAATTTTTGGATAGAACTTTCACGAGTTTCCCCGGTATATATCGGGATACTCGCTCTATAGAATCCAAACAATCAAAAACTACTAAGCTATAGAGCTCCTATCAATAATTCTAAACAAAATATCAGACTACAGACGAGTCTGACTCAACAACCAATCCATTCTGAACTGCTGGTTCCAAAACCAGAAATATCAAACACGTACTCCCTCAGAGATACGTGAAACACACTGAATCCCAGTTATCCAAACGGGCAATTCAACTCTAGAAAACCAAACACTTATCTTACCAATCACAGAAGAAACCCAAAACACTTCGGAGCTAGCTTCACAGACTTGCCAAAACTTATAGCTCCATGGATCAGAGAAAAACTTAACCAAAACCCAATCTCCGACTCCAGAATCCAAATTTCTCCGTCTCTTATCCATAAAAAATCTTCGGACGATCCTAGACCACCAACATCCTTCCTGATCATCTCAACTTTAGCTGATGCCTCTAGAAACAGACCGGATCAAAACAATCCAATGATCTCCTCAAGATCAATCCAAAACCAAGAACACAAACTCTACTCCTCAACAACAGAAGACAGAACAAACTTCTCCTTATCTGGGAAAAGAAAACAGAAACACTCCAAACTGCTTCCGCTGCACAATTCTGATCCGAAGTAGAAGAAAATGCTGACGAAGAGCACAAGCACAGACTAGACAACCCAGCACAGAAATAGGGTTCCACGGATCCATAAGGAAAACTCAGATGTTCCTCCCAAACCTGAGTTGCTTCACCAACTTCTATCTCAAGGAACCATCCATCTACTAACTGAACCACAAGTTCCAATCCGGGAAAGAAAACTCGATCTCCAGATGCGGACAAACTCTGTCTTCCTAAAAGATATCCGGACAATCTCCAACAATCCAAAAGAACACTTAACTATCCCAAGTCACTTTTGCGATCAACTCAGCCTAAATCCAAAGAAACTGCTCTCTCTTAACCAATCAGAACAGCTTATGTTGGCCTAGCCACTTCATTGAAGAAACGGATCCACACTGCTGCTTCTGAACTCCACTTCAGACAAACTACCCAGCCAGAAGACTTTTGCCAACACAGAATACTCCGAGTTGCACCGCTAACACCAAAGCCAAAGAATTCTTAATCCAAACTCTTCGAGTAAGTCGGACCTCAAAGAAAATAGAACACCCTGCTTGACTCAGCCACATCACCAAGCAGGCTCACTTCCTTACTCTTGTTCCAAAGAAACATCTTCGGAAATATCCATAGTCACTGCATCTCTTCACGCAGCTACTACTTCCTGAGATATCAAGATACCATCACTCACTTTCTTCTGCCCAACCGACAGATCCAAAGTCAACTTATCCAACTCTGCACTTCAAAGATGAACTCCGAACCTTAAGGGTTTCCTTCAGAGATCGATGAAGTCCTTCATCACTATAGAACTCACTCGAGACGGTATTTGGTTTACAGTCCCGACAAATACCCTTCCAACCTCATACATTCAAACTCCAACCAATGGTAGTTGTGTTACATACACCACTACCTCATCTACCTTTATAACTTATATTGGAAAACCTAAACAGGTAACCCAACAGATAGGTAGAAACAATTATATATATATATATATATATATATATATATTAAAAATACAATTACGCTCTCTCAAGATAGACACCACTCCAGAGACTAGATATTCGCGCAACCTAGTGCTCTGATACCAACTGAGACGACCCGACTTTTTCTCCACAAAAAGTCGTATTATCCCTAAGAAAGAAAGGGATAGAAAAGAGAAAAGAAAGAAGAGAAAGAAGAAACAACACTAGAATCTCAACAGCGGAACGAATAAATTATATTAATAACATAAGTATTACATAGTATACAACAGATATCAGAGTTACACAGACAATACAACACATACTAGACATTTATAAACACCTGTCTAGTAATTACAACTCAATACACAAAACAGAAACACTCAGAGATACCAACACAGCTGAAGATTATATATCTATGCGCAGAAGCCACCTCCTTCATTGCTCCTCCATAATTCGTCAAAGCTAACTTGAATCCTAACCTGAATCCCTTGGCTACTCGTAAAAATTTGAGTACCCAAGAGTTAAAGAAAAACAGGAATAACTCTGGGTCAGACATGGGTCTGGTGTGAGTAACAGGTTAAAGTTGCTTAACTTTGAAAAATCTTTGAAAGAAAAGGTATCACGTAAGACATCCCACACATAAACATGGAAAAGTTTTTACCTTACGCTAGCCAAAACATTTGATAGGAAATCTAGTGATATTATAATAGTGTCTAGGGTTTTCAAGTAAAATACAGAAATAGCTGGAATGCTTACATCTCACGTTCCAACATAGTTGGGCACAACTAATACGTACGGCACTTCTTGGATTTTGGATTCCATACAATGGCAGGGCTACTGGGGTACCGCCCGTCACAGTACGTGGCCTAGATCACTGTACTGAGGAGTATGCCCGCTCCCCTGCATCACAAAGCCGGAACCATTCCTTACTGAACAGTTCCGAACAAGACCACCCCACAGTTGTGATCAGCAACCGCGCCACTAAGCCGAAATAAAGGGACATCTAGACAGGGGTAAATCTCGCTCTCAAGTGGGGGCTACCCACGAAGCCTTGTTGCACCTCCCCTGTTTTAGCCATTCCCGGTTGATGAGGCTTGAGGCTACGATTACCTTTATAGGACATATCACTTAGAATGCTCATCGTCCGCCTGACGATGTTATGAAAGCATTCAATCCATACAAGTTCGTTCCGGATTCGAACGAAACCGAAGGCATTATCTCGTTACACTCGTTTTGGAATCACCCTCAGAGTTAACGACGATAACCCTTGCACTCTGAATCTTCACTTCAGATTCACGACCTAACGTTAATTTGGATCGATGTGGTTTTCGGATATCCAAATATGGAAACCCGATCCCGGCCTCATCGAAATCCAAAACGTGTCTTTTAAGGCCAAGTTGTTTTAGAGTTTAAAACAATTTCAATTCATTATCTATATACACACAGATAGATAATTCACAACACAATAGAAAATCAACCTTATCATTACCAACAGATAATTCATATCAAAATCAGATAATTCATATTATCATCCAAATGCAACCAATGCATCCATAGCATACAACATTACTCATCTCATTTCTGAGATTACAAACCATACATGGCAACCAATACCAATCATCAAACATAAGCAATGATCTAATGATCACACTTTCTATAATTAATTTAAATTAAATTAAATTAATTACCTTATCTTTAATTAATTTAAAATGAATTAAATTAACTCCTTCAACATTATAATCCTGCTTAACTTAACCATCAATTGATTACAAATCAATTAAACAATCATCATCTCAATATTCATTTCAATTAATCATTACTGATTAACCATCTCTAATTACAATAAGTAATTAGTCTTTAAAATTAATTACATAAGTTAATTATATATTAAACTCTTTGCAAATAATTAACTTGTAATTACTTAATTAATCAATTAACTAAAATTGATTACATTAATCCGTTATTAATTAATTACTTCATTTATTGATTATTTCTTAATTAATCAATTCCAAATTACATCATTAGTTAATTAATGATTTCTAATTAAAATTTAAACAATTTCTCTATTAAAATTAATTACATTAAGAAATTAATCTGCAATTAAACCAAACATATATTAATCACTCTTGATTAATAAACATTCAGTAATTAACTTCCATTAATTTCTCATTCCATAAATTAATTACTCTTTAATTAATTATCTCAATTAATTCTTTGATTAATTTCAAAGTAATTTAATCTAAATTACTTCCAACTTTAAACATCTTTAATTGCATTCAGTAATTCTCGGTTAATTACTTCCCTAAGTAATTACAATCCAATTAATTACATAAAGTAATTATTCATCAATCCACAAATGTTTAAATTAATTAAACTTAATTAATCTAAACTAATCACATTAATCAAATTAATTACACTAAGTAATTAATTCATTAATTACTTTCATTAAGTAATTAAACTTAAACAATTGATTATTATTAATTAATTAATTAATCTAATTAATTATTAAAAATTAATCACACTAATTAATTGTTAAATAATCTTATGTTAATTATCTTCATTAACATTTCTTAATTACTTAATTAAGAAATTAACTTATTTTAATTATTATTAATTACAAATAATTAATATTTAATTACAATTTAATTAATCTCTAATTATAAATTAATTAAGTGTTAATTACAATCTTAATTAATCATTAATCACTTGATTAATAAATCTTAATCATTAATTTAAATTTTTATTAACAATCCTTAATTATAGATTAACCTTAATTAATTAATCTCAAGTCTAATTAATTAACTTAAAAATTATTAATTACTTAAATAATTGATATTCCATTTAAATTAATTTAATAATTTAAATGAATCCAATTTCTTAAGTTCTAATCTTAATTTAAGAACATTTCTTCTTATATAAAGTATTTTTAAAACAAATTGTTTCCAAATTTATTTTAAACTTCACTTTAAATTTCATTTTAAAATTTAAGTTTTAAAATGAATACAATTTATTTAAACAAGGTTTTTAAACAAATTTAAAACCTTTTATCTCACATGTTCAAGAACATCTCGTTTATAAAATAAAGGTTTAAAAGATTATAAAAAAAATTCATTTCAAACAAATTCAATTTAAAAAATTTCTTTTTAAATTTCAAACTGGAATACAGTTTAAATCTTTATTCCAGATTTAAACTTAAAACTTTAAAACTTTACTTACATTTCCATCTTCATTTTTAAATTCAAATTATTTAACCTTTTCTAAAATAGTTAAAACAAAATTTAAATTTAAAAACTTATTTTATTTTAAAAACTGACATAAAATCAAATTCCAGGTTTTAAAACTGGATTTAAACTTATTTTAAATTTTTATTTCATAAATTAAAACTCATAGTTTAAATTCAAAACCAATGTTCCTTTACACTTTAAAAGTTTAAAATCTAACTTTAAATTCCCAGATTTAAATTAAACTCAAACTCAGATTCATCTATCTAAATTTCATATTTCAGTTTTCAGATTTAAACTTTGTTTAAATTTCCAGTTACATTTTAAAATTTTACTTTTAAATTTAAAAACAGATAAACAGTTTTTTGTTTTTGGTTTAAAACATCTTAAACTTCATGAATTCAAAAATGTTTCAAAATCCAAGATTTAAATTATTGAATTCATATTTAAATTTCAGGTTAAAAAATCCTAGTTTTGAACTTCAACTTACAATTTAAATTTTACTTTTAAATTTTAAAAACAGAAAACAATTTCTGTTTTATTTGAAATCAAACTAGAGTTTAAAAGAATTTTCAAATTTATTTCAAAAACTCAAAATTAAACTAATTGAATTTATATCTAAATTCAGTTTAAATTTTAAACTTAGTTCAAGTTTTAAGTTTACATTTTAAAGTCCTACTTTTAAAATTTAAAAACTGGAAACAAGTACCTGCTAATTTATAAAACCTGAAGCAGTTACAAATACCTGAGCCTACACTGTATTTACTTCGAGTCAGAAACAACACTACTTCGGGTCACCACCCCAATCACCCGAGACCATCACGAGCAACCAAAACCTGAAACCACCCAACATGCCACATATCACCGTGCACCTGTACAACTAAGCCAGCCACCGCTGATCACCGCCGCGATCTTCCCTCGGTTACCGTACATCCCCTCAGGCCAACCGAATCATCATTCGAACGATATACACTTGAATCCAAGATTTCGTCTCAATTTCCAAACCTGGAAACAAATACAGCAAACTTCACTTAAACCTGTCAAGGATACGTTAACGCGACTCTGGCCACCATCACCTTCAAAACTCCGGCGATATCTTCCTCACACCACCACCTAACAATTCCCAAAGAATCATAAGACTCGATCCAATTTCAAACCCTGGGTGTCTAATTTTCTCAAGCCCAGAACAAGTAGGGTTCTAAAACTAAAAACTAAATCTCAACATCAACAATGAAAAGTAACCCAAACCCAGAATTTTCCTATAATCTATGATAGTTACACCATCTTCAGAAGCAAATTCAACTAAAACAAACATAAGAATCAACAGTGACTACCCAAAATGTTGAATACAGTAAAATATGAACTGTTTCCTGGATATTGGTATAAGAATTATGATTCTAAGTTTAGAATTCATGATTTTATATGATGTTTTGGTTTATAACTCTGAAACATTGTTTTGTAAAGTTTGAATTTTCATCTTATACACTTAATTGCTCTGTTAATTTTATTTCCAGGTATACACAATTTTATTTGACTTATATAAAGTTTTTAAAACTTACTTTATCATGAAATAAACATATTTCATTCAAATATAAATCATAATAGCAACAGATCAAAAGAATATCTTTTTAATCAACTTGAACATATACTGTAAATGGTCAGAAACATAAGTAAACAAACATGCATCATATACAAATATACACACAATAATGTATTTAACAGTATAAGTATAGGCCTGCTTATTTTCACGAATAGATCAAGAAACCATTTTTTTACTTAAAATTTTAAAAAATTTAATTTACTCACCTGAATTAAAATGCAGACAGAGCTCTGTTTTGAAAGCTTCTAAATTTTCTTTTTAAATCCTGCTTGAACTTCCTTTGCAAATGTTTTGAATGCCTTTAAACTTGAGCTTCAATTGATTGATGCTTTTAAAACTTGCTTCCTGATCTTTGAAAAATTCATGCATGCAGGTTTTGCTTGATTTGCAGTTTCTTTCCAGATTGTTTTGAAAAAAATGCAGGCTATAGTTTGTTTACAAGATTTCCAAATTTTACATGCAGGTTTGTTTTGCATGTTATAGATTAGAATGCATTTGAATAGGGGTGTTTTGATTTTTCAGGTTGAATATGATTTGAGGATGATTTGTGTTTGGATTATGGGTGCGAAGAGTGATTTCAGATTTCTTTGTTTAGAATGAAAAATGAGAAAGAAGAAAGGAATGAGTAAGTGCAAGTTATTATAACAATAATTTTGATTTAAATTAAAATTAAAGAAAAATAAAAATTGAACAATGACACTTGTAAAAAAATGAACACTTGTTAATTTATCCATTATATCACTTAACACATGTTAATTCATGTCCTAAATTACTTACACATGTCATTTTAAATGATTTGTCATTTTAATTAAGTGTTAAAGAAAATTAAACTTAATTAATTAGTTTCTTTAATACCTAGTTATAGAGATAAATAATTTTAAAAGAATAAACCAAAGTATTATTATAAATAAAAACAATATACAAATCAATTATTTGACAAAGATACCTTTTAAACAATTAAAATAAATTTATAAAAGAGGTTGTAACTTAAATGAATACATGTTTCATATTTTAAATTGTATTTTAAATTTTCATATTTAATTTACAAATCATAATTATCAATCAATATTGTAAAAAGAATAAAATAAACATTTTATAACCTTATTTTAATATTCAAAATTAAGTCAAAATATTTTAAACCAATAAAACATTTATCTTACATATTTAAAATCATATAGTTATTTTATTAAATATTTTTGAAAAGCTTAAATCAAAAATAAATCACAATTCCCAATTTCAAAATATTAAAATTATGCTATACTAATTTAATTAAAAACAACTTATCTATTTAAAATATATATAAATATACATATACATATTAAATAGAAAACAGATTTATTAGCTTATTAAAAATAAATTCTGTAATTAATTATTTAATAAAAGAAGATTATTAAATCAAATAAAATTTATTAACAAAAATTATCAAATTAATTTAGATTTAAACACAGATTATTAATTTATATTGCCATAAATTCTGGGATATTACAATAAGAAGTATGTGGAGTCGTTTTGGCATTAATAGACTTACGATTGGATACCTTTATATGTATCAATCTGAAGAGTTAATCAACTCTTTTGACACTCCCCTTAAATGGGTGAATAAACCTTAATTGTTTGTGATATAATGAACCAGTATCAAATGATTCATAGTCATATAACAAAAATTATTTCTCAAAACTTTGGTTTAGTCTGCAATTCCAAAATAATTTTAGATCCTTCAATATTTTCCAGTGCATCACTTTTATTATGAAAATAAATACCATATTTTAGTTTATTTCATAACAAATACTCATAATTTTCACATTGAAATATAACTACGTCCATTTTTAACACGAAAAAATAGTCATTATTTCATAAATAATGTTCATTACATTTTATGTAAACAATTTTCATAACTTGATGCAGTCAATAGGTGTTACATGGCACTCTCCAACTATTTCTTCTACCACTATAATAACATACTGAATTTGAAGGTTCATCATTCACTTAATATATATTATTTATTTCATATACTATAACTAGTTTACAGTAGAGAGTTATTTGATCAAATATCTTGAACTCAAAGAAATAAATCTCATATAAAACAATTTTCTATATAAAATACATTTCAGAATAGAAATTGTATTTCTCATTCCAATGTTAAGTATCAATTATTACTATTTCAATCCTCGGCTCCGATGTTTCTTTATGAAGCAGAAGTGATTATTCACTATCTTTATCCCAACCGCACCTTAAATCACATCTACTTTTATACATTTATTATTCATTCTAAATGGTCAAACCATTCAAAAGAATACACAAACTATAACGTCATAACGAAGTAGTTACAAAAGCGCACTTGATCATCCTTATATTTAAGGACATTAAGCATGTTGCACTTTGCGTAAACAAATGAAACTGACATTTCGACGATCGGGTTCTTAGATCTATCTTATAGTTTTGGCCTAGTGTTGCATTTAACACAATATGATCCTTTTGCAATCAATCAAATTAAATACTCGATCTCATAGTACTAGCTTTTTTCGAATGAACTAACTTCATCGAAGTATCATACATTATAAACAGTGATCGTTCCCTATATAACATTTATATGCGATAGTATATGGACAAATATCCATGTTCTTGTATTGCTTTTAGAGTTCAAAGCTCATAGAATGCAATACATGGTCTCAACCAAATAAACATGCAAGTGACCAAATTACAAATGTATTTAATAGTTGTGAAATCAAGCACTGGCATTGACATGCAAGAAGCATTTATCAGTAAGTATATATGACATTTCTATTTGTCAATCTTCGATTCAGTTCATTGGTATATCTTAGTTGATAAACGTTTCATCAATCGTATTAAATGCACAAATTTAGTAATGTTGATTATCATAACATTATATAGCATATGTTCTTACAATATTGAAAAAGTTAAATGTTACCATTTCATTTTTCTAATAAGGTTCCGACTAGCCATTTATGTTTCATCAAACCCTAAGTCGAAACATAGAAGTCCTTTTGACTTCACTATAGGGTGTTAGGACTTATCCATCTTGGAATTCAAACCTTCATTTTTCTTAACAAGTCATAGCTCCATGAACAATAGATAACTCCTTATCGGTTGCATCGAATAAAACTCTTGACCTTTGATACCTTGTCCTAGTTTCACTTCGACATTATGTTTGCTCAATAAATTAAAACAAAATTATTCATTCAAACTTACCATATCGCGATGACCTAAGTATAGTACATGCTCCACGAGTTTGCTCAACAAACACATATAGTTACCTTACCTTCTTCAATTCAATATATTAATAATACTACACATAATATTCCTAACTTGAGTTTGCTCAATAGCTAAGGAGTACGCAAGTAATTTTTTTATGTATATATATGGTAGATGATAATATTATATTGAAGACTCGTAGTCTTTAATATATTATATTGAGTGATATTGACTTATAGAACAATGTATGTCTTTTGAAATACCCTCGTGATTCAAGTGTCAGACACAATGAAAATCACGGTATATGTATATTTATATATGTATTTGTTCTTTAAGTATATTTAGGGTTTCTTAATGTTCCACCTTTAATTTATACGTCTATACTGTATTAGATTTATTATTATATAACTTTTATATTTCATATTATTTATATAATAGTCTAATGTATAACACTATATTACTCAAAACTTATCTAATTAATTTTAATTAGTTAACATTTTAGTTAATTTCATATTATCTTAATATAACATTTATATTAAATATTTATTATATATACCTTTGTATTATAAAACATATATCATATATATGTTTATATATTATTTAATTAATTAACCTTTTAAATAATCTATTTAGTTAAAAAAATTAATTTAATTTATATTAATTTCAAAATTCATTTTGTATACGCGCATGTATACTTATGATATCTTAAACATTCTCAAATATCATAATATATATCAAAATAAATAAAACATGTACAATTTTTTATTAATAAATTACTTTGATTAATTTATATAATTTATTAATCTTACTAATAAATTTAAAATTTTAAAGTTAATTTGTAATATTTTCAAACATTCTAAAAAAATTATATTTTAACTTTTATAATATATGTTTCATTTTAAATTTAACTTTTAAATTTGAAATTTTTATTTTTATTTTCAAAACAATTTGAAAAACTATATTATAACATTTATAATATTTTCTTATTTTAAATTTAAAACTTTTAATTTTAATTTTAAAACAATTTTGAATTTAGCCCAAGGTCTAATTCAAATTGGGCCCTTTTTCTATTAGGGATAATCTTTTAGGCTTACCTCATCATGTTGGGTCCGGCTAGTAGACAGATAGGGTGGAGTACTCGATTACGTATACCCAAGCTTAGACACTAATTTTCTAGACACCTTACTGTATGGGTAGTCTTTAAAAATATCCCCAATATGACTAATTTAGATCGCATAGGCCATTTGGCACACCATTGTCGGAACTGGGCCAACCTACAGCAGAAGAGATGGGTGAATTTCATTTTTTTTTTAACCATATTGGATTTTTATCTGGCCTATGAAGTCTAATTTATTTCGAACATTTCTAAATTTTGTTTAAATAAAAGCTTTTATCTTATTTATATTAATAAAATGATACTATATTATTTAATTTAATTTATATTAATATATATACGTGTATCATATACACATATGTAACTGTGGCATGTGTAATATATTAATCCATGGAAGGTGTACCACGCACACGTATAGATTGGATTTACATCACAATGAACAAGTTAGCTCGTCTAATATGCAAATATATTATTAAAATGTATGCTTATATATAACTTTTGCTTTTATAAATAAAATGTTATTTATATACAATTTATATACAATTTTTATAAATATATAAATATATATACATATAAACATAAATATAAAATATTTATAATATATTTTTTTTTTTTGAAAATTGGTGAATTTTATTGATGCATCAAAGCTCAGTACAATAATCCATGTTCCGTGTATTACCTAGAAGTAAACAGGACACGTGCTAAACGTATTTACAAAGATCATTTCAACAACAAAGCAAAATAACAAATGCCCCTTTCTAAAAAGCTCTGAAGCAAAGGTTCATGGCGGATCCACTTTCCATGCTCGGAGGATTTTGTTCTCCAGTTCAGTCGCATGAGTAAATAATTTTCCTTTAATTCTTCTTGCAAGTATCTTGACATCTTGCTCTATTGTGATTTGAATTTGTTTATGTCCCTTTGCAGTACTCTTGAAGACTCTCCGGTTCCTCTCCTTCCAGAGGTGATATACAGTTGTTGTGAGGCTAATAATCTGCAGTTGAGTCAACAGGTCTCCTCTCTTGCTGTGGCTCAGGTATAGCAGTTCGTCTTCAAGTGTAGAAATAGCATGCATGTCTTGATTTTTGCTTTTAACATGGCTTATTACACGAGCGGAGAATTCACATTCAAAGAATATATGATTGTGTGATTCTGGAATGTTGTTACAAAGTTTACATGTTAGATTAACCTCCATACCCCATCTTGCTAATCTGTCAGCTGTAGGAAGTCTTAAATTAATTGCTTTAAAAGTTGTGAAAGCCATCTTTGGGTTGTTAGATCTGGACCAGATATGGGCTGCCCAATATTTGTTAGTATGTTTAGTTTGTATTGCTTCCCATGCACTGTTTGTGGTAAAAATGCCATCTTTTGTATGATTCCATGTCCAGATATCTTTGGGTTCAGAAGAGTAAATAGGGATGTACTTGACATCTTCAGCTATGGCATGTAATCCTTTTTGTTCTGGTATCCAAGTGCCCTGACTGATGATAGATGCAACTAGGTCATCATATTCCCCAATACATGAAATCATGCCCCAACCATATTTGTTAGCAAATGATTTTCCATTTATCCATGGGTCTCTCCAAAGATAAGTATCCCTTCCATTAGCAATTCTCTTTGTAATGCATGTTTTCAGAACTTCCCTGCTTCTTAAAATACATTTCCAAACTCCAGAAGAGTTAATATCCTCATGCATTGTCCAGAAACTACCTTTTATATATCTACTTCTCATCCACCTAGCCCAAAGAGTATTTGATGTTAGAATTTTCCATCCATGTTTTATTTGATAAGTCTTTCTAAGTTCTTTCAGGTTGATTAGACCAACACCTCCTTCAGCTTTAGGCCTAGAAAGAATATCATAACTGACTTTATGTAATCCCCCCCTCCATATGAAATTTGCACATGCTGATTTAATCTTCTCAATTGAACTATCAGGAATGTGAAATGTTTGAAGCCAAAATCTTATTTTTGCAGTTATAACTGTGTGTACCAATTCAATTCTGCCAGCAAAAGAAAGTAATTTAGAACTCCAACCATTTAGTTTGTCTCTGATTTTACCAACTAGTTCACCACATTCACGATCTGTAATTACATTCGTTGATAAAGGAACCCCCAGATACTTGACAGGAAGATGTCCTTCCTTAATTTTCAAAATTTCCAGGATCTGATTTTTGGATGTACAATATTTGCTAAAGTAGCATTTGGACTTATTAGTATTTAGTTCAAGTCCCACAAACAACTGTAATTGATCAAATATGTGTAGTAAACACTGTGCTGCAGAAGAGGAAGCTCTAATAGCAATTATCAAATCATCAGCATATAAAAGATGATTGACATTAGGGTTATGTTTAAACAAAGGCTGGATCAAAGAATTATGACAAGCTATTTCCATTTGTAGTGTAAAGAATTCCATAGCAACTGCAAATAAGTAGGGGGAGAGGGGATCACCTTGTCTCAAACCCCTATTGCTAGTTATATATCCTTTGGGAATACCATTAATAATAATTGAATATGTGGGGGTGGATATGCATTCTTCAATGAGTTTGATCAAGGAAGTAGGAAAATTCATACAGTGTAGAACATGAATGATGAACTGTCTATTAATTTTATCATATGCTTTATGTAGATCAATCTTTAGACACATTTTGTCAGCTCCAGGTTTATTGAAATTTCTAATTAGTTCATGAGCTAGTAAAGAATTTTCAGAGATGTGTCTTCCTTTTATAAAAGCAGATTGACATTCAGAAATTAAATCAGGGAGGACTTTAGAAATTCTGTTGCATATTACCTTGCTGAGTATCTTATATAACACATTACAGCATGCAATAGGTCTATAATCTTCAATCATAGTAGGGCTTTCCACCTTTGGGATAAGAGTGATGAATGTGTGATTTAATTCATGAAGAATTTTGCCAGTGTTGAAAGATTCCTGTATAGCTTCTAATAATTGATTTTTCAGGTGTTGCCAGTGCAATTGATAGAACTTGGAATTCCACCCATCAGGTCCTGGGGAGGAGTCTACGTGTATGGAGAAGACAGCAGCCCTTATTTCTTCCTCAGTAACAGTCTCTTGCAACATTTGTCTTCCCACATCAGATATTATAGCCCTGCAATTAATAGGAGGTAATATTATCTTAATCTCACTATTATATAAATTTGTGAAATAAGATATGGCTCCCTGTTCAAATTGAGATATATTAGATGCTATATCCCCCTGGTCATTCATAGAGTTAATAAGAGCATTGCAGTTCCTCCTATAAGACATCTTAGCATAAAAAAATTTGGTGCATTCATCCCCTTGAGTGAGCCATTTCTCCTTTGCCATTTGTTTAGCTTGTATAGCTTGTAAATGCAATGCTTCTTTAAGATTCTGTTGTGTAGAAAAATAATTTGAGATTCTAGCTTCATCAAGAGGGTCTGCATCAAGAAGGTTCTGCATCTGTTCACATGTTTGTTGTAAATGGCTTATAGTATCCTTTGTTTTACTCCTTTCTCTGTTCCAGTTCTTCAATCTCTTTTTTAACTCTTTTAGCATCATGACCATTGAAAACCAGCAATTTCCATCAGTTTTGGTAATGTTATTGAAGTCTACAACATCAGCATATCCTTCTATTAGGTGCCAGTGGTTGCCATATCTAAAAGGTCTTCCTTTCAATAAATTAGCTTGTTGATTAAATTGGATATGTAATGGAGAATGATCACTTGTTGAGCTAGGGAGAACTGATATTTTCAAATTTGGGATGTTTGTTAGAATTTTGTCATTTATAAGAACTCTATCAAGTCTGCAAGCAATTTTTTTTACTTCTCCACTAAACCAAGTAAATTTCAGGCCAGAGTGAATAGCTTCAGAGAGGCCAGCTGCTACAATGCACTTGTTGAACTCCTCTGTTTGTGACAGACTAAGGGTACTTCCACCTCTTTTCTCATTAGTTTTAAGAACTGCATTAAAATCCCCCATTACCATCCAATTATTATTAATTTGCTTTGATGTTTGAATTAAATAAGACCATAATTGTCTTCGAAGAGAAGCCCAGTTATGGGCATAAACAAAAGTGCATATGAAATTCAAACCGCCTACATTAGTACAAGTAACAGTAATATGTTGTTCAGATTTATCTCTGATAGATAAGTTCCATATGGATTTGTGCCAAGTGATCAGTATGCGACCTTTAGAGGATGTTGAATTATTGTCTATCCATTCCCAATCATTACCAAACATGTTAGCAAATATCTGAGTACTACGATCCCCCATCTTATTCTCAAGAAAAGCAATTATGGTAGGATTAACTTTATTTTTTAACTTAAAGAGGTCTAATCTTCTAGTTTCACCATTTAGACCCCTTACATTCCAACAAATAATAGACATTAAGAATGTCTTGATTGGCTCCTTGTTACCCGAGCCAAAGTGTTCCTACTTTTCTTTTTTCCTTTGTTTTTGGCATTGAATTGTTCCACATATTTTGGATTTTCTTTAGTATATTGGTCAGAATAATAAAATTCCTCTTCTGAGTTTATGGATTCCACATCCAATTCAATGCCCATCTGATTAATTTCCTGTATATTATTAGGTGTATCATCATTTTCCACAGCATCATGTTGTTCAACAGCAACAGTACGCTGTGCCTCAGCATTTGCCAGAGACTTATTATGTTGACAAGCAGCTTCAGACCTTGTTGGGAACATTGCAATTGAATGCTCTAACTCCTCAGTTGTTAAGCGTCCATGGGAATGAATTTCAACAGGAGTTTCAACCATGCAGGGATTACCTTGGTCAGCATTATTCTGAAGAGAATGATCACTCTGTGGAGACGCATTTATTTGAACATGATTTTGAAGTGGTGGATTCTTATTCTGCTCTGTTGAACAATGCTGCCCTTCCAGAATGGACTGCCTCTCCTCAGGTGTGTGACTTCCAGTATTAAAGTCAGCTTCAATGTTAGTCTGTTGTAAATCTTTGTAAGTATTATGATCTAGGCTATTTTTTGGCACTGAGCTAGTAGGGAGCTCAGGCAGTTTAGAAGTTTGTTCAGTCAGTGTAGCGGTATGGTTTGGTGCTGAAACTTTGGGGATCCACTTTTGAGTAGTTGTATTTGGGCATTGTGAATCACTATGTCCAAAACAACTGCATTGCTTACATCTTGGTGGAATAAACTCATATTCCACCTCTTGTTCATAAATTCTTCCTTTATTATCTTTTGCTCTGATTATTTTAGGAAAAGTAGCATCAGCTGTCACTTCTATTAACACTCTTGCAAATTTAAGCCTTTTAACATTTCTGGTGAAATCATCAATGTCCAAAGGTTTACCAATAAGACTAGCAAGTTTACTAATGCCCCTAGCATTCCACAGAGATAGGTGTAGATTATTTAATCTTACCCAAATAGGATATGAGTCTAACATGTCTCTTTCAAACTGGAAATTAGCATCCCATTTTTTCATAAATATTAACCTACTATCCATAAACCAGGGACCCCCATTTAAAACTTTATCAAAATCAGCATGATTTTCAAACTTTACTAAGAAAAAACCATTATCTCTAGAGAAAATTTCCCATGTGCCTTCAGGTTTCCAGACCCTTTTGATATACGCGTTAAAGTGTACAAAATATGGTCGTTTACCCGTAAGATAAATGAATATTGAGTTATTCCACATCTCATTGGATAACTTGTAATCCAAGTCATCTATAATAGCATAGTCACCTGTGTCGTCCTTAGCTGGTTGATGGAAGATAACATCTTCTTTGATAGAAACATGTTTATCAAACAAATCCGACCATGATCTAACACCCTGTGATTTATTAAATTTAAAAAGAGATGCAGTTGATTTAGGGTTTGACCATGGATTAGAGGGAGCATCTAGTTTCTGCTTTCCACGACGGCGGACCTCCTGCCAGCCCTCCCGATCTTCATCATCGGAGACAGCTGGATTTGTGGCGGCTGCGGTTGAAATAGTGGCGGCGGCGGAATCGGCTGCTGTTGAGGCCATTTGTGTGATTTATAACATTTTTATAATATTTATAATATATATATATTTATAACTATATAAATATATTTAAATCATTTATAAAATATGTTAAATTATTTTTTTGCTATAATACCAAAAATAATACATGTATAAATTTATATATGCATATATATTAGATATTTATAATATGTATAATAATAAACATATATTAATACAAATAAAAAATTATATTTTAACATGTAACCACCCGGTCTTATGCATTGCTTAACATATTTTTTAAAATTTTTAATTAAAAAAATATATAAATAAAATCATACAAAAATTAATAAAATATATTTTTAAAATTAAATTTGAATTTTTAAATTTTGAGTAAAATTTTAAACGAAAATTTTATAATTAGAGAATTTGTTATATAATTTTATAATTTAAGACAATTTAAAATCTATTTTCTAATTTTCAGTTTATATTTAAATATCTAAAAATGTAAACAAATGTTTTGTTAAATATCAGCTAAGAGTATAATATGTATTGATATAATTTTATAAAATATATTTTATAATACATATATGAATTTATATAATTATTTATGATTAATCGACTTAAATATTATTTAAAATAACATATAAATCTATAAAATTATTTTCTTCATGTTGAAAATATTATGCTCATTAAACCGTATGTATAAAATTATATTTTCATATTTTACATAAGTATAATGTAGTATTTAAATTATAAGCTATATATATATATATACATATATTATTTATATAATAATAAAAAGTTTTTTTTTCAAATATTGAGCCATTCTACACATAGATGTATTATCATTAAAAAAATTAAACATATATACATACACATACAACCAATCAAAAATCGTAACAATATTTACATATTGGAAACGTCACCTAACTAAAAATATAATGTAAAATAAACATTATAAATGTTGATTAACATTTATTAACATGTTTCCCATAATCACATCTTAAAATGATGATATCTGATCCTCGAACTAATTTTAATTCAATAGATTGCTAGTTTTTGAACAGTTGACCACCAGCTATCGATTAGCATTGATCTGATTTGCTTTGAACTTTATATGATAGGAGGATGGAGAGGTGAAGTCATCTAGAAATGGAGAGGATATAGAGGCTTTTAGAAAAAATCTTCCAAAAGATGAGGGTAGAGATATTTATATAGAGGAAGAAAAGGAGAAAAGTTTGGATCTAATCTTTTACTCATTCTTCTTTTGTTATCCAGCCTTATGAACTGGCCATATTCGGACAAATTTGATCGATCAAACTAGAAAGTTACCGAAGCAGGAAGTCCAGAGTGATAACTGCTCAACTTATATGCCAAGTTTGACCAATGGATCAATTCCAAAGCTAAAAAATGGTCTCCAAGCAAAGTCTTACAAACCTCCATCTCCTAACAACAAAGTACAAAGTCAAAGCACAAAAGTGTGCCAGTGCTAAACCCTAAACGGGGATCGATCACTTCCCTCGTACATTACCAAGCTAGAGTGTTTACAGCTACGTTCATGCTATGTGAAGTGAAAATGAGGTTTTAATAAAGTTAAATAGTGAAAAATTGGTTTAATACAGTTTATTATGTCATTAAAACGATTTAAAAGTATTTAGGACAAGTTTTATAAAATTTGACTAAAAGGTGAAAATAAGCCCGTGCATTTTAGCATTTCGCGATTTCACGACCTGAAAAATTAAATGGATGGATGGGATAATATATGAGTCGGAATTCTTTCAAATAAGAATTTTGTGGTCCCTTATGATCATAGATTTCAAATGAAAAATAAAAATCAAGATTTTGTTTAGTAAAGTTTGAGATATGTCCAAATCTATTTTTCAAAATCGCCACGTTTTGGCAGTTCGTAGAATTTAATTTTCAGTACTTTAAAAATTGATATTTTTAATCATACAAAATATGAAACAAATTCCGTAAATATATTAATTTTTTTTAAAAGGAATTTGAATTATAAAAATGGACACATATATAATGGAATAACTGTTTTGATCTATAAAGCTTTAAAATCACTATTCATCGATAACTTAGCGGTGAAATTTGGTAACCGTTGAATAAATGATTTGAACTTGGGTTTTCTTACCGAATCTTTTTGAAATGTTTTTCAAATGATAAATCAAATACATTTTGAAGTTTAGAGTCAATCAAATAACTTGACCGCCTTATGGATGACAGAGAGAAAGTCTCTAGGTTGGAGTTTAGGAAACCAGTTGCCTGCTTCCCGTAGCTACCCGGACTGGCCTGACGGATGGGATAATTAATTTGATTTACTCAAGCCACATTTTCTTAAGTGAAAATAAAAGATATTTGGAGTATTCCAAAAGGTTAAACAATATTTAAAATGGGATGAGAACGTTCTAGTTAAACTCTATATTAAATTCTGAGAAGGGAACTCATATTATCCATGTGAATTTAAAAGGTGATTTCACAATTATTCAACGAATAGTACAGGTTGAATACATAAATTATTACTAGGTATAATTAATCTAAAATCTATGAATCCTTTTTAATCAATACCGAATGATTTGGGTTTATAGTAAACGATGTCTTAAATAACATTGTTTTGACCCATTTAGAACATGTTTCGAAAAAAAATTAAATCTTTATTAATTATGATAATAGAATATGGAAATATTTTTTCCTAAGTAACTAAAAAGGAATAATTTGGTATTTCCAAAGATAAAAGAGGTTTTAATTAACCAAAAGGATTTAACAAAAGAGTATTAACATTTCTATATACACATATACACATCTTTATATCGATAATTGGTTCGGAAAGACCGGGATCGGATTTGAGTGATTCCTATCTTAAAAGCACTTTTAACTAATATACATGTTAGAAAGTGAAGACATGTTAAAGAAACGATTTTAAAGACTGAAGATCTTCGTAATGTAGGGCTGCTTGTCACTAACCTCTGCGGTGTATCCCATATTTTATATATAGTGGTTATAACACCTTCACTCTAAAATCTTCAATGCAAGGACTATTCACTACTAATCAAGGGGTAATTCTCAAAAAGGATGTAGTAGGAGTACCTTTGGTTTGTCCTATTTCTGGACAACTTGTATGGACGGATGTCTGACATTGCATTTCTAAGACCATGTATATTGGTTTTTATAAACGTATATCTATTTGGTGGTATAGGAGAAACCCCTCTTATACTTAACACCCTTTCCTAAGGCATATGAACTCGGGGTTGTACTTTTATGGAAATCGTTTAGTGTGTTGTTAGAAATGGCAATGTGGCATTCAAAGTAGGATTTTCTACTTTGTGAAAGGCAATACATTACCTTAGGCCTCATACCCGGAAATGGCTAAAATAGGGTATGCTGCAAGTCTACGTGGTTCATAACCATTAGAACATGTCATCACTTTACTTGATCACTCTTTGTATGTCGAGTATGTGGTGTATGATATAGGATCTCGGTAAAGGTTGGTAACAACCAAGGTGATGTTATATTCGGTACTATCTAGGATCATTGTGTTGGTCACTGGAAATGGGTAGGCCGGTCTTGACAGATGCAGAGGATCATTTGTGGGTCCTTGGTACATTCCTCTAAAGATGTACTGTACGGAAGGTAGTCCCTTACCTTGCTATAGCTGGGAATCCATTCTCCAATACTACCTTTATGGTTTTGACTATAGAACGCAGTATGCTAAAAATTAATCAATGTAACTATTTCAGCTATTTTAATATGTTATTTGAAAAGTTTTTTCAAACCCATGTTATTAGACATAATATCAAATTATTTGATAAAAATGTTTTAGTTATTATAAGGGAAAAATCCATCTATGTTACGTTATGAGATACTCTCCTTTTCAAAGGTTTTGTTTGAAATCAGAGTTAATCTACGACCCTGTTACATATATTCATAATTCGTGTTTCTCACACTAGTTTGTTAGGCCTCATCCGGTTATTTTTGATACTTGGGCCAGATCCGAGTAGTTGCAGGTTTAGCATTAGATGCTTGGAGTTTCCAGAGGAAAGCTGAAGATCTTCGCCAACATATGGACATAGGTTATATTCCCACTACATTTGTTTCATTGTGTTGGTTTTTCAATATTTGTAAGGACATGTGTCTATAACTGTCCCGGTTGAGCTTAGGTTAGACTCTAATATATGTATTTCAAATTTTATGTTGTAATGATTATTGATATTATATATTTCATTTATGTGACATACTATTCTGTCTTTATTTTCTTTTACCCTTAACAATCGATTTTTTTGCACTTGAATGCTCTACATGCAATACGGTGGATGTATTGGTGTCGATTTTCAAGGGTCGAAAATCTCGTTTGATACATATAATTATGGCCAAAAGGAAATATTATGTGTGTGTATTATTTTATATATACACTTTATTGTATAACATCATTTTATATATTAACATATTAATTTTAATATATTTACATACGCTCAAACATTTAATAAAAAATTCGTACATAATATTTATTTTAGTAATAATACATAATTTGTATCAAATTTTAATTTTTAACTGAAAAGATATTTTTAAATCTAGATCAAGTTTTAAAACTTGAATTTTTAAATCTAAATTTAAATTTTTTTATATTTGCATTTATAAATGTTATTTTATGTATATACATACGTACATTAATATAAGGTTACTTTTATATATTTTTTATGTATACATATATATTGTATTATGTAAATATAATTTACGTCATTTAATTATATATATATAAGTTGGATGGCATATATGTATGCGGAGGGGCTAACATGAATATTGTGGTCTAAATCTTAATACTTAGACATGAAATATTAAATAATGCACATTATATATGTTGCACATGCACGTACACTTACATGTATATATGATACACATGTTCATATTATATATTATATATAACAACACATAAAACCTTTTATAAATAAATAAAATAAAATAATGATTTACTTAAAATTAATTTAGGTCATATCTAAATTAATTTAGACTTTAAAAGCCCAATAAGATCCAAAATGGTAATTATTTTGAAATTCACCCATTTAACCTATTGCGTGTTAGTCTAGATCCAATAGTGGTATTAGAGCCCAATAGAATATGCGGTTTAAGTTAGTAGTATTAAGTCTAACTTATTAATGTAGTAGGGTGTCTAGAAAAGTAGTATATAAGGTTGGGTTTGGATAATCAAGTACTGTGCTCTACAAAGCTACTAGCATGACTCAAAAGGATGAGGCAAACCCAAGAGTTATCCCCAATATAAAGGCCTAAGCCTTGAGTTGATTTTCAAAACCTACTTTTGAATTAAAATAATATTTTAAATTTGAAAGATTAAATTTAAAATAAACAAAAACTATATTTTAAATTTAAAAGGTTAAATTTAAAATAAACAAAAGTAATATTTTAAATTTAAAAGGTAAAATTTAAAATAAGTAATGATTTTATAAATGTTTTCAAATAATTTTCAAATTGCTTTTAAAAAATAATTATTTTCGAAAATTATAAAAAATTAATTAGATTAATCAAATGAATAACTAATTGAAAATTAACTAAATTAAATTAACTAAACTATATATTGATATACGTAACATTATCTTAAAGTTTTAAGGTTATACATACATATATATAATTTTCAAAACTAAAAAATTATTTTAATTAAATAAATTAATTAAATTTTAATTAATAAATAATATAACACATACATATAAGATATATGTGTATAATTCTAAAAGTTATAGTGCACATATTTATTGACGCCGAAAATGGGCATCAACACCTAATAGAATTTTGTAAAGATTAAATGACGAGTGATATTAAAATAGAGCAAATAAATAAATAAACACTCGGATTTTTATGGTAGTTCGACAATCTTCGCCTACGTCCACTTCATATTTTTATTGATCTTACACTGGATTATGGTTACAAGAATGTGTTGATCAGCTAGGATCCATTAGTACAAGAGTAAAGAATAAAAATGGCAAAGCCTGGGTAACAAAAAGAAGGATACTCTTTATGGAGAATGGTCGTTGTATATATAGAGGAAGATGTGCATGGATCGTGTTGAAAATTCGCCAGAAGAATCTCTAGATCCGTAATGGCCCACCGGAATGATCGATGGTCCAAATTATACAAAAATAATGATCGAGGCCGACCATTATTTTTTGCTTCGATCGATGTGCGATCGTTCATAGGTGGTCCCATAGGCCTTCAGGCCTTGCTCCCAAAATTTGGTCTCATTTCGAGCTACAGATTTTCAGATATCGCCCATTTTTTGTAGAACACCGATCGTTATGCTAATCTTCCAATAACGATCGATGTCTTTTATGTTTTTCTTGAGTTCTGTTGTGCGATCGATAAGTAAGCTCTTCATGATGTAAATTACTTGCCCTTCAAATTTCGTGCAATTCTGAAATATTGTTTATGAGATATCATCTAACATTCATTGAATATGGATCATCTTACATTCATTGAATACAGATCGTTTTTGGTGATTCGTATGATCACTCCAATAATGATCGGCCTCTTTTTCCATGATTTGGGAGTTTTATCATGCAATTATTTTTATGGGCTCCACTCTTTAATATATTGATGCTCTAAAAGTTTCAAGTGCATTGGCTTTGTAAATTTTTGGATATTGATCTATCTTGCGTCAATTTTACGCTGTTTCATGGATCGTTCTAGATCGATCCATATAAAATTTTCATTTGTCTATAACTTGAGTGTACGAACTCCTGTTGGATTGAAATTAGAAAGGTAGCTTCACAGAAACTTCCTTGTACCTTCATATTGATTACAACTTGATTGGGACCCAGTCCAAATCTATTCGACCATTGTCCATAGTACTATATATAGATGATTCTCAAGGCTGGTAACCAACCATTCTTAACCAAATCCACGGTATCACGGTCTTGCCAAAAGTCGGGATAACATTTGCCTACCAAAGTACGTCTTGTTCGAACATGACGTTCTTTGAAAAGTCACAGGCTTCAATCGTTGTAAAGGATTCCATCCGGTTTATTGAATGGTCAACACCCTTCAGTTGATTTATCTTCTTAAAGTACTGTATTATATCTTACTTTGATCATCATAATGATTGGTCGATTTCTAATAGTATAAACTCAGGATTGTATTATATTAGATGCTTTCTATGTTTGCTTCTATGGGGCTATTAAGCTTTGCTATTTGATCCAGTCTTTTCTCTAATAACTCCGAGTGAAAATTCTATCAATTTGAAGAATTTGAATTTTTAGAATATACTCACGCATGTTTAAGTACACATTCTTGTCATTAGCTCCCGAATGTGTTTGTATGCTCACGAGTCATCACTAATTCCTTATAGTTTAGTTGTAGTTAGATTATAATTCCTTTTCTACATTTTTTATATATAATGAAATAGGGGCCGTAGTTAGTCACTCGATGAGAAGGGATTTCAAGTTCTATAGGATGACGGCCTCAGAGCCGTAAGTAAGGGCGAATGGAGTATGGCCAATCGCAGACTTGTGGGTGGTTATGTAAGCCCATAATGTCATTAGGAATTTATCCACCCACTTGCCTCTAGCCTTTTCTAAACATTTCTTTAGAATGGATTTTATGATTTTGTTTATAGCTTTAACATGTCCGTTCGCTTGATGGTGAGCAACTGCCACAAATTTATTTTTGATATGACGCCAATGATAGAAGTGTTTGAATTTAGTGCTATTGAATTGGGTTCCATTATCAGTTACAATTGTTTGTAGAAGGCCAAAACGACAAAAGATGCTTCGAACAATGAAGTTGGTTACTTTCTTTGTCGTGATCGTGGCTAAAGGTTCAGCTTCAACCCATTTGGTGAAGTAATTCACTGCTACGATGATGTGCTTCACTCCATCTTTAGAGATCGGTGAGGAATCGATAATGATGCCTAAGTGGAAAACAGCCATGTACTGAACATTCGTGTAACTTCCATCGGTGGAGCTCGGCGAATTTTTTGCAAACATCTAGCACTTGTCGCATTCTCTAGCGTGATCTGTTGCATCTCGTTTGACAGTTGGCTAGTATTACCCATAGCGGATTATTTTGTTCATCAAGATTTGCCCCCTGGTGTGATCGTTGCATTCTCCTTCATGCACTTCTCTCAAGACTCATTTATTTCTTTATAGGCAATACATCAAAGCAGGGGAATGGAGAAGCCTTTTCTATACATAACTCCTTCTTGGATAATGTTGCATGAACTTTGTGGAAGATCTGTCATTTTTCATTCCTCCATGTAGGAAGGATCCCTCATTGCAGATAACATTTGATAGAAGTCACCCACTACTCCCTTCACCGGGCTGTCTTCAGAACCCAACCAATCTCTATCTGGTCGATGCTCGGAGCATCTAGTACTTTAATGGGGACAAATTCTATTTGCTGCGAATTCCCAGAACTAGCCAGCTTGGCCAGTGAATCGCCTTTCTCATTTTGTATCTCTAGGGATATGTGTAATGGTGTAATACTCAAAGTCGGCCAGTAGCCCCTGGATCCGGCTGAGATAAGGAGCAAGTTGCTGCACCTAGCTTGATAATCTCCCCTAACTCATCATACTACTAATCGGGAATCACCAAAGGTTTGTAAATTTTTCGCTCCTAGTTCTCAGGAAACTTTGAGCCTAGCGATTAAGGCTTCATCCTAAGCTTTGTTATTAATTGCAGGGAAGTGGAGTTTCAAGGTATAGCAAATCAATTATTCCCTCAAGAGTCATTAACATGACTCCAACACTAGAACACCGATCATTGGATGCTCCATCCATGTACATTTTCCATCGATTGGTTGGTTCTCCACTGCTCCCTGGAGAGTCATCTAGTGCAGTAAATTCAGCTATAAGGTCCACCAATGTTTGTCCTTGGATAGATCTCCGAGGTAGATAAGTGATATCGAATTGGCTTAGCTCAACATTCCATTTAAGCAACCGTCCAGACATCTCAGGTCGTTGTAAGACATGTCGTAATGGCTGGTCAGTGTAGACGTTGATGGGGTGAGCCTAGAAATAAAGGCGAAGCTTTTTTGATGCAATGAATAGGTAGTACGCAAGCTCTTCTTGCTTCGGTTAATTTCTCATAGCACATTTCAATCACTTGCTAACATAATATACTGGCATTTGGGTACGATTCTCTTTGTGCAATAGTGCGACACTTATGGCGTGTATCGACATCGCTAAATAGATATATAAGTTTTCATGATCCATTGACTTGGATTGGATGGGAGGTCGCTTTAAGTGATCTACCAAAGCTTGAAATGCCTTAACGCAGTCCTGAATCCATTTAAAGTTTCATTTCCCTCTTCTGATTAGGTCGAAGAAGAGAACTCACTTGTCGATGGCCCTAGAGATGAATCAAATTAGGTCGGTGATCTTTCAATTTAGGCTTGGTACCTACTTGATTGTCTTTGATACCTAGATGTCACTAATTTCCTAAATATTCTTAGAATTGGCTTCAATTCCTCGAGACTTGAGCATGAAACCCAAGAACTACCCTGATGCAATGCCGAAAAAGCATTTCAAGGGATTGAGTTTCATTTTACATCTTCGAAGAACACTGAATATCTTTACCAAATCATCGATATTTTGTTTGATTTCTGTGACTTTATGAGCATATCATCCACATATACTTTCATTGATTGCCCAATATGGCTTTGAGAATTTGGTTGATCGACCTCCGGTAAGTTGTACTAGCGTTCTTAAGTTCAAATGATGTGACGATCCAGGTTTCGGCGTCCGAAAATTCGTCATCCAATACACCATCCATATTCAAATGTCGGAGATTCAAACGTTGGAGTCTGGTTCGCCTGAGCTTATAACACATTAGGTGTAAACAACACAGCAGAAAATAAAGAAAAGATTTTTATTGATACACAAATGGATAAAACATGATACAACATCTGCCCAATAACATCAGAGTCAATATCTATATATACAACAGCGGAAAAAGAACAACAACAGCGGAATGATGATATCAACAAAGGTCTTCAAGATAGAGAGAGAAAAAGATCGAGATACTTCAACAGACTGCATCTTCATGCCAAAGCTCCAAACCAAAATGCTCAAAACCACTATCATGCTGCAATGAAGCAAATACGATCCCTAAATCCACAGACTTCAAAGACTCCCAAATCTATATCTACTGATAACCTGACTCTAGGCTGCCCGTGTGGAAAATTATGGGCATCCAGAGTTTAGAAAGGGAACAGTAAACTCCAGGTCAGTCATGGGATTGGTGTGAGCAAACAAAAATAGTTGTTTAAACAAAAAGAAATAAAAGAAATAAAAAGAAATCCGTTATGCTTTTTGGAAAATGAAACTACCATAAGGTCTCCCGGCACACAATGCAATCGAACACATGGGGAAGGTTTCTCCTTATGATAGTCAAACATGCTTGATACGCGAAAATCCTTTTGACAATATTATTAGTGCATAGTGTGGAAAACATTTCAAAGTTATAATATTAATCTTAGCCAGCATACGTACCATTAAAGTATGCCTACTATAGCTGCCATTTTAAATGGCAGGTTATACAATTAAAACCATACATGTCTCGTATTGAGTGATTGGATTTCCAACAAATGGTCAAGGCTAAGGAACTTCCTTTCCAAATGGGTACGCCTCTGGCGGGATGCCCCGTGAACCTAACCGAATCTCTGCCAACACAAGGCCGGGTTACCTTTGTAACTAGGTAACTAACTGTCACGAGTATGCCATCCCTCGATCGTAACCGACCTTTACTGAGGCGCCAACAACAAATTCCAACAACCACATAAGTGAAATATCTTGGCTCCATACCATGATACCACTTTTTATCCAAAAGGAAATGCACATACCCTAATGGACACGACCTCGTAGCGTTGCCGCATCCTTCCTGTTTCGACCATTTCCAAGGTGTGAGGTTCGATGAAGTCTCGTCCCACAAACCTACGCTTTTCACAAAAGCCATGCTTTGATCAACCAATGATCAGCACTTAGCATGCCACATTACCAAATTGGGAATATATCATTAGTAAATATCAACTACATAACCTCTGAGCTCATACATATCAGAGAGGGTTGTTAAGCTAAGAGAATAAATTCTCTGCCACCAAATAGAAATGTATTTGATAGAAACCAGCTTTATATCTCAAAGTGTAACGTCAGACATACTGCCATACAACTCCATCCCGCGTCTGAATGGAACCAAACGCACTTCGTCCAATTAAGAAAAAAGTCCTTGCAAATCCAGATATCCCCTAATCACGTCCGGACTCCCCATCACTTAGGGTAATCTCTATACCGGGGTCACTTAGTGCAGAGACAATCAACAGGCAATCCTTTCGTTTTCAAAAATACGCGATCTTCAACCACCGTCCACAAATGCCATTCCATTTCGTCGTATCATTATTCAGAATGGGTTTTATGACTTAATGTCCTCCCCCGGCTTAACCTAATAATGAGCGCTTATTTAAAAACAAGTGGATACATTCAAAACAAATTATCATTTTTAATCTTTTAAACAAAAGGCCCATCTTTATGATTCGATGTGGTTTTCGGATAACCATTTGGAATCGACCCGCGGTTGCATCGAAATTCAGATGCCATTTTAAGGGCCAAGTTGTTTAAGTTTTCAGAAGTTCACATTCATACAGCATACATCACAAATAAGTATTTATCATAGCTCAGTCCAAGCATTTCATATCATAGAACATCACATATCAGAGATATGAAACTATTCAAGGCATTCAATATAATCCAATCATCTATAAGCAAGATTAATTAATCACATAATTTATAATTAATTTAATTAATTTCAAATAATCTAATTACTTATGAATTAATCACCTAAACCTGATTAATTAACATTAATTAATTACAAATCCTTTGTTATTATTTTAATTAATTAATGATAATTAATTAATCAACGTGAATTATCCATCTTAAGTAATTATCCTCAATTAATTAATTATCCCTTAATTAATCAAATAAATTAATTAACTTTAAGTTAATTACATTAATTAACCTTTAATTAATTACATTAACAAATTAACCCTTTAATTTCTTGCATTAAGTAATTATTCTTTAAGTAATTATCCTTTAATTACTTAATTAATTAACTTTTAATTAATCAAATAAATTAATTAACCTTAAATTAATTAATTATCCTTTAAGTGATTACATTAAGTAATAATCCCTTAATTACATTAAGTAACAATCTTTTATTAATTACATTAAGTAATTATCCTTAATTAATTTGATTAAGTAATTATCCCTTAATTACTTATATTAATTAGTTAACCTTAAATCAATTAGTTTCCTTTAACTAATTACATTAAGTAATTGTCCTTTAATTAATTAAGTCGCTAATTAATTAAAGATAAACCATTTACCTTAATTAACCACTTACTATCATTTATCTTATTTAAATTAGATGCTTGAAATTACTTTATACAAAAATCATTTGAGAACTTTTGATTAAATTAAGATTTAATACACTTACCTTAATTACTTAACTAATCACTTAAACCTTGGAATTAATTAACATTAACATGTGAATTAACTTAAAACCCTTTTAAATTAATACTTAAAACATTTACCCTAAACACTCACTTAATTACATCATTAAATTCTTTGAAAACATTTAGGGATTTAAATCAAATAATTAACCTAATATATAATTATTTTAAAACCAAATCAATTTAAACTTAAAAACAATTAGCTTTTAAAAAAATTAACCTTTGAAATAAATTTATTATTAACCCATAAATTAACTTAGGCCTTTAAGTTAATTAACAACTATAAACATCTTTATCTTCTTAATTAACTTTTTAATTAAGCTATTTAATTTTTAAAAATAAACTTAAGAAATAACTTAATTAATTTTAAGTTAAAATAAACTATACAACTTTTATCAATTAAAATTAAATAAAAATTTATTATATAAAAGAAATTGTTTTAAGAATATAGTTTAAAACTTGTTTTATTTTAAACTTTAAAAACTTGTTTTAATTAAATTTCAAAACTTTTATAACATGAACCGAGACAAACTCGAGTTCCCACCCGAGTCAATTCCCAATTTTCCCGAGTAAAACCTTGAGTCGCTTCTTTCCCTTTTTAATTGTGGTTTGAAAATTTTAAACTATTGTGAACTACCTGAGACAACTCGAGCCATTTCCACATTTCCTCTAGTATGACTTCGAGCCACCACCTTCTTCTCCAACACAAATATACCCAGACACCAATGATACCTGTGCATCGTGCATAATGACCCAATTACCTTCGATCATCGCTCCGACCACCAACATATCGGCGACGACTTCACTTAAATTCCCGACCACCGAACATGTCGAATGATCCCATAAATCAAAATCGAGCAAATTAAGCATCACTTGGAACCTAAACCCATCGACTAAATCCCCCTCATGCCACCGCGTACAGTCGCCAGACACCTCGCGATCACGTCCAAAGGTGCGTCATGACTTCATGCTTCGACCCCCATACACCGATCGACTCCGGTTCACCGACGATGATGCACGAGCCCTAAATCTGACATTGACCAAAATCTGGGTTAAAACCCTATATCGCTGTCATCCGGCCACCACGTTAGTGGATAAATCCACCCCCCATTTTTTCCGAATTCTCTGACCTCCTAGCCAACTTCACCTACGATCCCGAGACCCAAATATACTCTGATCACCAGAATTCGGCAGAAAACCCATTTTAGTTCAACTCGAGAAATCATAACAAATACGAATCTAAAAATCATGATATTATTATTAAAATTCACCGTTTTCCAGTAAGATTCTAATCATATAATCAGATCATGATATTAAGTTGATTGATTTTCTAACTTGAAAATGATTTGTACTGTAATTTCTTATTTTCTAAATATTTACTTAACATAAACACTTGAAACAATTTTTAAAAATGATGTTACAGCCTTACCATCATTTCTTCTTTAGAGGTCATAGCCTAAAAAGGTTTAAGGGAGAAGATTTTGAATTTTTGAACAGGTTTGACATCTGTAATTTATGGACAGAGGCATGTTTGCCTAAACACAGACATGCACACCCATATTTACATATATGCACAAGCATTGCAGGCATATTTAACAACTATACAAACATTTTTCATATCATACTTTAAGTACAAATCCAAACATCAAGATATATAATAGATTCAAGAAGTTTACCCACCTGTTTTTAATAAACAGAGAAGCTCAAAACTGAAAACTGGAAAACTGGAAGTTGCTTTGATGTTGAAACTAGAACTTAGTTGTTGATGTTTGATTTGCTTTGTTTGAGATGGATTGAACCTTGCTTGATACTTGATAAAATTGAGTTGAATCTATGCTTATCTTTGCTTTTGAGTTGAGTAGAATCTTGATTGGAATTTGCTTTAAGCTTTGCTCAGGTTTGATTTTATTTTATAAAAAAACTAAAAATGCTTTTGATCAGGTTGAGATTTGGAAAGATTGTTTGCTATTTTCAAATCTAGTTTTGATTTCTTTTCTTTGCTTTAATTCCCTCAAGTTTGAAAATTTTGAGTATATAAATTTTGAATGAAAGAAAATGGAAGTAGGAGTAGAAAGATATGTACATATAGCCTTGTTTTCATTTTATTTATTATTTTAAAAATAAGAGAAACTAATGACACTTGTTTATTTGCATGATAAAATTGTTACATTTGTTTGATTTCGTATTATATGGTTTACATTTGTTATTATGCCTGTTAATATCAATTTACACCGGTAATTTTGCATATGTTCATGTTTTTATAAAATTTTATATTATATTTGCTGTTTTAATTAATGCATTTCTTTTTATATTAACATATGTTTTATATTTATATATATACAAACTATATTTATTCATATATAATTTTAAAAGAAAGCATATATAACTTTTTGTCAATTTTTTATTTTTAAGCTATCATACTATTTAAATAAATAAATATCTTTAGAGTTTTTAAAAATAGAATTCAACTTTAAATTATACTTTTCAATTTTAATAACTACATCTTCCTTATATTTATATTTTATAACTTTAAAGAAAATGATTTAAAATCTAATTATACAAAATCATATATATTTATATATATATTAGAAAACATTTTTTATTAGTTTTTTTAAAACATAGAGTTTCTTTTAAATCCAAATTATTTTTAAGATATTCATATTTGAATTTCAAATTCAAATTCTATTTACAATCTATATATTTATATATGTAAAAATTCAAATTAATTCACAATTTAATTTCAAAAATTATATTAATTACTAAATTAAATTTTTCTTAAAAAGGGATTGTTACAAATTCCCCCTTAAGAAAATTTCATCCCCGAAATTTGCTAGACAGGCAGACAATTAAAAAAACATATAAACATATAAAAAATAGAGAAATGGCTTGCCAGATCAAGCTGAAATATCCATCCTACATTTGGGATAGGACTAAATCAGAATATCATCAATAAATACAAGAACGAACTTATTCAATACTCCATGAAATACTCGGGTCATCAGGTCTACAAAATATGCAAGGGCATTGGTTAGTCCGAACGGCATTACTAAGCATTCGTAGAATGTATTGGGACCCCTAAGAAAAAAAGACAAATGGATACAATCTTTTGTGATTCTCAGCGATGGAATCCTTAGGCTGGATCCATCTTGGAAAAGAATCGAGCACCATGCAATTGATCGAACGGGTAGTCGAATCGAAACAAAAGAAATTTTTTCTTAAGAGTTAACTTATTAAAATCACGATAATCTACGCATAATCTCAAAGATCCATTGGATTTGGCTATAAATACTATCGCTGAACCCCAACTGGAATGGCTAGGTCGAATAAATCCTTTCTCCAGTAATACTTGGGTTTGCTCAACTAACTCTACTCTTGGTGCCATCCTACGACTTGCATACACAACTGGATAGGCATTGGAAACTAAGTCGATTCTAAATTTGATTTCCCTATGCGGAGGTAAAGACTTAACTTTTTCAAATACGCCAGGAATTTCTCAAACAATATGTATGGATTCAAAACTCAGGTCGGAATACTCTAAAGTATACACTAGCTTGTCCCTCTTCGGACTTGGATCCTCACAAGAAATCACAACAAAATTCCCAAATTTGGTTTTTAACCGAAATCGTTTGATTGGAACAATTTAATTTAGCTTCGTATTTTGTTAACCGATTTATTTCAAATAAAATCTCAAATTCATTAAAGTTAAGAACGAAAAGACTGATAGGAAACTGATGAAGAAAATACGAAATAGGAATTTTTCTACAATGTAAACAAAGATTTGCAGGGTCTCCTATCGAGTTTTTCACACAAATAGGTTCACTTATGAATTCCTCCTACGGTTTGTTGGGAAATAAAACTATGCGTGGCTACACTGTTGAACAGAACTCTAACTATGTTATCATAAATAAGAAAATACCTGTGGAAAACATATAACGCAGCTCAATCACTTGCTTGAATCTATCCCATGTAAACTCATCTCCGATTCGGCCAAAGTAATGGTCTCCCACCTCGTCAAAGCTTCTCTTCTTGGAGCTGCCAAGAAGCCGTCAAAGAATTGAAATTGGATGATTATCAAAGGAGATTGATGGGAAAAGTTATTCGTTGCTGTTACAGGGTATCGACCATTTTTAGTGGTACTCCCCTGTCCCCTACCTCGTCTTCTTCTTGCACTCATTCTCACTATCAATGAATAGGAAGAAAATTGACCTCGGCATACGTACAAGATATCTTAGGGAATATACTCATTCTAAGGCATTTCTAACCTATCTCTAATGAGTCACCTAATGAGTTATACTCCAAATCTAAAGTTCTTACTCAACCTTCAGCTCTGATACCACATGTGACGACCCGGTTTCCGACGTCCGAAAATCGACATCCAATACATCACCCGTATTCGAATGCCAGAGATTCAAGCGTTGGAGTTTAGTTCGTCGTAGCTTATAACACATTAGGTGTAAACAACGCAGCGGAAAACAACGAAAAGATTTTTATTGATACACAAATGGATACAACATGATACAACATCTGCCCAACAACATCAGAGCCAATATCTATATATACAACTGTGGAAAAAGAACAGCAACAGCGGAAAGATGACATCAACAAAGGTCTTCAAGAGAGAAAGAGAGAAAAAGAGCGAGATACTCCAACAGAATGCATCTTCATGCCAAAGCTCCAAACCAAAATGCTCAAAACCACTATCATGCTGCAATGAAGCAAATGCGATCCCCAAATTCACAGACTTCAAAGACTGCCAAATCTATATCTACTGATAACCTAACTCTAGGCTGCCCATGTGAAAAATTATGGGCACCCAGAATTTAGAAAGGGAACAATAAACTCCAGGTCAGTCATGGTACTGGTGTGAGAAAAAAAAACAGTTGTTTGACCAAAAAGAAATAAAAAGAAATCCGTTATGCTTTTTGGAAAATGAAACCGCCGTAAGGTCTCCCGGCACACACTCAATGCAATCGCACACATGGGGAACCTTATGATAGTCAAACATGCTTGAGACGTGAAAATCCTTTTGATAATATTATTAGTGCATAGTGTGGAAAACATTTCGAAAGCATAAAAATTAATCTTAGCCAGCATACGTACCATTAAAGTATGCCTACTGTAGCTACCATTTTAAATGGCAGGTTATACAACTAAAACCGTACAGGGCTCGTATTGAGTGATTGGATTTCCAACAAATGGTCAAGGCTAAAGAACTACCTTTCCGAATGGGTACGCCTCTGGAGGGACGCCCCGAGAACCTAACCGGATCTCTGCCAACACAAGGCCGGGTTACCTCTGTACTTTGTAACTAACTGTCATGAGTATGCCATCCTTCAGTCGTAACCGACCTTTACCGAGGCGCCAACAAAAAATTCCAACAACCACATAGTAAAATATTTGGGCTCCATACAATGATACAACATTTTATCCAGAAGGAAATGCACATACCCTAAGGGGCGCGACCCCCGTATCCTTACCGCATCCTTCTTGTTTTGACCATTTCTGGGATATGAGGTTCGCTGAAGTCTCGTTCCACAAGGCTACGCTTTTCACAAAATCCATGCTTTGATCAACCAATGATTAGCACTTAGCATGCCACATTGCCAAATTGGGAATATATCACTAGTAAATATCAACTACATAACTTCTGAGCTCGTACGTCTCAGAGAAGGGTGTTAAGTTAAGAGAATAAATTATTCGCCACCAAACAGAAATGTATTTGATAGAAACCAGCTTTATATCTCAAAGTGTAACGTCAAACATACATCCATACAAGTCCATCCTGGGTCTGAATGGAACCGAAGACACTTCGTCCAATTAAGGAAAAAGTCCTTGCAAATCCGGATATCCCCTAATCACGTCCGGACTCCCCATCACTTATGATCTCTATACCGAGGCCACTCGGTGCAAAGACAATCAACAGGTAATCCTTTCGTTTTTGAAAATACCCGGTCTTCAACCACCGTCTTCAAATGCCATTCCATTTTGTTGTATCATTATTCGAAATGGATTTTATGACTCAATGTCCTCCCCCTACTTAACCGAATAATGAGCGCTTATCTAAAAGCAAGTGGATACATTCACAACAAATTACCATTTTTAATCTTTTAAGCAAAAGGTCCATCTTTAAGATTCGATGTCGTTTTCGGATAAACATTGGAATCTGACCCCCGGTCGCATTGAAATTCAAATGTCGTTTTAAAGGCCAAGTTGTTTAAGTAAACAATTTTAATTCAATTCAGAAGTTCACATTCACACAGCATACATCATAGATAATTATTTATCACAGCTCAATCTAGGCATTTCATATCATAGAACATCACATATCAGAGATATCAAATAATTCAAGGCATTCAATATAATCCAATCATCCATAAGCATGATTAATTAATCATATAATTTACAATTAATTAAATTAATTTCAAATAATCTAATAACTTATGAATTAATCACCTAAACCTGATTAATTGACATCAATTAATTACAAACCCTTTGTTATTATTTAATTAATCAACGAGAATTAATTAATCAACCTTAATTATCCATCTTAAGTAATTATCCTCAATTAATTAATTATCCCTTAATTAATCATATAAATTAATTAACCTTAAGTTAATTACATTAATTAATTAACCCTTAATTAATTATCCTTTAATAATTAATTATCCATAATTAATTATTAATTAACCTTCAATTAATTACATTAACAAATTAACCCATTAATTACTTGCATTAAGTAATTATTCTTTAAGTAATTATCCTTCAATTACTTAACTAATTAACCTTTAGTTAATCACATAAGTTAATTAACCTTAAATAATTAATTATCCTTTAAGTGATTACATTAAGTAATTATCCCTTAATTACATTAAGTAGTATCTTTTATTAATTACATTAAGTAATTATCCTTAATTAATTTCATTAAATAATTATCCCTTAATTACTTATATTATTTAATTAACCTTAAATCGATTAATTATCCTTTAACTAATTACATTAAGTAATTGTTCTTTAATTAATTAAAGATAAACCATTTACCTTAATTAATCACTTACTATCATTTATCTTATTTAAATTAGATGCTTGAAATTACTTTATACAAAAATCATTTGAGAACTTTTGATTTAAATAAGATTTAATACACTTACCTTAATTACTTAATTAAATCATTTAAACATTATTTAATAAACCTTGGAATTAATTATCATTAACATATGAATTAACTTAAAACCCTTTTAAATTAATACTTAAAACATTTACCCTAAACACTCACTTAATTACATCATTAAATTCTTTGAAAACACTTAGGGATTTAAATAAAATAATTAACCTAATATATAATTATTTTAAAACCAAATCAATTTAAACTTAAAAACAATTAACTTTTAAGAAAAATTTAACCATTGAAATAAATTTATTATTAACCCATAAATTAACTTAGACCTTTAAGTTAATTAACAACTATAAACATCTTTATCTTTTTAATTAACTTCTTAATTAAGCTATTTAATTTTTAAAAATAAACTTAAGAAATAACTTAATTAATTTTAAGTTAAAATAAACTATGCAACTTTTATCAATTAAAAATTAAATAAACATTAATTATATAAAAGAAATTGTTTTAAGCACATAGTTTAAAACTTGTTTTATTTTAAACTTTAAAAAAAAAATTATTTAAAATTTAAAACTGTTATAACATGAACCGAGAAAAACTCGAGTTCCCACCCGAGTCAATTCCCAATTTTCCCAAGTAAAACCCTGAGTTGCTTGTTTCCTTTTTTAATTTTGGTTTGAAATTTTAAAACTGTTGTGAACTACCCGAGACAACTCGAGCCATTTCCATATCTCCTCGAGTACGACTTCGAGCCACCACCTTCTTCTCCAACACAAATATACCTAGACACTAATGATACCCGTGCACCGTGCATACTGACCCAATCACCTCTGATCATCACTTCGACTACCAACATATCAGCGACGACCTCCCCTAAGTTCCCGACCACCCAGCATGTCGAATGATCCCGTAAATCAAAATTGAGCAAATCGAGCATCACCTCGAACCCAAACCCATCGACTAAATCCTCCCATCGCATACTGTCGCCTGACACCTTGCGGTCATGTCCAAAGGTGCGTCACAACTTTACGCTTCGACTCCTCCTACACCGATCGACTTTGGTTCACCGACGATGATGCACGAGCCTTAAATCTGACATTGACCAAAACCTGGGTTAAAACCCTATATCGCTGTCGTTAGGATACCACGGTGGTGGATAAATCCACCTACCATTTTTGCTGAAATCTCTGACCTCCTAGCCAACTTCACCTACGATCCCGAGACCCAAACATCCTTCGATCACCAGAATTCGTCCAAAAACCAATTTCAGTTCAACTCAAGAAATCACGATAAATACGAATCTAAAAAGATGATATTATTATTAAAATTCACCATTTTCCAGTAAGATTCTAAATATATAATCAAATCATGAAATAACGATGATCGATTTTCTAACTTGAAAATTATTTTTGCTGTAATTTCTTATTTTCTAAATATTTACTTAATATAAACACTTGAAACCATTTTTAAAAATGACGTTACAGCCTTACCATCATTTCTTGTTTAGAGGTCATGGCCTAAAAAGGTTTAGGAGAGAAGATTTTGAATTTTTGAACGGGTTTGAAACATGTAATCTATAGACAGAGGCATGTTTGCATGAACACAGACATGCACACCCATATTTACGTATATGTACAAGCATTGCAGGCATATTTAACAACTATACAAACATTTTTCATATCATACTTCAAGTACATATCCAAACATCAAGATATATAATAGATTCAAGAAGTTTACTCACCTGTTTTTAATAAACAGAGAAGCTCAAAACTAGAAAACTGGAAGTTTCTTTGACGTTGAAACTAGAACTTAGTTGTTGATATTTGATTTTCTTTGTTTGAGACGGATTGAACCTTGCTTGATACTTGATAAAACTGAGTTGAATCTATGCTTATCTTTGCTTTTGAGTTGAGTTGAATCTTGACTTGAATTTGCTTTGAGCTTTGCTCAGGTTTGATTTTATTTTAAAAAAAATTGGAAATGCTTTTGATCGGGTTGAGATTTGGAAAGATTGTTTGTTGTTTTCATATCTGGTTTTGATTCCTTTTGTTTGCTTTAATTCTCTCAGGTTTGAAAATTTTGAGTATATAAATTTTGAATGAAAGAAAATGGAAGTAGGAGTAGAAAGATATGTACATATAGCCTTGTTTTCATTTTATTTATTATTTTAAAAATAAGAGAAACTAATGACACTTGTTTATTTGTGTGATAAAATCGTTACATTTGTTTGATTTTATATTATATGGTTTACATTTGTTATTATGCATGTTAGTATCAAATTACACTTGTAATTTTGCATGTGTTCATGTTTTTATAAAATTTTATATTATATTTACTATTTTAATTAATGCATTTCTTTTTATATAAATATATGTTTGATATTTACATACATACAAGCTATATTTATTCATACATAATTTTAAAAGAAAGTATATAAACCTTTTTATCAGTTTTTTATTTTTAAGCTATCATACTTTTTAAAATAAATAAATATCTTTAGAGTTTTAATTATAGAATTCAACTTTAAATTATATTTTTCAATTTTAATAAATACATCTTCCTTATATTTATAGTTTTATAACTTTAAAGAAAATGATTTAAAATCTAATTATACAAAATCATATATATTTATATATATAAGAAAACATATTTTATTACTTTTTTTAAAAATAGAGTTTCTTTTAAATCCAAATTATCTTAAAGATATTTATATTTGAATTTCAAATTCAAATTCTATTTACAATCTATATATTTATTTATGTACATGTCTTATTTGTTTTGGAAAAATTCAAATTAATTCACAATTCAATTCCAAAAATTATATTAATTACTAAATTAAATTTGGCTTAAAAATGGGATCGTTACAAATGACATCGTAACATAGCAATATAGTCTTATATCGGTAATGAAGCGAGTGTGCTTCTTGTGGGGGACATGCATCGGGGTCTAGTTGTATTCGTAATACGCATCCATAAATGAAAGAAGTTCATATCCAGTAGTTAAGTCTACCAGCTGTTTCATCCTCGAAAGTGGAAAGTTGTTTTTTGGACATGCCTTGTTTAGGTCAGAGTAGTTGATGTATGTCCGCCGGTTTCCATCAACTTTTCTCATATAAAATGGATTGGATACCCATTTTGGGTAGAGGGCGTAGCGAATAACCCATTGTTTTGAGTTTATCCACCTCCTCCTTAAGTGCAGCAAATCATTTCGGATCCATGCCGCGTTGCTTTTACCATGTCGCTTTTGTTTCACCGGACATGCCTCGAGTCGATATTCATTGCATGGCTCGCGATAGTCGGTGAGATCACACACATGTCAAGATAGGTCCAAGCGAGCACATCAAGACTCATTCAGAGAAAGTCAACTAATTCCTTCATCATCATTGCACTGAGTTATGATCCAATCTTCAGTACCCACGATGGATGCCATGGCTTGCCGTAATGTCGATCGTTAGCTCAGCGGGTGCAGTTTGGATTCCTTGAGTTCAAACATAACTGTTTCGCGTAATAATAAATGTGAAATTCAGTTGGGACAGTTACTCTGATCGAATCCCAGTGTCTTGTTATGAGTTATTAAGTCTCATAGTGAAGGGTTCTAATGCTTTGAGCGATTATCTGCAAATGTCCGAAGATTAAGCTAAATGTTGAATAGGATTCAGCCTCATGTTGCATCGCAATTGCATAGCTCGCTCATGCTTTGAGTTTGAATCTACTTGTATGTTCGAGTGATGGGCATTCCATTCAATGTACTTACGATCCACTACTCGTTCGGGTTGGAGTAATGGTCAGTTGCCAATGAGCTTGGACTTCGATTCGACTGTTCTATCTCTAGGCATCCTTTCGGTCGTAGCCTCGAGTCATTGTAAACACCAGGTATGAGTCGCAGTATTAAGCTATCGTAGTCATCTTTTGGATGATCACACCTTTTCCCTCGGTCTTGGGTTGATAAATGTACTACATGGATGGTCGATTCTCGTCCTAGTCGTGTTTGTACTCTTACCTAAGATCCAAAGACTTAGAGTTGATCGATGAATGGTCTATTCACATTTATCTTGTTTCTTGCTTATACCGCCAAGTTTGGGGCATACATCGATAAGTAGGAGGCAAGTCACATCCACTTTAGCTTTGAACTCTTTGTTGTTGAGTCATGGGATTGTGTTAGTTGATGGAAGGCTGAGTCATGCCTATTCTGCATTGTGTTCTGGTTTTCCCTTTGTATGGGAAAACCTTGATGCTTTGTTGGAATTCGAGCATAAGTTGTGTACCAGATGGTCAGTCATGTCCCCTTTTGCTATAAATGCTGCCATACTCTAGGGAGGGCCTCTATTTGTGGTCAGTGTGGATGTATATTGACTGTCGATCCAATGGTATGATATAATCGATCCTCATAACTTCAGACATCATTCCGATTTGTTCATTATTAAAGCCTCCTTGCTGTCGTTGCCTTAAGTCATAAAGAACACCATGCTAGAGCTATAATGAGTTGTCACATTTAGCTTGTAGTGATTTATAGTCCTGCTCCCAATTTCAGGTTGGTGGAGTTGGTTCGTGGACGATCGAATCTCATCCGTAGCATGTTTGTATCCTCCTGCCGAGTTCAGGTTAGAGTTATGGGACAACGAGTGGTCTAAATGCACTCATCTATTTATTTATACTCATATCCACACTTTGGGGATAAGAGTTTGTTGGCGGGTAGTCGAATCGCATAAAATTTATGTTTATACTCTAGTCCACACTCTCGGGACTTAGAGATATTACGGAAAATAGTCGAACCACATTTTCCCTAGTTATTTCTTCTGGCCCCATGTCAGGGGCGGTAGTCGAAGTGTTTTCGGTCATATCACTTTCACTTTACTTGAAGTTCTTCACGTCAAATCGTGGGAAGTAGGTATTTATGGATGGTTGGTTCGTATCTCATTTAAACTTAGGCTCTCAAACTTCCCCTTGCATCCGGGGAAGGAGTTGATGCATGGATATCTATACCGCATCCACTTTCATTTAGACCTTGCTTCTTTCGAACCTTGGGAGTGAGATGAGTATTTTGGCGAACTTCGTGCTCGAGCATGAGAGTACATGGTTGGACCACATCCACTTTGAGTTGTGTCTTTGCCCCCAAGCCAGTGGGAAGAGTTGGAGAGTGGATGGTCGTACCGCATCCACTATTTATGTTTATACTCTTGACCGTGCTCTAAAAACTGGGGTTGGTTGGTGGATGATCGAAACGCATCCATCTTTTTATGTTTATACTCCAGTCCGTACTTTGGAAACTAGAGTTGATCGATGGACGGTTGAGCTGCGTCCATCATCTTATGTTTATACTCCAGTCTACACTTTCGGAATTAGAGTTGATTGGTGGACAGTCGAACGACGTCCATCTTTTTTATACTCCAGTATGCACTCTGGGAACTAGGGTTATGTGATGGATGGTCAATCACACCTATTTTTGATTTATACTCCATCTGTCAAGTCAAGTAAGAGTTATTGAATAAATGGTCGAATCACGTTTATTCAAGGAATGGAATTCTGCCCCTAACAATAAGGACAAAACTTGGAAAGTGAGACAATCGATATATATATATATATATATGCTTGGTGATTATATCTCTTCTTGTCAAGTCAAGGAAGGGAGTAGGCGATGAATGGTCGGATCAAATCCATGCTTAGGTTGAATGGTCAAGTCTCATCCAATTTTCTTCGTACTCAACCTAGCAAATCAAGGGAAAGAGTTATTGGGTGGCCGGTCAAGTCGCATCCACCTCAAGCTGTAGTCATGTCCTCGTGTCGAAGGTAGTGATTAATGATAAGATAGTCGGTCATGCCTACTTTTAATCGAGCTCCCAGACTACCTCCTGTGTCAAGTGTAGGAGTTAACGTGTAGATAGTCAAATCACGTCCACTTTAGTTGAGCCTCAGTCTTGTTGAGCTTCGTGAGTGGCATAAGTACTTTGGCGAACTTCAAGTCAAGCATGGAATTTGATGAGTGGACGGTCATTCGTGTCCACTTTGTACAGGATTCTGACCTTGTCGGGCTCTAAGCAAGGAATAGATATTCTATCTGAATTGAAGCACAGAGAAGGAAGTAGATGGTCAAGTCATACCCCTTTTCCAATTAGAGTCCTTGCCACCAAGTCAGGGGCATATGGCAGCCGATGATCGGTTGAATCACACTCATCTTGATGAAACTCTAAAGGTCCGATCATGGTCCATGGTGATTGGTTGGCGCCTGACTCTAAGTACTTGGTCACACGCATCATTTGGAAGTAGTTCAGTTCAAGTTGGTCGTAGTTCATAAGATAACTAAAATTGAAATTGAAATAAAACTTATTGTTAAGTGAAGCAATGTTGTATGCTCGCTATTCCACTTTGCCCAAGCCCTTCCCAGTGGGAGGTCGACCGTAGGTGGTCCAATTGATAATCAAAGTTTTTTAATGATAGGGGTCGGATGTTCCCTACTCACTATTCCATAGGGCTTACACATATTGCTGAAACTTTCCTGTTCGAATTAGGTTTTAGATCACATCTCGGAGGCATCTGCAATCGTCGGTGTTATGACCATGCATATCCTAAAAAATGCAACATTTCCCAAATTTCTTCTGGTTTCCATGAAGTCTCTCAAGGTTGGTTTCTAGTACAGATTCGAGTCGTGAGTCTGTAAGTAGATGTTTTCGATTGGATCGTTCCAAGGAGTATATGAGTCGAATTTTGGGATTCTAGGTCGTCTTCTAGAATCCGAGTGCTCATCTAAGGCCTCAATGCTGCCCTCTCTTTGAATTCCTTCAGCCAACGGGCATGCATCATTCTTTCTCCTAGTATGCTTTACCTCCTCCTTTCTTAGGTTCTGGTTCACTTTGTAAAGAAAAAGATCCAAGGTTGCAGGAGGCTCTCCAACAAACCAGTTGCCAAAATCTATCTCGGGGTCGATTCCCTTTATCAATGCCATCAATATGATGTGCCAACTAGGATTGCTCACTTCATTGACAAAGGCGCTGAATCTCTGCAAAGAGTCCTTAGGTGGCTCGCCTGCCACTTGGAACAAGTTGGATAATGACATCGCATCCTTGGGGAGACTCACGTGCATTTTGAATTTCTCAACAAACTTCTTAGCCGAATGATTGAATGAGGAGATCAATTTGGGTGATAATCGCATAAACTGCTTGATCTCTACACCTTCGACGAATATAGGAAAGCGTCTATATTTAATGGCATCTATCGCACTGGCTGAATTCATATGTCACTCGAATTTCTTATGATGTAGTCGATGATTTGTTTTCCCTGAGTAAGCTAATATGATTGGTACACTGAATCATATTCTCGGATATTCTGCATGCTAAACAGCTTCAATGAATAGGTTTCGACTGAGGGAGATGCTTCGATCATCGTCGGTCAATTTAGTTTCTAGTTATAGCTGCATGTAACACTTGTGAATGATGTATGAATGATTGTTGAACTTTTGAGTAGTTGAGAATGTCGGTCGAATGAAGAATCAATTAGGATGGGCTCACGATTCGGTTATGATCCCCAAACTTTCATCTAAATGGGCACGACCCATATATGGCGGTAAGGAAGGCCTCTTGAGATTGCACATCAGGTTTAAGTATGCCCAAGATATGAGCAAAGAAAATGGTTGGTATTGATGGATTGGTGATAATTTATTTGAAGTCTGACCCAAGAAAATCTACTATTTGCTTGGAGTCAGCAATTGGTTTGCTTAGAGTCGCTGAATTAAAAGTTCCAGGTCAGTAAAGAACGGTGCTTGGGGTCATATTGGTGTTTACTTGGAGAAAATCTTGATTTTAATTGAGTTTGAACTTGGGTGGTAATTTATTTGGTTTTCTTTGAGTCACATCACCTTGATTCGTGTCATATCACCTTGGTTCTCCAACCTTTGGGAGTATCGTTTGAGTAGTGATTCCTTGTCCATTCCTTGGCTGCAATTTAGAAGCTGCCGCTTGATTCCCTATACTACAATCAGTCACAAGGCATAAAGGAAGAGCATAGAATGCATCTTCTTTAAGTTGAGTTTCGAATCCATAGCCAACCATAGTGCTAGATCCATATAAATGTTATGTGGTGAACGGTTACAATTCGTAACATACGAAACCTCAATGGATTTAGTTCATAGGAAGTAGCAAGTAAACCATTGTACCAGATCTTGTATTTGATATGATTAATTGTAGTACAGATTTTAGTGTGTTAAATGTAACACTAGACTAGAAGCTACAAGATGTATCTAACGATTTGATCACTAAAAAGTCGATTTGATCAGTTTATATAAAATGCAACTTTTCTGATATCTTTAATTATTAAGGATGATCAAATGCATTTTTGTAAAGAGTTCGTTATGATCGTGTAGAAAAGGATTCCTTTGAATGGTTTGACCATTTAGAATGGAAAATGAATGCACGAGAGTGGATGTAACCTAAGACATAGTTTGGATGAAGGAAGTAAATGATCACTCTGCTTTATTAAAAGACATAGGAAATGAGAATTGTAAAATAATAATAGACACTGAACATTTTAATGAGGAATATTATTTCTATTATGAAATGGTTTTCATATATAAAATTCATTTCTATAGTATTTATTTCTTTGAGCTTAAGATATTTTATCCAAAAAGTCACGACTGTAAACTAATTACACTAGGGAATAAATAGCCCATATTAAGTGATTGAATGGAGCTTCGTATTTCATACGCTTATAGTTACAGCAGAAATAGTAGGAGCATGCCATATAACACTGTTTGGTCGCATCAAGTTAAGAAATTGTTTTTGTAAAACATACAAAATATTATTTATGAAATAATAACTATTTTTCAGTGTTAATTGAAAAATAGACATAGTTTATTTCAATATGAATATGTCGAATATACATAATGAAATGAAACTATAATAGCGACATTTATTTCGTAACAAAAATGATGCATTGGAAATAAAGAAGCAGACCAAGCCATGGTTTTGAGAAATAATTCTCTGAATATATGATTGCGAATCATATGGTATTAGTAAATTATATCTCAACCAATCAAGGAAAATCATCCATTCAGTGGGAGCGACATAAGAGTAGATGAACTCTTCGTATTGATACATATAAATGTATGTAACCATAAGTCTGATAATACCAAATCGGTTCCATGAAACATTGAATTCGCTGATGGATTATCATAACATGAACATGTGTATTTGATATAGTGTAGTATGTCTATGATAAATTCATAGAATATAAATCAGAAGTTAATAAAATAATGTGTAGTAAAAAATAAATTTATCCAACTTGAACGAATAGGTCAGTATATTGGAAAGAGTTCTTAACGCACCTAAACATAAGTAAAGATTTAATCTTAAAAGTTACTCCTTCCTACGATACATAATGATGTATTGATAAGAAGTAGTCGAACTTTGTTGAATAAAATACGACTAATGATGAGTGAAGTTGAGTTAACTTCTTTCTATAATTTCATGTACTTAAGAGCAATACACATGGTTAAAATTAATTTCATCTAAAGAATAGTTTACAAATAATGCAAGATAAGGTTTTATAAGGAACCCTAACATATCCTAGGTTAAGGAGTTAGCAGGTTGTGCAAGTTGATAGACTACACGTAATAATTGTACATGAGGGACCTTGTATGGATCATCCCATAATGTAAGTATTTTTTTATAATTAAAAATATTAAATTTAATAAGATTTAGGGATTTAATATTGTCAGAAAATAAAGTTTATGATTTATTAATGGAAAAAAGGGTTAGAATATAACTTGATCTTAAATGAATTCTAAAAATGACAGGTTCAATGAGATAAGGATGGTAACACAAACTAGAATATAATTTAATGCTATTGATTTGAATATAATTAATAACTATTTGACTATAAATTTCATCGATTGTAATTAATAAAATGTTAATAAAGAATGAAATGGTTGTTTATTTCTAATTGGAATATAAATGTAAAGTTTAGTTTGGATATGATTGTGGAGTTTAATAAGGAATAAAAGAAAAAATACATTAAAGAAGAACTCATATTTCATTTAATTGAAATTGGTTTTAATATAGAATATGAAATCAATTATTTGGTACGCAAATTTATAATCCTTGTTTGTAAACAACAAATTTATAGATATATGAATTACTAAGTTGTGACAATTGTTTTATTTCTCATCTCGTTATAATCCATTTTGAATTAATTTGGTAATCAACGGAATTTAATATAATTGGAATATTTCAGTAATATGAGGAAGGACCTAATTGTAGAGTAATGAGTGCAATAAAATGGAAACTTATGTTTAATAAACACATAAGATATTGTTTGATTTAATATAAAGAACATTTAAAAAATAATAACAAATAAAAGAATGTGTTGAAAACTAAATTGTAATGAACTAGAATTTTATTACGGTTGTAATTAAAAGTTGGAATTAATTTAGTATATAGATACTAGGGTTAACATGGAAATTGGATTTCAAAGGAAAACAATTTGATTAAATATCTTCCCGGTATTAGGGTATGTTTTGAGATTTAATTATTGTAATTAATAATAATTAAAATTTTCCATCAATAAAAAATAGAAGTAAATGGTACTTAATTAGAGATATGTGCAACTTACGTTTTGTGTTAAAAATATAATGAGAATTTCAGTGAGAAATATTACGTTCAAATTATGAATACTCAAATTTGTAATAAATATAGTGATAGTAGGAAATCAATTGATAAAGAAACGACGTGATTGTATGACGTATTATTTCTATAAATCTTTAATGGGATAATCCTTAAATATAAGTTGGTTTTAAGAGAGAGGGGTTAATTGTAAATTAATGTGTAATAAAAAGAAATATGTTTCAATAAAAATAAAAATAAAAATAAAAGAAAAATATTGATTTATTGAAAAGAACATTTTTATCAAATTGTAACCACCCAGAATTTTGGTCATTTGAAATTAGAACATCAAATTAATTTTAAAAATTGAAAAGTTAATTTTATAGATTATATAACTTGAATTCAAATATAGCGATTTATTGGATAAATTAATTGCTGGATTTAATAATTGAAATTGTGTAAATAATAGAATCTTGGATTTTTATTTGGACAAAAATAATTTAAAAGCTTATTTAATCACTATTTAATAAGCATGAAGGTAATAAAACTTTTAAATTGGATTTAAAAGTGATTTACTCGATTTTGAAAATAACCCGTTTTAATTAACATACAAAAATAGCCTTTTTGGGCACTGTCTTGGATTTCGACAAAACTAATGTCATTGGGTCCGTAATGATGAACATATTACACAGTTATATTTCATAGCGCTTGGACATATCATTCGATCGTACAAAATAGAAACGCATCGAAATTAATATTGAAAATTTAATATAATAATTGGGTTCAAAAAGCTATCTTCTCCATACGATCAAATTGCATTCTCAAAATTAGTTCCACGACGTTCGGAATAGGGGTATAACATTACGAATGCTAGGCGGCACGCCTCGATTGGGATCCGAAATTTATGGTTAGATATTTTGGAATTTTAAATAAAATATTTTTTATCAATTTAACTTTTCACTGCCTAAACCTTTCATATCAGCTCACTTTTACCTGTACACACCGCATACCCTTTACGTATCTCCTCTATTATCTTCCATCATACCCTATTTTATAAACCTCACTGGTAAGAAGATAAAAGTGAAAACAATGAGGATTCAAAAATTAATATCTTAGAATCTACTCAATAAAAAAAATCTGAAATGAACTTTAATATTTTCCTTTCAATGGGAGCTTCATTTTCGTATGCATGTTTTTTGGTGAGATGCTTGTCTGGCATTCGACGGCAGGAAGCTCCAAACTAGGGCTTGGGTTTGCGGAAAACGGAGGAAGAATTAGGGGAATTAGTGTTTGGTTTTGAATTGAGGTGTCAGAGGCGCATCTTCTGGTGGAAATTCGTGGAGCTCGGTGGCCTTTGGGGTGGTGCGACCTAGATGCATGTAGTAGGTCTTAGGAAATGCCATGATTTTGGTGCATGGGTTTTGGTTTGGGTTTGTCAAGTTCGTTGGGAGAAATGTTTTGGCATTGTCGGTTTCAAGAATCATTGAGGAATGAAGAGGGGAGGGCGTGCATGCATGGCTGTGCAGTTTTGTTATCCATGCACAGGAATAATAGAGAAGGGGGAAGATGGCATGAACATAAATATATTGATCTTATGATTAGTTTATATTATTTAATTTAAAAATATCGATAACTTATACAATTTATAACTTCTACGTACGAGGTTCAATTGGAATGAAACATTTTGCATTGCATTCGTGATGATGAATGCTCGTAGTGGAACTAGTTTGGACGAAATTAGAGATAGTTGAATTTTGGGCTAAAATTAGACGTCGTTCGATTTTAGCTCCACCAGAACGCCTCAATGACAACATAAGATTTCAGTGAGATAAAATCACTTTTTTGGATAACTAGTATGATTTATGGTTGATAAAAATTATTAATTGATTGTTTGGATAAATTATTATATTTATTAGTTGGTTTGAATATATTCCCGCCTATTGGAACGGATGAGACCCTATTACGTTTCCGTGTAAGAGAAAATGACCCTTTGTATACGAATCCTACCTTAAAGCGGTTGATTTATATTTTATGATTGTATAACGTTTGTGATGCAGGGAAAAACAGGTTGGAGGGATCCAACGGGATTCCTCGCTATTATTGAGTTATATTGTTTCAATGATATTTCCTTTATATGGATTATTGGATAATAAATCTGATTGTGGTTGATGTGGTTATAACATCGTTATATGTTTGAAAATAAAACCTAGTAGCGATAAGAAAATCAATATCGATATTGGTTAAGTGTTGGGTGGCTATTGGCCTCAAATTAGTATTTTAAAAATACTATAAATTACCGATTAAGTCGAAATTGGTTTTTGAACGAGAAACGGTTTTTAAATCCGAAATTAGGTTCCGAAAATATTTTGTTTAAGGATTATCTAATTAAATATATAAATATTGTTTTTTAAGTTAATTAATTATATAAATATTGTTATTGCTTTGCCAAATTATATAAATATTGTTCTTAAAGTTATTTAATTATATTAATATTGTTTATAAAGTTATTTAATTATATTTATGTTATTTTAAAGTTTTATAATTATATTATTTTAAAGTTATTTAATTATTTATATTGATTAAAAGTTATTTGTTTATAGTTAATATGCTTTAAGATTTTATAAAAAGTTAATAAGTTGAAAAGTTAGTTATCTCAAGAATAATTATGGTTTGAAATTAATAATAAGGAGTATAAAATAAGGTTTTGGAGATAAACTAATATTATTATTTATAACATTGGTAAAGATTGATTAGTTATTATTCTTTAATAAACAATATTTTAAATTCTTAATTATTAATTTAAGATGTTTAAATTAAGTTATTTTCTATTTATTTATAATGTTTAATATTGATAACCATTATTATATGTTTTGAAGTAAAAAAATTTAAATTATTTATAAATGTTCTTAAGACCCATGAATGGAGTGGAAAGACTTATATTTTATAAAGGTTTTATAAAACGGTTTGAAGAGTTAAGGAAAGGTTATTTGCAAGATGGAAGAGTTTGTAAATGGTTAGATATTTATAAAAGAATTTTGGAGATAGGTTATAGATCTATATTAGAAGTTTCACAAATGGTTTATAGATTCATATAGGGTTTATCAGCGATCTTTGAAATGTACAATAAACTTATAAGTGATTGAATTAATAAAGGGTATATAAATTGTTTTTTTCGGAGATTTATAAAATGGTTTATAAATGATTTAGAGATTCATAAGGATTTTTATAAATGGGTTGTGAATCGAATAAAAAGAAAATCCTTCTAATTTCTATGAATATACTTATACCGTTGAGATGAGTATATGGATATTTCTATGTATTGAAATATAGAGATTTACAATTATATCTTCATAATTTACAAGTAATTTATAAAGCGGGTTTTAATTATAAAGGATTTCTTAAAAGGAGGTTGGTGGTTGCTATGTGCTTAACCCATGTTGTTTTCACCTATGGAATAAATCTTTGTTTGAATGTTTGTTCATTTGATTATTCAATAACCAACTATCAAATGTTGGCCTAAATATGTAATCCTTCTTAATTATGGTGGTACAGAAATATTCCCTACTTAACACCAAATGATTTTAACTCTGGAAATATCTAGGGAAAACATGGAATTATATGGTACGATTACCATCGGTGGTGCTATACTGTACGTATAAACTCATTTCGTTCTTCTTGGACAAATGGTAAGGAGAACCATCCACTTAAATAGTTAGGGGGTGATCCCCGCTCTTATGTATTATATGATTATTTCCTAAAGAATGGGCATTGAGCATTCTTGAAATCGGTGTTTGGTTTTGTGGATCACCCGAGAAACGGAAGAGTACTCGTAAGAGATGACTCGAACCCATGACCACTCCAAAAACTATATAAGGTTCTATGGAGGAGATTCGAGATATTTTGAGATGTTGGACTCTATGTGTGATTCAGATACCCATTAGGGTATGAGTATCCGGGTGTGATTTCAAGATCTAATTGAGATGTGGGAATCCACGTGTGATTCCAAGACCCATTGAGGTATTGGAATCCATGTGGGTTTCCATGATCACTAGGCATGTATGTTGCTTCGAAAAGATACCTTTGATCCTTGTGTAGGAGGACCGTTCCTCGAGATACTGAGGGCACCTCCATGGAAATCCTACACAATTAGCGAACGCGCCTTATCGATCTTCGATTATGTACCTAGTGTTGTTGTGATGTACACTCACGAGCATCACAGCTAATTGATTATTATTATTTTCACCCGTAGACATCATTATAATATCAGTGGATTTTCTATAGAGAATGTTTGGTTATTGTAAGGTAAAAATCCATCTATGTTTATGTGCAGCTTGGTCTTACGAAATACTTCTGATTTCAAAGGTTTTATATAACTTTAAATCAAGTTGGGTTTGTTTTCTCACGCTGGTTTTCCAGACTAACACGGGTGTTATTTTATTCTAATGCTTGGGTCAGACCGAGCATATTACATATTGGTTAGGATACTTTGGAGCTTCAGAAGACAAGTTGGAGGCCCAGAGACGTATTCATGTAGTTGGTTATCTTCTGCTGTGTCCATTATTGTGTTTATCAGAAATTGTAAGGATAGGCCGTTATAACTGTCCAGGCTGAAATAGGTTAGTGTGCTCTGATTAATGTTTAGAATATACATACAATACATTTTGACTTTTGTGTAAAGAACTGATGTATGTTAACCGGGGTTTTTAACCCAATTGGATCTAGCAGAATACAAAACAATGCCATCACATCAAAATGGATTAGAACGTAATCAGAAAAGCTAAGGAAAAGAATTAACAAGGGTCAAGCTATACGACCAAGACGATGATTGAGATCATCATTCCTCTTAGTTCAATCGGTAGCTAGACGTCAACAGCTGGATATTACCATCGAAGCTAAACAACAACGTTGAAAGACTATGGAAAATTCACCAATTATAAACCCCAAAAAAATCCTAAGTGCTTAGCTTATCAGCGACCCATGATTCTGCTCAAACCATCAAACAAACCTGATGTGGAACACCATGAAAAGAAGCAAGATTCAGTCCGTAAAACGAATCTAGCCTTCAGGTTGCCTGCGACCTAATGGGTTGCCCGTGTCGCAACGCCTCGGCCCATCAAGTTGCCCCACCCCAAGGACCATGGGTCACCATTGACCCATGATTTTGACTCATTTTTTTATTTTGTGAGCTAAAGACCAGATCACCTGAAACCTACCTACGAGCTGATGAAGATAGATTTGGCCTAGAAGCTCTCCAATCTCTATAAATATCATCCTACTTGCAACACAAAGGGGGATCTTGGAGACTGAATGCTAAAGCTTTGCTGGAAATATTCTTCATTCTCTGCCTCCCTTGCAACAATCTCCAAAGTAATTCACTGTTATTCTTCAGTGGATTCCAACTCTGGGGATCCGATCTATTGAGATATAATGAAAGTCTTGTAGTAAAACACATCTTGTAACAACAAACAATCTATAAGAAGAATATGAAGTGGACGTTGGCTTCATTGACAACCGAACCACTATAAATTATTTGTCTTCTTTCTTTTACTGTTCTTTGCTGATATTTGTGATCTGTGATATTGCTCTGTCGAAACAGGGCTGGTGCTTTCAAACTTAAACCTGGGTGTTGATCTATTTTTTGGATAACGTTTTGGTGCTTTAGCTGAGAACCTTGAACGAGATCTAAAAATTAAAGTTTGAATCTGAGATTCAGGAAAAAATAAAGAGCCTAACACCAGATCTAAACCAAGAGCAACTCAACCGAAGCTTGGGGGTAGCCAGGAAGTGTCCTCAAATTCTCATTGACCCACCAATGTGATTTGAGAGATGGAAAGGATGTTGAAAGAGATGTAGGATGGACTCTTAGCTAGACGACAGGAGACGATGGGCGGATTCCTCCAGATGATGGAGCAGCAAGGAATTGCTAGATCTATAAGGAATAGGAATCAAACTCTAGGGAATAATGCAAGGATTGTCGAATTTGATTGGAGCAAGGTGGAGCCTTGCCCCCACGCCTAGAGGAACTAACACATAGGGGCAGCGCTAGAATCAACATGGGAACCAATGCAAAGCTGGAGCGACTATTGAATGCTAGGGACTAGTGGCATAGGAGTTGATCCGAATACTAGGATGCGACCGATCGAAGAATATGTACCAGAACCTCCTCAAAGGAATGGAGGAGTGGATGAGTCAGAACATGGGTGTGTTGCCAAAAGAGTCCAACCCGAGATACCCTCAACGTGGCAAGGGGCAAAGTATTTCTTTAGGGCAGAGACCTTCATTGGACGGTGAGAATAGAGTCGTTGAATTGGTACGAAAATTCATCAGAGGAGGCCCCCCAAATCAAGGTCAGGAAGATGTGAACAAAAATCCATTTACTGCTAATATTCGGAACGCGAGAAACCCTCCATCTTTCAAGCTTCTTACACTAGAAATGTACGATGGGATGACCGATCCAACGATTCATATGATGCGATACATCCAACATTTGGAGGTGCAGGGTGCTTCTGACGAAGTAATGGGGTGATGCTTCCCCTTATACTTAACATATTTGGCTACAATATGGTTCAGACAATTGGATAATGGGTCCATAAGCACGTGGACCGACTTAGTGAGCAGATTCTTGAGACAGTTTAGGGTTCATGTCTCATAACCAAGGAATATACTTACACTCCCAAATGTGAAACAAAGGCCTGGAGAGTCCTTGAGAAGCTACTTAACAAGATTCAATGCGTCGGCAGCCGTAGTGGGCAAAATAGACCATTGTTTATCCTAATGGCAGTAGTGTCTGGAGTTGCAAATAAGACTGATTTCAAAGCCGCATTGAAAAGGGACCCACTATGGATCTTGTAGAATTCTATTACGAAGCTGAGAGGTACCTACGTGAAGAAAATGCTTTGAAGCCGAGGATGAGTGTAACGACCTAGAATTTCTATCATTTGAAATTCGTATATTTAATTAATTTTAAATATGCACAAGTAAATTTTATAAGCTGAATAAATAACATTTCGAATATAGTGACTTAATTGGATAATTAAATTGTTGATTTAATATTTGAAATTACAGAAATAATTGATAATTGAATTTAATGTGGATAAAAATGATTTGTAAAGTTATATTAAATAATATTGGAATTAGAATGATGTTATAGAACTTTTAAAATTGAATTAATAGTTGAATTGTTAAAATTGAATATTTTAATATTTAACTGACGTATAAAAATAGTCATTTTTCATACAGTCTCGGATTTTGACGAAACCAGTTTCATTGGATCTGTAATGTTATATTATTGTAAGATTTCGAATTTCATGCCAATCGGATTTACGGTTTGTCCGGGGCAAGCTAAAACGCGTAGGAATTCGTTTAAATGAATTTTAAATTTAAACAGTCGATTTGAAAACCTATCTTTCAAATACGATCGAATTGGCTTCCTATATATATTCCATTGCGTTCGTAATGGGGGTAAAACATTATAAACGCCAGGCGGCACGCTTCGTTTGGAGTTCAGAAAAAATTCGGATGAATAGTACGCGAGAATTTTCTATAAAAGGCCGTATAAATTTCTATTTTACAAAACCCTATGGAAAACTAGGGCAAGCCGCCATTAACATTCTATGGCCAGAAACGCACGACGTTCTTCCTCATTTTTCTTCCAATCCACCAACAATCATCAAAAAGTTTCAACTACAAACTTCTAGAGCTCGATGAGAGCTATAAATCCATACGGCTACGATCGTATACGATGCAACGACAGAGGAGAAATCGGCCGATGAATGTCGCGTGTTCAATCGCCTTTTTCAATGTCATGAAGCGACCGAGCTTTGCATAGCTCTGGCCGATGGTGGCTCGTTTGAGGGCCTTCGACGTGGTATTCTCTGATCAACATCTCGACGTTCAAATTGGTCACGAAAATTCGAAGAAAAGGGCAGCCAAAATGGGTTCGGTTACGTTGAAGACCTAATGATGAAGAAGTTAGAAATCATGGCCCTGATTGAAAAAAGGAAATCTTGCGGCCCAGAAAAAATAAAGGTTTAAAAATATAAAAGAAAACTGAAATTTAATTATATATTAATTCGTGAATGTTTAAAACACTATAACTTTGTCATACGAGGTCTGCGTTGGGTTCGTATGGACGAACATTACGTGATGGAGCTAGTTTGGAGACGATTGGAGCCAGTGAGAATTTTGGGTAAAATTAAACGCGTTTAATTTTATTCGGAATAAAACACTACAACTGCTATTATACGCAATGTGAGTACAACTCACTCTTTCTGCCTCACTGATATTTTTATATAAGTGAGAAATAATTTATTATATGATGATTGATGATTGTTTGGATGATATATGATATATTGATTGGTATTTGGATATATACCTACCTATTGGAGCAGATGAGACCCTGTACGTTCCCGTGTATGAGCGGATGACCTTTTGTACGCGCGTCTACCTTGAAGCGGACATTGTACATATATTCTAGTATGTATATTTGTTGCAGGTGATAGATTGGAGGGATCCAAATGGATTCCTCAACAGTATTGCTTTTATTTACAGATATTGATATGTACGCTGTTATCATATGATATATGATGTCTTGGATGCCATGATTGATGTATTTGGTGTTGTTGCAGCATTGGGCCTATTTTGGAGTTTTAAAAATGTTAAATTAATGATTTTGAATTTAAAAGAATTTTAAAAGTGATTTTGAAAATAAATGTTTTATTGAATTTTTGATTTATTTTGAATAAATAAATGTGATAATTTTTATGTTATAAAAATTACGATGTTTTGGGAAATATAATTGAAATTTTGATTTTCGTGAAATAAAACCAGAATATGATTTTGGGAATGTGAAGTTAACTATTTTGTAAAATGGTTTAAATTGAGATTTTTGATTTATTATAAATGGTTTATATAAAAGATTTATAAAATTGATATTTTATAAATTGAAATATTGGAATTATAAAACGAGTTTTTATAAGTGTTAAAATGAAGTATAAATGGATTTCATAAGTGAATGAAATTTATAGATTTATAAATTGTGAAGTTATAAAATGAATAGATTTTGTAAAATAAATGATTTATAAATAATTAACTTATAAACTGGATTTGGCATATGAATGAGATGAATGGAATTGGTTAATAAAAGGATTTTATAACTTGAAGTTTTTATAAAATATATAATTGTGATTTGTAAACGTAGTTTTATAAATCCGAAATCGATTGAATTTGATAAGTTAATTATTATAGTTATTAAAGGAATTATATCCACGATTTTGGACAGTGGATAATCCTTTAATTAAATATGTAGAAGCGTTGAATTTGGTTAGGGAAGTATATTCACGATTTTGGACATTGAATAATATATTAAAGAAATGTTTTGGAAAAGTGAATATTATTAAATGGAATAAAATGATTTGAAGGTGTTTTAAAATGTATTAAGGATCGAAACCATAGATTTCAACATTCATTGTTGAAATAGACGTTTTCGAGAAGTAAGGAAATGATGGACTATAACACTGTTATTATAGTAGATGATTTTCGAAAGGAAATGTTTTTGTATAGTATTGGGATTTATATATCTATCTAAATTTCGAATCCCTATACTAGTGATTTTGGGTTGTCATAACGATGTTTTACGCAATACTCGTTTTGACCCAAATAAATGTGTTTAAACGAACGTTTTACTTAAAGAATAAAATCTATACTTAATCGTGATTTAAGTATATACAATATTTTCTAAGTGTTGAAAATAATTGATCTGTGAATTACTTATTATTAAATAAGTATTTGGAAATGTTTTCCAATATAGAAGTTGAAATGATTTTGAGAATATATCTTTTAAAGATAATTTGAAGTGAATATTTGGCAAGTGAATTAATTAATAAAGATTAATTAAAAGGGCCTAGTGATTGTTATGGTGCTGAATGTTTGTTTGTTTGCTTTGATAGTTAAATAGCCGACTATCAAATTGCCTAAAAAAATTTAGTTCCTCGACTTGATGTGGGAACTATTTAGTCGTACCCTTAGTATGTAGCCTTCTATGTAGGCTTGATTATCCTTTGTGTTGAGGATGTTGATTCGTATAGTGCGGAGTATTGCTCCAATCTATCGAGCTTCCTTCTTGTCCCGAAGGATAGCAAGTTGAAAGTTGAAAACGTGATAAGTCTATGAGACTTAGTTTCTGTGTGAGGTTAAGAAACGCTTTTGCGTTGTTGGTACAAAGAGACCAAGATCAGCTTATCTGAAAACCACTTCGGACCAACGTATATGCGACGATTGTGTAGGTTGCTTGTGATGATATTGATATTTCGGATTTTCATAGTGAAGGACTGCTTGTTGATCGTTTGGGGTTAAAATCCTAATATACATCTAGTAGCAGTGGTCTCTTCATTATGAAATATCCAATGCGAGAACTATTCGCTACTAATCTTAGGGATTTCCCGACAGGATGTGGTACGAAAGTACCTTCGGTTTGTCCTGTTCCTGGACAACTTGTATGGGTGTTTGTCTGACATTGAATTTCTATAGATTACGTACATTGGTTTTTACAAACGTACATCAGTGGTGGCGGAGAAGGCAACTTCTTTAAGCTTAACACCCTCCTTGAGACGTATGAGCTTAAGGGTTGTATTTTTGTGGAAGGCAATTAGTAGTCAATGGAAATGGCAGTGTGGCATTCTAAGTGATGTGATTGTGCTTTGTGAAAGATAATCGTTACCTCTAGCCTCATCAACCAGAAATAACCAAAACAGGGTTAGATGCGGCAAGGCTAAGTGGGTCATTCCCAAGTAGGATATGATCATCCTCTTCTAGATATATCTTTACATGCTATGACGTCGTGTATCTGATTATTGTGGTTTATATGCTATGAGGGCCCTCGGTAAAGGTCGGTAACGACCGGAGGATGACATATTCGGTACCATCTAGTTATAGAGGTGGGTCGGTCTTGTGTTGGTAGAGGGCAGATGTTCTGTGCCTCGGGACATCCATCTAGAGGTGTACCCCTTCGGAAGGTAGTCCCTTCACCTGGTCATTTGTATGGAAATCCAAACTCCACTACGTGCTTGCATTTTGATTGTATTATCCAATTGGGCTATATGCTGGAATTTAATCAATGTAACACTTTCGGCTATGATTAATATTATTCGTATATAGTAGACACTACTATAATATAACATGAGATTTGATACGATATGTTTTAGTTATCGTAAGGTAAAAACATGTCCGTGTTTATGTGTGGACTTGTCTTAGCTGCTGCAACGACCTCATCTGAATGTTTCTTGAAGTGTTTTTATATACAGTCATGCATGTTCTAGTCCAAGTTTTGGTATATTGGCCAAAGGACCAACTTTCCCATCTTTATGTTCAACTGGAACTTCATCTAACTTCATATTGGAGCCGAATGTGAACTCTTATCATTTTCGTTGGAATCTATGTAAAACCACAACCTTGAGATACAACTTTAGTCTTGAGAGAGTAAGGTAATCTATTCAAAACCTACATCTTTCCCTCCCACTTCTTCCTCTTCCCTGTGTCGGGGCACACACAACCATAAAAGTTTGAGAGTCTTTGATGACCACGAGTTCTTTGATTTAATTTAGAGAGTTCCTCATTTGCATAATTTGGTTTCTAATGAAGGTCAGCCGTTGAGTCATGCAGATCCGTAACCAACTTCTCCGAGGCTTGATCTGAAAGTGGCATAGACTTGGGAGTAGATATAATGCATTCATCAAGTTCTTTCACTGCTACTTTGAGTGCTTCATTCTCTTTCATGAGTTTTGAGTTGTAATAATCTAAGAGAAGCTTAGACTTGAAAAATTCAATTTGTCGCTTCCAACGCCTTCATCTACTTGCATAACTTGAATTTCAACAACTTTGTCATCATAAGCTTTTTGTACAAAAAATTAGCATGTTTGTTTCTTAAAAATTTAGGGCATATCGATTCCTCAATGTATCGGATAATGCATGAAGTCAAAAAACAAGAAGTAAAAGATAAAGTTATTTTTTATTACAAAAAAAGATTACAAGTACTACAGTTATAAAAACTATACAAAGCATCTAAACTCTCTAAAGACCAAATTTCTATTTGGTACTTAGAATTATCCTAAGACCCCTAGACTTAGTATCGGCCAACTCCCCTTAAGGGTTAGCCAAATCATACCATGAAAGACCTTTACATATCCCTACCTCAGGCATTGAGAGCTTGGATGGGGAAGAGTCCCTAAGCCTCAGCTAAGTAATAGAACAGAGATATGCTTAGAAACAATGTTATCTTTTACCGCCTCCCTTTCAACTATAGCAAAGAGAGAATAACTTAAGCTTTTAAATCTAGGAACAACCTCTGAATTTCTATTTAAATTAGGACCATCAAGCCTTCAGAGAAAATCAAGTCAATTCTGCTTCAACAACTTATCCCTTGAATATTGTTTTCACAACTTTCAAAGGTCTTAGTATATTTCATCTTGGAATTGAGGCACAAACTTAACTATATGTATCAAACTCAAAATATGATTTGTTAGCCATGTTATTTTGGTCCTAAGATATTTGATGACTTTGGAGCATGTCTTGTTATGAGAATCTTCAACGTCTTCAAGACTGTAACAGCCCGCTATTTTGGACCATTCAAATCGACAATAAAACCATACATGTCTGACTTGAATAATTCAAAATACCGAATTGTTCATTTAAATTTGGCAAACATAACATATATAGTAAATAAATCAGTCACAGATCACAGGCACGGAGTAATAAAATGCAGCGGAATAGATAAGGAATAGTAGTTCATGAAGCTACTATATACATCAGAGTTAGAAATAAAATACATCAGAATATCCCAGATGCAGTGAAGTCTCCAGTACGAGCAGATGACTTCTCTGAACCAATCAACTGGATGACTGAAAGGATAGATAGCTGGATCTTCAAGCAAAGCTCCAACTTCGAAGCTGAGTCTCAAATGCTGTATCACTCAGTCTGACCCGAGCGTAAAGCAAAACACAAAACACTCGAGTCACGATTAACATTCTTATATCTATAAATCTAACTCAAGTGAAATATCAACTGAAATATAATTAACTTAAAGGACGTTTGGGATAACCATCCTCTAAGGGTCCATGGAACTATCTATAAGGTAGAAATATACACTATAACACCGAGGTCATTTCAAATTAATTTATACTTCACAACAAAAATATCTTTTCATTTCATATATATATTTCCAAAATATACATAAATATTTATAGAGTAGAATATTTGTAGTTTCCTCAACTTAACAAATTATTTTCAAAATCAACCCGACCTTCCCATTCAAATTTAATTCAATCTCAATTTTATCAATTTAAATTCAACTCAATTCCTAAAATAACCACTTAAATTTTATCGATCTCAAATTCGGATTTGTAATCACAAATTACCCCTTTATATTCAATATATTTCAAACCTTGAGTATTTAATAATTTCAAAACTAAGGTTGGAATTTATATTCAACAATTTATTGTCCTATTATTTAGTTTTAAAATATTCACCAAATAAATCCATAAAATAAAACTCAAATTTCTAACAAATAAATATTTCCTTCAATTTATTTATACTAGAAATATTCATTTAATTTATTTTGAGTAAAAATCCAGTTATAAACATCGTACCTTTAAATTTCTCATTCAATAATTTCAAATCGATTTAACTAAATAAAATTCTTAATTTAATACCATTTCAGCTAAATCCAAATTTTATCTCCCCACCTTAATTTATCCCAATTGTTGCAAAAATCTATTTGAAATATAATTTACATAAATATTTAACATAATTTATGTATTATATCAATCTTAATTAAATTAAATATTATTAAATTTATATATATCATTACCCTTTATATATAATAATTTAAGAATCAACATTTATTAGGACCATATAATTCTTCCCAAAATCATAGAAATTATTTTCAAAATATTTATATGTGGACCAACAGTGTTGGTATATATTTTCAAGTGCTACAGATATTTATCATTTCAATCCGTACACTAAATATATACGGGTGGATATCATTTCAACCTGAAATCCCAAATTCAATTCAAATGAAAATCGCTTGGGTTTATCATTTCAACCCATAACGATTTCCTCCTATTCTAAAGTCCGTTCGGGTATGTATCATTTCAACCTATAGTGAATTCTATACTAACAGGGAACTGGCAGAGTGATAACAGATATGATAATAATATAACAGCAAGCATATATCATTAGTAATTAAATAAAATATAAACAATAGGATATGGTGTCATATCACATAGGTGAACAGTTATAGATAATAGCATATATAACAGATTTACTAATTACAGTAGTATATTTCAATTGTCATTTCAATTGAAAGCAAATTTAATAAATAAAAAACGTTAATCGTGAGTGATTGCTCACCTTTTGAGGCTAGAGAATATAGAAGGAGATACGAATACGCACACTGATACAGACACTGAAATTAAATTTCAAATCCAAGCAAAGCAAAATCGGCACGAATTCAACGATCAAAGCTGATTGGCGGGAATTGATGAAACGGATCAGATCAGAACTGGAACGATGAAGATAAATGGTATAAGCGAACTTTTATAACCACCTATAACTATATATACACATATGAAATTTATATTCTAAGTTCAAACATCACAAATTTAATTTACATGTTTTTCAAACATATAAATAAATAAATAAATCAAGCTTACATTTTTTTAAAAATCAACATACACTTAAAATAATATATATATATACTAACACCCTTATACTAAACTTATATAACTAGTATATATATATATTCTCAAACAGATAAAATGAATGTTTAAATATGAATACCTAAAAGAAAACTTTTATATATATAACTATTTCTATATATATATATATATTAAATTATATATATATATATAATTTAAATCCATCCATACTTTTACATTCAACAACATATTATATTCAACCTATATAAATTTCCAAATTATATATGTGTATTAAAATAATTTATAAAGTAGAGTATTTATAAACTCATCTTAAATTCAAAATAGTATAAATATAAAACTGTAACAAAATATATACAATCATCAACTAAATAAGTCAGTACCATATAGAAACCCATATGGTAACAAACCACATAATATACATATATTAAAGTATTTTATATAGACTGTAACAAAACAAATATATGACTTACATAAGCGAATAACCATATTATAGGAAACCTGATATCAACAAATAGAAGCTGACCCATATTAAAATATAAAACACAAAATATATATATATATATATATATATATATATCCTTATTAAAAATGAAAGATGCTTATTTTATAGTATGTTCCCTTCAAAATGTTGCATACATAATTCAAAATATTAACATGACTTATAAGCTGTGAGGAAGATCAAATAGAAACTATATATAAATATACACTGTCATGTTATGAAAATAAACTTTTGAAAAAAATAGTATTCAATACTTATATAAATAGTATGTAAATCACAACTAACAAAACAAAAAAAACAAAAAACAAAACATATAATTACGAATGTAAATCAAAACATATATGTGCTTACACGCCCATACCTTACTGATCAAACAAAAGCAACCGGAAGGCGAGGTGATGGGTTTCATTTGATGAGGAGGTTTGGAAGAAAGGTGAAGTGGCGGATGCAAATAATAGTGACAGCCGCATGCTTCAGTTTGCTTTTTTTTCCAAAGAAAAGTAGGGAGGGGAACGAACAGATCTAGAGAAAAGAGAAGTGAAAGTGAAAATAAATAGGGATGAACCGCATGTTTTCAGGCAAATATAACGGAAGAAAATGAATAGGAAACCAAATTTTAAGTGAATAAATAAATAAAAGTGATTGTAACGGTCAACCCTTGAATTGGTGAAAATAATTGTATCAAATAAAAGAAATAAATAGCAACGGTCACGTTGCTTTGATTCAGCTGACCCATAAAAACAAATTATTTAAAATTTAAACGGTAGGAAACGTAAAAAAACCTACCACCATAAAATGAAATTGATAACGTCTGTGCATTGATTCTGTAATATTTATTAAAGTAATTGATTGATGCGCGTTTAAATTTGAACGGAAGGAAAGAGAAAAGTCACAATTAAAGGTAAGCTTTAAATTTTTAATAAATACAAAACGTTTCAAAGTTTATACGTTTATAACTTTCCAGCTGTAGCGTATATATATAATGAATGGTCATAAAGAAAGAAGTGGAAACAGGGAGCGTAGGAAAGAAAAGGTTAGAAAAATAAAATTTTGTTGAGAAATGAATATTTGCGTGAGTTATATAGGTTTGATCAGAGAGGTAGCATGATTTAAGGAGAAGAAAGAACGAAAATAAATCAACTTGCTTTGAAATGGAAAGGAAATTAAACTAGCGTTGATTTTTAATGAGCAGTTATAGGCAAGAAATAAGATATTGATTTAGAAAAAGGCCACGATTTTGATTGAGCACTGATATTTCTTGTTTTACACGGTTAATAGATTTTTAACAAATTTTAAGCAAATGGGTTTCGAAATTAAAGCAGAAGAAACGGTCAGCTAAGATTAGATTTTGGAATAAGATTTTTAAACAATACTGAATGCGTTTAAAATTTAAAGCTCGCGTTGATGGGAACAATGGAAAGAAATTAAAAAGGTCAACGGTTATAAAATTTGTAAATAACATTCCTGTTAAATCAGGAGAGTAAAAGGAAAGTGAATAAAATTAGAATGCGTACAACAGACGCAGTGATTTTTGTCCAAAAAAATGAAAATAACGGATTTAAATTTTATACGTTTTCTTGTATGTATATATACATTATTTATTCCATCAAATAACGCGCCTTTTAAACGCGAAATTAAACAGTTTATTTATACACAAAGTTTTGGAAATTTATTACTGATATAAAAATATGATTTGTTTACACATTTACTAAGAAATTTATTTCAAAAATGTATATAAGTAAAATATAAAATATTAAATTTCTGAAAGTATAAAATCAATTTTTTTAAAGAACAAAAGGTGAAATAAACGTTGTTACGAATATATTAAATTAAACCAAAAGATTAAAAATTAAAAATTTAAAGATTTATAACTTCAAAAAAAATGTTAAGTTTTAACCAAAATAAGAATTTTAGAATTTTCACAATAATAAAAATCGTGGGTGATTATTTATATTAAATTTAGACAATCAAATTTTCAAAAAATAAAACCCTAGGGTTATAAATAAAGAATAAAATATTGCTAAAATTTGGGCTGTTACACTCTCCCCCACTCAAAACTTTTCATCCCCGAAAAGGAAGGAGGTAGGAGAATTAAAACAACCAGAAAGAAAATAGATTGAAAGATAAGATAAACAATAAATTTTAAAATTTTATAAATTTGACTTGAAATATTCATTTGAAAACTTCACTTGGAAATCAATTTTCTTTAATACTTTTTTTTTACTACTTTATCTTAAGATACTTTCAACATTATAGATACATCAATAATCATTTTATTTAAACATGTTTTATTAAATTAATAACTTCAAAATATTTATAACACTAAAATTTTATATTAAACAATGTAGTATATAAATAAGCAATATTTAAAAAGGATATATCCAACAAGGAAGGAAGGTAGATTTGGAAAACAGAATCAAGGTGAATAACTAAACTGAGCAGATAAGGTAGATGCGAGGAATAGTATCGGGCACGAATAATTAATCTAGAACCATAAGAATTTAAATTTCAAATATTAATTCAAAATTTCTTTGTTGGGAAAAATACTTTTATAATAAATAACTTTATAATAATACTTTTATAATAAAATACTATTATATCGAAATAAATTTTCCTTTCGAAAATACTTTTATAACTCGATGTTTCAACAAGTTTATCCTCGTTCTTGCAGACTCTGGTCATGCGTTGATCAAGCGCAAACCTAGAATTCTTCAAGTACTTAGTAGACTTGTTTCAACACCCAGTGAAAATACTTGAAAAACCTTTAAAACGGATATGGAAAGTACAATCCAAACAAAACCACCAAACCAAAACCTTTGTCCGACCATGGTTTGCAGATACACAATGGTTACGTCTGGATCCCCCAGGAAACAATCCGTATCCGTAAGCTTTCTCAGCCCTGCGAGTTACGCCATGATGACTAGTAGAGTGCAGGATACACAATGGTTACGCCTGGGTCCCCCAGGAAACAATCTGTACCCCTAGGCTGTCTCAGCCAGGCAGTTTCGCTACTATTCACGACCTACACAGATTGCAGGATACACAATGGTTATGCCTGGATCCCCCAGGAAACAATCCATACCCCTAGGCCAGACTCAACCAGGAAATTGCGCTATGCAGTCGCGAGAGAAAAAAACCATGGGTTACGCCACGGTGGGAACACTCGAGTATTACATCCGAAAAACCAAAAATCAGAGAGAATAATATCGATAGAATGAAACCACGATGTGGCCACAAAGCGGATATCAAGCAGAAGGCACTTTCCATATCTTTACTTTGAAAATATATATCATATAGTATCTTTTCAAATCACTTTCAAATATCGTACTTATATAAAGTCCATATATATAGGATTCCATTTTTCCCAATCAAATAATTTCCCAATCAAATAATTTCCAAATCAATAGTAGATCAAATCATACTTATATAGACTTCAATTATATAAAATCTCTTTCCAAATTGAGTACCTTTCAAATCAATAGATTTCAAATCAACTTCATACGTATACAATCCATTTTATATAAGTTCGACCACTCCCAAATCAAGTACTTAATAATATAAGGTTCTAAATTTTCAAATCATTTCAATATCAATTCAGTTTCAAAATCATATATGATTTCACCAAATTTTCCCCCAAATTAAATATCTAAATTTCAAAGTTCCCAAAATAATAGGTTTAGAAAATTATCCCAGTTTCCAAATTAAAATAATTCAAGTCAAACAAATTCATTTCCAAAATCACTATATAAGTACTGGTTTTTAATTTCAATTTAGTTTCAAAACCAAATATTTTCTCAAAATCAATTATACTCAAAATGGTTTCCAAATTTATAATTATCCCTTTAAAACTTTAAAACTATCTATTTCTATTTCAAATATCCAATTTACCTTTCTGAAAACCATTATTCAAAACTATTTTTTTTCAAAACATTTCAAAACTAAATTTATATTCTTTATCAAACATTTTATACTCTTCGAAATTTCTTAGCTTTGAAAATTTAATCTCGATTTGGAAGTGTTCGAACATTCAAAATAGTTAGGCAAATCAAATTTCCAAATTCAAGAGTTGAAAATCAACATAAATCAAATAATCAATTTCAATAGATAGGATTTACTAAATCAAATCTGAAACTCAAGGACTGAATACCAGTCTCACTTTATATTGTTTCAAATATATACATATGTCTTTCGAAAATATCAAATTATACTTCGGAATTTGAGATCAAAAATGGTTTTACAAAATCACTCGCATAGCGAAGCTATTAAAGTGGCCTCTCCCCCACTTCGAAACTCGAAAATCAATGTTGATGATGCGTGCACTCATCATCGAAATTATTTTCTAGCGACATAAGTGAGTTCTGGACTTCTATTTTCTTGAAAACTTCTTTGAAATTTCTTCAAAATTATTGGAATTCTTTTGAAATCATTTGAAACATTTCTTATTTGGAGAATACTTTTAAATCGTATTATTATTATATATTTTTCAAAATCTTAAAACCAATTTCAAAATACCGAAATTCAATTCTCGAATTTCAAATTTAACCCGTCAGTTATAAATCATTTTTATATAAATCAATTTCTTAAAAATTTTCAAAATTTCAAATCCTTTCAAAACCCTTTTATATAGAATAACATTTCTTATTTGTTTTATATATAGGTATATAATCCTTATCGAAAACATTTTCACTTTTATATATAGAATAAAATCATAGTTATCAAAATAATAATTTCGATATATAAAACAATTTCAAAAATGCAAACATACCCGATTTTCAAAGGATAATTTTAAGAATGGATTTTAAAACAAGGATAGAGATTTGAATTAGAGGAACTCAAATCAATAGAATTCTGATTCGAAGATAGACTCGATCGAAGATAAGATAATTAAATTACAAAATAGAAGAATGTGGATATACTTCTATAAATCACGGGCGACCTTTATCGGTCAACCGTGATTCCAAAATTAGATAGGTGTAGAATTCTGAGGCAATTCGACATTCGATCGCCAGAGATATAGAATTCGGCATAACAAGATATAGCAGCATCGTAAACCGAGGATACAGAAATCTTCGGTGAGTCAATGCCAATTGAAAAGGAGTTTTCACCCCCTTTACAAATCATTCAGTGGAGTTATGGGATACTCCAGAATCAAACGAATATAAATAGGGAGAGACAGAATGAATTTTGAAACCGAGGGACATTCCAAAATTCAAAGGAAATCGAGTCAAAAGGAAGAGATTCAGCTCGAGCGAAAGTGATTCTGTAAATAAATTTACCATATATGCTAAGTTTTGCCTAGAGCCAAAGCTCCGATACCAACTGTAATAGCCCGCTATTTTGGACCATTCAAATCGACAATAAAACCATACATGTCTGACTTGAATAATTCAAAATACCGAATTGTTAATTTAAATTTGGCAAATGTAACATATACAGTAAATAAATCAGTCACAGATCACAGGCAAGGAGTAATCAAATGCAGCGGAATAGATAAGGAATAGTAGTTCATGAAGCTACTATATACATCAGAGTTAGAAATAAAATACATCAGAATATCCCAGATGCAGTGAAGTCTCTAGTACGAGAAGATGACTTCTCTGAACCAATCAACTGGATGACTGAAAGGATAGATAGCTGGATCTTCAAGCAAAGCTCCAACTTCGAAGGTGAGTCTCAAATGCTGTATCACTCAGTCTGACCCGAGCGTAAAGCAAAACACAAAACACTCGAGTCACGATTAACATTCTTATATCTATAAATCTAACTCAAGTGAAATATCAACTGAAATATAATTAACTTAAAGGACGTTTGGGATAACCATCCTCTAAGGGTCCATGGAACTATCTATAAGGTAGAAATATGCACTATAACACCGAGGTCATTTCAAATTAATTTATACTTCACAACAAAAATATCTTTTCATTTCATATATATATTTCCAAAATATACATAAATATTTATAGAGTAGAATATTTGTAGTTTCCTCAACTTAACAAATCGTTTTCAAAATCAACCCTACCTTCCCATTCAAATTAAATTCAATCTCAATTTTATCAATTTAAATTCAACTCAATTCCTAAAATAACCACTTAAATTTTATCGATCTCAAATTCGGATTTGTAATAACAAATTACCCCTTTATATTCAATATATTTCAAACCTTGAGTATTTAATAATTTCAAAACTAAGGTTGGAATTTATATTCAACAATTTATTGTCCTATTATTTAGTTTTAAAATATTCACCAAATAAATCCATAAAATAAAACTCAAATTTCTAACAAATAAATATTTCCTTCAATTTATTTATACTAGAAATATTCATTTAATTTATTTTGAGTAAAAATCCAGTTATAAATATCGTACCTTTAAATTTCTCATTCAATAATTTCAAATCGATTTAACTAAATAAAATTCTTAATTTAATACCATTTCAGCTAAATCCAAATTTTATCTCCCCACCTCAATTTATCCCAATTGTTGCAAAAATCTATTGAAATATAATTTACATAAATATTTAACATAATTTATGTATTATATAAATCTTAATTAAATTAAATATTATTAAATTTATATATATCATTACCCTTTATATATAATAATTTAAGAATCAACATTTATTAGGACTGTATAATTCTTCCCAAAATCATAGAAATTATTTTCAAAATATTTATATGTGGACCAACGGTGTTGGTATATATTTTCAAGTGCTACGGATATTTATCATTTCAATCCGTACACTATGGATATCATTTCAACCTGAAATCCCAAATTCAATTCAAATGAAAATCGCTTGGGTTTATCATTTCAACCCATAACGATTTCCTCCTATTCTAAAGTCCGTTCGGGTATGTATCATTTCAACCTATAGTGAATTCTATACTAACAGGGAACTGGCAGAGTGATAACAGATATGATAATAATATAACCGCAAGCATATATCATTAGTAATTAAATAAAATATAAACAATGGGATATGGTGTCATATCACATAGTTGAACAGTTACAGATAATAGCATATATAACAGATTTACTAACTACAGTAGTATATTTCAATTGTCATTTCAATTGAAATCAAATTTAATAAATAAAAAACGTTAATCGTGAGTGATTGCTCACCTTTCGAGGCTAGAGAATATAGAAGGAGACATGGATACGCACACTGATACAGACACTGAAATTAAATTTCAAATCCAAGCAAAGCAAAATCGGTACGAATTCAACGATCAAAGCTGATTGGCTCGAATTGATGAAATGGTTCAGATCAGAACTGGAACGATGAAGATAAATGGTATAAGCGAACTTTTATAACCACCTATAACTATATATACACATATGAAATTTATATTCTAAGTTCAAACATCACAAATTTAATTTACATGTTTTTCAAACATATAAATAAATAAATAAATCAAGCTTACATTTTTTTAAAAATCAACATATTCTTAAAATAATATATATATACTAACACCTTTATACTAAACTTATATAACTAGTATATATATATTCTCAAACAGATAAAATAAATGTTTAAATATGAATACCTAAAAGAAAACTTTTTTATATATAACTATTTCTATATATATATATATATATATATATATTAAATTTTATATATATGTAATTTAAATCCATCCATACTTTTACATTCAATAACATATTATATTCAGCCTATATAAATTTCCAAATTATATATGTGTATTAAAATAATTTATAAAGTAGAGTATTTATAAAATCATCTTAAATCCAAAATAGTATAAATATAATACTGTAACAAAATATATACAATCATCAACTAAATAGGTCAGTACCACATAGAAACCCATATGGTAACAAACCACATAATATACATATATTAAAGTATTTTATATAGACTGTAACAAAACAAATATATGACTTACATAAGCGAATAACCATATTATAGGAAACCTGATATCAACAAATAGAAGCTGACCCATATTAAAATATAAAACACAAAAAATATATATATATATTCTTATTAAAAATGAAAGATACTTATTTTATAGTATGTTCCCTTCAAAATGTCCCATACATAATTCAAAATATTAACATGACTTATAAGCTGTGAGGAAGATCAAATAGAAACTATATATAAATATACACTGTCATGTTATGAAAATAAACTTTTGAAAAAAAATAGTATTCAATACTTATATAAATAGTATGTATATCACAACTAACAAAACAAAAAAAACAAAAAAAACATATAATTACGAATATAAATCAAAACATATATGTGCTTACACGCCCATACCTTACTGATCAAACAGAAGCAACCAGAATGCGAGGTGATGGGTTTCATTTGATGAGGAGGTTTGGAAGAAAGGTGAAGTAGCGGATGCAAATAATGGTGACAGCCGCATGCTTCAGTTTGCTTTTTTTTTCAAAAAAAAAGTAGGAAGGGGAACGAACAGATCTAAAGAAAAGAGAAGTGAAAGCGAAAATAAATAGAGATGAACCGCATGTTTTCAGGTAGATATAACGGAAGAAAATGAATAGGAAACCAAATTTTAAGTGAATAAATAAATAAAAGTGATTGTAACGGTCAACCCTTGAATTGGTGAAAATAATTGTATCAAATAAAAGAAATAAATAGCAACGGTCACGTTGCTTTGATTCAGCTGACCCATAAAAGCAAATTATTTAAAATTTAAACGGTAGGAAACGTAAAAAAACCTACCACCATAAAATGAAATTGATAACGTCTGTGCATTGATTCTGTAATATTTATTAAAGTAATTGATTGATGCGCGTTTAAATTTGAACGGAAGGAAAGAGAAAAGTCACAATTAAAGGTAAGCTTTAAATTTTTAATAAATACAAAACGTTTCTAAGTTTATGCGTTTATAACTTTCCAGCTGTAGTGTATATATAATGAATGGTCATAAAGAAAGAAGTGGAAACAGGGAGCGTAGGAAAGGAAATGTTAGAAAAATAAAATTTTGTTGAGAAATGAATATTTGCGTGAGTTATATAGGTTTGATCAGAGAGGTAGCATGATTTAAGGAGAAGAAAGAACGGCAATAAATCAACTTGCTTTGAAATGAAAAGGAAATTAAACTAGCGTTGATTTTTAATGAGCAGTTATAGGCAAGAAATAAGATATTGATTTAAGAAAAAAGGCCACGATTTTGATTGAGCACTGATTTTTCTTGTTTTACACGGTTATTAGATTTTTAACAAATTTTAAGCAAATGAGTTTCGAAATTAAAGCAGAAGAAACGGTCAGCTAAGATTAGATTTTGGAATAAGATTTTTAAACAATACTGAATGCGTTTAAAATTTAAAGCTCGCATTGATGGGAACAATGGCAAGAAATTAAAAAGGTGAACGGTTATAAAATTTGTAAATAACGTTCCTATTAAATCAGGAGAGTAAAAGGAAAGTGAATAAAATTAGAATGCATACAACAGACGCAGTGATTTTTGTCCAAAAAAAAATGAAAATAACGGATTTAAATTTTATACGTTTTCTTGTATGTATATATACATTATTTATTCCATCAAATAGCGCGCCTTTTAAACGCGAAATTAAACAGTTTATTTATACACAAAGTTTTGGAAATTTATTACTTATATAAAAATATGATTTGTTTACACATTTACTAAGAAATTTATTTCAAAAATGTATATAAGTAAAATATAAAATATAAAATTTTTGAAAGTATAAAATCAATTTTTTTAAACAACAAAAGGTGAAATAAACGTTGTTACGAATATATTAAATTAAACCAAAAGAATAAAAATTAAAAATTTAAAGATTTATAACTTCAAAAAAAATGTTAAGTTTTAACCAAAATAAGAATTTTAGAATTTTCACACTAACAAAAATCTTGGGTGATTATTTATAATTAAATTTAGACAATCAAATTTTCGAAAAATAAAACCCAGAGTTATAAATAAAGAATAAAATATTGCTAAAATTTGGGCTGTTACAAAGACAATTAGAAAACTCAATATTACAAAGCCTACTTGCGTAAACATGGCTTTTGAGAGTACTTATCGTTTTTAGCAGTTAATAGTTTTTAGTCTTACTATAACTAAACAGAACCTTAAATTGAGATATGGAGGTCGGCGGTGATTTCTTTCATTTAGTCTAAATAAGAATAAGATTCTTAAAATAGAATAATAGCCAAATATATAAGCAAATAAGTCAAGTTAATCCAAAAACATAAGTAAACAAGCAGAGTGCCAAGATATATATGTAAAAAAATATTGTTACAAATCATTAAGGTTGTTCAATATTAGGTTGTTCAATAATCAAAGGGTTCCTACCTTAGCATTCATGAAGGTTGCACCTAAGGATCCTTTAACATTGATTGAATCATCATATTTTTTGCAAAAATTATAGTTATACTTATGACACATTCTCCTTTAAAAAATATTTAGGTTTATTTATATTTTATATAAATTCTACTACTATGTTGTATAACTATATGGATCTATGCTTTGATTTTTGGATTACTTAACTATTACTGTCCCTATTATTTTATATATGTGATGACTATTATATTTTATTCAATGCGTTGTGAGATATACGACAGGTTCTGTGATTGGTCTTCTTTTCTTTTAACCCTTAGTTGTCGTCCAACATCATCTAGTATGACAACAACGCACTATCTTATGTATATTGGGAGCTGGTGGTATGGGCGGTCGTAACGACCCAGAATTTTTGAACAATTTAAATTGAAATATTTAATTAATTTTAAATATTTGAATGATGGTTTAGTTTGAATTCTCAATATAACTATGAATTTAGCGATTAAATTATAAAATTTAATCTATTGAGAGTTGAATAAAAATTTGAATCTTCAGTTTTAAGCTGAATAAAAATATTTCAAAGGCTTGTAAAATTCATATTGATAATACTGAAGATAATATAAGCTTCAGAATTTAATTTGAAAGTGATTTGTTTTGTTTTGAAATTACATCGTTTGAATCGATATTTAAAAATAGCCTTCCGAGGCACAGTCTCGGAATTCGACGAAACCAGTTCCATTGGGTCCGTAATATTGAATTATTATCGGATTTCAAATTTCGTATTATTCGGAGTTGTTATGTGAGCACACGGTAAGTAAACGCGTTGAAATTAAAACGGATTCAATTTAAATTTAAATTTATATTTAAATTGGTCAACAAACAGCACGTTATCTCCTTTAATCACGCGCTTGAATCACGCCAAAAATCACGCAACCATCATTTCTTAAACCTCTGAGCAAATCGAGAAAAAAAATTTATAATGGCCGAGCATTTCAGTTGAGAAAATTTGAATGGCCGCTCCTTTTAATTTCTTCGTTCCCAAAATTCTTCATTCGAAATCCTCAGATCCAAATAAACGAAAATCACGCCGTCCCCCTCCTCTTCTATTCCTCTTCCCCAAATTAAAACCGATGACAGTTTAAAATAAAAAATAAATAAAAGAAATTGCGAATCGCGATGCCATGAAGTGGCGGCAGTGGATCGTCAACAGCGAGCAGTGGCGACTTGATGGGCAGCCGAGTGGGGCCGGTTCTCTGGTGAAGGTGGAGTTCGACGTTGGCTTTGTGGTGGTGGTCGCCGATCATGCCGAAGCTCGTCGTAGGAGGTGCGATATCTAACCCTAGTGAGCACGGCTATGGGTTTCAAGTCGCGTGTAATACTGAAAGAGAACGTGATGGAGGAAGATGGCAATTAGCGGCCCAGATCTCATCAGATGAAAATGCACGGCCATATGATTATAGGTTATAAATTTAAAAAGAAAATGTAAATAAATTATATTACAAATCGTGTGATCTTTAAAATATCATAACTATTTCATTCGAGGTCCGTTTCGCGCGAAACAAGATGCGTTGGAATCGTATGGATGAGCACTACGCTATGGATCTGGTTTGGAGTCGTTTGGAGCTAGAGAAAATTTTGGGTAAAATTAAACGCACGTTTAATTTTATTCGAAATAAAACGCCGAAACTGAATTGAAACCAAGGTGAGAACTTCTCACTCAAAAGGGTTATATTTAAATTTTAAATAGTTGAATTTAAAATTGGTTGATTGAGTGATTGTGTGCTTGAATGATGATTGTTGTATATATATATATATAGGATTGAAATAGACCCTATACGCCGCATATTAAGCGGATGTTATTTATTACACACATATACCGCGATAATTCCATCTTGTTTGGAATTGGTATTATATATATACTTGGAGTTGATTTTCCCGCATTATATAGCGGATGAGACCCTATTGCGCCGTCTATTAAGCGGATAATATTTTTATAAATCCCATATACCGCGATATCCCGTCTTGAAACGGGATTGGTATTGTGCTAATGCCTGTGGATGCAGGGAAACAGGTTGGAGGGATCCAACTGGATTCCTCACCAGTATTTATTTGATTTTAGATATTGTGATATTTGATTGATTGTCATATCGATATATGATGTTTGGAAGTCGTGATTGACTATTTGGTGTGTTGCATCATCGGATCAATTTTTGAAGTTTAAAAATAACGATTTTGATTTTTAAAGGATTTTTAAAGTGATTTTTGAAAGTATACGTTTTATTATATTTTCGAATTGATTCATTTTAAATAATTAAAACGTTATAAATTTTTATGTTATAAAAATTATATTTTTGTGAAATATAACCAAAGCATGATTTTTGAAATAAATAGATGATAAATTTACAAAATGATTTAAATTGGGATTTTTGAATTATTATAAACGGTTTGTATAAAAGATTTATAAAAATTGATATTTTATAAGCTAAAGATATTGGGATTATAAAACGAGCTTTTATAAGTGTTAAAATCAAGTTGTACCTAGTTTTATAAGTAAATAAGAATTTTAGATTTATAAATTAATGATGATGTAAAAGAATGGATTTGTGAATAAATGGATTATAAGTAATTTACTTATAAGTTAGATTCGACATGTAAACAAAATATAAATAGAATTGATTATTAAAGGAGATTTATAAATCGAAGTAGTTATGAAATAGAAATGAAATTTATAAACGTTGTTTTATAAATCCGTAATCAAATAAATTTGATAAGTAAACATAGAAATTATTAAAGGAATTATATCCACGATTTTGGACTGTGGAAAATCTTTGATAAATGTGTAGAAACATTGAATTGGGAGAATAAAGTATATTCACGATTTTGGACAGTGAATATATTATTGAATAAAACGGGTATGATTTGGAGAAGTGAAATTTTAAAAGGAAGTTAATTGTTTTAAAAGATGTTTTAAAATGTATTAACTATCGAAACCATAGATTTCAACATTCATTGTTGAAATAGACGGTTTTCGAGAAATAAAAGGAAATGGTGGACTATAACACTGTTGTTATAGTAAATGATTTCCGAAAGGAAAGGTTTTTGTATAGTATTGGGATTTATATATCTATCTTAATTTCGAATCCCTATACTAGTGATTTTGGGTCGTCGTAACAATGTTTTACACAACGTTCGTTTTGACTCAAATAAATGTGTTTAAAAGAATGTTTTTCTTAGAGAATGAAATATACACTTAGTTTCGATTTAAGTATATTGAATATTTCCAAGTGTTGAAAATAAATGGATTTGTGAATTACTTATTATTAAATAAGTATGGAAATGTTTTCCAATATAGAGTGAACGTTTTAGAATTTATCTTTGTAAAGATAAATTGAAAATGAATATTAGAAATCGATTTGAAAATCGTATTATTCATAGATATTTTGGAATTGTAAATTTACTATGGAATTTGTAAAGTAAAAGGAAATTTGTTTAAAAATGACGTTGATTTATTTTTGAAGTGCGGGAATAAATTTACGGATTTGAATCGTAAATATAAAGTAAATCGTTAAGGATTTATTTAATTAGTTTAAATGAACCATGTTGAAATAAAAGTAATTCCGCGTAAGGAAAATGTTTGAAATTTGTTTTCAAAAGTGGTAAATATGAAAAGTGATTTGAAAATTGTTTTCAAATGGTTGAAGTATGGAAAATTATATATATCTAGTAAAGATATTTTTGGAAAATAATTAATTTGGGAAATTATTTGGAATTTGGTGATGTTGAACACGCCTATTGATAGTTAAATAACCGACTATCAATATTTACCTTTAAATAGGTATTTGTTGTGATTTGTTTGAATTCGAATGCTACACTTATTTTTGAAATAAGCGCTCACTATTCGGGTTAGCCGGGAAAGGACCTTGGGGTCGTATAACCCATTCCGAATATGTGATACGTCGTTATGAATTGCATTTGATGACCGGTGTTGAAGACCGGATATTTGTGAAAACGGAAGGATTACCGTCGAATATTTCTGCATCGGCTGATCCCCGATATAGAAATTTATTACCCTTTGTGATGGGAAGTCCGGTCGTGATTAGTGAATATCCGGATTGCAAGGACTTCTTTGTAAGTGCCTTCGGTTCCGTTCGATCCCGGAACGGACTTGTATGGATGTGTGTCTGACGTTACAATGTGAGATGTAAATCTGGTTCCTATCAAATATATTCCCGTTGGTGGCGGAGAATTTATTCTCTTAGCTTAACACCCTTAGAGGTTATGCAGTTGATGGTTACTAGTGATACATTCTCAAATTGGTAATGTGGCATACGAAGTGCTGTTGAGCATTTGATGATCAAAGCACAGCTTTTGTATAAAGCGTGGCTTTGTGGACGAGACTTCGTCGGACCTCACACCCCGGAAATGGTCAAAACAGGAAGGATGCGGCAAGGTTATTAGGGGGTGGCTCCCCTTTAGTGTATGTCATTCCTTCTGGATAGAGGTGGTATCATGGTATGGAGCCCAAATACTTAACCTATGGTGTTGCTGCAAATTTATTGCTTTGTGGTTGTTGGAAATCGAGGATCCTCGGATATAGATCGGTTACGATCGAGGAATGACATATTCGTGTCAGTAGTTACCCAGTTAGGGGTAACCCGGCCTTGTGTTGGCAGAGACCCGGTTAGGTTTTGGGTCGTCTTTCCAGAGGCGTACCCATGTGGCAATGGGAAGTTCCTTGGCCTGACCATTTGTTGGAAATCCAAAGAAACAACACGAACCTTGTACGGTTTTAGTTGTATAACCTGCCATGGAATGTGGCGGTAACCTGCTATTGAACATGGTAGCTATAGTAGGCATACAATAATGGTCGTATGTTGGCTAAGATTTATATCTTTACTTTCGAAATGATTTTTCCTACACTATGCACTAGTAATAATAACAAATGTTTTTTTTATACGTATCAAGCATCTTTGACTATCATAAGGAGAATTCTCCTCCGATTCTGCGTTTGCATTGTGTGTGTGTGCGGGAGGCCTTATGGTAGTCTCATTTTCTAAAAAGCATTGCGAATCTATTTTAAAATTACCCTGTTCTTTGTTTTGAAGATAAATAACTATTTTAAGTTCTCACACCAGTCACATGACTGACTCGGAGTTTATTGTTTCCCTTCCTAAACTCTGGGTGCCCACCAATTTCCACACAGGCAGTCTAGAGTCAGGTTTATCAGGATATTCTAGAATCCAGGAGTTGCTGGAGGCAAGATGGATGGCATGACGTATTCACTAGTATATAGTATTTCTTTTCTGCTGTTTGTTGTTGTAAACTCTGATAATGAATGTAATGTGATGTAATGTATAAAATATATAATTCTTTTGTTTTAATGAATATTCATTTATCTATTATATGTTGTTCCGCTGCGATTGTTAGATTCTGATATTGTTCTGCTGCTTCTTCCTTTCTTTCTTGTTCTATCTTTTTCTGTCTTCTTCTACGTCTTTCTTTTTCTTAAACCCTAAGTGTTCGGTTTTCCGGCATTCGATTGCTCGGCAGTTGGTACAGTGGACGTATTGATGTCGATTTTCGGAAGTCGAAGAATCGGGGCCTTACAGCGGTCGTCGCAAAATCGCTTATCGTCCACAAAAATGAAGTAAACATTCTAAATTTCTTTTTATTAAACGTCATACATAACAACACCATCTATCCATGATTTTTTCAACTTATCAACCAAAGGTTGTAAGTACACATCTATCCCATTTTTAGGTGATCCAAGAACAACTGCAGTTAGAAACGTGAATGGATTCTTCATACACATCTAAGGAGGGAAATTATAAGGTGTTAAAATTATTATCCATATTGAATAAAACTTACTGAACAAAGCAAATGGTGCGAACCATCTACAGACAAACCGAGTCTAATATTATGTGATTCTTTAGCAAAATCAGGATACGTCCTATCAAAATGTTTCCAAGCTTCACTATCTGAAGGATGGCATAAAACACCTTCATCTCATTATTGTTCACTATGTCATCACCTATGTTTCATAGTAGCATCAAATGCGTATAACCTTTGGAATGATAAATAATGCATTCTGATAAAAATACACCTTACAACTACTTTTCATCGACTTATATCTAGGTTGCTTACACAATTTACACAACTTCAAATTTTTATTTCCCTTCCAATAAATCATGCATCCACCTAGACACGTAATTTTTTCATACTATATTCCAAAGGCAAATGCCTCACTTTAAGCAAGCACCAGTTCTCCATCAACAAATTGCCAGGTGGAAGCATTTTTACACCAGTTAAGAGTTGCATTCATTAGGTTTTCTAGTGCACTGAATTTGGATTTTATAGCAATTAACCTAGATATCTTTGATAAGTGTGTCATTTATCGTTTCGGTGCTTCTACAAGTTCGAAAAAATTCGCTTTCAAGTCAAGATCTTCCTTCAAATCTAATTCACCAATTCACATACTCAAACAAATGACATCATGAACCATTTAAGTTATTCTATTTTTTAGATCTATATTTTTTTCAATATGGGATTCATCGCAATCCACATCCATATTTACGGTCTGCTCTTGTACAACATTATATTCTTTGCCATGGTATATTCATAGAATATAGTTGGACATAAAACCATGTTGATGTAAATGTAGTATCATAATAATACTCTATAAGTTTCAGACATTTACATTTCAAACATGGACATCGGAGTTCTGTAACGTCCCACCTTTTCGCACACTTTAAATCGACACACGTGTTAATTCAAACCATACGGAAGGGGGGATTGTTATGGGGTAAATAAGAAAAACAAGAAGGAAATAAAAACAAAACAGAATCTCACAGCAGAAGGATAAAATATAATAATCAAATATATAGTTTATAAAGCTGTTTACAAAAACATTTGATTATATTTATATAGTACATATCAGAGTTACACATACCAATAATAATGCAGCGGAAAAATAAGAGTGTAGTGGACTATAATAAATAATAATAATAGAAATCTTCGTCTACGTCCTCCAGGGCGAAAGTCTTCGAAATCCTGAAATACTCGGACTGACCCGAGCGAATTTGAAAAGACAAAAACACTCGAGTCAGAACTAAAAGATCTTATGTAAGTTAAATCAACTGAAATAAATATGAGTGCAGTAACCTAAAAGATGCTCGGGATTCACATCTCTTAAGGATCCGTTAAACTATTTACTATGTAGTATATTTCGCTATTATAATAGTGTCTAATTGTAAAATAAACTTACTTTTAAATAGCGTTAAGGAGTGACCCAATATTCCCCTTAACACGTAATAGTCCCAGTAGTCCATCCAATATCATAGTCCCTCCTGATCGGCAAGCCACCAGAGGATACCACACGGGCTACGGGAGAAAACCAAACTCGTATAAGGCGCGATAGGGTAGGTGACACGGCACAACTAGGCAATGTCAGGGTAGATATACCAATTACGCATCCGGGCTGGTGGTAACGCGTAGCTACAGCTACAGCCCACCTCGGACAAACTCCCCCCTAAAATCAAAGAAATCAAAAGTGGCCACCAAATCAATCGAAAGTCAGAGTATAATATCGAAGAGGAGTATCCAATAAAGGGCGCTAATCCCCTTGGCCCGAGAATCGCTCCTGTTTTAGCCACCTTATGCCAACTCACGGGAGTCGGGTTCATGTATATACCTCAAAGGAAACGCCGCCACCATCCTACTTCATTTTGGAATCTTCACCGCGTACACGGTTGTTAAAGTGGTTTTCGGGGTTGGCAGAGAGTATGACAACTTCCGATCCCGGTCTCTTCAACAACCAATCGTTATTATAACACCGCGGTTATTTCAAAATAATTTATACTTTAAAACCAGAATATAATATCTCTTTCAAACCATATAAATACGATATCATTTATATTTTTTAAAACCCCAAATCAATATGATATCATTTTAATTTATAAATATCCCTTTCCCAAAAATCATAATATTTTCAAATATATATACCTTGAAACAATAGCTTTGAAACATAACTTTTAATACTTAATGGTTCAAATACGATATTACTTTATAAAATAAACAGCTTCTTTAAATTTCACAATAAATTCCCAATATCAATTTGACCCTCCAAATAAACCATTTTAATTCCCATATATTTCACAGCCTAAATATTCAATATTTCAAAACTTTATAGTTCTTATATTTAAATCTTTAAATATTCCACTATTTCAAAATGTATTCTTTGATAATTTAATACATATCAAATCCAATTCCTATTATTTAAATTTGAAATATTTACTTACTAAACAAATATTATTCAGGTCAAACCCTTAAACTTCAATAACAGGATATTCTTTTAATTAAATTAACTTGATAATATTCTTTAAATAAATTTGATATTCATTTAAATCCTAAAATCAAAATCAAGTTATAAGATCATACCCTTAAAATCTTAATTTATTTACATTTCAAAACAAATTTTTCGAGGAAAGTACTTAAATACTTTAATTCAAATCATATTCGCCTTTATCTTCAACCTTACTTTTATTTGAGTTATTTATAAACGCTATATACAATAGAATTTCAAATATATTCTTAACCATATTATATAAACGAAATCAACTTTATTATTTATCTTATTTTAAAATTCAAAACAAATTTATACATGGCTAAATTCAAGATTTTTTTTACTATATATATCAAGATTAAATATTTATTAAACCGTATTCTTTTCGAAACCATAGAAAATCATTTCAAAAATAATTTTTTATATATACCGCGGTGTTGTATATAATTTTCTATCCTATGGTCAAGTGATATGGATATTTATCATTTCAATCCGCAATTTAAAAATGAAAATGCAGTTGTATATCATTTCAAACCGCAATCCCGAATGAAATGAAAATGCATAATAACTTACAGTTTATAAATACAGCATCCATTCATCCATCATATCAATCATCAAACGTTCATCAATTTATCATCCAATTCAAACAATCACATTAATAAATAATAATTAATTACTGACAGTTAATTTTTCAATAATGAATTAAATAATTCTTTAACTATAGTTTATATGCAATAATAAATAAATTTAACTAGCAGGTTATATGCAAAAATAAATTTAACTAAAATCTTAACTGGCAATTTTAAATGCAATGAATAAATTAAATAACAAGTAAATTATATGAATGCAAATTAACTGAGATAATGATGAAATATATGCCAAACAACTATAAATAAATTTCTAAACACATCATAAATCAATTTAACAAACATAAGAAATTTTAGAAATTGTGAGTGCGTTAAAACACTCACCTTTGAAATTTAAATTGAATTTAAATTCAATTTAAACCCAAAAATTCAACAGCCTCGCAATCTTTCCAAACCAACATCAAAATCTCCGGAATTTGATTACGATCCTAACGCAAGAAACCGTGTGAAATTCTGCTATCGTATGCGGAAGTTATATTGAATTGAACGGTACAGATTAAATTAAATTAAATAAATTAATACCTTTAAAAAATTTGACGTCACCTCACGTTCATCTTCCCCAAAAAAATTGTGCACGCCCTATACAGCCGAAACCCTCCTTGCAGCCGCCACTATATACCCAATTTTTGCCAACATCTCGCCGCACTACGCAACAATCCACCATCGTCATGTCCTTCCCCATCAACGGCCGACCCCACCTATACGCGCGCAGCCACTCCGGTCAACCGAAGACCATCCTCCACCTCGTGAAACCCACGGACAGATCTGGCGAATTTCGCTTACCTTAAAGTGAATGAAAACTATGGATCGAAAGCTCATGCCCTCCTCTACGCTCCAGCACCCACCGATCATTCTGAAATCGACGATCCACCGTTGGATTGGAGCTCTAACAAACGAACGGACGAAACAAAACGTCCAATTTCTGGTCAAACCATATCCCGAATCGAAAAATGAATTACGCCATTGAATTTCGCTCGTCGAGAGCATTAACATATACTTTTTTGAATTTTTTTAAGGACTTTGAATTTTTGACTTTGATTTTGGATTGTAATTGGATCTAGGGTTTGCATCCATTGAAGAAGAAGAGGGGCTGATGAAATTTTACGCACCGATAAATGAGAATAGGCGGAGGCTAGGGTTTAGCAGGGTATTTATAGATAAAGTTGGAAAAGAATGGACTGGATCCGAATTATAAACGTGTTAAACGATAATTGGCCCAAAAAGCCCGTTCTGACTCCGGAATGAAATTGGGTCAACTCATATATCTAAATAGGTGTTTTAAAATATTCTAAACGCAATGGAAAAGGTTTCACGTCCAAATTCCATCGTATGGAGAAGTTATGCTAAATTCAAATTTTCCAAATTGATTTCAATTGATTTCAATTAAATCGATTTCAAGGCATTTCACGTTCGTCCGATCAAACGACAAGTCCGATCGCTACGAAACTTGAAACCCTATAATAATTCACCGATAAGGATCCGATGAAACTGGTTTCATCGAAATCCGAGTCAGTGGTCAAAATGGTTATTTTTCCATTAATTAAATAAATATAAAATAAATTAGTTAAATCAATTTCGCGTTAAATTTCGAAATTTGCAATCTTTATCACTTTAAAAAATTTCAAACATTTACAATGATTTAACCATTTTTAAATGTCAATTTATTAAAGATTAATCAAAATAAATCTTCAATTTCATAAAATTCAAAATTATAGATAAATTTCCATTAAATTGAATTAACCCATAGTTATTCCATTCATTAATTTCAAATAGAAGGGTTTACCATTGGATTTAAAATTATTACATAAATATTTCCCAATATTTCCCTAATTATTCTTAACGTAACATTAAATCCAGATTTATTTCAATCGGTTACCCGTTCTACAGTTAATAGACTAGATAAATGGTTAACTTAAAACAGCCGTTATCAAAACCTATAAATTACACATATGAATCCACTATTCACAACACATGTTACAGTTCTTATATCATATGATTTTATTCAATTTATTACGTATTTCTTCCTTAGTTAATAACCTTCATATTTCCATTTATTATATCTTAGCAAATTATATCCATTAATTACGACTAATTATTCTAAATAAATTTATTCACTTGGTTTCACGATTCCGTTATTGTATTAATCATCATTTACGTACCTTTAATTATCTCACTTTACATTAATCAAAATAAATAATTTACCTATAATGAAATTTATCCCCCAATTTATTAAATGAAATCAACTTTGACCTCCCAACTATTTCAATTAATTACTCATTGACCTGCGTATACTTGATTACCTAAATTTCCATTAACCAAAAGTTAATTTTATATTTATTGCGATTGATTATTCAACAATTACTTTTATATACTCCTTTTCTATTTTAAACCAAATGTAACAAATTTCACTATTCACTATTATATTAATGAATTCCATTCTAGTAATACTTTTATTAATTTTTGATTTCTCATTTCAATTGCAAAATAGTAAACTTCAATTGCTACAAAATTTATATTTAATATAAATTTTGAATTCCAAATCAATTGTTATTGCACTAACCTTATTACATTACACTACATTCAGTTTCCAAATTTTATAGAATTAAATTCTAATTACTTACCATTTAATTCATCAATTATTGATTCTATCCGATCACTATTTAATTTATACTAATTCGTAAATTTGTACCATATATCTCTTTTCCCTTAAAATAAATTTATGTCTCTATTAAGTTTTCATTTACACTTCCGTTACTATATTAATAATTATTAAAGTAACGTTTATTTTCAATAACAACATTATAATTTCTTAACATTTAAGTGAACTTTATTTCCAATAAATTCATTGACCAATTAATTAGGTAATTTAAAATAGTCGCTATTCTACCCTTAAATTTATTCCCAAATAACATACTACCTAATTACCTAAATTTACGATCAAATACCGTTACAATGGTTATTGCATCAATAATTTAATCCTTTCCTTTATTTATTCAATTTACACACAGGTTTAATCTTTTCACTATCTCATTCATTAGAAATTTTTTTCAAATTACTAATAAATAAGTTTTAATTACCCTTGCTATATTTTAATTTAGCGTTCATTCCAATACTAATTTATCACCTTTTATTATTTCTACTAAAATTTAAATTACAAAATCCTATTAAATTAACAAATTTAATTGTCGAAATTTACGGGTCGTTACACTCTCCCCCACTCAAAACTTTTCGTCCCCGAAAAGGGAAAAGAAGGGGAAAGAAGAATTAATTAATCTATATATCTTATTCAAACATTAACTTTATAAACAATTAAATTCACAACATTTGTTACTTTAATTAGAATATCCAAATTTACAATCATTATATCTTTTTATACTTAAATTATTGAAGTTTGGAAAACATTTTCAAAATATTTTCTAAGTCCAAAAATTTCGAAAAGTTTTGGCAGAGTCTCCTTTGTATGGAGAGGCTCGGGAGAAAAATATAATATCAAAAATAACAATATATAACATATATTTTCCAAAATATATATCCCATCGCGGGGAAAATATAAATATAATAGCGCTGTAACCCGCAATCTGAAAACGTACCTATTTGTCGGGCAATAACGCTTATATTATGAAACCAAATGTAGTAGCAATTGCTTCCATAACCTGTATTTCACTTATAAAATCCAAAAGAGTTAATAATTTTATAAAATGAAATATTTAAGTTGTTTTAATTACAACCAACCAAACCAATCCAATAACAACCAATTGCAACCACAGCAAACAACCATCACATAGAATCAATATAATCAGCCATTCATTTATATCAAATAAAACAAATAGTTGTTCGGGTTCAAAGCTTCTAATTGTATAGGATGAAAATAAACTATTAAGCGCACCATTTACTCAACAGTCTTTGGTGAAACTAAATAGATTATTCATTCATCCAAACAATTTTAAAGTATCCTTACCCAAACAACCATAAACCAAACAACAACAATTCAAATCAAATTTACTTATTATTAATTTTATTTCATACATTAGTTGTTTGATTTCCATTCTTTCATTCATTCAGTGATTCCTTCATTTATTTTCATTTATTACTTACAATATTCATTTTTCATTTTAATGTCATGTAAGTTTCTTCTTTATTGCATCATACTTTATTATAGTAGCATTTCATTTTATTTACTTAAGTTTATAATCATCTATTTATGATACTTACCTTTAAATATATTTAAATAGTAAAATTCCAATTGTAACTTAAGTTTACAACAATTACAATATCAAATCCTTGTTTATTAAAGAATTTCATTAATTACTTTCATTATCTCAAGTTTATTTCTTGTATAATATCTATTACATTCTCTTATTAACATTTCAACTTTTAATATTTGGTAAGTTATATATATGCTTCTTAAGAGTGTAATAGAAAGTTATACAAGTCTTCCTCATTTCTTCAAATTAATTAAATGTTCAATAATAATATTCTTTGTCTTATAGGTTACAATTTTAAATTTCATTTAATACCATTTATAACCTAGCATTAAATCTCTTATTTCCTTTAGAGGTTTCAATTTATTAATTACATACGTTCCAATTAGTTATATTCCAATTTACTGCACTTAATTGAATTATTAATTTACTGGAACTTAAGAACCAAATACGGGGTTTAATTTTAAATCATTTAAAATATTAGATAAATATATACTTACAACTTATATGTATCCCTTTATATTCAAAACAACTCAAAATTTATATTTGTTTATCAAAATTTCTTAGTCGAACTGCTACAGTGGCTTTCCCACTTCGAAACTCGAAAATGAACATCGATGATGCGTGCACTCATCACCGAAATTATTTTCCAGCGACAAAGAGGGGAGTACAAATTTATCTTTCCAAATTTCTTTTAAAAACATTTCTTTCATATTATATTGAAATACTTGTATCTGAAAATACTTCTTTTAATAATATTATTATAATATTTCAAAATCATTCAGAAATTTCAAAATCCCGGAAATTAAGTTCTAAATTTCCAATTTCCATTTATTTTATTTTAAATATTATTCCACTGTTATTTATAAATTTTACTACCTAACAACCAATATATTACACCCAAGTATATATATATTTATAAAATTTGTTTTATATATAGAAAATATGATATGCAAAATTATTTCATTCACCTATATAAAAACAAATATTATGTCGGTCTGTCCTATTAAGTGTTTAGAAACCCTTATTGATGTCACAATGTCCCATGCACCAACCAGAGTTTATAAATACAAAACGGAACATATTAACACAATATTAAAACCTTTTATAACACTAACAAATACGCTCTCTCGTATATATACACTCAGCGACTCCCATAGGTTATTACTACCCGATTAATAAAGAGTCAAACCCCACAAAGCTAAGGTTTATCGCTAAACCTCGCTCTGATACCAACTGTAACATCCCACCTTTTCGCACACTTTAAATCGACACACGTGTCAATTCAAACCATACGGAAGGGCGGATTGTTATGGGGTAAATAAGAAAAACAAGAAGGAAATAAAAACAAAACAGAATCTCACAGCGGAAGGATAAAATATAATAATCAAATATATAGTTTATAAAGCTGTTTACAAAAACATTTGATTATATTTATATAGTACATATACGAGTTACACATACCAATAATAATGCAGCGGAAAAATATGAGTGTAGTGGACTATAATATTAAATAATAATAGAAATCTTCGTCTTCGTCCTCCAGGGCTAAAGTCTTCGAAATCCTGAAATGCTCGGACTGACCCGAGCGAATTTGAAAAGACAAATACACTCGAGTCAGAACTAAAGGATCTTATGTAAGTTAAATCAACCGAAATAAATACGAGTGCAGTAACTTAAAAGATGCTCGAGATTCACATCTCTTAAGGATCCGTTAAACTATTTACTATGTAGTATATTTCGCTATTATAATAATGTCTAATTGTAAAATAAACTTACTTTTAAATAGCGTTAAGGAGTGACCCAATATTCCCCTTAACACGTAATAGTCCCAGTAGTCCATCCAATATCATAGTCCCTCCTGATCGAGAAGCCACCAGAGCATACTACACGGGCTACGGGAGAAAACCAAACTCGTACAAGGCGCGATAGGGTAGGTGACACGGCACAACTAGGCAATGTCAGGGTAGATATACCAATTACGCATCCGGGCTGGTGGTAACGCGTAGCCGCAGCTACCACCCACCTCGGACAAACTCCCCCCTAAAATCAAAGAAATCAAAAGTGGCCACCGAATCAATCCAAAGTCAGAGTATAACATCCAAGAGGAGCATCCGATAAAGGGCGCTAACCCCTTTGGCCCGAGGATCGCCCCTGTTTTAGCCACCTTATGCCAACTCACGGGAGTCGGGTCCACGTATTTACCTCAAAGGAAACGCCGCCGCCATCCTACTTCATTCTAGAATCTCCACCGCGTACACGGTTGTTAAAGTGGTTTTCGGGGTTGGGAGAGAGTATGACAACTTCCGATCCCGGTCTTTTCAACAACCAATCCTTATTATAACACCGCGGTTATTTCAAAATAATTTATACTTTAAAACCAGAATATAATATCTCTTTCAAACCATATAAATACGATATCATTTATATTTTTTAAAACCCCAAATCAATATGATATCATTTTATTTTATAAATAACCCTTTCCCAAAAGTCATAATATTTTCAAATATATATACCTTGAAACTATAGCTTTGAAACATAACTTTTAATACTTAATGGTTCAAATACTATATTACTTTATTAAATAAACAGCTTCTTTAAATTTCACAATAAATTCCCAATATCAATTTGAACCTCCAAATAAACCATTTTAATTCTCATATATTTCACAGCCTCAATATTCGATATTTCAAAACTTTATAGTTCTTATAATGAAATCTTTAAACATTCCACTATTTCAAAATGGATTCTTTGATAATTTAATACATATCAAATCCAATTCCTATTATTTAAATTTGAAATATTTACTTACTAAACAAATATTATTCAGGTAAAACCCTTAAACTTCAATAACAGGATATTCTTTTAATTAAATTAACTAGATAATATTCTTTTAATAAATTCGATATTCGTTTAAATCCTCAAATCAAAATCAAGTTATAAGATCATACCCTTAAAATCTTAATTTATTTACATTTCAAAACAAATTTTTCGAGGAAAGTTCTTAAATACTTTAATTCAAATCATATTCACCTTTATCTTCAACCTTACTTTTATTTGAGTTATTTATAAACTCTATATACAATAGAATTACAAATATATTCTTAACCATATTATATCAACGAAATCAACTTTACTATTTAGCTTATTTTAAAATTCGAAACAAATTTATACATGGCTAAATTCAAGAATTTTTTTACTATATACATCAAGATTAAATATTTATTAAATCGTATTCTTTCCAAAACCATAGAAAATCATTTCAAAAATAATTTTTTATATATACCGCGGTACCTGTATATAATTTTCTATCCTATGGTCAAGATATGGATATTTATCATTTCAGTCCGTAATTTAAAAATAAAAATGCGGTTGTATATCATTTCAAACCGCAATCCCGAATGAAATGAAAATGCATAATAACTTGCAGTTTATAAATACAACATCCATTCATCCATCATATCAATCATCAAACATTCATAAATTTATCATCCAATTCGAACCGTCACATCAATAAATAATAATTAATTACTGACAGTTAATTTTTCAATAATGAATTAAATAACTCTTTAACTGTAGTTTATATGCAATAATAAATAAATTTAACTAGCAGGTTATATGAAAAAATAAATTTAACTAAAATATTAACTGGCAGTTTTAAATGCAATGAATAAATTAAATAACAAGTAAATTATATGAATGCAAATTAACTGAGATAATGATGAAATATATGCCAGACAGCTATAAATAAATTTCTAAACACATCATAAATCAATTTAACAAACATAAGAAATTTTAGAAATTGTGAGTGGGTTAAAACACTCACGTTTGGAATTTAAATTGAATTTAAATTCAATTTAAACCCAAAAATTCAATAGCCTCGGAATCTGTCCAAACCAGCTTCAAAATCTTCTGAATTTAATTACGATCCTAACGCAAGAAACTATGTGAAATTCTGCTATCGTATGCGGAAGTTATATTGAATTGAACAGTACGGTTTAAATTAAATAAAATAAATTAATACCATTAAAAAATTTGATGTCACCTCACGTTCATCTTCCCCAAAAAAATCACGCACGCCCTATACAGCCGAAACCCTCCTTGCAGCCGCCACTATATACCCAATTTTTGCCAACACCTCGCCGCGCTACGCAATAATCCACCATCGTCATGTCCTTCCCCATCAACGGCCGACCCCACCTATACGCGCGCAGCCACTTCGGTCGACCGAAGACCATCCGCCTCGTGAAACCCATGGCCAGATCTGGCGAATTTCGACTACCTTAAAGTGAACGAAAACCATGGATCGAAAGCTCATGCCCTCCTCTACGCTCCAGCGCCCACTGATCATTCTGAAATCGACGATCCACCTTGGATTGGAGCTCTAACGAACGAACGGCCGAAACAAAACGCCCAATTTCTATTCAAACCATAACTCGAATCGAAAAACGAATTACGCCATTGAATTTCGCTCGTCGAGAGCATTAACATATATATTTTTTTGAATTTTTCTGAGGACTTTGAATTTTTGACTTTGATTTTGGATTGTAATTGGATCTAGGGTTTGCATCCATTGAAGAAGAAGAGGGGCTGATGAAATTTTACGCGCCGATAAATGGGAATAGGCAGAGGCTGGGGTTTAGCAGGGTATTTATAGATAAAGTTGGAAAAGAATGGACTGGATCCGAATTATAAACGTGCTAAACGATAATTGGCCCAAAAAGCCCGTTCTGACTCCTTGGGTCAACCCATATATCAAAATAGGTGTTTTAAAATATTCTAAACGCAGTGGAAAAGGTTTTGCATCCAAATTCCATCGTATGGAGAAGTTATGCTAAATTCAAAATTTTCAAATTGATTTCAATTGATTTTAATTAAATCGATTTCAAGGCGTTTCACGTTCGTACGATCAAACAAAAAATCTGATCGCTACGAAACTTGAAACCCTATAATAATTCACCGATACGGATCTGATGAAATAGATTTCGTCGAAATCCGAATTAGTGGCCAAAATGGCCGTTTTTCCATTAACTAAATAAATTTAAAATAAATTAATTAAATCAAATTTCGCATTATAATTCTGAAATTTGCATTCTTTATCACTTTAAAAAATTTCAAATATTTACAATGATTTAACCATTTTTAGATGTCAATTTATTAAAGATTAATCAAAATAAATCTTCAATTTCATAAAATTCAAAATTATAGACAAATTTCCATTAAATTGAATCAACCCATAATTATTCCATTCATTAATTTCAAATAGAAGGGTTTACCATTGGATTTAAAATTATTACATAAATATTTCCCAATATTTCCTTAATTATTATTAACGTAACATTAAATCCAGATTTATTTCAATCGGTTACCCGTTTTACAGTTAATAGACTAGATAAATGGTTAACTTAAAACAGCCGTTATCAAAACCTATAAATTACACATATGAATCCACTATGCACAACACATGTTACAGTTCTTATATCATATTGATTTTATTCAATTTATTACGTATTTCTTCCTTAGTTAATAACCTTCATATTTCCATTTATTATATCTTAGCAAATTATATCCATTAATTACGACTAATTATTCTAAATAAATTTATTCGCTTGGTTTCACGATTCCGTTATTGTATTAATCATCATTTACGTACCTTTAATTATCTCACTTTACATTAATCAAAATAAATAATTTACCTATAATGAAATTTATCCCCCAATTTATTAAATGAAATCAACTTTGACCTCTCAACTGTTTCAATTAGTTACTTATTGACCTGCGTATACTTGATTACCTAAATTTCCATTAACCAAAAGTTAATTTTATATTTATTGCGATTGATTATTCAACAATTACTTTTATATACTCCTTTTCTATTTTAAACCAAATGTAACAAATTTCACTATTCACTATTATATTAATGAATTCCATTCTAGTTAATACTTTTATTAATTTTTGATTTCTCATTTCAATTGCAAAATAGTAAACTTCAATTGCTACAAAATTTATATTTAATATAAATTTGAATTCCAAATCAATTGGTATTGCACTAACCTTATTACATTACACTACATTCAGTTTCCGAATTTTATAGAATTAAATTCTAATTACTTACCATTTAATTCATCAATTATTGATTCTATCCAATCACTATTTAATTTATACTAATTCGTAAATTTGTACCATATATCTCTTTTCCCTTAAAATAAATTTATGTCTCTATTAAGTTTTCATTTACACTTCCGTTACTATATTAGTAATTATTAAAGTAACGTTTATTTTCAATAACAACATTATAATTTCTTAACATTTAAGTGAACTTTATTTCCAATAAATTCATTGACCAATTAATTAGGTAATTTAAAATAGTCGTTATTCTACCCTTAAATTTATTCCCAAATAACGTATTACCTAATTACCTAAATTTACAATCAAATACCGTTACAATGGTTATTGCATCAATAAATTTAATCCTTTCCTTTATTTATTCAATTTACACACGGATATAATCTTTTCACTATCTCATTCATTAGAAATTTTTTTCAAATTACTAATAAATAAGTTTTAATTACCCTTGCTATATTTTAATTTAGCGTTCATTCCAATACTAATTTATCACTTTATTATTTCTACTAAAATTTAAATTACAAAATCCTATTAAATTAACAAATTTAATTGTCGAAATTTATGGGTCGTTACAAGTTCTTTCATATTTGTTTTATTATAAAATGTCATTTTGATGAATGCATCCACACCATTTCAAAGTGCGATGGTGTCATTTCTTTTTTTAACTTTCTATGTACATCCAAGTTTGATATTTCAAATAATCCATCTTTCATCCTCTAAACATAAACAAAAATTAGATTATTTTTCCACCCAATAGTATTTTATTCTTATTTTTAATAAAACCAAATATTAACAATAATATTACTATCATGTACTTAATAAAACCAAACATTAATAACGTTTTTTTAATTATTATTAACATTATTAATTTTATTATTACTTTAAATAACGCTATTAATTTTATTATTAATTTTAGTAAGATTATTAATTTTATTATTACATTAAATAATATTAATAACTTTATCATTAATTTTAATAACATTATTCTTTTGTCATTATAAATTTTAATAACAATACTAATTTTAATATTAACTTTATAATTAATTTCATTATTACTTATAACATTATTAATTTTATTATTAATTTCAATAAAATTATTGGTTTTGTTATAAAACAATTCTAAAACAATTGAATTTACAAATAATTTCAAAGCTATATAACCTAGGAATTTCTACAATTTTTCTAATGGTTGGTCATCATGCTTTCTATTACAAATAATATTTGTGTTTCGTAAATCATTTCAAATCGAACGACTAACAAAATTCGACAGCACTTCCCCTTATTTCTATGTCATACACCAAAGAGCGTACAGGAGAAATAGGAAGGAAATGCTGTTGAAATTTTGTTAACCGTTCGATTTGAAATATTGATTTATGAAACATATATATCATTGCGTTTATAACTTGTCTAATAGTAGAACAAATCAGACAAATAACATATCAGACGAATATCGATTTTCATTTTTGTTAAGAAAAGAATATCTATATAACGATCATATATGGTAGTTGTCAAATAGGACCAAATCAAACATTTACGGGGTCTTATTAATAATAACATGCATAAATAATGTCATATATTATTAAATTTTAATACGTAATGCCATACATTATTATTAATTGTATGATACTAGTCATGATAGCAGTATTAGGGTTAGTAAACACTCATTAAATCATAATAGCAGTAATTTAATTAATTAGGGATATTACCGGAGGAGGAGTTGCTCGGCACTGGTTGCTTACGATGGTGATGCGGGTGCAGATGACTAGCGAATTCGGCTAGTAGTTCCGGCAGAGAGAAAGCTGGGGTGTAGCTATGGAGGCTTGCGACTGCGACTTCGGGGAAGGTTGGTAGTGATGGTAGGCCGAAGGCAAATTTTTGTTTATTATTATTATAATTCGATAGTGAAACGGAAAGGAGGAGGCGAATAAGTAATTTTAGGAAGGACCAACCACATACCAATCTACGCTCATGCCATTTTAATGATGTCGATAACTCACCGGTAACAGTGAGTAGGTAATTCTTTACCTATGTCATATTGACGTCGTGCTGACGTTATTTTGTCTGAATTGGCATGGCGTTGGTATATTCAAAGTGGTAGATTACATCTTTTCTAGTCGTGATATGACTAAATAACAGTTATGGAGTTATATATTCCAAGCAGGTAGAATATGACTGCATAATGCTATATATAACCATATATTTCATGCATAAAATATGACTACATGATTATTATGTAGTCGTATTTTTACTTCATGATTTTCGAAAGTATAACATTATTTTGTTGTGATTAATACACTTGAAAACGCACAAAATAATTAAAACTTTAACTGATTTACTAATAAATGGTTCGATCTAAAAGAAACGAATTCTAGCACTGATTTTTATATATCGACATATCGATAATGGATATCATTGAAAGGCTTACCAAATTTGTAATTTAATGAAAAATGTTATATTTCTGTAAAGATTATCATATATAAAAAACAATTGGGTTACAATCATCCTTAAGGATATAGGAGGAGTGATCTAATTTACATAAAATAGTATAGTAGCGATCTGCTTTACAATTATATTATAAATCAGTGAAATCATTTCCATGTTGATAAATGGCATGAAATATCATAGGAGCGATCTGTTTTATATTAATATATTATAAGTTACAAAAAAACAAAAAAAACAAAAAATAAAGGAGAAAAGGAGAGAAAAGGGACTAATGGTAAACTTGCAAGACTAAAAGTTGTTCTGGATGCACTGCATTCGACACTCCTTTTTACCCAGTTTTTCCATCGGCCTTCGATTGCCCACCCACTGATACAGAGTAATGATATTGTTCAGCCTATGCTTGAAACACCACAGGCAAATCATCCTAATGGCACATAATGCTTCTGGCTTAATACAGTGTGTAGTGCAATAATGAAACATGGATCACTAGTGTACAACAAATATAGAGCACTAAGGAAATGATATTAACTGACAAATGAAGCAAAAAGTTAGTTATAACAAATTTTTTACTTAGGCATTTCTTTTTCTACAAGAATGGTTAAATAGAATCCTATATTAAAAGAGGACCGTTTGGTCATGTGGCTTCTAGAAAGATCTTAGCATGATCTATAAGTATGTAAGGAATTGATGAAAATGGATATGCTTGATTGAAATAATTCTACTCTATCGGTTATTCTCCTTCTTTCTTCCCTTCATTCTCCTCCTCCTTTTTTCTTCAAAATGCACACCGTATCAATTGGTGCTTTCGCTATTAGAACTTCATGGCCCGACAACAACAAATCAAATCACAACCCAATCCAACACATTATTGATCTCGATCCCAGCTATAAACCTCCTCCTCATTGGGTTCCTTATTGCCGAGATCAGCACAACCCTAAGTCACCACTTCTTCTCTTCCAAAACCCATGCGCCATCTGACACACCAACCCCAATCAAACATCGTTTCCTTCCGAGACCTCTCCAGACAACTGCGCCTCCTCCTAAAAAAAATGATACTCCGCTGCCTTCTCCTTTCAACTCATCGTTTTTCTTTACCACTCTTTCAATTCTTCTCTAGCACCTATGTTGCCATAGAACCAGATCCTTCCCTCGCCTCCTTCATTTCCTCCGTCCTGACCAGTTTCAGTTCGTTCTCCGATTCCTCTTCAATTTTCAATAATTTCTGGCATCTATTCCCAAACATCAGCTTCACGAAACCCCTACTTTCATCCATCGTCGACCTCTCCCGCCTCGGCTTTTTCCTTACCACTCGCGACACCTCGACGGTCTTCCATGGCTTCTCGATCTCCCTCTTCTTCCACCTCTACCTCTCCAAAATAAACTTCGACACTAACTCAAAACTGTCTCACCCAACCATTGTCTCACCATCAAATCCATTGTTAGATCCGACCATAGATCTAATTGTTCTATCCAGATCTTCATCTACAGTGTCCAAATCACGCATTCAGATATTTTCAACAAAGGAAAAGTCATCGTCCACGTCATCTTGGGCTTCATCGCCCCTCTTTCCCCCTCCTCCGTCATCGAAGTTTCCAACCCTTTCACTTTTCTAGGTCTTATAGTTGTCTCATCTGCTGCAACCGCCAACATCACTGTGCTTCTAGGAAAAGGCTGGATGCAAAACCTTTGTTAACCTTATTCAAGCTTCTGGTTTCCTGAAAATCTTCTTCGAGACAGCTGAAGACAAATGGCTTACGCTATTTACCCCAAATGATGCAGCGTTCAAGGCGAAAGGAGTTCCAGATCTGAAATTATAATTCAATGATGGAAGCTATATTTTTCAACCAACAAGAAAACAAGCCCGATTCATATAATCCATATGAGGTTAGCTATTGTATTTTAAGCCAAGCTAAATGTTTGTCTAGAATAGTCAATAAAGGAGCAGAAATGTTTGATGAAATGACAAGAGATTTGAATTACACTCCACTGTTTGCTTCAGTATTATAGCTAGACGTTACAGTAAAGGAAAGATTGAGGAAGCGGGTTCGAATGAGATGATTTTTGGACTTTTGTTAGGTGCACTGAAAATGAAAACTAAAAGCGGGTGTAAATCTTTATCTGACTCATTCGTCGATCTTGTTATCGGCATCCCCGATGGTTCCGTTCTTTCGGTAGCCAACTTCATAACCACCCACTTCTGGCCCTTCACCGACATCATACTCATTTTTCTCGAAACCAAAATCATCTCCATCACCATCGACAATGAGATCCTCTTCAACAATATCGACACTTTCGTCTTTGTCATCCCGATTCTATTGTCACCATCATCGATCCTTCCTCCATTTCTCTACCTTCACCATAGATCTTGTTCTTGTTCACTTCCTATTCGACAAGCTTGATTTCACCTCAAGCGAATTTATATTAGTCTTCTTCTCCATCATCATATTCTCCTCACCGACAGCTCAGCCCATTGACAACCTCCTCCACTCCATCCTCAAAATCTAAACCCCAACGTCCTCTCCTCTCCTCATATTGACATCCTATTCGCTTTCAAAAATATTACATTCGACAACACATTTTCCATCTTCACTCATGATGAGTATGGCCTTTTCCCCACCCTAGAAAGCATCTCCGACCTTGAGGACAAGGTCGATTTCGAGGGGATAGTAATGATATAGAGTAATGATATGGTTCAACCTATGCTTGACACACCACAGGCAAATCATCCTAAAGGCACATAATGCTACTGGCTTAATACAATGTGTAGTGCAATAATGCAACATGGAGTGCTAGTGCACAACAAATATAGAGCACTAAGGAAACAATATTAATTGGCAAATGAAGCCAAAAGTTATAACAAATTTTTTAGTTAGGCATTTCTTTTTCTACAAGAAGGTTAAATAGAATCCTATGTTAGAAGAGAACCATTTGATCATGTGACTTCTAGAAAGATCTTACCATGATCTAAAAGTATGTAAGGAATGGATGAAAATTGATATGCTTGATGAAAATAATTATACTCTATCAGTTATGCTCGTTCTTTCTTCCCGTCATTCTCCTCCTCCTTTCTTCTTCATAATGTACACCGTATCACCTACACTCACATGATACAGGATAACATTGCCCCATCTACAAACACAATGCCAAAATGACACCGGTTATTTTTTCGTACTGGTTTCGTTTGACCGACTCGTCGTCCATACCATGATCGGCAACCAACAGCCGGTCAAAACCGTATAAATTGAAGTTGATATAGCGGTGCAAAATTCACTGCTCAATATTAATCATGCGCTTCTACTGTAGTCTATTTGATTATGTCAACGCTTGGCAAGCTGTGATGCCTGGAACATAAAGACTGGTAACCACTTTACGTAATTTAAATTAATTTTCTGCATTTATGCATAAGTCGTACGTATGTCTCATTTTGACGTTGCTTTTTGTCGCTTTTTCTTGTTATTGAATCTTCAGCTAAGTTCTTATTCCAGGCAAACACTAAAGTACGAGGACAGCGCATTGACATTCGGTGAAACCGGATTCAATAAAAATAAATCGAAAACAAGAAAGCCAAAATAGAAACCTTGAAATTTAGAACTGGATGAATAATTCTTACAAGGCATCATTAAACCGAACCTTCAGTTTTCTATTTAACTAAAGAAGTACAGCTAAAAGCTCTTCATCTTTATTAAAATCATTATTAAGAGAGCATAATCTTTATTCAGAAACTGAATTGCCCCGCAGCTGCATTGTCTCTGTCGAATAACACATAAAGATTAGAACAATAGGGAAAAGGTAAAAACAGTAAATATGAAGTAATCAGAAAGGCAGTTACAGCAAGAGATAGGAGGAAGGTTGCAACTGGAAGGAAGGCGATTAACTATACTGATGGTACTGCAAACGCAACTATGCTGCATGGAAGCCAAAGCAGCACAACATTGTGAACTTGGTGGGTCATTTGTTACACCTGGAACCACGTATGGTGCACACACGCTAAGCTTTCCAAGTCCATCAGCGCAGTTCTGCGCTGATGCAACACCAAGAAAGAGCACAATCATTATTGTAATAATATTTTTCTTCATTTCTTCCATTATGAGTTATGATGGTTACTAGCTTAAAACCATCTTTATATACAATGACAAGTACCGTGAACACCTGCACTGTGAATCAACTAACACAAAGACAGATGTGTGAATCACCTAATTCCTCTGCTTAGAGCAAACATGTAGTTTGCACTGGAATAGTACGAGTACTTGAGTACGCATTATAAATATAAAATTACATTATCAATAAACAAATTTTAAAAAGAATAAATAGGTTTCTAGGATACAAATCAAACGGGGTAGAAACTAATTGAAGGTGTTATAGCATTATCAACAGTCACATGATTTAGGCATGAAGATCCTACTCTATGAAGAACCATCCATCCTCTTGTGCAAAAGAGTTTGTAAGTTACAATTTGATATATGGGCCTTTTATATGAGTTGGGCTCTTTTGAGGTCTGAAACAACACCATGATCTTCACTGCCTCGTTCGTTATACAACACCTGCATGGAGTATTGTATTTACTGAGTTTGACTGACACATTGATAAGAGGGATTTACTCACCGTTTATTTTTATATGCAATATACCTTGTCAATGATGCCATATTCAACTGCTTCGCTGGGACTGAAATATTTTGGCCGTCTGATATCCGCTTCGATTTGCTCTGGAGTCTTCCCTATATGCTTTGAGTAGAGATTAACCTGCATAGATGTGCATGTCTTTGAATGAGACGGGTGACCTAACTCATATTTACGAAAGGCACACACCATGGTGCTAGGCGAAGCATGACTGCTCCTTCAAACCCTAAGGCACGGTGCACATAGAAAGGCATACCTAATGGTGGAAAAGATGAGTAAGGCGCACATGGTGCATGTCGCGTCAAAGACGTCTTCTCATTATTTTGTTGTTTTTTATTTTTATTTTTGCTTTTTATTTTTCATAATCCAAAAATACATAGAGATTGGTACTTATCATATGATTATGATTATATAATTATTGTTGTCATATTATATTTTGCATGTTCTAATGGATAATTTTTTTCTATAATTCTTTTTAATTGATGACATGAATATGTTGTAGCTGACATGGAAAATCCAAATGTTTTTATGTAATATTCTCTAAAGATGGTTGTAATGTAATATTTATCATGTATATATTTGAATGAAATTCAGATTTCTAGTTTAACAGTAGTATGTATTATTATATTGGGTTTTGACCTTTAAAAATATTATTGTGTTTCTAATTCTATGCTTATGACATTATTTTTAATAATATTTTTGCAAAAATAATTATAAAGAAATGCTATATATGTTTTTAGTAAAATAAATACTAATTATATTGGACTTCTTCAATTGATTGTTATGTATGATAAATGTATATCTTTTTTTCTAAAAATACACAGCAAATTAAAAACGCATGTGTCATTCGCCGTGTCATTCGTCAAAGCTCCAGAAAGATTTTGCATCAATTTGCATCGTGTGCCATTAATAACTATGACCTAGCTCAACTATGTTCAATATGAATCAAAATTTTACTGGTGTTTCTCAAGTACATTAAATTAGTGACGAGGAAAGCTAAGAGAAAGCATTCCTGCAATTTTAAAATGGTCCGTTTGTTTACAATATATTCAGATAAATGCTAATGCAATCAACCAACTGCTTTTAATTAAGGTGCACGATAGTGACAAGGGTTAACGGATCAGAATGAAGTTGTGTGCTCCTTCTCTAGTATAAAGATCAACGTTTAACCGTCTCTTGAGAAACAGCCTAAATAATAATTGGCTTAGGAGCGTATAAAGCCAAGTAAAAAGGAATGTTCATGATTATTACCCTACCGGTTAAATTTCAGTCCTGAATGGTGACTATTACTTCTAAAAGTACCAAATTTTTTGCTGCTCCACTTGGAGCAGAAAAAAAAAAAAATTCATCCTCCATCTCCATTCAATTTACATGTATTAATTTTGAGGGCCGAACTGCAGGTATGAATTATATAAAACTGTAAAGTAGTTATAGATTAATCCAAAAATGGATGGAGGTCTTGGGTTGTTACTTCAGGTTTTAGTTGTTGCTAGTGGTCATAGGTATGAACCCCTGGACATACATGCTAACATCGTTTAAAAAAAATGGACAAGTGTCCTTCATGGAGGATAGGAGCACCATTTTTACCGCTACAAAGTGTAGCTGTAGCAGCAATTTTTTCCCCGTTTTAGTCTTTTAATAGTGTATGAGTGTAGCATCTATCAGCCATATAAATAGTATAGGGGATCAAATATTGTGAAAGTAATTAGTTCATAAATAGTATTAGAGGGTAATATACAATATGCAGTACTTACCAACTCTGTCTTGACATTTTTTATTTCTTTCCTAGCCAGTTCAACATCTGTTGCTTGACCTTGGAACCGAGCAATTGGCTACAGAATATAGGCACAAAGCAATGTGAAATTCACTCGATATTAATTTCAAAATATAAATAACATTAAGCTTACCTCCTTTATCATAATTGTCGATGATGGTAATGCAGCACGATTACCTCTAGCACCAGAAGCCAGAAGCAAGGCAGCTTCTCCCCAAGCATTGCCAACACAAAGCGTGAAGATAGGTGGCTTTACATATCTGGATATTGGGAAGATTATACAAATGATCATAGACTGCACAGCATGACTTCAATGCCAATAAGGATTATCACAATGCCAATAAATACATTTCAAAAGAATAATGAAACATACAAGACTGACCAAATTTAGTAAAGCAAACATAAAAATTGAGGGGAAAAAAAAAACATAATTGTATTGATTACTTGAATTGGTTTCCGACAAGCATTATACATCTTACTATATATTCCATCTATTAATGATTGTTGTCGGTACATGAGAAAAAATTAGTGTTATATTTTACTCCATGTGTTATTTTGGTTGGCAACAATCAACATGCATGATTCATTGATTCTCTACCCTCAAATAGATAGTACTTTATATATCACCTCAGTGTATTATGACTGTGTTTCCGACTGTTTGCGTAAAGATTCAAAAGTCTCAACTTTCTCATCTCCTAACTTGATCTTCTTTGTCAACTAGGAAATAGTATTGACATTGTTAGTGCAGAAATTCGTCCGCACCAACACCCCGAGATCCGAAGGTAGAGCTCCGAAAGCTGGCTGGGTTATAGGTCCCGATTATGAGTACTGAGATGTGATGTAGTTAAGCTGGAGTTATGGAATGTTGTACTACAGAGTCGTGATGATAAACGAGAAGAAGGTAAATACTGTAAGTAAACAACACCGAGACTTCTATAGTAGTTCGGGCCGAAAGCCCCGACGTCCATTGGCATTTCCTTATTTAGTCACTCTTATATAGCCGAGAGGCTTATTACATTGAATCTAGGCATTTCCATCATTAATTAGTTTGAATAGAGTTCTAATATAGGAAAATACACTATGATTTTATGTCAGTTCTTTTTCGTGCTAGAAGATCTTTGTGCCTTGGGATTGCCGCATATTTATAGCTGATATGCTGCAATGACATTGGTGGAAGGTTTGCTATTTGGATTGCTGAAGTTGTTTATTGTGCGGCTATAATCTGAGCTTGTGCTAAACATCTAGTGGTGCTACTTAAGAGACGCAGATTAATGACTTGCTTTCCGTCTAAATGGCCTTTTGTAACTGGGTTGTGCATCATCTCGTTGGTCGTCTCGACCGTAGATTCTTGCCACCTTGAATTGATGCTTCGGGCTTCGAACCAGCTAATGGGCTGCCTCTTTCGGCTTTAGGAAGATAATCGTCATTTTTTGCTATTGGGAATTTTTGGTATAACGGACATGCCTTCATAATCCATTTGGTCAGAAGTTAAACTATCTTTAACAGTTATACACGAATGCAATGTTTGACTTAAGTCTATAAATGAAGAGTTTCACAGTTTATATTTCATGCATGGGAAACTTAGGCAGGGATTTGAATTTTGAAGACAAGTAATGAAAAATACTCTACAGCAAGACGGTATAACGAACTAAAAATATTTATGACAAAACCATCACAATATTTCTGTCATTAACAAAATTAACCAAGTTAAAGCATATACTTTGGAAGTAAGGGCCTTACCTCATCACATCATAAATTGCAAATGCCTCTGTTTCATAACCTAACTTTTCTCCCCCCTAAAATTGATTGAAAACTCGTATGAGGATGATGAGAGAGGAATAATGAGTTGCAGGTGCAGGATATCATAAACCTAAAGCATAACAGAAAATATATTTTGTGCAGATATGTAGTTACAATAAATATACGACTACATATATACGAATAGACAATTACCCTATCATAGCAACTGTAAGGTAACTACAAAAGAGATCGAATATGTTTTGGGCACAACTGTAAATCTGGCAAGCGTTTATATGATAAAATATACACCCTTCTAGGTTTTTAGAATGAGATACAGAAAACATAATGAGAATTTGAAATTGTAAATAAATGTGGTAGGAAAGATGCATGTTCGGAGGTACACAAAGTGTAATTAGCTTACAACCTTAAAAAGAATGTAAGGTTTATCCTGTCGATTATGTTTTCAGTAGTTACATTGCATCACAGGCTATTTGATTATTCAGAACTATCAATTAAATAATAATACAGTTAGGAGAAAAGTGTTGGTTATCAATTAAATAATAATTATTCAGGCTACTTCAGTAACCAATTGTAATCTTACACTTGTTCATCTGCTTATCAAAATGACAAGTCGGTTTCTTGCAAACACTTCAATCCACAGTCAGAGCAAAAAGGAAAATTGTATAATTTTGCAGTGTAGCTAATAATTTTTTTCTACAATCGTATTAAAAATAGGAAGACGTGATATTACCTTGGTTGTTCCAGTTGAATTGATGTACAAATAAATGGGCTTGGTTTCATCTTCATATTGTAAATAAAGAAACTCTGCAAGGATCAGTTCAGTCACAGAAGGGACAAGAGACATGCCCAAATAAACTATTCTATTTTTGTACAAATATGAAGCTAGATCAGGAGGCGGTTGTTCCCATGCATTTCCTCTTAAGAATGGAATGACCTATTTATTAACCAAAATCACATGAATAGTCAAAACTTTTACAAATAGGAGGCAACAGGAAAGAAACATTGTACTATATTAACTCTAAGTTAATTATGCAAGTGCCCCCCATTAGCACATAACCACTGTGAAGTCGTTTGTTAGTCTTTGACCACTGAACGTAAACATAATCTGTTCAAGAGGGCGTTTTGAAATAGTTTACGAGCAAAAAAATACTTATAAATCACTTGCATTACGAGCTTGAAGCTAAAAACACTAACTTCAGTGTAGGTACATTTAACCCCATGAAGTGGAAGAAAAATACTAGCTTAAGAAGCCCGATATTGGAAAAAGGTACTATGATACACACTGTTAATCCTCAAATTTTCAACAAGTATATTTGGAACCAAATCAAGTTTCTACAACTACATGTCCTGGAAAAAACCAAAATCAAGCTATATTAACTATAAGTTTCGCTTAATGCTTCTGAACAAGTTCTCGCCGACCTAAACAGTCGATAAACAAGTTTGCTGTAGCATGTTTGACAAGAGCTTATAAGTCACTTCTCTACTTTGAAGTGTTTGGCTATGGCTTCAATTTTTAAACAAAAGTAGCTCGCAAAGCAAGCTAGTAAGCCCTAAGTATGAAAAAACATGTACATCACTTATTTCATATTCTAGAACTATATTTTATCAGAGTTTGAACTTATCTATTAAAACATTTCGACCCTTTGTTATTCCCTTAAAAACACTTCAAAGTGACAACTCAAAACTACTTTAAGTTGCGCTAAAATAAGTTGTTCCCAGAAAGGCTTGTAGTAATCTCAGCATACAACTGTAATCAATCAACTCTTCTACCTAATACCACAACTGTCCACATGACCATTATCACGATAAGATATACCTTAACCATAATCTGAAATTTATAGCATCGAATAAAAAATTGAAGAAAATTACCATGGTAACGACACCTCTCTTCGGACGGTTACTGGACGCATCCGGTTTCAAACTCGGTACACTGATCTTCTGACCAGTAAATTCTCCAAAAACGCTGCTTCCGACAAAAGGAGTAGTGAAGCTCGTAGAAAGAGAAGCTTTTGGGGAGAAATTGGAAGATCTCCAAAAGATGGTCCTAGAGCTTAGGTGAACGGAAGAGCAAGATACGATTCGGGTTTTGGCGGGGATTAGAGATGATGAAATCGAGAGCTCCATTTACTGGTTCAGAGGGAATTTGGAGTGATTGAGGAGAAAGATAATCCGATAATCCATTTACTGTGTTCATTCTTCTCGCTCAATTGCAACTGACTGAGCCGGGTTGAGTTGGGCCAAAATCCTGTAGAAAACTAATAACGGGCTGTTCCTTTAGTCTCCATGCTTTCACGAGTAACTACCTTAATGTTGGATTTACTTTTGAATTTTGAGCCCTTAGTGTACGCATGGACATCCACTCACATTTTACTCGTCTACAGTGCGTTCTTTTGGTAAAGTATTCAGGACGCGTACGGAGATTGCCTGAAATAAAGGTGGGCATGGGATGGTTTGCTACGGTCTGAAGTCCAAACTATTTCTGCACGAAATCAAACGGCTAATCAAAAATAAAAACTATTATACTAACATTTTAAAATGTTTGATTTTGATTCGGTTTAATGTAATACGGTTCAGTTTTGATGCGGTCCGGTTTGAACCCATATTAAATATGAGACAAGAGAATTACCTCCATCAACAATCAATTTACTAAGTCAATTGTGTGAAACTTTACACTTAAAGGTTAAAATGTACAATATTATACCGGAAATTTTAGTTTTTAATTATATGAATATTTTAGTTTGACATTTAACAACATGTTATATTTTTTTAGTAGATTAACCAATCATCAACGTTAATCGATGCATAATCATTAAGTAAAATGACTAGAATAAGATTATAGTTAGCATTTATCAAAAAAATGAGATGAAAAATATTATATTAAAATTACAACTTTTTCCTTTAGGACAATGATGAGGATTATTAATATAAGCTGAAAACAGAACATGCATCGTTAGAATCTAAAATGAGATACTTATGTTTTATCACAAGATTACTAGTGTAAATATTCGGTTCGGTTCGGTTTAATATGGTTGGTTCAATCGTCCAAAGCGCAACCGAACTGTACCAATGCGGGTCGATCCAATTTGGGGTATTTGCTTTTGTCAGAAGATTATGTGCAAGTTTTCATACCATTTTTGCGATTCGCTACGAACGGTTTCCGCACAGCGATGTTGTTTATGCCCATCCCTAACTAAAAGAATCCATTTAGTGTTATGAATGAATCATTTTTGTGCTACAGTGTATATTTTAATTGTTTTATTATGAATGATTATTTTTATTTTTGTTTTTGTTTTTATTATTTTTAAATAATATAGCTAAATGAATTTATATTATTTATGAATATGAAATATTACAAATTACAATAAAAAGATAATTTTTATCAAATACTAATAGTTGAGAATACAAATACAAATACGTTCTACGCGCTCCTAAATTTCTCTACTAGATACATCACAAACCGCCTAAGCTCCTCGGGCTCGTCTAACAGAAAATGAACAGATCTGTAGTCTGTCTCCAAGCATTTAGAATGTACATGACTTTTCGTTTTTTATTTGGGTCATCCTACTGCCGTACAGCTATACATTTAGCAATGGTCTGTGTCATCTTCACGTCATGCGAAGAAGCTCCACTCCGCTAACATCTACGAGAAGCATAAATATTAACAGAGCAACGTAGATGTGAATAAGCTCAAAAAGTGGGAATGATGATCTTCGTAACATTGCCCATGATAAAGTTGGCATACATTTGGATGTTGAACTGGATATCGACATGTGGAGCCTCCAAAATTATGAACTTGCATGAGGGAGTTTCGATGCAGCCTTCGAAATCACATTCTCTAAATTTCGAAGGCAAATAAACTTTGAATTTCTTGTACTCCCTAGTAACTTGTCGCACCATTCGTCATCTCCACTAATGGTGTCCTGCTTCGCATTCCAGAACCCACTTTGGATCTATATCAGCCGATTCTAGGTGTTCCAATCGCGCTTCAGGTTATTGTAATTGTTTTTTTTATCTATGTCTATTCTATGGTTCCCATCGCACTTTAGGTTGTTGTAAATATTTTTTTATCTATGTTGTAATCAACGCCCATATGTGCATTGAATGCCATAGTGATTTCCTCATGCCAATGGTCAACTCGACTTTTGTGAGTTCCCATTGGCGGGACAAATGTCGATAAAGGCCAATGTCCTTTCAGTAGACCAAACAACAATATGGTGAGTAGACGAACCAAAAGTTCATGGGTCGACATTCTGAATTAAATAAAAACAAAAAAACAAGAAAGATGCAAGACATTGATATAAGCACGAGCAAATTCAATGATATTTGGGTCAAAAAAGCAATGCAAAAGCGACTAAAATTGCAAGTCGGACTGAGGAGGATGATTATGTTTTTTGAAGAGAAATGAATAAGGAGGAGAGGATATAAAGAATGAAAGGGGCGTAGCCATTAGTAAATAGGCATTGGGATTCGAAGCGTGGGTTGTCAACCGCCCGTTTCCACCGATTCACTCCAATAGATCAAATTGGTGAGACACACCATCGGTGCTCATTTCTTTAGGATTGCGTATTGCTTGGCTAACTAGTCGGCCTTAACAATTCTCTCTTAGGGGATCTGTTCTATTTTGAAGCTCAAGAAGGCACCAATGAGCTTCTTGGCCTCTGTCACATAAAGGGCTAGTGTTTTGCCCTTGACTTTGAAGCATTCCTCTATTTGATTAACAGCTAAAGATGAGTTACTGAACATGTGAAAAGATTAGACTTTGTTGTTCTGAGACCAATCATAACAACTTAATATTCGCTTCATTATTTGTGACCTTGAACCCTAAGCGGGCGAAGAAGTAGAGTTCCTTACCATCAGGTGTGACCGACACCATTCTTGTCCCCACGCCTTTCTCGTTTGATGCGCCATCTGTATACCGCTGCCAAAAGGGTAAACTAGTTTTCGTTTGGTCGTTATCATTGTTTGGACTGGAACAGTCTGCTATGAAATCGGCCATAGGGATGGCCATTGATGGAGGTGCAGGGGTCGAAGGTGATGTGTTGCTATCCGAGCACGATGGACCATTTCAATAACCGATTTTCTACGTCGAGCCAGCTAAAAACCCGCTTCAAGAGTTGGTTCGTAAGAACTATGATGGGATGGGATGGGCTTGGAAATATGGCCCTAGTCGACGGGCAGTCATGAGTAGGCTGTAGGTCATTTTTTCTAACTTGAAATATCTCTCTCAAGGTCCATTATTCTTCTTACATAATAGATAGGGTGTTGGATCTTCTCCTCATTATAGATCAAGGAGACACTTATCGCGTTATCGGTCACCACAAGATATAGGTATAGGTCTTCCCTATCAAATGGCTTCAAAAGCACGGAAGGTGTGTCCAGGTGTCTCTTTAATTCCTTGAAGGCTTTGCTACAATCTTTGTTCCACGCAAATGACTTCCCCTTCTTAATGAGATCGATGAAGGGTACACAACAGTCGATGGCCTTTGACACAAATCCACCGAGTGCTACAATCATTTCATTCAAGCTTTGTACTTGCAAGACCGTGAGCGGCACCTGCATCTCTTGAATTTCCTGGATCTTGTCAGGGTTTGCCTCATTACCCTTGGCACTCACTACATTGTCGAGGATCTTCTCGTATCGTACCTCGAAAGCCCACTTATTGGTGTTGAGCTTCATATTGTACCTACGAAGGATGCTAAAAGTCTCGAAAAAGTTCTTTGTGTGCCCCCTGCCCATTCATATTTAACTAACATGTCATCCATGCAAATCTCCATCGAGCAACCTATTTATTGGACGAACATCCGGTTAACAAGCCTTTGATATATACATACATATATATAAGCATAAGTATAAAATATTTACAATATGTACATATTTATAACTATATAGATAGATATGTTTAAATCATTAATAAAATATATTAAATATAAACAAAAAATTGTTGTAATGCCGAAAATAGTACATGTATAAATATAATTATATATGTATATATATATATATTAAATACTTAAATATATATATAATAGTTAATATATATTAATACATATAAAAATCACAAAATAATTTATACTAAATACATAACTACATGGTTATGCGCATGGCTTTGATTTTCTTTTAATTTTTTAATTTTAATTATTTTTTGAGAGAAATGAGTGATCCTTTATGAAGAGGAGAGTACTTATGTAATTTTATTCCACGCTTAAAAAAGGAGCTACCAACAAGCCCTATAAGTGACTCTTACCCAGAACCCATATAAGTAAACATAAAAAAAAATTCCAAAAAAACTAGGAAGAATCTGAAGAGCATGAAAAAGAAACTGAAAAAAGAAAACATATGAAGTGTAACGACCTGGAATTTCACTGCTTTGATTTACGAATATTTAATTAATTTTAAATATTCAAATAATAGATTTTATAATTAAAATAAAACTCTTTTAAATAATAAATAATGATGATTAAATAGTTCTTCAAATTTGTTTACAAAAATATTCAGTTCAAAGGAAAATCGAAAATGTGATCGGAATTCATTTTCTGAATTTTTCGACTTTTCATTGGCTAAAAGTTATTGAAAATGTTGTAAACTCTATTATATAAACAGAAACATACAAATAAAAATTAGTTAGGATATGTGTGTATGTATATACATACTTAAGTATGTAAAGTAAGTGGTGATATTAAAAAATTAAAATAAAATAAACGATGTCTTAGGAAATATGTTTTGACATTAGTACTTAGGCATTAAAAACATGTTGGCAAAGCAAGGGGATGGGAGGACAAGATTGTGAGCTGAGTTTCATAAAGGTGACGTGGCATGTTGATGTAGCAAGAGGAGGTGGAGGGTAAAGGACCAAGGGCGTTAAGGTAATCTTGTTTATAAATACCATTTCCGTTTTTCAATTTTGCCTCATATTCCTTCTACCATATCTTATCCAAATAGAGGTTTTACTTTTATCAAACCGTATAAAATTCAAATGGATACAACTTTTATGTGTACCACTTCTTCAAATTTTGAGCCTGGCCATGTCGAAATCTCATTTCTTTCGGACTCATTATCGAATCCATATTTTCAAGTCCGAAAATACTTCTTCTTCTTTTGACGATGTCTTCCTCAAAACACAGCCAAATTGAGTGATCCTTTTATTGAAATTGTAGAGAAAATAATTTTCAAGAACTTTCCATGTGTCAACTTTCCCGAATTCCATGAGTTACTTATCCAAAAATCAGTTGGAAGATGATTCATTTTCACATTGGATTTTTGTGAATTCGATGATGATCCGAACCCCTCCACCTTTCAAGGTCAAGCTCCACCATCCTTCGGCCGTGTGCACCATACCTTAGCCGAATCCACTTTAGGCCCGAAGGCCATCAAATCTTCATTTTCAAAGCGTATAGCATGGAGCTAAGTCATAGATAAGTTCTAGTGGAAGTTTGGTGTGGTTTGGTAGCTTTTGGGTGAGTATAGCTCACAGATTTAATTAAAAATTCTAACTTTAAATACAATGCTTTCTTTGATAATGAAATCATTGTTGATGGTTTGTATATTGATGTTGATTAAAATATTTACAAATATGTCTATGTGATGTTTGGTTTGACTTAGATATCAAAGTTGAAATGTGTGTATGGATGGAAAGTTATGTTCTTTTCTTGGTTATGTAAACCATGACATGTATATGTGTTGTGTTTGTATTGTATATGCTAAAAGTTAGCCCTTGAGTATGTGGTTATATGTAAAATGTAAATTTAGTACTTGGAATCGTAGTTGCGACATCAAAATCCTTTGTTTTTCAAAAGTTTGTTTTCATTACTGACTTTTAAAAACGTTTCCGTTTAGTTTCAAACACTTTACTTTGTTTTTCTAAATGAAATTCTAAGTTGTAAAAGTAAGTTGATACAAAAAGATAGAATTTTTGGAAGTGATTTTGAACTTAAATCTAAGTTTTGAAATCATGGGTAATATAACAATATTCGTTATAAATGCAGTTCGTAAGATGAACTCTTTTTGCAAATTAAAACCGTTTTTCACTTAAGCATATTTTTGAAAAGTGTTTTCAAAACATATTATAAGTAATAAAAAGTAATTTTTATTTAATTTATTATCTATTTAATGATTTATTAATTAATTAAGTTAAGGTAATTAGTACTTAATCATTAGTTAAAAAGTAATTAGTACTTAGGTATTAGTTAAGTAAGTTAATTTAATTAGTTAGTCAATATATTTTTAATTATTTATTTAATGATTAATTATTATTTAATTATTTATTATAAATTAATTTTTAATTTATATTTATTATAAAAGGGTTTAATTATATAATTAATTATTAGTTTAGTTAAGGTTTAAAGACATAATTAAGATGTAAATTATTATTTAATAAAGGTATTATTTAATAACTAATTAGAGAGTAATTATGGTTTAGATATTAATTTAAAGATTTAATATTATTTAATTATTTATGTAAAGGTTAATTATTATTTTATTCTTTATTTAGTAGTTAATTATGGTTTGATTATTAATTGATGGATTAATCATTATATAAAAGTTTAAATGTTAATTAATTATTAAATAAATTTTTAGAACTTAGACCGCCTTATTTTTAAAGATCATTTTTGTTTTTAAGAAGCAACTTTCTTTTAAAGGAAGATTTTAAATCTAAAGAATATCTTTATCGAATTTTTTAAGTAAGCTCAATTGAATATGAAACCCAATGACATTTGTTTAGTAGAATAAATCACTGTTTAGCTAATTAACTTGTACTTGACATCTGTTAGTAGAATAAATCATCGTTCTACCATAGTTCACCAAGTAAATTCTGTTGGCATCTATTAGGCAGAATAAAAACCTATCTAACCATTATATTCACGTAGACATCTATTTAGCAGAAAAAAATCTTCATATGTTATTTTTGTAACTTAGACATTTACTTATATGATTGATTATTATTGTTAACCCACCTTTTGCCAAGGGAGTATACAGGCGGGTTTCAACTCAACAGACTTCATGATTATTAAGGCCACTGTCCTAGAGCGATGATTGTGGGGATTATAAATCAAGTACAGATAATAACATAAAATAGAGATTGAATGGAATTGATAGGTATGCAAGGAAGAATGTTCAAAGTACGGAATATGGTTCAATACGTAGGAGCGATAAGCAAAAATCAACTTCCATCATAAGGATTGGAATGTTTTAGGGAGCAAGTGCATTTCAATAGAAAACAATTAATATCTCAAGATCAACAATTCCAATGCATATGAAATTTTGTGAGCAAGATATGGGGACCCTAGGGAGCCTACCCTATGGATCGCACCTCAAAAAGATGAAGTCAGAGGGATTGAACTCTTCCCTTGGTAGGGATCGGTAGGAATCAACAAGCAACTCATGTTGAAGCAAAGATCAAGCAATAACTCATGTTATACTCATCCAATTGACATGAAACATGGAGCACAAGCTAATTACGGCATGTGGAACACCTCATAGGGATCTCACATCATTTGGATCAAGTTTGAGAGACCGGCCCCTTCCCTCCATAGGGATTGACTATAATCAGCCTTCGCACTATATTGCAAAAGATCAATCGATAACTCGAGTTCTACTAATCCAATTGGTTTGAAACTTGGAGGTTGTACATAATATAACATAGAGAAGATCTCCTAGGGATCGTATTTCATTTTGAGGAGTTTGGAGGGATCGGCTCCTATCCCTCCAAGCAGATCGGTTGAAATCAGAATATATGCAACACCACTTTACGGAAAATGCGCTATCTTCCAAATCTTAAGTTAGAATGACATGAAATTTGAAGGACAAGTAGCTAACATCATGGGAAACCCTATAGAGGGGTCACACCCCATTTGGAAACCAAAATAGGGATCGGTACCGATCCCTATTATGCGCCCAATGGGCCTGAGAATTCTTGGGTGGCCTCGTCATTGCTTGGAGGTTCTTCTGTCGAAATTTCATCTCGATCCGTCCATATCTTCCCCTATAAGTGTAATAGGCATGGCTTTAGAAAAGAGTGATTCTTTTTGCTTCTCTTTATCTTGAACCAAGGCTACACTTTGTCAATTTTATTCTTTGATTTCGAATTGTAACTGCAAACAAACTACAGTACAATTAAAAGGATTATTCTGGAGTGGACATAGGCGGAGTTAACCAAACTACTATAAATCTTGTCTCTTTTTACTTGCTTTCAATTTCAATTTATTTTTTCTTCATATCATATTCTCTACATTAGATACTGTCTTGGATCTGTGACTAGATATTAGTGCTTTCACATGATTGGGCGTTGGTAGCCAATTTTGATGCAAACAGTTATTGACTAACTCCTTTACACATATCTGCTTGTTATGTAAATACCTTTGTTATAACTTAAAAAAAATCAGCTAAATGAAAAACATTGTGCCACTAAGCTTCTTTCTAACTTTTCAAGATCAACCATTCTTTTAATAATGGTTCCAAGTTGTGCAATGATTTTGGTAAAGGTGTTTTAAATAATCACTTTGTTTATCAAAAGGATTTTATTAAGTGAGTTTATTAAAGGAGTTTTGTTTTAAATAAAAAATATTTATAATAAAGTTTTATAAATGATTTTGGATATTTATAAAGGAAGTTTTAGAAATAATTTTAGAAATTTATAAAGAGATATATAAATGGTTTTAATTTTTAGAAAAGAGTTTTGTAAATTAAAGTATGTGATTTATAAATAGTTTTGTAAATGAGTTTGGAATTTATGTAAAGAAGATTCATAAATAAAAGATATTTATTTAGAGGATTTATATAAGGAAATTTATAAAAGAATGCGAGAATAGATTTCCTTTAACTGACTTTCTTAATTCTGGTGGTTTGGACATTCCACACTTAGCACCGAAGGAACATTGTTTGAGGTTATCTTTATCTATAATTAAAATAACATTTTTGTTTGGATCCTTTAAAATTATTTTTAAATAAGAAATATTTCACAATGTTTTGTGAATATACTTATGCTAGTGAAATAAGTATAAAAATATTTTGATAAATACTTTGAAAAGAGATTTAAATAAATGAAAGACTTATTTTGAGGCTTAGTGGCTGCTATGAGTAATTAAATCTCTGAATTGTTGCTTGTTTGTTTATTTGATAGTATAATAACCGACTATCAAATCTAGACCAAATATAACTCCGAAAATATTTAAGAGAAACATGTAAGTTATATGGCACATCCATCTTCGATAATGTTATATTGTGCGTATAAATCTTGTTTTGTTCTCCTAGGACAAATGATAGAGAGATACGTCCACTTAAATAGTTAGGGGATGATCCCTGCTCTTATTTATTATTTGATTGTATCCAAAAGAACTGGGTTGAGTTTACCAGAACTATCGAATGTGTTTCGAAGAGACCGGGATCAGATAAGTATAAATTATTTGAAAATCACTTCAATCCAACTCAAGCGTTTCAAACTTAAGACATCTTGAAGATGATTGAAGAAAGAGCTTTTGAAGTGCAAGGGCTACTTGCTACTAATCCTGAGGTTGATTCCAAAATGGATGTAATAGAGGTAGTTCCATCGGTTTCATTTAGACCCATAACGAACTTGTATGGATGAGTGATAGCATTGCATTTCTACCTAGAGGGCAGTTTTAGCATTCCAAGATGGTTCGTTATATAAAATTTAATCATAGCCTCAAGCCTCATCCATTCAAGATTGATATTATAAATCATGTATGCTCGAGGCCCATTTAGGTTGTTGATCCCAACCAAGGTGATGATATATTCAACGTTATTTAGTAAGGGATAAGGTCGGTCTTACCTCGTAAGGCATCCATGTGAGGCGCTAGGTGTGCTTTATCTAGACATGCATTATGATAGATGACACCCCAGTGCCTTGTCATTGTTGAAATCTATTTTCCAATACGTGCCTTTGTGGACTTAGTTGTGCTCAACTACTGAAACGTAAGATGCAAGCATTTCAGCTATATTAATGTGTCTTTGTATCCTAGACATTATTATAATATCACTAAATTTTCTATAGATAGTGTTTTGGTTACCTTAAGGTAAAAACTCGAACGTGTTTATGTGGCACGGTCTGACGAGATACCTTTGATTTTAAAGGACTTTATAAGTTATAATAAATAAAATTCCTTATGATTTGAAATTCTTGTGTTGGTTTTACCATACCGAGCTAGGTGTTATTTTTCTTATAAAGCTCAGAGCAGCCCAAGCATATTTTCCAGATTTAGCTGTATCCTTTGGAGCTTTCAGGAGATGAGCTAGATCCTCCAAGATGTACTCACATATGTCATATTCTTCAGTTGTTCTGTTTTGTTTTTTTCTTGTCTATATTTATCAACAATTGCATGGATAGGCTGTTATAACTGTCCTGTTGTTAATAGGTTAATGTACTCTGATGTTGTGTACAATACGATGATTTCTTTTTGTAAAGACTTGCCCATATTATATATTACTCATCATCTTTTGTGAGATTATGTTCTGTCTTTTCTTTCTTCAACTCAAATGACCTATCTTTGGGACATTTAAATGATTGACACACGAATATCGAGGAGTATTAAGTGTCGTCTTTAGGTGTAAGAAAGGTAGATTGTTACAACGTGGGATCAGAGCACAAGGGTTAAGCGAGAACTTTGCCCTGGAAGGGTAAACTCATTTGAGGTAGGGAATGAGTTTAAGTATACATATTGAGTGCGTATTTGTTAGTGCTATAAAAATGTTTTATATTATTGATTTAACTGTTAAGTGGTTTATGAATTCTGGTCGAGACGTAGGGCACCACAGTGTCGATATGGGTTTCTAGACACTTAAACTAGGCAAATCAACAAAGTGTCATTATAAAATATGGTAAATGAAATAATTTTACCATGGATTATATTTTATACATAAAGAAACAATTATAAAAAATAAAATATAATTATATATGATGTGATTGCTGTTAGAAGTTGATACTATTCGGTAGTACCCAGTTCTTTGACATCATTTTGAAGTTGCTTGGGCTATATGTATTTTCTAAGGGTTAAATATGAAGTATCATTCAAAAAGATTTTGAAACAAAAACCATGGTACTTGACTCCTAAGTTTTCAAATATTTTGATTAAAGAATGGATAAATAAATGAAGTTTTAAAATTGAATTAATTTAATAAAAAGGTTTAATAAACTTTGCTTTATTTATAGTACCTTTTGATTCTAACATCTATGAGATTAGAAATTTTTTGATGTTATTGGGCTGGCTATTAAACGTCTTTACCTTACACGTGTCTAAGAAAAAGTAGATTCTAGGATGGAATTTGGATACCAGCATCCTACTCTTCTTAGCTACTTACTAGACTGGTTAGGTAAAGACATTGAATTAGTCGACTCAATTTTAAGACCCAAAATTATTTTGGATCTACATTTGAATAGTTAAAAAATGAATAGAATTAGAAATCCAATGTTTTGTATGTACTCTTAGAATGTAGGAGAGCATTATACAAAGTTAATAAATTAAATAATTTTATGAAAATGTTTCATAAATAAGTTGTATCATTAAAATGTTTGAATCTAAGTTGGAATTGTTATGAAATATATTCATAAATATCTTAGGGAGGGTAGAAAGTAGTTGGGTAGTGAAAACTAATAAGCTAAGTACTTAGGTTGTACATAGATCATTTTTTATTTTTCACATAATTCTCGATCCATGATTCGAGTACGTGACTGAGGTGTTTTACAACATTTCGAAGAAGGATTCATCACTCGATTATTGACGGCGAACACTTGATGAGGGTTCTTAATCCAGAACCAAATTTTTCTATCATAGTATATGGCTATTCAAGGAGAACGAAGGTATCTAATTAAGAAGCCTGATCAGAGTCCACACTAGGAAGTCGGATGAGTGATACTAGTTCGGAAGTAAAAGCTATGTATTCAAGTGAGTGATCAAATTATATTTTTACATAAGAATGATCTACGTACATCATACGGACTAATATATAATATTCTTGGTTGTTATTTGTTCTACGTAAGGTTGTGGTATCGTGGTCGAAATCCTTTTAAGGGGGGAGAGTGTAATGACCTAGAATTTCACTACTTTGATTTGCAAATATTTAATTTATTTTAAATATTCAAATAATAGATTTTATAATTAAAATAAAACTCTTTTAAATAGTAAATAATGGTGGTGAAATATTTTTCCCAAATTTGTTTACAAAAATATTTAGTTTAAAGAAAAATCGAAAATGTGATCGGAAATCGTTTTTCGAATTTTCGACTTTAAATTGGCTAAAATTTACCGGAAACGATGTAAACTCTATTGTATAAGCATACACATACAAATTAGTTTGGATATTTATATATATGTGTGTGTGTGTGTGTATATATACATACTTAAGTAGGTAAGGTAAGAGGTGATATTAAAAAATTAAAATAAAATATAAAGATGCCTTAGGAAACAGTCTAGACATTAGTACTTAGGTACCGTTCTTATGTTGAAATGGGTAGCTTAAGTTTGCATCTGCGTCCGACACGTCGGAGGTGTCCCCACAAGTTTGCCCCGTTCAATTTAACCCTTGAAGGAAGGCCGTTTGCGTCCTCGGACACGAACGTCCCTCTTCAATGGCCATAATTCCCAACATCTCTTATATAATCACCCTCTTCCATCACTCTTCTCACTTACTTTCATTCTTTAAATTCATAAATCCAAGCATTTGTCATAGCAACATCGTATTTTGGTAATTTTATTTATGCTTTTTGTTCATTTTGTTTCATTTATTTTCTTATTTTCTAGTTTTTTTGATCTTTTTTGTCTTAGAAATGCCTGAACAATATATAAGAGAAATTCCCACCGTAGCCCCAGAATTTGGTCCACTCACGCAAATTCTGCATTTTTATGAATAGCTGTCGAAGCTTATCAAACTGTCAGTCAATCCAACAAGGAATCCATAAGAAGATAATGGCAGAACAGAACGAGGCTTTAGTGGGTGTTCCAAATGAAGCACATTCACTATCGAACAAGTTACGGCCAAATACGACTCGCTGAAGAAGAAATGGGAGGTTTGGCGCAATTTGAAAAATAAAACAGGCGCATGATGGGATAATCTTTGAGGAATGATTACAAAAATTAGTGGATCGAGCATGCGGGGGTAATACTTTTTGTCTTTTAGAATTCGGTTGATGTTTCTTTTTATCGCAACTAATTTATGTTTCTTTTTTATTTTAGGAGTTTGGCAACTCAGTTTTGAAGTATAGGAGACAGCCGATAGAGAATTTGAACGAACTGGAACAAATTTTTGTAACAGTATTGCAATTGGTGCCTATGCTTTCACTCCTGGCACTACCGAAGTTCTCCACATGCAACAGGCACCCTGTTCTCCTCCTCAAGAAGACATCACACACATGTTTTTCGACCGAACATGGGGAACAGAAGATTTTCAAGTCCCACTCGAAGACATCAACATGCAAAAGTTGTTTCAACAACCTATACAAACACGTGGCATAGTTTCTTCTTCCATGTCTCGATCGAGTAAAAGAAGACAGACGGAGAATAAGGAAAAAATGGATGCACTTGTTGATATTATGTATGAAAAACATAAAGAAAAGAAATATCATCTGACACAGATAGTCCATCCTCTAATCCATCCGCTAATGCTAGTTGCTCCCCTTTTGCTAATCCAAGCCCACAGTCTACTGCCCCAGCTTCGGATTTGAAGGCTACAATTGACTGTGTGAAGAAACTCGAAGATATTCAACTTTCCAAAGCAATTTCACTACTTCAAATCAAGGACAACAAAGGTACGCTCACACTTTTGGAAGACGACGAAGCCCGAGAATGGTTGCTGTACGAGATCAACAAATGCAATCATACAATCAGATACCAACAATATATGATGTCTATGCCACCACCTGCCTTTCCAGCTGCATTTCTACCTACATATCCATCAAACTTTCCACCTACCTATCCACCACAATGCCCACCATAATAGTTTGTATTTGTAAACTCAGAATTCTATTTTGTGTTTTGTATTTACATTTTGAATTCTGAACTATTTATTCGGTATTATGTATTCTGTATTCAGTATATATCTCTTTTATTTAAATTTTTTTAACACAAATAGAATAATAAAAAATTTCTCTATTCGCGTTGCCCCTTTCGTAAAAAGAACGCATTCCCCTTTCATGAACTTGCCCCTTTCCCATCCCCTTTCGTTTGCCCCTTTCGTTGTAAAAAAGAACAAACCCTTAGGCATTAAAAACATGTTGGCTAAGAAAGGGGATGGAGGGACAAGCTTTTGGGTTGAGTCACATGAAGGTGAGGTGGCATGGTGATGTGGCAAGAGGAGGTAGAGGGTAAAGGACCAAGGGCATTAAAATAATTTACGTTGTTTCTTGCTTATAAATACCCTTTCCATTTCTTCAATTTTGCCTCCTATTCCTTCTACCATATCTTTATCATATCTTATCCAAATGGAGGTTTTATTTTTTCAAACCATATAAAATTTTAATGGCTGCAACTTTTATGTGTACCACTTCTTCAAATTTCGAGCCCAGCCCAGTCGAAATCTCATTTCTTTCAGACTCATTTTGAATCCAAATTTTCAAGTCCGAAAATGCCTCTTCTTCTTCTTTTAACCGTATCTTCCTTAATTCAGAGCCAAATTGATTGATCCTTTTATTGAAATTATAGAGAAAAGAATTTCCAAGAACTTTTCCTTTGACAACTTCCCACTTTCCATGAGTTACTTATTCAAAAATCAATTGGAAGATGACTCATTTTCGAGTTGGGTTTTTGTGAATTAGATGATAATCCGAACCCCCTCCACCTTTCAAGTTATAGCTCCACCACCATTTGGGCATGTGCATATACATTGTCCAAACCCATTTAAGGCCTGAAGGCCACGATATTTTCATTTTCAAAGCATCTAGCATGGAGCTAGGTCATAGACAAGTTCTAGTGGAAATTCAGAGTGGTTTGGTAGCATTTGGGTGAGTATAGCTCATGAATTCAATTAAAAGTTCCAACTTTAAATATGATGCGCACTTGGATAATGATATCATTGTTAATGGTTTGTATATTGATGTTTATTAAAATGTTTACATATATGTTTATGTGATGTTTGGTTCAATTGAGAGATCAAAGTTGAAATGTGTATATGGATGGAAAGTCATGTTCTTTGGTTGGTTATGTAAACCATGACTTGTATATGTGTTGCATTTGTATTGTATATGCTAAAAGTTGGCACTTGAATATGAGGTTATATGTAAAATGAAAAGTTAGTATTTGGAATCATAGTTGCGACATCGAAATCCTTTGATTTTCAAAAACTTGTTTTCCTTACTTTTAGAAATGTTTTCATCTACTTTTAAAATCTTTACTATGTTTTTCTAAAACCTTTTTATAAGTTATCAAAGTAAGTTAACACAAAAGGATAGAGTTTTTGGAAGTGATTTAGAACATAAATCAAGTTTTGAAATTATGGTTCATATAGTGGTATTCGTTATAAATGCAGTTCGTAAGACGGACTCTTTTGCAAATTAAAAGTGTTTTTCACTAAAGTATATTTTTGAAAAGTGTTTTGAAACATATTATAAGTAATAAAAAGAAATTATTATTTAATTAATTAATTACTTATCTAATGATTAATTAATTAATTAATTTAAGGTAATTAGTACTTAATGATTAGTTAATAAGGTAATTAGTACTTAAGTATTAATTAAGTTAATTTTAATTAGTTAATTAATAAAAGGCTAATTATATTTTCAATTAATTATTTAAGGATTAACTATGATTTAATTATAATTAATTATTTATTGTAAAAGGATTTGTTTATTTAATTAATTACTAGTTATGTTAAGATTTAATTAAAGACTTAACAATGTAAGTGGCATCTACTGTGAAATTCTGGGATGAGCCACGGGGAGAGAGGGGTTTGATTCTGTCAAAACCTATGTCATATCAACACTTTCTTCAATTTGGCTTTAGTAAGGATGCTAAGGCAAGTGACTCATAATGGATAGCCATTTACAATTGCCTACTCTTCCAATCAGATCATCGGAGTAGTTTGGGAGCAACTTTAAGCTAATTCTTATCCAACTATGGAGAATGACCAGGTTGACTTGAATGATAATCCTCACACTGTTGCACATGTCTACAGTGAGATAGCCAAAGTTAATACACTGCCAACATGCAGGTGGATGAAAATTATATGGAATACTGCTATGTCCTCGAAGGATAACCTAATCATGTCGAAGGTGCTTAATCAGGCTTTGCTAACTAAGGATGTTCTAGTTAGGTATGATCTTAATCATAGCTTGTTATGTTGTTTCTATGAGGTTTAGAATGAAAGCTGCAATCACGTATTCTTCAATTGTGATGTTATTCTCCCCATTATGGAGAAAAGTAATGATGCAAACTCGAAGAAACTTTTTGTCCAGCGTATCTGAAATTGAATGGGACTTGATATATCAATCAACAAAATGGAGAACTTGTGAATCACAATTAATAGTGCTTTGTCTGAAGAAATACTTAACACTGATATGGAGGGAGAAGAATCTTATATGTTTCGAGAACAAAAGGAGAAGCAATGACATGCTATGGCATATTTTAAGACATGAAGTGTTTTGTGGCATGAAGAGGATGGCTGATTTCTCTGATGCCACAACTTCTACTTGGAATTAGCATATTACTTATGTTTGTTTTTCTTTGCATTCTAGTTTTTCCCCTTTTTGATTGTGTGTTTGTGGATCATCTTGTTTGTTTCTTATGTGTGTTCTTAGCACAAAGCTTGTTTTGAGCTAATTCATTTTATTGTTTTGGTTGCAATAATCAGGTAGTCTAAAGGGAGGTGGTCGCCAATTAATATGCCTGATTCATTGCCAGAGCTTGGTTGAGTTACTGGTAAAATTTCTTGGTTTCAACCTTGCACCATAGAAGAACTAGGAAAGGAATAGGGGTCAGTCAATGCCGCTAGCTTTGCTAAAAAAGATTTAATTAAAGACATAATTAAGATTTAAATTATTATTTAATGAAGGTATTATTTAATGATTAATTAGAGATTAGTTATAGTTAAATATTAATTTAAAGGTTTAATATTATTTAATTGTTTATATAAAGGATAATTATTATTTATTATTTATGTAACAGTTAATTATTGTTTAATTATTAATTAAAGGATTAATCATTTTAAATAAAGTTTAAATGTTAGTTAATTACCAAATAAAGTTTTAGAACTTTAGACCACCTTATTTTTAAAGATCGGTTTTGTTTTAAAGAAGCAACTTTCTTTTAAAGGAAGATTTTAAATCCAAGGGATTTCTTTCGACCATCCTTGAGTAAACCCAATTGAATATGAATCCCAATGACATCGATTTAGCAGAATAAATTACCATTCTTCTAATTAACTTGTATTTGACATCTATTTGTAGAATAAATCACCGTTCTACCATATTTCACCAAGTAGATTGTGTTGACATCTATTGGGCAGAATAAAAACTCATTCTTACATTACATTGACTTAAACAAGTGTTTAGCAGAACAAATCCCCATCTGCTATTTTGGTAACTTAGATATTTACTTATATGATTGATTGTAATTGACTAATTCCCTTAGAGATATCTACTTGTTATGTAAATACCCATATTTTGACTTGAAAAGTGTAGGATCGATTTCACCATAGAGGAGAGGTGAATAGGGTGATACTAAAAATAATAAAAATTAATGCTGAAATATATATATAATAATTGAAGCGTAGATAATAGCATAATAATAAAAGCAGAAATAGAACAACACGGATTTACTTAGCTTTGACAAAACCTTGCCTACGTGATGCCCTCAAGATTTCTATTGAAATTAAGTAGTCATACGCTTACACAGTGCAAACTTGCGACATTTGCTATTGACCAACCTAACTCTATGCTCAAAACCCTGCCACAACTTAGCCACCGAGTTGCGAATTCTCGAACTACACCACCATAGTTCGTCCCTAGTCACAACGCTAGAAAGTTAGACAATTTAAAAGAAAATTACACAATTTAAAAGAAAATTAAAAAATAAAAAGAAGTAAAATAAATGAAATCCTATTATTAATTACTCTAAGTCCCAAACACTAATAGAGCCGGACTACAGAAATCCTTTTATTTTATTTCTTCCGTGTTAAAACTTTGGCCGATCTTTTTCGTTCCTTCGTTCCATTTCAAAAAGCTAGATTTCTAGAACTTGAGGCTGCTGATTCAAATTATTTGATTGAATGATGATCTTTCATTAGTTTGCTTCTTCAATCAACTCGTGGCTTTGATTTACATATAGTTACTACAAATTGTCGAGCACGAATGATAAAATGGTATGTAATTATTCCTCTCGACTTCAATTCAAGTTTTGGATTTGTTTTCTGTAATTTGTTCAAGCTCTTTGATTTTTTCTTAAACTCGAATGCCCCAATTTGCCGATGATGATGTAGGAAATATATAGGGCTTGAATCCCTTTATTTTCGTTTGTATTTTCGATCTTAATTCTTTAACTACTTTTGTTTGGCCGTTCGATTTTGCTTGAATACTTTTGATTGTAGTTTCTTGTTCAAGTCATACTTGGTTGGATTTGGTTGATAGATTTTATTAAGTAGGTTCCGTTCTTTTTGGCATTTTAGTTTTTAGATAATCTGAAGTTCGTGAAGATTGACTTATTCGTTTGTTGACTGGTTTCACTACAACACTAAATTGGGTTGATCGATCTCCATAAATTTAAAAATTGCTCTGTTCTTTTTGGCCTTCACTTCGGCTTTTTAATTTAATCAGTGTTATCACCTGGCTTTGACTTGATGAAACAATTCTTGACTTTCATCGAAATGCACTGATTTGTTTGAACTGCTAAATTTGTAATCATTTCTTTTGTAAACTCCTGCTTTATTGAGTTCATGTCTTAATGCTTTGTTGCACTTGTTCGATTGTTGCTTGGTCACTGCCACAGCCTTCTTGGAGTTCTATGTCCAGTAGCTTGTATTGGTTTCATGTGATGTTCATCATATGTATACATACATATATGTATGTATATATGTGTATGTCCTGAGCATATTGAACTATTGTCTGCATTGCTTTGGAAAACTGTCTGAATGTTAATGTATTCAAGTTAATCTGTTTCTTTGTTGTTGGCTTCCATTTTGATGTTTCTGTAGCTCGACCATCCATGCTTGTGTTCATGAATTCGAACTACTCTGGTCTGGGTCGTTTTGAAGTCTTGTTGCAGTGTTGCTTCGAGTCATTTCATAGTTTTCTTATAGTATCTTTAAGTTGTTCATTTGTTTTTGTTTCATTGGCTTGTTGAGACTGGGTGCTTTCATGTGTCTTTCGATTCTGGTTGGTATAGTCATCTTGTTTATATAGTCTGCATTGTAATCTGGTTCATTGATGATGATGATATCTGGTTACATGTTGCACTTGAAGATTTTGTAGTCTGGTCTTCATATCGCTTTTGCCTCGAGCCCTCGTGCATTGAACTTGTATATGTCTTGTGTACATGTATGTATTTATTTGCATGCAGTGTGTAGCCTTGCTGTAGCTTGATTGCTTGCATATTGAACTGGTCTGGTTGTCACTGCATGTACATATGTATACATGTGTGTTCACACGTGTATATATGTATGTTAGCTTATTGTATGTGGTTCCATTATGCTTTGCACTCCTGTACATATGCATTGAATTATGTCTCATGTCATTATACATTTAAGCTGCTTTCTAGTTCCACTTGAAGTCCGATCCATTCCATTCATGAGCATTGCGTCCTTTTTTGATCTTGTTTTCATGTTCATTGAAGGTCTGGTGCATATATTCATCTTTATACATGCATACACATGTTATATGCATGTGTATATGTATGCTGTATGGTTCCTGCTATGTGTTACTGATCTGGTTGCACTTGCTGTTGGTCTAGTCTGGAGCTTGTTTGTTGGACTGGGTTCACTTGTGTTGAGTCTTTATTTCATAAGCATACATCTCTGGTTCAAGTGTGTTCGATCTTGTTCCAATCATTGAAACTGGTACTTGACCATTCTATTTTTGTTTTTGTATTGCACCTGAGTTGAACCCAGCTTTGGCTCGGGTTTGACCTTGCGCTCACCTGTCCCTGTAGTTTTATCAGGTGCATATCGGTGTGCATGATCTTGTGGCATGCACATTGATATATTTTGCATGTCACAAGTTGTTCATGTATGATGAATTCAAAAGAATGATGAAGAACAACCCAAGTAACCGAGGCAAATAATATTTTCAAAAACACACATTTTAATTTGCACTATAAAGTATTTTCTTATTCAATTCTACTATGTCAGTGTTTATTTTTTAGATAATTCAGGTGTTGGATACACACTGGAATAGAGTTGAAGATAAAAATACGAGTGTTGAGTGATATGTAGTGAGGTGAACATTGTAAAGTGAAATTTGTGATGTAATCGAAGTTGTATTGTAATTGAATATATATGTGTGTGTGTGTATATATATATGTATATAGTGAGTGCTCAAATTTGTACTATTCAAAATTGTAATAAAATATCCATTTGAATAAAATATTTGTTTGAACAAAATATTTGTTTGAATTTAAATTCTATGTTATTTATTTCATTCAACAAATTTTTGTTTAATTATGTGAAAAATATAATAGTACAATTACAAATTCATTTAAATGAATATATATATATATATATGTTTATTATCATCAAACAAAAATCGTATAATAGCATATTGAACAAAAAGTAAACTCGGTTAAATGAGAATCATTGTTATCACTAGCTTCCTTTTGACCTTTTAAGGTAAATCTTTCTTTTAATAACGTTTTAAGTTAAGTAATGATTTTGGTAATGGTGTTTTAAATACTTGTTTTGTTTATCAAAACGAGTTTATTAAAGGAGTTTTGTTTTAAATAAGGAATATTTATAAGAAAGTTTTATGAATAATTTTAGATATTTATGAAGGAAGTCTTATAAATAATTTTGGAGATTTATAAAGATATATATAAATTGTTTTAATTTTATAAAAAAGTTTTGTAAATTTTATTTGGTGATTTATACTGAGGTAAATGGGTTTGCAATTTATGTAAAGAAAATTCATTAATAAAAGAGATTTATTTAGACGATTTATAGAAGGAAATTTATAAAAGAATATTAGATTGATTTTCCTTTAACTGACCTTCTTAATTTTGGTGGTATGGACATTCGTTCCACACTTAACACTGAAGGAATATTGTTTGAGGTTACCTTTATCGATAATTTAAATAACATTTTTATCCTTTAAAATGATTTTAAAATTAGAAAAATTTCACAATGTTTTATAAATATACTTATACCAGTGAAATACGTATACAGATATTTTTATAAGCAATTTGGAAAGAGATTTAAATGAATGAAAGATTTATTTTTAGGCTTAGTGGTTGCTATGGGTAATTAAATTTCTAAATTGTTTCTTGTTTGATTATCTAATAGTAAAATAATCGATTATCAAATCTGTGACGAACCGGATTTTTCGACCCTTGAAAATCAACATTAATACATCTTGGGTATTCACATGCCGCAAATCCAAGTGCCGAAAACCCGATTGTTAAAGGTAATTAAGAAAGAAAATAAAGACAGAACAAAATTTCACACGAATGAAAATAACATTTATTATTTCAACGTATAATCTTTACAGCGGAAATTTAATACATTTATTAGAGTTAAAAACATGGACAGTTATAAATATCCGTCCTTACAAATTTATGGAATAAAATAGTACAAGAGTGTAGTGGAAATAGACAAAAATCATAGTAAATATTCTAACTCCATGCTTCAAGCCCTATCCAACTTTCTTCCAAACTAAACCTGACTGCTAGGCTGCCCGGGGAAAATTAGGGCACCCAGAGTTTATGGATAAGGAAATAAACTCTGGGTGCCCTATTTTCCCTGGGCAGCCTAGCAGTCACGCTTAGTTTTAAAGAATGTTGGATAGAGCTGAAGCATGGAGTTAGAAGACTTACTGAAGATTTTTGTCTATTTCCACCACACTCTTGTACTATTGTATTCCACAAATTTGTAAGGGTAGATATTTATAAGTGTCCATGTTTTTAACTCTGACAAATGTATTAAATTTCTGCTGTAAAGATTACATGTTGAAATAATATATGTTATTTTATTCATGTAAGTTTCTATGCTGTATTGGGTTTTCGGCACATGGATTTACGGCATGTGAATACCGAGGATGTGTTAGTGTCGATTTTGGAGGGCTAAAAAATCCGGTTCATCACATTTGGTATCGGAGCTTAGGTTGAGTGAATACCTTAATCTGGCATGGGTAAAAGACTCATCAGAGATAGGGTTAGTAATGTCCTAGGATGAGTAACTCAATAGAGATAATGTTAGTAACACCATAGAATGAGTTTGAAAGTATTATATATGAATGTGTATTTGTTAATAAAATACACAAAAGACTTCGGCATTATATGAAATTATTTTTACCCAAAAATATATATATGTACTTAAAAGAAAAGAATATTTGGTAAAATTTTCGAAGTATTTTTGAGATAAATAATTATTTTATACAAAGAATTTTAAAAGCTATCTTTAGACATGAACCTCGAGACGCTTTTTGAGTGTTGACCAAACCTCTCTACCTAAGAATGCATTAGCAATTACCTACTACTTGTGCCTAAAAGAATAATTATTTTCCTTGTAGAAACCATATGGGGTATTCGATAAATAATATGTTGGTTTAAGATCAAAGGAATTTATTTAAGATAAATAAATCTTATGAATCTATTTTATGTAAGTGTTTTATAAACTAAATTTATAAAACATGCTTTATAAAGGAATTTTTGAGAATTTAAATTTCAGTATTTTTGAAGAATTTCAAATGATTTTTGGAAAGGAGTAATAATGGTATAATTTCAAAAATGGGATTTTGAAAATGAGAAAAAACGATCTTATGATTAATTGATTCAAGTGGCTCAAAAGTAACTAAAAATAGGCAGAAGATGTGTTCGAATGGTAAATGCTTCTCTTAAGTATTCTCCTTCGTGTTAAGGAAATATGCAACACTATTGGTAGTACCCAGTACCTTGGTATCATTTTTGAGTCACTCGATAAATATAATTTTCTAAAGTTAAAAAGGATAATGTGAATCAGTAATTAACAAATTAATAGTTGTCAATTTTTATCAAAGTGTATTATCTTAATTGATAAGCATGGGTATGCTTTGATCTATAAAGTAAATATTTAAAGTTAATAAGGAATGGTTTTGAGTTTGTAGTAAATGATGTTTTAGCGACATTTGTTTTTAAACCCTTGAATGACACTTTGGAAGAAATTTTATGGGTATATTTGGATCTTTAATAATGGGATTATAAAGATGATAACAAGTATTAGAGTCTTTTATGAAAAGACGGAAAAATTATAATTAACATGTTATGAAAAGATAAGTTCATTTTAACAATGTTTTGGCAGTATTTGCTTTAACATCTTCGATTATATTTTAAAGTAAGTAAAACTTGTTAAGTAAATTATGAATATATCTAAAGCAACTGAATAAGTTTATGAATACTTTTATATATTGAAATTGTAAAGGGCAAAAGAATATATATATGTGTGTGTGTGTGTGTGTGTGTGTGTGTGTATAAAGGGAGTTTTAATTAATAAAGGATTTTTAAGTTGATTAAGTAAGTTTTAACAAAATAAAGAATGTTTGATATTTGTTAAAGGAAATTTATGGTGATTTATCCATTTAATGAATTACTTTGAGAATGAGTTTTTAGAAATCATTAAGATATGGTTAAAGACGTGTTATTATAAAAAAATGTATTTATCTTTTGAAAAGAAATGTGTTTTAAAGTATAAATATTTGAAAATATAAAAATGTAAAATGGTTATGTATAAAGTTTGAATAAAGGATGAAAGTTTGAATATAGGATGAAAGTTTTATGAAATTTATTCATAAAAATTATAGAAAGATTATTAATTCATATGAAATATATGGATTATTTCGTCGCATGATTTAACCTAAGATTCAAGTACGAAATTTTGATATGTTTGACACTTATTCGAAAGAGGATTTATCACTCGATTCTTGACGACGAACATTGATGAGAGTTTATGATTCAATGCTTGAGTTTTTTGTCATAGTTGAGAGCTATGCAAGGAGAACTAAAGCTCTGATCAGAAAGCCCGATCAGAGTCTGCACAAAAGGATCGGTGGATCAATGCTAGTTCAGAAGTAAAGTTGTGAATTCGAATAGAAGATCGAATCAGATATTATGTATGGATGATCTATATACATCGTACGAATGTAAGTTAAAAGTAAATATTTTGGATAAAACCTTTGGGATTTTGTTTTGGGTAATTTCAAGGTTGAAATTCTTTTAACAGGGGAAGTCTATACGACCGCCAATTTATCAGTTTGATAAATTTTATTTATTTTTAGATAAATGGTTGATAATATAAAATAATATTGTTTTGAGTGATAATAAGTAATAGCAATCTTACTTTGAATAAATATTTGCAAGATATTTTCCTCCAAATCTAGATCGATAAATGGCTGAAAATTGTTCTATCGATAACCAACACTATAATCATAAAACATCATGCACAGAGCTAGATACATATACTTATTTTTATAATTAAACAAGAATATGAAATAAAATCAATTGATTTCTTTTGAAAATAAAACATGTTTATAACATTAGTAATAATTCCATTAAATATGATAATTGATTTATTAAAGTAAATTGAGATTTAATAATTAAATAATTATTATAATTATTCAAATAATGATTTTAAAAAGGTTATAATTCATTTATGAATAGTTATAAGGAGATAATAAATCATTTATAATAGTTTTATAAAGATGTATAACTGATTTGAAAATATAAGGAAAAATTGATATCGCTTTACCGATATAATAATAATTTTTATAAATAATTGTTAATATTAATTTATATGGTTTTACAAATGAAATGTGATCATTTTAATTAATTTAAAATTATAAGAATTTATTTTCAAAGTTTGTTTACAAAAATGTGTATGTTAACTACGAATTGAAAATGTGATTGAGAATTGGTTCTCTGATTGGCAACGGGTTATCGAACAAAAATCATTCAGAATCAATGCAACATTGTTATAGGTCATTTACAAATATATAACACATAAATGCACACTCTAACATACACATAAACATATACACGTATACATTTACACTTACAAACATATATTACTAAATCTTAGATATTTTATATAAAGCTTCTTCTTTAAGCTTTCATAAGTCGACTTAAGCATACACGAAGTGGATGGAAGTGATGGGAACATAGGGGGAAGGCTTTTGCTTGCCTAGGGAGGAGGAAGGTGTATTAGAGAAGCTATGAAGCGAGTATAGTGTATTGGCCAAAACTAACTCCTTTTCATTAGAGTATAACTCCTTCAATACCGACCCAAATGAGGTAAATCTTTTCTCTTAAATCATGTGAAATTCCAGTGGCTAAAACTTTTATGTCTAGCACTTCTACAAGTTTTGAGTCTGGCTATGTCATAATACCACTTTTTTGCAGTTCATTTTCAGGCTTTATTTTGACAAGTCTGAGAATACCTCTTTTTTTCTTAGCCATAACTTCCTCATTACTAATCCAAATTAGAAGACTCTTTTTCTAAACCATAGAGAAAAGAATTTCCTACAACTTCATGTTGACCATATTTTCAAATTCAGAGAGTTAAGTGCCAAAAAACCTGAGAGAATTTGACCTATTTTTAGGCCTAGTTTTCAACAAATTCAATAATATTTTAAAGTTTTACACCCTATCCCCCATGCTTGGCCTAGCACCACTTTTGGCATGGAATGACTTAGTACATTAAGAGGCAAGGTATTGGGGTTCGTGAGCTCGGATCGTGAGATTAGTGAAGCTATAGCCTTTTTTCGATAGGAAATCAAAGGTGAGAACTCCTTAAACTATTATACTATATTTTAGATGTTGATATGATGTTGAAAACGGATGTTTAATACGCTTTGATAACAAAGTTTAATTGTTTACATATGAATGTTGAATATATATGCAAGTCATGAAAATATAAGTCGACAAGCTCAAAGGAAATCACTTTCCTTGAATTAATGAAATGGTGTGTGTGGAATTGTTAAACCTGTTTAAAATGTTTTAAAAGTTATTTGAGTAATAAAAATGAATTTGCAAATAATAAAAAGTCGCTTTGATCAATATAGCTTGAAAAGCACTTTGCACAGCACTTTTCTACAACACCTTTTCTTTTAGCTTTTGGAACATAATTTTGAACGCAGCCGTTCTTTCCAAACTCTTTTGTAAATGTGTTGAAATGATTAATAAAGTGTTTTAAAGATTATCTGAAGGATTTATGAAATCATTGAATGTTTTAGTGATTTAGAATCGATCAAATAACTTGACCGAATTATGGGTGTTAGAGAGATAGTGTTTAGGCTTGGGATTGAAAACTAGTTTTCTGCTCTCCTTGGCTATCCAGATTGGCCCGACGGAGGGGATAGTGAATTTGATTTACTCAGATCGAAATTTTCTAAAGAATAAAGAATAAAGTTTTCCAGCATTAATACAATTTGGATTTTATAAAATGATCTTCTTATACTTGGTGTTAAAGCCAGAGAGGAACTCGTACCGTTCGAGGAATTTAAAAGGTGATTTCGCCGTTATTCCACCCATAGTATTTTTTGAATACGTGGATTGATATTAAGCAGTATTAGATGATTTCTATAGATTCTGATCACTTAATATTTACTAGTTTTTGATTAACATCCTAGATAACATGTAATACAATGACCCGTTTTCCGTACCCTTTGAATTGACGATAAACCACACATGTCCAACTCAAATTGCATGAACAAGCAAATTATTAAGGGTAAAAGAAAAATAAAGATAGAATGGAATAGAAAAATAGAATATCACATGATTGGAATAACATATATTATTTCAACAGTAATCTTTATAGTGGAAAATTTTAAAACATATATAGAGTCTAACCTAGATTCAGGCTGGACAGTTATAACACATGCCCTTACAAATGCTAATAAAACAAATGCAATAAATGCAATGGATAATAGAATATGTCCATACGATGATGAAAATCTCCAGCTCTCCTATGGAAACTCCAAGCGTCTTCAGCTAATCCAGAAACTACTCGGATCTGACCCGAGTACTAAAAATACCCGGACCAGGCTTGATAAACCAACATGAGACACTCGAAATTTTAAATGTATAGCTCATGACGATGTTATCAAAACCTTTGAAAAGAAGGGTGTCTCATAAGACCATGCCGACAGATAAATACAGATGGGTTTTCACCTTATGATAACCAAAACACTTTTATTACCAAAATAATTTGATATTGTCTTTAATGACATTGGAAAACATCTTTCAAATAAACTTATTCAAATAAGATATCAATACCCGGACTAAGTCTAAGTGAATATATCCGGACTAGGTCAAACGGACATAATATATGATAACAACAAGGGTAGAGAAAATGTTTGCAAAGCATTACATCTATTTTGGGAATACAATCAAAACCATAAAGCTCGTATTGGAATTGGATTTTCCAATATGATAAGGAACCTCGATAATCATGCATAGCAACCGTAATTGTGACGCCCCACCTCTATACCGACGCTAGCCAAGGACACTACAGGGTAATGCCGTCAACTAAGACAGAGAATAAGGCTGGTTAGGAGCGACCATCTATAGCCTTGCTCTAACTATCTATTGAATACATTGACAATAGTCACACCAAGCAGGTTGACATATCCAATGAATACTTAAAACAAAACCATAGGTGGTTGGAGGATCTATCAGAACAGAATATAGCAACTCACATGTAATATACATCACAGAATAGTAGATCATCATATACACATATATTGATACATAACAGAGTATACAAACTGATACATGTCAAGTGGTATAGCAAACCACAATATACAGACAAATCCCAAAAGAATACATATCAGAGTTACAACAAAAAGGACTACACAAAAGCAATAACAGAAAGGAGCAAGCTGGATAGTCCATGCGGAAGCAAAATAGGCTAAGTCCAAAAGCACCTAGCCTGAAACATTTCGGTCTGACCCGAGTATAAAATACACAGGTCAGTCTAGCTAAACAAATCAGTTAGATAAACTGAACAACAATAACCTACAAGGTCACAAAGTATAACAAATATCTATAAAAGAGATAACACAATTATCTAACAAAAGATGAACCATAGCAAGACAAGCCTCATATCATCGGCAACACAAATAAACAAAGGATATGAATATCCCAAAACAAGCCAAAAAGGCAAATATCACATACCAATGAAGGTAACACAAGTTCCACAAGGTAACCGCGATATATCGTGCGGCTCGAAAAGACAACACCGAAGGGCGATACCTAGGGAATATACATATCAATGAAACAACATAAAATTGCACGTGCTCAGTACTGTATAAACAAGGATCCATGAGCCCGAAGACTCCAAACCCAATATCACTCGAGCGGTGATGAATGACCAACTCCGAAAGCGATAAAATAGGGAAACAAACCCGAAGGCACAAACCCGAAGGTACAAACCCGAAGGCAACATACCCGAAGGCAACATACCCGAAGGCAACAAACCTGAAGGAGACAGTCCGAAGACACTATCCCAAAGGCAACAAACCATAGTGGTGAAGGTCCGGAGGCCCAGTATTGGACACCACTAACTGGCAGAATGTGTCATAACTCTCAAAAAGGAATCCGAAAAGTGGTAACATGAGTCCCATAACCACTCGTTCGCACCAAGCGGTTTACCATCCGTTAGTTAATTTCACACTCAAAGCAGTACAAAGTTTACCTCATCTCATCGGTAAACCAGACTAAAAGGTCAAAACAATCAATCTAATAGGGCGGGGATTAATCGGAAAGACAAACGCATGGATTCATGGTTCGTATTTTACCTAACCATTTAATCTCCCTTCCACTCCGCTCAAAGTGCGAAATTGTGTGTGCGTGTTTTGAAATAAGATTTATAAATTGGAGAAGCAAGCTTTTAATACAATTTAAAAGATTATTTTATAAAAACCTATGGATGAAGTCAAAAAGAAATCATCAAGGTCAAATATGCATAAACAACTAATTGGAATCAACTTAGATCGATAAAAGTTGGAATCACAAACAATTAGGCACACTTGGCTGAACAGGGAAACATGAGCAGGTCGGTCGACTGAACTCTCTGAGTCGGTCGACTGAAATAGGCCAGAAAAGTTTCGGCTACATCTTCGGTCGACCGACTCAAAGAGTTCGGTCTACCGAACCTCAAAATCCTGCATTTTCTACCCTATTTAATAGAAGTGCAAATTCACTCAATGTGCAACCGGTCGAGCACGGATGCTAGGGGATTACGCCCATCGGCTACCCGGTCCTACCGGCTCCTCGATGCATTACCAAAAAACACGTTCAAACATCAAATTTAGGATTTTAAAGATTTGAACCCCAAAACACTAAAAATTGGGATATTCACCAATTCAATCCAAACCAAAAGCAAGTGCACATGAATAAGTGTTAGGAATTCATACCCAACAATCAAAGATAGTTATACACAAAGATATGAGATAAAAATCTCAACTTTTAACTCACAAACAAAGATGGAAAGCTCAAATGCAAAGAAAAGACCAACCACTCTCCACTTCAACTCTACTAGCTTCAATCTAAGATCAAAACAAGTATTTCTTAAATTAGGTTTAGGAGACTTTCTGAAATTGAAGGAAGAAAGAGTTGGAGAAGATGAAGAGAAGGCTTACCAATAGCTTCACTTTAATTTTGGAGCAAGAATTCAAGTTTGCAAAAAGAATTAGGGCTTGGAATTTCTAATTCTTCTTCCTTTCCCCCATTTTCAGTTTTAGCTTGAGTTTAGAAGTGAAAATGAGTGAATGGAAGGAGAGGGACTGAGTTAGGGTATTTAGTTGGCTAGTGGGCTGAACCTAAACCCAAAACCCAACTAGAAAATGTAGCAAAATTCAACTTACTCAAAACATATCAAAGTTTATACTCAAAAAGATCGCAAACGCAAAGACTCAATGGAAGTGGTATCAAGCCCCAATTCAGCCGTTTGCAAAAAATAACATTTCGGATCCAAAAACCCGACTAACGACGCTATATTTAAATAAAACATTTAAATATATAACCGTTAAATATGCGGGTTGCTACAGATCTCCCCTCCTTACAAAATTGCGTCCTTGCAATTCCCAGAGACGATATTTGTAACAACTACATATATACATCATCCCAAAAAGAAAAGGAAGTAAGCTGGGGATAAAAAGATATTCTCACCATTGCCAAGCCAAGATAGAAAACCTAGATAAGATCGCTCGATAAACTCTCTGGTTTCCCAAGTACAGTCATTGGGGTTAGCAGACCATTGAACTTTAACGAGCCGCACGTCCTTGCTACGAAGGTGTCGCACCTTCGTGTCAAGCATGCGAATAGGCTGCTGTACAATAGATAAGTCCGTGAGATCTCAAGCTCTTGTAAATCAGGAGAATCGATAACCGAATCCGACTCCCGAAGACACTTCCGTAGTTGAGAGACGTGAAACACGTCGTGAATGCCAGATAAATGAGCAGGAAATGAAACTCTATAAGCCACAGGGCCAATACGTTCAATAATAGAAAATGGTCCTAAAAAGCGAGGAGCCAATTTCCCAGTCGTACTGAAATGCATAACCCCCTTCAAAGAAGAAACAAGAATAAAAACAAGATCACCAATCGAGAACTCGAGAGGCTTCCTACGGTTGTCCGCGTAGTATTTCTGGCGGCTCTGTGCCTCTTTCATTCTCAAACTAATCAAATCAATCTTCTCAAAAGAATCACGAACAAAATCTAGGCCAAGAATAAGCTTTTCCCCAGATTCCAACCAACAAGAAGGTGATCGACATGGCCTTCCGTATAAGGCTTCGAAAGGAGCCATACCGATATTGGACTGAAAACTATTATTGTAGGAGAACTCTACAAGAGGTAGGTGATCCTCCCAACTACCACCGAAATCAAAAATACAAATACGGAGAAGATCTTCCAAGATACGATTCACCCGTTCAGTCTGCCCGTCAGACTGCGGATGATAAGCTGTGCTAAAATTTAGCTTTGTTCCCAAAGCTTGCTGAAGCTCTACCAAAAATGACTCGTGAACAAAGGATCACGGTCACTCACAATAGAACTAGGAACGCCATGAAGTCTCATGATTTCCTTGACATATAACTTAGCCAAATGCGAAGCAGTCCTATTAGACTTAATAGGAATAAAATGGGCAGACTTGGTGAGGCGATCAACAAAAACCCAGATGCTAGAATGGCCTGATCTAGAACGGGGTAGGCCGTCAATGAAATCCATAGAAATCTGATCCCATTTCCACAATGGAATCTCTAGAGGCTGAAGAAGACCCGACGGACGCTGATATTCAGCCTTAATTCGCTGACAAGTTACGCAATTACTCACATAACTCGCCACATCGCGCTTCCTGCCTTCCCAATAACAAAGACGATGCATATCGGCATACATCTTGCTACTACCAGGATAAATGGTATACTTAGAACGGTGACAGTCATCAAGAATGTCATGCCTAAGTGCAAAATCAAAAGGCACAAAAAGAAGGTTCTTCTTATGAAGACACCCATGAGAATCAATGCTGAAATCCTGCAACGCCTCATCACAGGATCCAGACTCACTAAGCTGAATAAGATGCAGCAACTCAGGATCACGCCGCTGAGCATCGGCAATACGATCCAATAAAAAGGGTCGAGCTCCCAAACTAAATAATAGAATAGGAGAATCAGAAGATGAACCTCTATCACGAATTTCACAAAAAGATATAGTCTCAAGAACATCCCATTCAGCAAGCATCATAGAAATTACAGCCGAATGTTTGCGACTAAGCGCATCAGCAACATGATTAACCTTACCAGGGGTATACTGGATATCGAAGTCATAGGAAGCAAGAAACTGGAGCCAACGCTGTTGTCTCATATTGAGTTCCTTCTGAGTGAACAAATTCTTCAAGGATTTATGATCGGTATAAAGAATGAAGCGCTCGCCTAATAAGTAGTGTCGCCAAATCTTCAAGGCAAAGACAATGGTGGCTAACTCAAGATCATGAGTGGCATAGCGAACTTCATTCGGACGCAGTTGCCTAGAAGCATAAGCAACTACCCGATCCTTCTGCATATGAACGGCACCGAGACCACTACCACAAGCATCGGTGTAGAAAACAAGATCATGATTCCCCTCGGAAACCACAAGAATAGGAGCATTAGTGAGAAGTTCCTTTAATGTCTGAAAGGAAGCTTCACACTTGTCGGACCAAATATAACAAATGCCTTTCCGAGTACGGCTAGTGAGAGGAAGCACAACACGGGAAAAATCCTTAATGAACCGATGGTAATAACCGTCCAATCCAAGGAAACTACGAATCTCAAGTACATTCTCAGGCCTCTTCCAACTCTGGATGGCTTCGATCTTTGAGGGATCGACAGAAATGCCATCGGAAGATACAACATGGCCTAAGAACTTAACGTCGTTCTCCTAAAAATGGCACTTGGAGAATTTGGCTCTAAGCTGATGGCGACAAAGAGTGTTCAAGACAATTCTCAAGTGATTAGCATGCTCAGCTTCAGACTTAGAATAAATAAGGATGTCATCAATAAACACAAGGACGAACTTATCGAGATATTCCCGGAATACTCGATTCATAAGATCAACAAAGAAAGTAGGAGCGTTCGTCAAACCAAACGGCATAACGAGCCACTCAAAAGAACCATAACGAGTGTGGAAAGCGGTAAGAGGAATGCTATCCTCCGCGACCCGTAACTAATGAAAACCTGTGGTAAGGTCGAGCTGAGAAAAGACCTTAGCACCACTCCATAGATCGAACATATCATCGATCCTAGGCAATGGATACCTATTCCTGATGGTTAACTCGTTAAGCTTGCGATAGTCAATGAAAAGCCTAAGAGTTCCATCGGACTTCTTCACGAAGACGACCGCGGATCCCCACGGAGAAAAACTGGACCGAATCAACTGCTTGGACTCAAGCTCTAAAAGCTGCTTCTTGAATTCCTCATTTTCCTTTGAAGACATCCTCGTGGGAGGACGACTAACAGGCTGCGCGCCTGAAATGAGATCAATGCGGAACTCAATTGCTCGCTTGGGTGGAAAATCCGAAATAGGTTCAAAAACATCAAAAAAGTCACAAGCAATAGGAATACGAGATATATCATCATCATCTCGGAAGTCAAGAGAATATAAAGCCATTTCGGAATTATCCACATCTCGAAGATCAAGTGCCAGCCAAGTAAATGAATCCGGATGTCGAAGATATAAAATCCTCTCAGAATAAATAATCCTGGCATCGTATCTCACTAGCCAGTCCATTTCCAAAATCATATCAAATCCCAGACAAGAAATAATGTGCAGATTCGCACGAAAAGAAAAGCCACATAAAACAATCTCAATATCATCACAAAGCAAGCTAAGGGTCGCGGATCCCCCAATAGGATTTGCAATCCTTAAAGAAGTAACCAAACAAGAAACATCCAAAGATAAATCATCGACGAGCTTTTTCGCTATGAAAGAATGTGAAGCACCCATGTCGAAAAGAACTCGAATACTATGGTTATGAAATAAAATAGAAGCTTCCAAAATAGATGGAGATATACCTTTGGGTTGAGAAGAACCTTCAGAAGCCTTAGGAGCATAAAGCTTGCTAGACTTGGCACCAGCAGGAACAACATGGCAAGTGGAAACATGATGACCTTCCTTCTTGCAATAGCTGCAGAAGAGAGGCTTAGGACAAGCTCGAATCATATGATCAGGAGAATCATAATTGAAACACTTCCGAATGAAAGGTGTTCCAGCAGACTGAGGCTGAGAATTAGAACCACCAGTCTTCTTCTTCTTAGAAGGAAAAGACCTGGACTTCTGAAATGGAAACTACTTCTTGTTGGGGTTCATGGAAACTCAATATCATCACTACTATCGCACTCCTTCTCGACGGTTTCAAGATGAAGTGCAGAATCTACTAACTCCTCAAAAGAAAGCTTAAGCTGGAGCAACAAAGACTTCTTAAGATATTTCTTAAGACCAGAAACAAACTTCAAATTCTTCTTATAAGAAGTGCTAATGAATTCAAGACCATACTTAGATAAAGATCAAATGATGCAACATACTCAGAAACAGAAGATTTCCCTTGCTTCAACTCAAGGAAGCGACGGGTCAATAAAACTTTTTCAGATTCAGGAACGAACTTGAGTTCGAATCATCCTCGAAACTGAGTCCAAGATAGAGTAGACTCATCAATTTCGGCTACAAGAAGCTCGTACCAATCAAGGGCACGCTCTTGTAATAAGCTAGAAGTTACAAGAACTCTATCATGATCGGAAAGATCCACGCGAGAGAAGATACGCTCGCACGTGCGAAGCTAAGCTTGGACTTCAAGAACAGACTCGGAGCCTTCAAATGTCTTTCCCCCAAGATGAGAAAAATCACTGCACAGACGTGTAAAGGCAGACTTGCGAGGTGGAGATACTCGAGGAGGAACTGGAGGCTGAGTGCTCCTAAACAATTCCAAAAACTGATTAGCAGACATATAAATTCCATACGGATGTGAGCCACTGGATTGCCCAGCATCTGAACGTCGTCCCCTGCCTCTTCCAGCCATACGCTGAAAGTTAAGATAAGAACAAGATTATTCACAAGGTAGATGTCATTAATTCAAATGTGGAATACTACGGAACAAATTGCATTCCTAGACGTATTCCCACATTCAATCTACCACCAAAGGCAAAGAAGGAATATGGAGGCACGATGGTTCAAAGATTTGTATCACTTATTACACTTTGATGTATCGTAATATGTGCATCTATTCTATGTTTATCTTATTTTGTTCTGAACCTTGCTCCGATACCAAGCTATGACGCCCCACCTCTATACCTATGCTAGCCAAGGACACTACAGAGTAATGCCGTCAACTAACATGGAGAATAAGGCTGGTTAGGAGCGACCATCTATAGCCTTTCTCTAACTATCTATTGAATACATCGACAATAGTCACACCATGCAGGTCGACAAATCCAATGAATACTTAAAACAAAACCATAGGTGGTTGGAGGATCTATCAGAACAGAATATAACAATTCACATGTAATATACATCACGGAATAGTAGATCATCATATACACACATATTGATACATAATAGAGTATACAAACTGATACATGTCAAGTGGTATAGCAAACCACAATATACAGGCGAATCCTAAAAGAATACATATCAGAGTTACAACAAAAAGGACTACACAAAAGCTATAACAAAAAGGAGCAAGCTGGATAGTCCATGCGGAAGCAAAATAGGCTAAGTCCAAAAGCACCTAACCTGAAACATTTCGGTCTGACCCGAGTATAAAAGACACGGGTCAGTCTAGCTAAACAAATCAGTTCGATAAACTGAACAACAATAACCTGCAAGGTCACAAAGTATAACAAATATCTCTAAAAGAGATAATACAATTATCTAACAAAAGATGAATCATAGCAAGACAAGCCTCATGTCATCGGCAACGCAAATAAACAAAGGATATGAATATCCCAAAACAAGCCTAAAAGGAAAATATCACATACCAATGAAGGTAACACAAGTTCCACAAGGTAACCACGATATATCACGTGGCTCGAAAAGACCAACACCGAAGGGCGATACCTAGGGAATATACATATCAATGAAAGAAGGAAAATTGCACGTGCTCAGTACTGTATAAACAAGGATCCATGAGCCTGAAGACTCCAAACCCAATATCGCTCGAGCGGTGACGAATGACCAACTCCGAAAGCGATACAATAGGGAAACAAACCCGAAGGTACAAACCCGAAGGCAACATACCCGAAGGCAACAAACCTGAAGGAGACAGTCCGAAGACACTATCCCAAAGGCAACAAACCATAGTGGTGAAGGTCCGGAGGCGAAGTACTGGACGCCACTAACTGGCAGAATGTGTTATAACTCTCAAAAAGGAATCCAAAAAGTGGTAACATGAGTCCCATAACCACTCGTTCGCACTAAATGGTTTACTATCCGTTAGTTAATTTCACACTCAAAGCAATACAAAGTTTACCTCATCTCATCGGTAAACCAGACCAAAAGGTCAAAACAATCAATCGAATAGGGCGGGGATTAATCGGAAAGATAAACGCATGGATTCATGGTCCGTGTTTTACCTAACCATTTAATCTCCCTTCCACTCCGCTCGAAGTGCGAAATTGTGTGTGTGCATTTTAAAATAAGATTTATAAATTGGAGAAGCAAGCTTTTAATACAATTTAAAAGATTATTTTATAAAAACCCGTGGATGAAGTCAAAAAGGAATAATCATGGTCAAATATGCATAAACAACTAATTGGAATCAACTTAGATTGATAAAAGTTGGAATCACAAACAATTAGGCACACCAGGCTAAACAGGGAAACAGTAGTAGGTCGGTCGACTGAACTCTCTGAGTCGGCCGACCGAAATAGGCCAGAAAAGTTTCGGCTACAACTTCGGTTGACCGACTCAGAGAGTTCGGTCGGCCGAACCCCAAAATCCTGCATTTTCTACCCTATTTAATAGAAGTGCAAACTCACTCAATTTGCAACCGATCGAGCACGGATGCAAGGGGATTACGCCCATCAGCTACCCGGTCTTATCGGTTCCTCGATGCATCACCAAAAAACATGTTCAAACATCAAAGTTAGGATTTTAAATATTTGAACCCCAAAACACTAAAAATGGGATATTCACCAATTCATTCCAAGCCAAAAGCAAGTGCACATGAATAAGTGTTAGGAATTCATACCCAACAATCAAAGATTGTAACGACCCGTTGAATTTGATAATGTTAAATGAATTAAATTAATATGTTTCTAATCTAATTTAGAATAAAATAAAGGTCTTAAGATTTTATTTGAGAAAATGTAGTAATTTGTTATAGTAATTGGAATTTAATGTAACAATTTAATAGTTACATGGAAATAGATTTGAACTATGTAAATTTGCACACCTTGTTATAAGTTAAATATAAGAAACCAATATAAATGTGAATCAGTGAATATTAACAAAAATATTTACTAGAATGGAATTCATTTAATATAAAATAAATAGTGGAGATTGTACATTTGGTTGTAATAATAAATAGTGACTAAATAAAAGTGTCCGTTGGAATAAATCAATGCAATAAGTGTGATAAGTAATTTTATTGAATGTTGTCTCTAATAAATGTACTTGATTTGGTAATTTAGATATTTATACGTAAAGTATATATATATATAAAGATATATTGATTCCAATAGAATTAATTGGAAATCTAATATTAAATATAATGTTGGTAGCAATTGAAATTTACTGTTTTGCAAAATAAAAGAGAAATCAAGTCAAATGTGAATTATACCGTAAAGGATCAATTCATTTAAACAGTAGGATTGTAAATAAATAAACATTCTACGTAGGTTGCAATTGGACAATTTATGTAGTTTAATGGAAAAGCAATTGGAATTAATTACCATAAATTGTGTAGTTAGGGTAGTTGTGATTTGTCACTTAAGATGGAGGATTTTTATAAAATGTAATAAATGCAGTTTAAATTAAGGCATTGACGTTTGGGTATTTAAGAAGTGATAAACTAAAATTTATTTATTTATTTGAAAATTTGAAATCCAATTTGTGGATTTATTGCAAATAAGTGAAATTTGTGTTTAACCATTACATCGATAGGAATACATTAAATTTAAGGTTATATTAATAAAATTTGGATTAGAGGAATGATATGAATTGGTGTTAGAAGCCTTAAATATAAAATGGGAAGTAGACGAGATTTCACGTTACAACCATTTTTAAAAAAATCCTGATGTATGTAGAAATATTAATGAAATATAACGTAAACCAATGTTGAATCAAAATAATAGAGTCAACACTTATTTATTCATTTAATGTGATATAACTACGAGTATGATTTATTGCAAATTACATGGAAATCTAATATATAGGACATTACCTAAAAAGGAAGAGTAGATAAAATTTATGATAAACATATTTGTATATGAAGGTTATTGATTTAAGGAGAAATTGGACAAGTTTTATGTATTTGGGTTAAGTGCAACCTTTAATAGATAAATTTAGTGCAATTAAAAGAAATTGACATTTAATATTTCGATAACTTAAAATTTGATGGGATAAGAACATTTGGGTAATGAAGGGATGACAAATATTAGCTATGATTCTAGAAGGAATTAAATAGATAATGGGAAGATTAAAATCAGGTTCTAAGCAATAATTATTAAATTACAGGATTTATTAAATTTAACGTTGAATACTACGTTACTGAAATTTAAAATGGACTTTAAGAATAATATTGTGAATCATGAACCAAAGTATGTGGCATCCCTATTTGGATAAAGAATGAGTATATAAAAGTTAAAATCTAATATACGGGGTTTTGAGCATTTAATTTTATAATTCTTAAATATAGGAAAGTGCAGAAATTAACACTACAAATTGATATACTTATAATTTTAATTCACATCCAAGCTTGTTAAATCATTTGAAATTGATTAAATTATATAAGTAATAAAATTTGGACAATTTTAGAATATAATATAAAATTTGGATTATTTGTAATTTATTTTAATTTAATTAATGAATATAAAAATAGCCATTTTTCCACGGACTCGGATTTCGACGAAACCAGTTTCATCGGATCCGTATCGATGAATTATTATAGGGTTCCAAGTTTCGTATCGATCGGACTTGTCGTTTGATCGTACGGGCGTGAAACGCCTTGAAATCAATTTTAATAAAATCAATTTGAAATCAATTTGGAAATTTTGTTTTCAGCATAACTTCTTCATACGATCAAATTTGGACGTGAAACTTTTTCCATCGCGTTCAGAATATTTTAAATTACCTATTTGGATATATAGATTTACGAAATTTCGTTTCGGAGACATAGCGGGCTTTTTGGGCCATAGTTTGTTCCGCACGTTCATTCTACGGTCTATCTACGCTACCTCTAACCCTCTATATAAACCCAGCTATTCAGCCCTAGCCTCCGCCTAATTTCATTTATCTGCGCGTATTTCTTCAAGCTTCTCTTCTTCTTCAATGGGGGCTAACCCTAGTCCAGTCAGTTCAAAAACAAAATGAAAATTCAAAATCTCCAGAAAAATTCCACAAAAATATATATCATAGTTCTCGATGCACGTAATCTCATGGTGAAATTCGTTTTTCAATTGGAGTTATCGTTCACCCAGAATAAATTCAAACAGTTCGTGGCCATTTATCAGCGCCGTAACAAAGTTCGTCTGATCGCAATTTCCTTTCTGGGTCTTGAAGAGGAGGCCAAGGGGAATTCATCGGCATATGTTATTCGTTGTTTCAACGGCTAGATCGTGCCGTAATCTCGATTAGGGTTTCAAAGAGGAGGCGGCTAACGGCGACCGGAGGTCTGGCCGTGGGTATGGGGACGTGCGCCTGGGCTAGGGGGAGGTGTTGGAGGTGGTCGGCTTGGAAGGAGGTGGCCGTAGGGGGCGAGAATGGTGGTCAAACAGGCGGTCAACGCTTGATATATGGGTTCGGCCCTGATGTTGCGCGTTGGGGGGGAAGAGGATGGAGTGCTGTAGCTTCTTGCTGACGTGGCAAGTTTACTTATCAAATGTGTGTCATTTTGTTTATATTTAATTTTGAATTCAATCACCATTTTTCGCCATAACTTTCTCATACGACCTCGGATTCACACGAAATTTCTTTTGTTAGGATCGTAATTTAATTCCGGATCTGATGACGCTGGTTTGGACGAATTCCAAGACGGGCGAATTTTTGGGTTTAAATCGAATTTAAATTCGATTTAAATTCAAAAGGTGAGTGTTTAAACCCACTCACAACTACTAGAAGCTTTTATGTTTGTTAAATTAATTTTAGAAATAAACAGAAATTTATTTATGAGTATTTGGCATGTTTATTTTATTCATATCTGTTGAATTGCATTTATTTAATTTAACTGTTAATTTAATTAATTTATTGCGTATAAATTTACAGTTAAAATTTATTTGTTTGTATATGAACCACTAGTTAACAGTTATATAATTTATTACTGAATATAGACTGTAGATTAATAGCTGTTAAATTTAATTTGAATAAAATTGCCAGTATTACCTGTTATGTAGTACCAAAAATAATATTGTTATTGATTGATATTGATTGATGATTGCGATTTGGATGATGGATGATGTTGATGAATGGATGTTTATTGTATATCATTAAATTGCAAATTATCATGCATATTTCATTTCATTCGGGATTGTGGTTTGAAATGATATATAACCGCAAAATTTTATATCTTTTAAATTGCGGATTGAAATGATAAATATCCGTATCACTTGACCATAGGATAGAAAATTATATACAGGCACCGCGGTCTATATATAACTATTTTAATGTGATTTCTATGGTTTGGATGGAATACGGTTTATAACAATCTTAAATTTTATATTGTATAAATATTTTTCTTCCATATATATATACATATGAAGTTGAAAATTTTGAAATTAAAAGGTGTATAAAAATCTTTATTAAAAATGGAAGAAAATTAAGAAAATGGAGTTTAATAATTTATATCATCTGTTTAAATGTTAAGTTTGGAAATTTTAAGATATGATATTTATAATTGGATTTTTTCCAAAATAAATTGAAATGAATATTCTAGTATAATTTGAATTGGGAAAAATATATATATTTTATTACTAGAAATTGAAGTCTTATTATTTATGGATTTTATGTGAATATTCAAGACTAATTAATAGAACAATCAAAACCATAAAGCTCGTATTGGAATTGGATTTTCCAATATGATAAGGAACCTCGATAATCATGCATAGCAACCGTAATTGTGACGCCCCACCTCTATACCGACGCTAGCCAAGGACACTACAGGGTAATGCCGTCAACTAACACAGAGAATAAGGCTGGTTAGGAGCGACCATCTATAGCCTTGCTCTAACTATCTATTGAATACATTGACAATAGTCACACCAAGCAGGTCGACATATCCAATGAATACTTAAAACAAAACCATAGGTGGTTGGAGGATCTATCAGAACAGAATATAGCAACTCACATGTAATATACATCGCAGAATAGTAGATCATCATATACACATATATTGATACATAACAGAGTATACAAACTGATACATGTCAAGTGGTATAGCAAACCACAATATACAGACAAATCCCAAAAGAATACATATCAGAGTTACAATAAAAAGGACTACACAAAAGCAATAACAGAAAGGAGCAAGCTGGATAGTCCATGCGGAAGCAAAATAGGCTAAGTCCAAAAGCACCTAGCCTGAAACATTTCGGTCTGACCCGAGTATAAAATACACAGGTCAGTCTAGCTAAACAAATCAGTTAGTTAAACTGAACAACAATAACCTACAAGGTCACAAAGTATAACAAATATCTATAAAAGAGATAACACAATTATCTAACAAAAGATGAACCATAGCAAGACAAGCCTCATATCATCGGCAACACAAATAAACAAAGGATATGAATATCCCAAAACAAGCCAAAAAGGCAAATATCACATACCAATGAAGGTAACACAAGTTCCACAAGGTAACCGCGATATATCGTGCGGCTCGAAAAGACAACACCGAAGGGCGATACCTAGGGAATATACATATCAATGAAACAACATAAAATTGCACGTGCTCAGTACTGTATAAACAAGGATCCATGAGCCCGAAGACTCCAAACCCAATATCACTCGAGCGGTGATGAATGACCAACTCCGAAAGCGATAAAATAGGGAAACAAACCCGAAGGCACAAACCCGAAGGTACAAACCCGAAGGCAACATACCCGAAGGCAACATACCCGAAGGCAACAAACCTGAAGGAGACAGTCCGAAGACACTATCCCAAAGGCAACAAACCATAGTGGTGAAGGTCCGGAGGCCCAGTATTGGACACCACTAACTGGCAGAATGTGTCATAACTCTCAAAAAGGAATCCGAAAAGTGGTAACATGAGTCCCATAACCACTCGTTCGCACCAAGCGGTTTACCATCCGTTAGTTAATTTCACACTCAAAGCAGTACAAAGTTTACCTCATCTCATCGGTAAACCAGACTAAAAGGTCAAAACAATCAATCTAATAGGGCGGGGATTAATCGGAAAGACAAACGCATGGATTCATGGTTCGTATTTTACCTAACCATTTAATCTCCCTTCCACTCCGCTCAAAGTGCGAAATTGTGTGTGCGTGTTTTGAAATAAGATTTATAAATTGGAGAAGCAAGCTTTTAATACAATTTAAAAGATTATTTTATAAAAACCTATGGATGAAGTCAAAAAGAAATCATCAAGGTCAAATATGCATAAACAACTAATTGGAATCAACTTAGATCGATAAAAGTTGGAATCACAAACAATTAGGCACACTTGGCTAAACAGGGAAACATGAGCAGGTCGGTCGACTGAACTCTCTGAGTCGGTCGACTGAAATAGGCCAGAAAAGTTTCGGCTACATCTTCGGTCGACCGACTCAAAGAGTTCGGTCTACCGAACCTCAAAATCCTGCATTTTCTACCCTATTTAATAGAAGTGCAAATTCACTCAATGTGCAACCGGTCGAGCACGGATGCTAGGGGATTACGCCCATCGGCTACCCGGTCCTACCGGCTCCTCGATGCATTACCAAAAAACACGTTCAAACATCAAATTTAGGATTTTAAAGATTTGAACCCCAAAACACTAAAAATTGGGATATTCACCAATTCAATCCAAACCAAAAGCAAGTGCACATGAATAAGTGTTAGGAATTCATACCCAACAATCAAAGATAGTTATACACAAAGATATGAGATAAAAATCTCAACTTTTAACTCACAAACAAAGATGGAAAGCTCAAATGCAAAGAAAAGACCAACCACTCTCCACTTCAACTCTACTAGCTTCAATCTAAGATCAAAACAAGTATTTCTTAAATTAGGTTTAGGAGACTTTCTGAAATTGAAGGAAGAAAGAGTTGGAGAAGATGAAGAGAAGGCTTACCAATAGCTTCACTTTAATTTTGGAGCAAGAATTCAAGTTTGCAAAAAGAATTAGGGCTTGGAATTTCTAATTCTTCTTCCTTTCCCCCATTTTCAGTTTTAGCTTGAGTTTAGAAGTGAAAATGAGTGAATGGAAGGAGAGGGACTGAGTTAGGGTATTTAGTTGGCTAGTGGGCTGAACCTAAACCCAAAACCCAACTAGAAAATGTAGCAAAATTCAACTTACTCAAAACATATCAAAGTTTATACTCAAAAAGATCGCAAACGAAAAGACTCAATGGAAGTGGTATCAAGCCCCAATTCAGCCGTTTGCAAAAAATAACATTTCGGATCCAAAAACCCGACTAACGACGCTATATTTAAATAAAACATTTAAATATATAACCGTTAAATATGCGGGTTGCTACAGATCTCCCCTCCTTACAAAATTGCGTCCTTGCAATTCCCAGAGACGATATTTGTAACAACTACATATATACATCATCCCAAAAAGAAAAGGAAGTAAGCTGGGGATAAAAAGATATTCTCACCATTGCCAAGCCAAGATAGAAAACCTAGATAAGATCGCTCGATAAACTCTCTGGTTTCCCAAGTACAGTCATTGGGGTTAGCAGACCATTGAACTTTAACGAGCCGCACGTCCTTGCTACGAAGGTGTCGCACCTTCGTGTCAAGCATGCGAATAGGCTGCTGTACAATAGATAAGTCCGTGAGATCTCAAGCTCTTGTAAATCAGGAGAATCGATAACCGAATCCGACTCCCGAAGACACTTCCGTAGTTGAGAGACGTGAAACACGTCGTGAATGCCAGATAAATGAGCAGGAAATGAAACTCTATAAGCCACAGGGCCAATACGTTCAGTAATAGAAAATGGTCCTAAAAAGCGAGGAGCCAATTTCCCAGTCGTACTGAAATGCATAACCCCCTTCAAAGGAGAAACAAGAATAAAAACAAGATCACCAATCGAGAACTCGAGAGGCTTCCTACGGTTGTCCGCGTAGTATTTCTGGCGGCTCTGTGCCTCTTTCATTCTCAAACTAATCAAATCAATCTTCTCAAAAGAATCACGAACAAAATCTAGGCCAAGAATAAGCTTTTCCCCAGATTCCAACCAACAAGAAGGTGATCGACATGGCCTTCCGTATAAGGCTTCGAAAGGAGCCATACCGATATTGGACTGAAAACTATTATTGTAGGAGAACTCTACAAGAGGTAGGTGATCCTCCCAACTACCACCGAAATCAAAAATACAAATACGGAGAAGATCTTCCAAGATACGATTCACCCGTTCAGTCTGCCCGTCAGACTGCGGATGATAAGCTGTGCTAAAATTTAGCTTTGTTCCCAAAGCTTGCTGAAGCTCTACCAAAAATGACTCGTGAACAAAGGATCACGGTCACTCACAATAGAACTAGGAACGCCATGAAGTCTCATGATTTCCTTGACATATAACTTAGCCAAATGCGAAGCAGTCCTATTAGACTTAATAGGAATAAAATGGGCAGACTTGGTGAGGCGATCAACAAAAACCCAGATGCTAGAATGGCCTGATCTAGAACGGGGTAGGCCGTCAATGAAATCCATAGAAATCTGATCCCATTTCCACAATGGAATCTCTAGAGGCTGAAGAAGACCCGACGGACGCTGATATTCAGCCTTAATTCGCTGACAAGTTACGCAATTACTCACATAACTCGCCACATCGCGCTTCCTGCCTTCCCAATAACAAAGACGATGCATATCGGCATACATCTTGCTACTACCAGGATAAATGGTATACTTAGAACGGTGACAGTCATCAAGAATGTCATGCCTAAGTGCAAAATCAAAAGGCACAAAAAGAAGGTTCTTCTTATGAAGACACCCATGAGAATCAATGCTGAAATCCTGCAACGCCTCATCACAGGATCCAGACTCACTAAGCTGAATAAGATGCAGCAACTCAGGATCACGCCGCTGAGCATCGGCAATACGATCCAATAAAAAGGGTCGAGCTCCCAAACTAAATAATAGAATAGGAGAATCAGAAGATGAACCTCTATCACGAATTTCACAAAAAGATATAGTCTCAAGAACATCCCATTCAGCAAGCATCATAGAAATTACAGCCGAATGTTTGCGACTAAGCGCATCAGCAACATGATTAACCTTACCAGGGGTATACTGGATATCGAAGTCATAGGAAGCAAGAAACTGGAGCCAACGCTGTTGTCTCATATTGAGTTCCTTCTGAGTGAACAAATTCTTCAAGGATTTATGATCGGTATAAAGAATGAAGCGCTCGCCTAATAAGTAGTGTCGCCAAATCTTCAAGGCAAAGACAATGGTGGCTAACTCAAGATCATGAGTGGCATAGCGAACTTCATTCGGACGCAGTTGCCTAGAAGCATAAGCAACTACCCGATCCTTCTGCATATGAACGGCACCGAGACCACTACCACAAGCATCGGTGTAGAAAACAAGATCATGATTCCCCTCGGAAACCACAAGAATAGGAGCATTAGTGAGAAGTTCCTTTAATGTCTGAAAGGAAGCTTCACACTTGTCGGACCAAATATAACAAATGCCTTTCCGAGTACGGCTAGTGAGAGGAAGCACAACACGGGAAAAATCCTTAATGAACCGATGGTAATAACCGTCCAATCCAAAGAAACTACGAATCTCAAGTACATTCTCAGGCCTCTTCCAACTCTGGATGGCTTCGATCTTTGAGGGATCGACAGAAATGCCATCGGAAGATACAACATGGCCTAAGAACTTAACGTCGTTCTCCTAAAAATGGCACTTGGAGAATTTGGCTCTAAGCTGATGGCGACAAAGAGTGTTCAAGACAATTCTCAAGTGATTAGCATGCTCAGCTTCAGACTTAGAATAAATAAGGATGTCATCAATAAACACAAGGACGAACTTATCGAGATATTCCCGGAATACTCGATTCATAAGATCAACAAAGAAAGTAGGAGCGTTCGTCAAACCAAACGGCATAACGAGCCACTCAAAAGAACCATAACGAGTGTGGAAAGCGGTAAGAGGAATGCTATCCTCCGCGACCCGTAACTAATGAAAACCTGTGGTAAGGTCGAGCTGAGAAAAGACCTTAGCACCACTCCATAGATCGAACATATCATCGATCCTAGGCAATGGATACCTATTCCTGATGGTTAACTCGTTAAGCTTGCGATAGTCAATGAAAAGCCTAAGAGTTCCATCGGACTTCTTCACGAAGACGACCGCGGATCCCCACGGAGAAAAACTGGACCGAATCAACTGCTTGGACTCAAGCTCTAAAAGCTGCTTCTTGAATTCCTCATTTTCCTTTGAAGACATCCTCGTGGGAGGACGACTAACAGGCTGCGCGCCTGAAATGAGATCAATGCGGAACTCAATTGCTCGCTTGGGTGGAAAATCCGAAATAGGTTCAAAAACATCAAAAAAGTCACAAGCAATAGGAATACGAGATATATCATCATCATCTCGAAAGTCAAGAGAATATAAAGCCATTTCGGAATTATCCACATCTCGAAGATCAAGTGCCAGCCAAGTAAATGAATCCGGATGTCGAAGATATAAAATCCTCTCAGAATAAATAATCCTGGCATCGTATCTCACTAGCCAGTCCATTTCCAAAATCATATCAAATCCCAGACAAGAAATAATGTGCAGATTCGCACGAAAAGAAAAGCCACATAAAACAATCTCAATATCATCACAAAGCAAGCTAAGGGTCGCGGATCCCCCAATAGGATTTGCAATCCTTAAAGAAGTAACCAAACAAGAAACATCCAAAGATAAATCATCGACGAGCTTTTTCGCTATGAAAGAATGTGAAGCACCCATGTCGAAAAGAACTCGAATACTATGGTTATGAAATAAAATAGAAGCTTCCAAAATAGATGGAGATATACCTTTGGGTTGAGAAGAACCTTCAGAAGCCTTAGGAGCATAAAGCTTGCTAGACTTGGCACCAGCAGGAACAACATGGCAAGTGGAAACATGATGACCTTCCTTCTTGCAATAGCTGCAGAAGAGAGGCTTAGGACAAGCTCGAATCATATGATCAGGAGAATCATAATTGAAACACTTCCGAATGAAAGGTGTTCCAGCAGACTGAGGCTGAGAATTAGAACCACCAGTCTTCTTCTTCTTAGAAGGAAAAGACCTGGACTTCTGAAATGGAAACTACTTCTTGTTGGGGTTCATGGAAACTCAATATCATCACTACTATCGCACTCCTTCTCGACGGTTTCAAGATGAAGTGCAGAATCTACTAACTCCTCAAAAGAAAGCTTAAGCTGGAGCAACAAAGACTTCTTAAGATATTTCTTAAGACCAGAAACAAACTTCAAATTCTTCTTATAAGAAGTGCTAATGAATTCAAGACCATACTTAGATAAAGATCGAATGATGCAACATACTCAGAAACAGAAGATTTCCCTTGCTTCAACTCAAGGAAGCGACGGGTCAATAAAACTTTTTCAGATTCAGGAACGAACTTGAGTTCGAATCATCCTCGAAACTGAGTCCAAGATAGAGTAGACTCATCAATTTCGGCTACAAGAAGCTCGTACCAATCAAGGGCACGCTCTTGTAATAAGCTAGAAGTTACAAGAACTCTATCATGATCGGAAAGATCCACGCGAGAGAAGATACGCTCGCACGTGCGAAGCTAAGCTTGGACTTCAAGAACAGACTCGGAGCCTTCAAATGTCTTTCCCCCAAGATGAGAAAAATCACTGCACAGACGTGTAAAGGCAGACTTGCGAGGTGGAGATACTCGAGGAGGAACTGGAGGCTGAGTGCTCCTAAACAATTCCAAAAACTGATTAGCAGACATATAAATTCCATCCGGATGTGAGCCACTGGATTGCCCAGCATCTGAACGTCGTCCCCTGCCTCTTCCAGCCATACGCTGAAAGTTAAGATAAGAACAAGATTATTCACAAGGTAGATGTCATTAATTCAAATGTGGAATACTACGGAACAAATTGCATTCCTAGACGTATTCCCACATTCAATCTACCACCAAAGGCAAAGAAGGAATATGGAGGCACGATGGTTCAAAGATTTGTATCACTTATTACACTTTGATGTATCGTAATATGTGCATCTATTCTATGTTTATCTTATTTTGTTCTGAACCTTGCTCCGATACCAAGCTATGACGCCCCACCTCTATACCTATGCTAGCCAAGGACACTACAGAGTAATGCCGTCAACTAACATGGAGAATAAGGCTGGTTAGGAGCGACCATCTATAGCCTTTCTCTAACTATCTATTGAATACATCGACAATAGTCACACCATGCAGGTCGACAAATCCAATGAATACTTAAAACAAAACCATAGGTGGTTGGAGGATCTATCAGAACAGAATATAACAATTCACATGTAATATACATCACGGAATAGTAGATCATCATATACACACATATTGATACATAATAGAGTATACAAACTGATACATGTCAAGTGGTATAGCAAACCACAATATACAGGCGAATCCTAAAAGAATACATATCAGAGTTACAACAAAAAGGACTACACAAAAGCTATAACAAAAAGGAGCAAGCTGGATAGTCCATGCGGAAGCAAAATAGGCTAAGTCCAAAAGCACCTAACCTGAAACATTTCGGTCTGACCCGAGTATAAAAGACACGGGTCAGTCTAGCTAAACAAATCAGTTCGATAAACTGAACAACAATAACCTACAAGGTCACAAAGTATAACAAATATCTCTAAAAGAGATAATACAATTATCTAACAAAAGATGAATCATAGCAAGACAAGCCTCATGTCATCGGCAACGCAAATAAACAAAGGATATGAATATCCCAAAACAAGCCTAAAAGGAAAATATCACATACCAATGAAGGTAACACAAGTTCCACAAGGTAACCACGATATATCACGTGGCTCGAAAAGAACAACACCGAAGGGCGATACCTAGGGAATATACATATCAATGAAACAAGGAAAATTGCACGTGCTCAGTACTGTATAAACAAGGATCCATGAGCCTGAAGACTCCAAACCCAATATCGCTCGAGCGGTGACGAATGACCAACTCCGAAAGCGATACAATAGGGAAACAAACCCGAAGGCAACATACCCGAAGGCAACAAACCTGAAGGAGACAGTCCGAAGACACTATCCCAAAGGCAACAAACCATAGTGGTGAAGGTCCGGAGGCGAAGTACTGGACGCCACTAACTGGCAGAATGTGTTATAACTCTCAAAAAGGAATCCAAAAAGTGGTAACATGAGTCCCATAACCACTCGTTCGCACTAAATGGTTTACTATCCGTTAGTTAATTTCACACTCAAAGCAATACAAAGTTTACCTCATCTCATCGGTAAACCAGACCAAAAGGTCAAAACAATCAATCGAATAGGGCGGGGATTAATCGGAAAGATAAACGCATGGATTCATGGTCCGTGTTTTACCTAACCATTTAATCTCCCTTCCACTCCGCTCGAAGTGCGAAATTGTGTGTGTGCATTTCAAAATAAGATTTATAAATTGGAGAAGCAAGCTTTTAATACAATTTAAAAGATTATTTTATAAAAACCCGTGGATGAAGTCAAAAAGGAATAATCATGGTCAAATATGCATAAACAACTAATTGGAATCAACTTAGATTGATAAAAGTTGGAATCACAAACAATTAGGCACACCAGGCTAAACAGGGAAACAGTAGTAGGTTGGTCGACTGAACTCTCTGAGTCGGCCGACCGAAATAGGTCAGAAAAGTTTCGGCTACAGCTTCGGTTGACCGACTCAGAGAGTTCAGTCGGCCGAACCCCAAAATCCTGCATTTTCTTCCCTATTTAATAGAAGTGCAAACTCACTCAATTTGCAACCGATCGAGCACGGATGCAAGGGGATTACGCCCATCGGCTACCCGGTCTTATCGGTTCCTCGATGCATCACCAAAAAACATGTTCAAACATCAAAGTTAGGATTTTAAATATTTGAACCCCAAAACACTAAAAATGGGATATTCACCAATTCATTCCAAACCAAAAGCAAGTGCACATGAATAAGTGTTAGGAATTCATACCCAACAATCAAAGATTGTAACGACCCGTTGAATTTGATAATGTTAAATGAATTAAATTAATATGTTTCTAATCTAATTTAGAATAAAATAAAGGTCTTAAGATTTTATTTGAGAAAATGTAGTAATTTGTTATAGTAATTGGAATTTAATGTAACAATTTAATAGTTACATGGAAATAGATTTGAACTATGTAAATTTGCACACCTTGTTATAAGTTAAATATAAGAAACCAATATAAATGTGAATCAGTGAATATTAACACAAATATTTACTAGAATGGAATTCATTTAATATAAAATAAATAGTGGAGATTGTACATTTGGTTGTAATAATAAATAGTGACTAAATAAAAGTGTCCGTTGGAATAAATCAATGCAATAAGTGTGATAAGTAATTTTATTGAATGTTGTCTCTAATAAATGTACTTGATTTGGTAATTTAGATATTTATACGTAAAGTATATATATATATATAAAGATATATTGATTCCAATAGAATTAATTGGAAATCTAATATTAAATATAATGTTGGTAGCAATTGAAATTTACTGTTTTGCAAAATAAAAGAGAAATCAAGTCAAATGTGAATTATACCGTAAAGGATCAATTCATTTAAACAGTAGGATTGTAAATAAATAAACATTCTACGTAGGTTGCAATTGGACAATTTATGTAGTTTAATGGAAAAGCAATTGGAATTAATTACCATAAATTGTGTAGTTAGGGTAGTTGTGATTTGTCACTTAAGATGGAGGATTTTTATAAAATGTAATAAATGCAGTTTAAATTAAGGCATTGACGTTTGGGTATTTAAGAAGTGATAAACTAAAATTTATTTATTTATTTGAAAATTTGAAATCCAATTTGTGGATTTATTGCAAATAAGTGAAATTTGTGTTTAACCATTACATCGATAGGAATACATTAAATTTAAGGTTATATTAATAAAATTTGGATTAGAGGAATGATATGAATCGGTTTTAGAAGCCTTAAATATAAAATGGGAAGTAGACGAGATTTCACGTTACAACCATTTTTAAAAAAATCCTGATGTATGTAGAAATATCAATGAAATATAACGTAAACCAATGTTGAATCAAAATAATAGAGTCAACACTTATTTATTCATTTAATGTGATATAACTACGAGTATGATTTATTGCAAATTACATGGAAATCTAATATATAGGACATTACCTAAAAAGGAAGAGTAGATAAAATTTATGATAAACATATTTGTATATGAAGGTTATTGATTTAAGGAGAAATTGGACAAGTTTTATGTATTTGGGTTAAGTGCAACCTTTAATAGATAAATTTAGTGCAATTAAAAGAAATTGACATTTAATATTTCGATAACTTAAAATTTGATGGGATAAGAACATTTGGGTAATGAAGGGATGACAAATATTAGCTATGATTCTAGAAGGAATTAAATATATAATGGGAAGATTAAAATCAGGTTCTAAGCAATAATTATTAAATAACAGGATTTATTAAATTTAACGTTGAATACTACGTTACTGAAATTTAAAATGGACTTTAAGAATAATATTGTGAATCATGAACCAAAGTATGTGGCATCCCTATTTGGATAAAGAATGAGTATATAAAAGTTAAAATCTAATATACGGGGTTTTGAGCATTTAATTTTATAATTCTTAAATATAGGAAAGTGCAGAAATTAACACTGCAAATTGATATACTTATAATTTTAATTCACATCCAAGCTTGTTAAATCATTTGAAATTGATTAAATTATATAAGTAATAAAATTTGGACAATTTTAGAATATAATATAAAATTTGGATTATTTGTAATTTATTTTAATTTAATTAATGAATATAAAAATAGCCATTTTGCCACGGACTCGGATTTCGACGAAACTAGTTTCATCGGATCCGTATCGATGAATTATTATAGGGTTTCAAGTTTCGTATCGATCGGACTTGTCGTTTGATCGTACGGGCGTGAAACGCCTTGAAATCAATTTTAATAAAATCAATTTGAAATCAATTTGGAAATTTTGTTTTCAGCATAACTTCTTCATACGATCAAATTTGGACGTGAAACTTTTTCCATCGCGTTCAGAATATTTTAAATTACCTATTTGGATATATAGATTTACGAAATTTCGTTTCGGAGACATAGCGGGCTTTTTGGGCCATAGTTTGTTCCGCACGTTCATTCTACGGTCTATCTACGCTACCTCTAACCCTCTATATAAACCCAGCTATTCAGCCCTAGCCTCCGCCTAATTTCATTTATCTGCGCGTATTTCTTCAAGCTTCTCTTCTTCTTCAATGGGGGCTAACCCTAGATCCAGTCAGTTCAAAAACAAAATGAAAATTCAAAATCTCCAGAAAAATTCCACAAAAATATATATCATAGTTCTCGATGCACGTAATCTCATGGTGAAATTCGTTTTTCAATTGGAGTTATCGTTCACCCAGAATAAATTCAAACAGTTCGTGGCCATTTATCAGCGCCGTAACAAAGTTCGTCTGATCGCAATTTCCTTTCTGGGTCTTGAAGAGGAGGCCAAGGGGAATTCATCGGCATATGTTATTCGTTGTTTCAACGGCTAGATCGTGCCGTAATCTCGATTAGGGTTTCAAAGAGGAGGCGGCTAACGGCGACCGGAGGTCTGGCCGTGGGTATGGGGACGTGCGCCTGGGCTAGGGGGAGGTGTTGGAGGTGGTCGGCTTGGAAGGAGGTGGCCGTAGGGGGCGAGAATGGTGGTCAAACAGGCGGTCAACGCTTGATATATGGGTTCGGCCCTGATGTTGCGCGTTGGGGGGGGAAGAGGACGGAGTGCTGTAGCTTCTTGCTGACGTGGCAAGTTTACTTATCAAATGTGTGTCATTTTGTTTATATTTAATTTTGAATTCAATCACCATTTTTCGCCATAACTTTCTCATACGACCTCGGATTCACACGAAATTTCTTTTGTTAGGATCGTAATTTAATTCCGGATCTGATGACGCTGGTTTGGACGAATTCCAAGACGGGCGAATTTTTGGGTTTAAATAGAATTTAAATTCGATTTAAATTCAAAAGGTGAGTGTTTAAACCCACTCACAACTACTAGAAGCTTTTATGTTTGTTAAATTAATTTTAGAAATAAACAGAAATTTATTTATGAGTATTTGGCATGTTTATTTTATTCATATCTGTTGAATTGCATTTATTTAATTTAACTGTTAATTTAATTAATTTATTGCGTATAAATTTACAGTTAAAATTTATTTGTTTGTATATGAACCACTAGTTAACAGTTGTATAATTTATTACTGAATATAGACTGTAGATTAATAGCTGTTAAATTTAATTTGAATAAAATTGCCAGTATTACCTGTTATGTAGTACCAAAAATAATATTGTTATTGATTGATATTGATTGATGATTGCGATTTGGATGATGGATGATGTTGATGAATGGATGTTTATTGTATATCATTAAATTGCAAATTATCATGCATATTTCATTTCATTCGGGATTGTGGTTTGAAATGATATATAACCGCAAAATTTTATATCTTTTAAATTGCGGATTGAAATGATAAATATCCGTATCACTTGACCATAGGATAGAAAATTATATACAGGCACCGCGGTCTATATATAACTATTTTAATGTGATTTCTATGGTTTGGATGGAATACGGTTTATAACAATCTTAAATTTTATATTGTATAAATATTTTTCTTCCATATATATATACATATGAAGTTGAAAATTTTGAAATTAAAAGGTGTATAAAAATCTTTATTAAAAATGGAAGAAAATTAAGAAAATGGAGTTTAATAATTTATATCATATGTTTAAATGTTAAGTTTGGAAATTTTAAGATATGATATTTATAATTGGATTTTTTCCAAAATAAATTGAAATGAATATTCTAGTATAATTTGAATTGGGAAAAATATATATATTTTATTACTAGAAATTGAAGTCTTATTATTTATGGATTTTATGTGAATATTCAAGACTAATTAATAGAACAATTGATCTGTTGAAAGAATAAAATCCAATTTTAGTTTGAAATATTGTTACTCAAAATGGATATACGTATATATGAATAAATTGAAGTGATTTTGGAACTTGAGAGAGATAATATAAATTTTGGTTTAGACTTTAATAAAGAAATGTATTTGTAAAGCCATGAGAACTATTTTCTTTACAAAGTAACATTTAAGTTAAACCATTTAATTCATATACCGTTGAATGTCCAAACCATTCAAGTTTTTAGAAGTTTTGGTTTTAAATTATGATTTTTAAAATATTATGCTTTGAAATATTTGACTTTCAGACGTTATGAAGTTAAAGCATTATGATTTTGGAAAAGAATTATATTTGGGATAAGTGATAAAATATGGCTTTGGGTTTAAAATGATATCGTACTCATAGTTTTTGAAAGGGAAATTTTTTATTCTGGTTTTTAAGTATAAACTATTTTAAATGACCGCGGTGTTATAATAACGATGGGTTAGCAAAGAGACCGGGATCGGATATGGACATACTCTCTGTCGATACCGAAAACCACTTTGACTAACCGTGTACGCGGTGGAGATTCCAGAATGAAGTAAGTGGTGGCGACGTTTCCTGTAAGGTAAATACGTGGACCCGACTCCTGTGAGTTGGCATAAGGTGGCTAAAACAGGAGCGATTCTCAGGCCAATGAGGTCATTCCTCTGATCGGACCCTCCTCTTCGATATTATACTTTGATTTTGGATTGATTCAGTGGCCACTTCTATATTTTGATTTTGGGGAGTTAGTCCGAGGTGGGCGGTAACTACGGCTACGCGTTTCCACCAGCCTGGATAGCAATTGGTATATCTACCCTGGCATTGCCTAGTTGTGCCGTGTCACCTACCATACCGAGCCTTGTACGAGTTTGGATTTCTCCCGTAGCCCGTGTGGTATCCTCTGGTGGCTTCCCGATCAGGAGGGACTATGATATTGGATGGACTGCTGGGACTATTACGTGTTAAGGGGAATATTGGGTCACTCCTTAATGCTATTAAAAAGTATGTTTATTTTATAAATAGACACTATTATAATAGCACAATATACTACATAGTAAATAGTTTAACGGATCCTTAGGAGATGTAAATCCCGAGCATCTTTTGAGTTACTGCACTCATATTTATTTCTGTTAATTTAACTCACATAAGATCTTTTAGTTCTGACTCGAGTGTTTTTGTCTTTTCAAATTCGCTCGGGTCAGTCCGAGTGTTTCAGGATAGAAGACTTTAGCTTTGAAGGACGAAGACGAAGGAGTCGTATTATTATTATCTATAGTATTGCACCACACTCATACTGTTCCGCTGCATTGATTGTATTGGTATGTGTAACTCTGATATTTATTGTATAAAGCAAATCAAGTATTTGTAAACTGTTTTGAACTGTATATTTATTATTATATTTTATCCTTCCGCTGTGAGATTTTGTTTTGTTTCTATTTCTTCTCTGTTTTTTCTTATTTACCCCATAACAATCCGCCCTTCCGTATGGTTTGAACTGGCACGTGTGTCGGTTTAAAGTGTGCGAAAAGGCGGGATGTTACAGTTGGTATCAGAGCTTTGGTTTAGCGATAAACCTTGGTTTTGTGGGGTTTGACTCTTTGTTAATAGGGTAGTAATACCCTATGGGAGTCACTGAGTGTATATATATGAGAGAGCGTATTTGTTAGTGTTAATAAAGATTTTGATATTGTGTTAATCTGTTCCGCTTTGTATTTATAAATTCTGGTTGATGCATGGGACGCTATGACATCAATAGGGATTTCTAAACACTTAATAGGACAGACCGACATAATATTTGTTTTTAATATAGGTGAATGAAATAATTTTGCCTATTATATTTTCCATATATAAAAATATTTTTATAAAGATATATATATATATATATATATATATATATATATATCTGGTTGCTATAGATTGGGTGTTAGGTAATATAAAAATATTTGTAATAAATTGAAGCTAAGTTGAAATTATAATAAATCAAATAGGAGATTTTAGAACTTAAGTCCGGGATTTTTGAAAATCTTCTTTCAAAGGATTTGTGAAATATAATGATTTGGTTTATAGGTAATTTCTTATATAAATATTTAGTATAATTCGGAAGAATTGTTTTAAAAGAGGATTTTGGAAAAATAAATTTTGTACTTTCCCCTCTGTCGCTGGAAAATAATTTAGGTGATGACGGCCGCATCATCGACTTTCATTTTCGAGTTTCGAAGGGAAAGGCCACTGTAGTAAATTCTACTACGGATTTGTTTTGAAATTATTTAAAATTTTAATTGTTTAAAGGTAATTAGAGATATAAAAGTTGTAAGAAATTAATTATCTATTATTTTAAAGAAATTTTGGAATTTGACCCGGTATTAATTCTTGAATTTCCATTAATTAGTGTAAAAATTTAAGTTAGTAAAATAAAGGTTAAGTAATCAATGAATTAAAAGGGTTGAGATTAAACTTGTATAAGTTCTTTTGCTTTTTCTTTAACATAAATAACTTACCAAGTATAAAAAGTTGAAATGTAAATTAAGAGTGGAATAGAATATTATGCAAGTAGAATTTTGGAAAAAATGAAGTATTCAATAAATTACTGTTATAAATAAGAATTTAATGGTATTAACTTAAGTGATGATTGGAATTTTACTAAAATTAAAGGTTGTATTATTAATAGGTGATTTTAACCTTAAAAAAGTAAAAATGAAATTCCTTAATTTATAAAGTTTGATTGTAGGGTTATTAACTTAAGTACGCCTTAATTTCCCCTATTCTAATATAATGGAAAGTAGGAAAAATATAAATGACTGCAATCCATAGTTAATGAATGAGTAAAATCTTTCACTTATAAGAATGCAAGTTATAAGGTTAATAAATTAAGTGTAAGTAGAGGGTTACTGTAATTAAATATAATGGAAACTTCAACATTAAATAAATGAATGAGATTAAGGGTAAGTCGAAATTGTAATTTATAAAACAAATATATATTAATTAAAGGAATGAAAAGAAACTTGTAAATTTTCACTTACATTCTTAAAACATACATAACTTACCATATAATAAAAAGTTGCAATGTTAGTAGGAAAATGTAAGGGGAAATCTTACAAGTGAAGAGTAAGGTAATAAAGGTATTCTATTAATTTGCTATTATTAATGAGAATTAATTGTATAGACTTAAGTTAAATTGAAAATTTTACTATAAGTAAAGGTAAGTAGTATAAATAGATGATAGAAACTTTAGTAAATAAATTGGAATACAAATATAATGAATTTTGTGATAAATGGAAAATGAAAATTTGTAAGAAATAAAGAAATCACTCCATAAATGAAAGAAAGAAAATCAAACCATTGAAGCATGAGATAAATGTATAATAAATAAATTTGGGTGTGGGTTTGAATTGTGTTGTTTGATTTATGTTGTTGGGTAAGAAATTTGAAGTGGTTAAATGAATAAGTATCTATTTTTGTTCCATCTAAGACTGTTGAGTAAAGGATGCACTTGATAGTTAATTTCATTTCATACAAATTTCAAGTTCTGAACCCGAATAACTATTTGTTTGATGAATTAAATGGTTGCTTTGTTTTGTGTATGTATGTTGTTTGTAAGGTTGATGGTTGTTGAATTGTTTGGTTGATTAATGATTGAATCCACTTGAATAGTTCACTTTAAAATAAATATTTAACCTTTTAGATTATATAAGTGAATACAGGTGATGGAAGCAACTGCTACTGCTTTTGGTTCCAAAATAATAAGCGTATATTGCCCGACAAATAGGTACGTTTTCGGATTACGTTTAAAGCGCTATTTTTCCCGTGTTGGGATATAATATTTTGATAATATATGTAATATATTTGTATATTTTGATAATATATTTTCTCCCGAGCCTCACTGTACAAAGGAGACTCTGCCAAAAAATTTCGTAAATTTTGGACTTAGAATTTTGTTGAATGTTTTTCCAGCTTTAATAATCTAGGTATAAAAGAATATAATGATTATAAACAGGTATATTTTATTTAATAAAATAAATTTAGTAAATTATTGTTTATAAATAATATTTGAAATAAGATGTACTGTTTTATTCTTCCTTCTCCCTTCTTTTTCCTTTTCGGGGACGAAAAGTTTTGAGTGGGGGAGATTGTAACGACCCGTTGAATTTGATAATGTTAAATGAATTAAATTAATATGTTTCTAATCTAATTTAGAATAAAATAAAGGTATTAAGATTTTATTTGAGAAAATGTAGTAATTTGTTATAGTAATTGGAATTTAATGTAACAATTTAATAGTTACATGGAAATAGATTTGAACTATGTAAATTTGCACACCTTGTTATAAGTTAAATGTAAGAAACCAATATAAATGTGAATCAGTGAATATTAACAAAAATATTTACTAGAATGTAATTCATTTAATATAAAATAAATAGTGGAGATTGTACATTTGGTTGTAATAATAAATAGTGACTAAATAAAAGTGTTCGCTGGAATAAATCAATGCAATAAGTGTGATAAGTAATTTTATTGAATGTTGTCTCTAATAAATGTACTTGATTTGGTAATTTAGATATTTATACGTAAAGTATATATATATAAAGATATATTGATTCCAATAGAATTAATTGGAAATCTAATATTAAATATAATGTTGGTAGCAATTGAAATTTACTGTTTTGCAAAATAAAAGAGAAATCAAGTCAAATGTGAATTATACCGTAAAGGATCAATTCATTTAAACAGTAGGATTGTAAATAAATAAACATTCTACGTAGGTTGCAATTGGACAATTTATGTAGTTTAATGGAAAAGCAATTGGAATTAATTACCATAAATTGTGTAGTTAGGGTAGTTGTGATTTGTCACTTAAGATGGAGGATTTTTATAAAATGTAATAAATGCAGTTTAAATTAAGGCATTGACGTTTGGGTATTTAAGAAGTGATAAACTAAAATTTATTTATTTATTTGAAAATTTGAAATCCAATTTGTGGATTTATTGCAAATAAGTGAAATTTGTGTTTAACCATTACATCGATAGGAATAAATTAAATTTAAGGTTATATTAATAAAATTTGGACTAGAGAAATGATATGAATCGGTTTTAGAAGCCTTAAATATAAAATGGGAAGTAGACGAGATTTCACATTACAACCATTTTTAAAAAAATCCTGATGTATGTAGAAATATTAATGAAATATAACGTAAACCAATGTTGAATCAAAATAATAGAGTCAACATTTATTTATTCATTTAATGTGATATAACTACGAGTATGATTTATTGCAAATTACATGGAAATCTAATATATAGGACATTACCTAAAAAGGAAGAGTAGATAAAATTTATGATAAACATATTTGTATATGAAGGTTATTGATTTAAGGAGAAATTGGACAAGTTTTATGTATTTGGGTTAAGTGCAACCTTTAATAGATAAATTTAGTGCAATTAAAAGAAATTGACATTTAATATTTCGATAACTTAAAATTTGATGGGATAAGAACATTTGGGTAATGAAGGGATGACAAATATTAGCTATGATTCTAGAAGGAATTAAATATATAATGGGAAGATTAAAATCAGGTTCTAAGCAATAATTATTAAATAACAGGATTTATTAAATTTAACGTTGAATACTACGTTACTGAAATTTAAAATGGACTTTAAGAATAATATTGTGAATCATGAACCAAAGTATGTGGCATCCCTATTTGGATAAAGAATGAGTATATAAAAGTTAAAATCTAATATACGGGGTTTTGAGCATTTAATTTTATAATTCTTAAATATAGGAAAGTGCAGAAATTAACACTGCAAATTGATATACTTATAATTTTAATTCACATCCAAGCTTGTTAAATCATTTGAAATTGATTAAATTATATAAGTAATAAAATTTGGACAATTTTAGAATATAATATAAAATTTGGATTATTTGTAATTTATTTTAATTTAATTAATGAATATAAAAATAGCCATTTTGCCACGGACTCGGATTTCGACGAAACTAGTTTCATCGGATCCGTATCGATGAATTATTATAGGGTTTCAAGTTTCGTATCGATCGGACTTGTCGTTTGATCGTACGGGCGTGAAACGCCTTGAAATCAATTTTAATAAAATCAATTTGAAATCAATTTGGAAATTTTGTTTTCAGCATAACTTCTTCATACGATCAAATTTGGACGTGAAACTTTTTCCATCGCGTTCAGAATATTTTAAATTACCTATTTGGATATATAGATTTACGAAATTTCGTTTCGGAGACATAGCGGGCTTTTTGGGCCATAGTTTGTTCCGCACGTTCATTCTACGGTCTATCTACGCTACCTCTAACCCTCTATATAAACCCAGCTATTCAGCCCTAGCCTCCGCCTAATTTCATTTATCTGCGCGTATTTCTTCAAGCTTCTCTTCTTCTTCAATGGGGGCTAACCCTAGATCCAGTCAGTTCAAAAACAAAATGAAAATTCAAAATCTCCAGAAAAATTCCACAAAAATATATATCATAGTTCTCGATGCACGTAATCTCATGGTGAAATTCGTTTTTCAATTGGAGTTATCGTTCACCCAGAATAAATTCAAACAGTTCGTGGCCATTTATCAGCGCCGTAACAAAGTTCGTCTGATCGCAATTTCCTTTCTGGGTCTTGAAGAGGAGGCCAAGGGGAATTCATCGGCATATGTTATTCGTTGTTTCAACGGCTAGATCGTGCCGTAATCTCGATTAGGGTTTCAAAGAGGAGGGGGCTAACGGCGACCGGAGGTCTGGCCGTGGGTATGGGGACGTGCGCCTGGGCTAGGGGGAGGTGTTGGAGGTGGTCGGCTTGGAAGGAGGTGGCCGTAGGGGGCGAGAATGGTGGTCAAACAGGCGGTCAACGCTTGATATATGGGTTCGGCCCTGATGTTGCGCGTTGGGGGGGAAGAGGATGGAGTGCTGTAGCTTCTTGCTGACGTGGCAAGTTTACTTATCAAATGTGTGTCATTTTGTTTATATTTAATTTTGAATTCAATCACCATTTTTCGCCATAACTTTCTCATACGACCTCGGATTCACACGAAATTTCTTTTGTTAGGATCGTAATTTAATTCCGGATCTGATGACGCTGGTTTGGACGAATTCCAAGACGGGGGAATTTTTGGGTTTAAATCGAATTTAAATTCGATTTAAATTCAAAAGGTGAGTATTTAAACCCACTCACAACTACTAGAAGATTTTATTTTTGTTAAATTAATTTTAGAAATAAACAGAAATTTATTTATGAGTATTTGGCATGTTTATTTTATTCATATCTGTTGAATTGCATTTATTTAATTTAACTGTTAATTTAATTAATTTATTGCGTATAAATTTACAGTTAAAATTTATTTGTTTGTATATGAACCACTAGTTAACAGTTATATAATTTATTACTGAATATAGACTGTAGATTAATAGCTGTTAAATTTAATTTGAATAAAATTGCCAGTATTACCTGTTATGTAGTACCAAAAATAATATTGTTATTGATTGATGATTGCGATTTGGATGATGGATGATGTTGATGAATGGATGTTTATTGTATATCATTAAATTGCAAATTATCATGCATATTTCATTTCATTCGGGATTGTGGTTTGAAATGATATATAACCGCAAAATTTTATATCTTTTAAATTGCGGATTGAAATGATAAATATCCGTATCACTTGACCATAGGATAGAAAATTATATACAGGCACCGCGGTCTATATATAACTATTTTAATGTGATTTCTATGGTTTGGATGGAATACGGTTTATAACAATCTTAAATTTTATATTGTATAAATATTTTTCTTCCATATATATATACATATGAAGTTGAAAATTTTGAAATTAAAAGGTGTATAAAAATCTTTATTAAAAATGGAAGAAAATTAAGAAAATGGAGTTTAATAATTTATATCATATGTTTAAATGTTAAGTTTGGAAATTTTAAGATATGATATTTATAATTGGATTTTTTCCAAAATAAATTGAAATGAATATTCTAGTATAATTTGAATTGGGAAAAATATATATATTTTATTACTAGAAATTGAAGTCTTATTATTTATGGATTTTATGTGAATATTCAAGACTAATTAATAGAACAATTGATCTGTTGAAAGAATAAAATCCAATTTTAGTTTGAAATATTGTTACTCAAAATGGATATACGTATATATGAATAAATTGAAGTGATTTTGGAACTTGAGAGAGATAATATAAATTTTGGTTTAGACTTTAATAAAGAAATGTATTTGTAAAGCCATGAGAACTATTTTCTTTACAAAGTAACATTTAAGTTAAACCATTTAATTCATATACCGTTGAATGTCCAAACCATTCAAGTTTTTAGAAGTTTTGGTTTTAAATTATGATTTTTAAAATATTATGCTTTGAAATATTTGACTTTCAGACGTTATGAAGTTAAAGCATTATGATTTTGGAAAAGAATTATATTTGGGATAAGTGATAAAATATGGCTTTGGGTTTAAAATGATATCGTACTCATAGTTTTTGAAAGGGAAATTTTTTATTCTGGTTTTTAAGTATAAACTATTTTAAATGACCGCGGTGTTATAATAACGATGGGTTGGCAAAGAGACCGGGATCGGATATGGACATACTCTCTGTCGATACCGAAAACCACTTTGACTAACCGTGTACGCGGTGGAGATTCCAGAATGAAGTAGGTGGTGGCGACGTTTCCTGTAAGGTAAATACGTGGACCCGACTCCCGTGAGTTGGCATAAGGTGGCTAAAACAGGAGCGATTCTCAGGCCAATGAGGTCATTCCTCCGATCGGACCCTCCTCTTCGATATTATACTTTGATTTTGGATTGATTCAGTGGCCACTTCTATATTTTGATTTTGGGGAGTTAGTCCGAGGTGGGCGGTAACTGCGGCTACGCGTTTCCACCAGCCTGGATAGCAATTGGTATATCTACCCTGGCATTGCCTAGTTGTGCCGTGTCACCTACCATACGGAGCCTTGTACGAGTTTGGATTTCTCCCGTAGCCCGTGTGGTATCCTCTGGTGGCTTCCCGATCAGGAGGGACTATGATATTGGATGGACTACTGGGACTATTACGTGTTAAGGGGAATATTGGGTCACTCCTTAATGCTATTAAAAAGTATGTTTATTTTATAAATAGACACTATTATAATAGCGCAATGTACTACATAGTAAATAGTTTAACGGATCCTTAGGAGATGTAAATCCCGAGCATCTTTTGAGTTACTGCACTCATATTTATTTCTGTTAATTTAACTCACATAAGATCTTTTAGTTCTGACTCGAGTGTTTTTGTCTTTTCAAATTCGCTCGGCTCAGTCCGAGTGTTTCAGGATAGAAGACTTTAGCTTTGAAGGACGAAGACGAAGGAGTCGTATTATTATTATCTATAGTATTGCACCACACTCATACTGTTCCGCTGCATTGATTGTATTGGTATGTGTAACTCTGATATTTATTGTATAAAGCAAATCAAGTATTTGTAAACTGTTTTGAACTGTATATTTATTATTATATTTTATCCTTCCGCTGTGAGATTCTGTTTTGTTTCTATTTCTTCTCTGTTTTTTCTTATTTACCCCATAACAATCCGCCCTTCCGTACGGTTTGAACTGGCACGTGTGTCGGTTTAAAGTGTGCGAAAAGGCGGGATGTTACAAAGATAGTTATAGACAAAGATGTGAAATAAAAACCTCACCTTTAACCTCACAAACAAAGATGGAAAGCTCAAATGCAAAGAAAAGACCATCCACCCTCCACTTCAACTCTACTAGCTTCGATCTAAGATCAAAACAAGTATTTCCTAAATTAGGTTTGGGAGACTTTCTGAAATTGAAGGAAGAAAGAGTTGGAGAAGATGAAGAGAAGGCTTACCAATAGCTTCACTGTGATTTTGGAGCAAGAATTCAAGTTTGCAAGAAGAACTAGGGCTTGGAATTTCTAATTCTTCTTCCTTTCCCCCATTTTCAGCTTTAGCTTGAGTTAGAAGTGAAAATGAGTGAATGGAAGGGGAGAGACTGAGTTAGGGTATTTAGTTGGCTAGTGGGCTGAACCCAAACCCAAAACCCAAAACCCAACTAGAAAACATAGCAAAATTCAACTTACTCCAAACATATCAAAGTTTATACTCAAATAGATCGCAAACGCCATTTTGGACTCAATGGAAGTGGTATCGAGCCCCGATTCGGCCGTTTGCAAAAAGTAACATTTCGGATCCAAAAATCCAACTAACGACGCTATATTTAAATAAAACATTTAAATATATAACCGTTAAATATGCGGGCTTTTACAGTAATTCAGTGGTTTTCGTGCAAGGACTCACATGCCACCATTCCTCGTATTGCCACGCTGCTTGACATCCAGTGGCTTCTTATGCAAGGACTTATATGCCACTATACTATACAATAAGGGTCCCATCTGGACACCTTGGTGACTTAAATCATACGACGCCAGTCACCGTGAAGGATCATACGCCACCCTCGTCATACTAAGCCTGTAATATGTAACATAGTTCCCATATCATTTTCGAGATATGAGGCTTAAAAGTGAGGTTACGCTCAATTTAGACGAAGCGAGGCTTTTCATACAAATCCACGCTTTGATCATTTTAGGTTTCACTTTGAATGCCACATTGTCATTCCTTAATCACAAAAATGATTTCTACCAACGTATAAATCATATGCTCGTACAACTCAGAAAAGGGTGTTAAACTAAGAGAAATTGCCTTCTCCGCCACCAAGCGGATAATATGTTGAAAGAAATCAATTTATGTAATCAGAAATGCACTGTCAGACACTCATCCATACAAGTTCGTTCTAAGACTGAACGAAACTGATGGAACTCCTCCTACTACCATTAGTAGCAAGTAGTCCTTGCAATATGAAGATTTCAAAACACGATAGGACCACTACTATAATAATGGGAGCTACCTAGAGAATGTCAACAAGCAGTCCTTCCACTAATGAATATCTCTGGTCTTTAATAATCATCATCTTCAACACGTCTTTGCTTTCGAACGTATACATTGCTTTGAAGTGGTTTTCAGATAGAAGTTACCTAAATCTAACCCCGGTTTCTTTGAAACCAATTATCGATAAAAAGATGTTTAGTTCATATATGGATATCAATCATCAATCAATTACTTCATCTTTTATTTAAATCAAATATCTTTCTTAGATATATTCTTTTATATTTATTCCATTTTCTTTTCAAGAGTACATGGAATCATTAAGCCTCATTTTTCAAATCCTTTTGGTTAATTAAAACCTTTTTAATTTTCGGATAATTCCAAATTATTTTCTCTTCTACTTCGGAAAACATTTCAACATTATTTATTTAAATCTTCAATTTAAAACTCCTCTTTAGGAAATACCAAGTCATCTTATTTAAAATCACTTTTAAACCTTTAGCAAAGATTTTCTATTTCCAAATCCTCATTTAAACGGGTTAAAAATGATGTTATAAAACATCATTACAACAAACCCAAAACCATTTTATTCAAATCATCGTTTAACTCTTGGAAATATCTTCACGTTTTACTTTGGGAAAAACTTTTTAGAGCATCCGGGCTTTTCTTTCGATTTGTTCCACCCATCTCTAAAGGAGAAAACAAAGGCTAAGTAAGTTCAGGGCACTGGTTGCTCCGTTCCAAACCTTAGTTACATATCTTGTTTTACCTTGTAGATCTCACAAGCGGGACAAATGTACTAGTCTTTTCCGCATACTCAGTTTGTTATTACATTCAAGGAAATGGTTTCTATTATATTGCTTAAGTGTAATAATAACAATTTATTTAAAATCTTTCTAAAAGAATTACAAAAATTCCAATCTAACTTTAAAACACTTAACTATTTATTTAGAAACATTTATAAATGATTCTAGAAAGAATCGTTAAGTTTAAAAGTACATTTCAAAAGTGTTGCGGAAAAGTGCTCTAGAAAGTGCTTTCACTTATATTGATCAAATCGACTTTTTATTATTTGAAAATTCATTTTTATAAATAAAATCACTTTTAAAACATTTTAAATGACTTATTCCATATTTTTAAAAGGTTTAAAACATCATTTTCGAAGAAATCCGGTTTTGGATTCCGAACTGCTCAGGATATTTCATAAATTTGTTTTACTCATATTTCAAAATATACTTATCAGAATCTCGATTTTCTTTCTTCTTAGAAAACTATGGATATAATAGATAGTAAAATTCTTATCTCGAAGAATTCCAAGATAAATTCCATTCTAAACACTCGTTTGACTTTTATGGCGTGAAATCGTGTACTACTGTTACGCGACGCGCCTGTTTTTGACTAAGCTTTCATCTACCTTTCAAAATTTACCAAAACACTTTCATATGTTTATAATACATTTATAAATCATTTTCAAACATTTAAACCAACATTTTTTCATTTTAAATCTCCTTTTTACTTTTAAATCATTTCATGTATTATATTATTATAATATTCATTTTCAACCTTTTTAAAATATTCAAAACCATTAAGAGGCTAAGTAAACTCCAGACATATTATATGCATTCATTTATATTAATTAATCATTTTATTATGATTTCTCATAATTTATCTCAACCAAACCAAGTTATCAACCATATCAACATCTATAAAATCAACCATATAATCATTCGAGTTATCAACCATTCACATAAATCATTAAGGGATTAAATGGTCATGTTATCATACTTAAATATAGTTATAGAGATTATTTATTATTAAAAAAACCATTGAGTACTTACCTTTAACCAAATTGATGAAGTTCCTACCAAAATTCTTATCTAACCACACTTTGCTAAACTAACCCATACTTCACTAATACGTCCATAAATAACTCCACCACCTTGCCTAGGCTCATGACCATCCTTCCTCCTCCACTTTGCTCTCAGCCCAAACCTTCCTCCCACCTCCATAGCCTCCCCATCCCAATACTCATGGCCTAAGGCCATTTAAAGAAGATAAGAAGAAGGTGTGAATTAAGAAGAGATTATAGAGTAATTAGCGGATTGATGCTTAAGCACTCTACTATTTTTTAACTCTCCTACCTCTCTTAAAGAAGAGAATCCATTAATGAGAAAAAGAAAGCTCAAAAATTCTAAAGAAGAAGAATGAGAAGTGTGAAGAAAATGAGAAGAACGGACGGATATTTATAGGAAAAGTAAGGAATGATGAATTACGAAATTAACCCTTTACAAAATTACCAAAACATCCTTACTTTATCCTACCTTTTCAAAACTTACCATCACTTTTTCATAGCCCTACTTTATGTCTTAATCACTTAATGCATAAGGAAAATAAAGTAAAGATTTGATTTGATTTGACATGATTTTGTCCTTTTCTGTTTATTTTTTCTTAATGACTATCTAACAATTTCTAACCTTAATTAGCAAAAGTAAACTTGATTAGTTAATTGTTAATACTTAAATGTGTACATGTACATGTACATAAAGGTGCGACAATGTCGCAGCAAATTTTATTCGAAAAACATTGATTTTAGACAAAATGTTTTACGGTCACATTTCGATGTTTCGTTAAAATGTTTATTTGTGAATCACTATTGCATATATATATAGTTATCAAACTTTTATCAACCAATTATATAATGATTTTAAAGGCAACTATTTATCCTTTAAAATAAATAGTGGACTATATATTCAATTTTATCGTAAACTGGCTGTCAATTTTGTCAATGTTATGGTAAAAGTCCAAAATCTTTATTCAATTCTAAAAATAAGTTCACCAAAGTTTGAAAATTCTATATTTGGATATTTAATACAATAAATATTTCATTTTCAAAGTGGTAAAATTACGAGTCGTTACAGACTTCTCCCCTTAAAAGAATTTCGTACCCGAAATTACCCCAAAAACAAACCCCAAAGGTATTTACCAAAAATATTTATCTTTAATCTTAATTCTTTAGATATACATAGATCATCCGTATGCAATATATGATTTGTTCTCCTATTCGAATTCACAACTTTTCTTCCAAAGAAGTATCGATCCCCCATTCTCTAGTGCGGACACTAATCAGGCTTCTAGATCATAAACCTTTACTTTCCTTATATAGCTCTCAACTCTGATAGAAAACTCAAGTACCTAACCACAAACCCTCATCAATGTTTGCTATCAAGAATCGAGTGGTAAATCCGTTTTCAAATTGGTGTAAACATCTCAAAGTTCCATACTCGAATCTTAGATCCAATTCATGTAATGAAATGATCTACATATAACATATGTATTTATCAACTTCCAAAAAAATTTCATAGAAACTTTTATCTTAAGTTTAAACATTTTATAAAGATGTTTCTTTATATAATCCCATTAATTATTTATTTCCAATTATTTTTATTAAAGTATAATATTCCAAAGGAACCATTTTTCACTCAATAGATAATTTATCTTTGTTATAAATTTTTTGTGTTCTTTTATTCACAATCATTTTTACTTAGTATATTTCCTTTAATACTAATATTATTTATGAATCATTTAGTAAACTATCACTTAAGTTTATTATATCTTACAACTTATGCAAATAAATCACTTTTAAGTCCAAATTCTTAATTTATGCTAGAAAACATTTTTCAGGTTATAATTATCTTTTTAAAGAGTCATTATTTTACTTAAGTGTATAAATAGTTCGTGGCTTAATTCTATATTTGTATGATATACTTTTACATCCTAAGAGTATATATAAAGCCTAAATTTCAAATTGATTTTGCTTAAATCTGTTTGTTTAACAAAATTAAACTTCGTCGTAATTTACTATTATCTTCAATTCATAAGTTATACAACTTATTTATTATTTAATACTATTACATTTTTCTAGCTTTGGAAAACAAATTTTAAAACTACATGTATTTAAATCATCAAATTCTCATCTTTTAAATCCTTTTTATCTATAAATCATATTTATAAATTATACTTATCTAATTTCATTTACTCAACATACTTCAGAATCTTTTACCAAAACATTTCATCAATTTCTTAGCTGTGAGTTAGGTATGAGTCAGAAATTTTCGTCTATCTAAAACCATATGGAACTATGCTCTATCTTATTAATTGGCGATCCTAATTTATCTGTAGTTTAAACACTTTTACAAAGATTACTAATCAATTCATCAATTAACGATTCACAGTATATCTTTAACTTAAGAAAATTATAAAGATCGAGTGATTCCAAAACCTTATCAAATATATAATTTTCAAACTTAAATAATCATTTTTGAAATAATACATAAGAATAGTGAACTTATTCTTAAAATTGAATAAAGGTTTTGTACCTTTACCATAACATTGGCAAAATTAACAAAAGTCATTTTCGATAAAATTGAATATACAGTTCAATAATTATTTTAAGGGATAAATAATTTGTTTTAAAATCATTATAAAATTGATCGATAAAAGTTTGATTACTGCATATGTACTTATGTTATAGTGATTGATAAATTTCATCGCACATTGACAAAATCGATGTCGTATATTTGCAAATGAATTTTGATATTGTTTTATAATTAAAATAAACTCGTTTTAATTATTTAAAGATGATAGGAAGTTTATTTTTAAGTTTGGTTTACATGAATAAATAGTTTAACAAAAACATCAAAATGTGACCGCAAAACATCTTGTCGAATAAAAGTTGTTGCACCTTTATTTTTCTATATATGAACCGTGGGATATGCAAGTATTTGATTTTTGTTTGATGATAATAAACATATATATATATATTCATTTAAATGTATTTGTTAATGTAATATTTTATTTCTCACAAAATTAAAAAATATTTGCTAAATAAAATACATAACACACAATTTAAATTCAAACAATTATTTATTCAAACAAATATTTATTTTAATTTTGAATAGTACAAATTTGAACTCTCACTATATATACATACAATTTCAATCATACCACAATTATCATTTATGTATGCACCTCACTATATTTCACTCATTTACTCATTTTTTATTTTCAACATTTCAGATTGAATCCAACGTCTGAGTTATCTGCAAAAACATACACTGACACGGTAAAATTGAAAATAAAATATATTTGCAGTGTAAAACAAAATGTAATTTTGAAAATATTATTTGCCTTAGTTATTTGGGTTGTTTGTCATAATTTAAATTTGAATTCGTCATACACGAACATCTTGTGACATGCGCAGTGTATCACTGTACATGCCACAAGGCCGTGCACACCGATGTACACTTGATAAAATTGCAGGGACAAGTGAGCACAAGGTCAAACCTGTAACAACTCTAGATTTTTGGCCCTGTTTATTTTAATAAATATTTAATCTAGTTAAATAAAATGTGAACCGATCATATTAAAATGAATATAATTTTGGAAATATTACCATTTGTTTATAATTATATTGGTATTTTGAAAGAAAACGAAATTTGGGAATTTGAAATAAATATCTTAATAATATTTATAATAAAAATTTATCTTATATAATTTAATTAAAATACTTTTCTTTATCTATATTTAGTATAAAATAATACATATGAATAAATAAATCTCTTTATAATATTTGTCTTATACCATTGAATTAAAATGCTTTACCCTTATTTACATTTAGTATAAAAGTATCTATAGATAATAATCTTTAAAATAAAATCAAAGTCCAACAATATAAAATATAAATAGACGATAATGTTCAATATAAAATATAAATATTAATGTAAGTCAAAAATATAAACATAATTAAATAAGTAAACTCATGAATCTAAGTTTAATATTGATAGTTAAAATACAAATAGAAATAAATATAAAGATAAGTATGAATATAAGCAAATCATATTGTACATAATTTAAATATTGATAGGCAAAGTTAAAATACAAATAAAAAAATAAAAATAAGAATAAGAATTAAGTGTTAGTGTATGTTTGCAACCTAAGATTGGAAAATTGTAAACGTAGTATGACATATACCAGATAAACATTTTCTGTTAGAATAAAACAAGAACAAAGTATAAAATAATAAAACGAATTAACTTCATATGTAAGACCAAGTGTTGCCTACAAAGCATAAAATAAACCTGACATATATGTATGTACATTATACAAGCTAGAAAATAACAATACATAAAGCATCTTCTTCATACAAGACCAAAGTCAAATTGAAAAAGGTATTTTTCCAAATAAAGATAACAAGACAAATAGCTTCATATTCAAGCCAAACATTTACCTGCAAGATAGTACATATCTTCATACAAATATATTCATACACAACAAGTCTTAACAAGGTTATGTAAACATATTAGGCAATAGGCATTTAATTTCCATCTGCTCAAGCCCAAATTGTGTCATTTCAAAATATTTATCAAATCCTCTTATTTGCAGTAAATTGAATACAAAATCAAACCTGCAGGTCAAACAAGTATAAACTAGTCCAGTTAAAGCCTTCCTTCATACACTTATTATCTTCTATATATAATTGTGTCATCTTTCTTTTTAGTTCGTTCAGGAAAAAAATAAAGAAAACTTGGTTACCTGAGAAAAAAATAATAAGAGAAGAAGTAAAATCAAAATTTAATTCAAAACTGCAGATAGATTCAAGGAGGGTCTTAACTGCAGGCTTCAAGTGGGAATCAAGAAATTGTTCTCTGTTTTACAAAATTTAAGGTGAGTAAACAAAGATTTTTTTAAAAAGTTTAAGTTAATTAAATAGTCATGATTCTTTAACTAATATATTTGTATATTGTTTCATGTTTGAATATGAATCTGTATATATATATATATATATATATATATATATATATATATATATATATATATATATGTCATACTGCATATTTATCTCCTCTGTTATGTGTTCTTGGTTGTTACAGTTACTTATTCTTGTTCAAAATTCAAGCTATTCTCATCAATATTGAAATCTGTAATTATTTCAACTCAACAAAATGTTTAAAACTAAATTAAGATTTGATTTTTAAAGCTAATTTAAAATATGTTGAAGGGAGTACTTCTTTGTAACATGTTATGCAGGTAATTCACATATTACTTGATAAATTCGAATGTCGTAAATTACTAATTCGAGTTTATATCTTGAGTTAACACTAAAAGCTATGATTTTTAAAATTTGTGTGAAGATTTTTAACTCAGTATTTCCAAAGCAGTTTGCAATTGAACCAAAACTGCATTTTCTCAAATTTCTTGTTATTTGATCAATAAATAAAGTTGAAATTTTGGATGAAGCAAATTCAAATGTATGTGATTTCATAAAAATTACCAGAAAATTTTATTATCACTTGATATTTGGATTCGAGATCAATCTAGGGATCGAGTCCTTATTTTTATCTATGACCGTTTAGTGTCGAATTCACCACCTTCACGCGATCGAGTAGCTTGTGCTTCTGTGGGATGATGGTTTATCGTGATGACGACGTATAGGCGAAATCTTGGGTGCTGCAGGTGGATGGAGAGGCGGTGGCGAGGCGATCTACCGTGAGTGTTTGTTGCAGTTGTTCGTCTAAATGTCTAAATTTCGAATTCGAATTTATATTGGGGATTTGTGCTTTGATTTCGAGTTTGGGGGTGGATTGTGACTTGCCGGTGTTGATGGTGATCGCCGGAGTCGAATCGTGCCGCCGTGCATGTGTACGGCACGAAGGCAGTATCAGTGACGTTGAGTGGAGATTATCGCGAGTTGATGCTCGAGTTGACCCATTGTTTTCTTCGGGCTTGTATACGAGTTGGGTGCGTAAGTATTTACTAATGTTTGGATTTTAAATCTAAAGTTAAAACTTAACTTGCTGAAAGAAAAAAAGGGGAGAAGATGAAGTTTGAATGGGAATGGGGGTGACTCGGGGTTTCTTCCGTGCAACACGATGCGTTACTCGAGTGGGAGTAAAACAGGGGAGTCTTGGGTTGTTTTTTTTTTAAACTGCAGAAAAAAAGAAAAAAAAAGAAAAGAAATAAGTTTGGTAAATTTGGTTTCAACAGTTTTAAATACTGTAACTTGGTGGGTGTTTAACAGTTTTATGTTAAAACTTAAATACAAGCTTTAATTACTTAGTGATATTTAACAATGTATTGAACACTTAATGATTATTTTAATTGAGTTAAGTATGAAATTTGTTAACATAAAATTTGTAGTTAATAATAAATTGATTTTTCGAATGTAAAAGAAGACCTTTAAACGATTAATTAAGTTGAACAATTAATATTACTTAATTATTTTTAGGAAGTAATTAAGTATGGTGAATTATTCAATTAATTATTTTAGAAAGTAATTAATAATAATTACATTTTAATTATAAGTAGGGGTGGTTAATTTATGAATTACGTGATTAATAAAATTGTTAACTACATAAGTTAATTAATGAATGATTAATAGTTAATTAATTAAGTGATTTAGTTACGAGTCATTAATGGTTATTCAATGGATAATTAAGATTATTAATTAATAATTAAAGTTAATTAATGATTAAGGGAAAGTAATTAAGAAATTAAGATTTAATAAATTAGATTAAATCCTTTGAAAGTGATAAGTAATTAAATGATTAATTAATGATTAATTAATCTAGGTTAAGAATTTAATTCTCAAGTAATTAATTTTAAATTGAATTAATTACGATAAGGATTAAAGATGATGTCTATGGATCATTGTGCATGTAGAATATCTTATTGTGATATTTATTTGGTGATATTCTGTGATGCTCTCTGATATGCTGTGATATATCTATGATGATTGTGTATGATTCATCTGTGATAAATGTTATTTGAATTCAATCATTGAATTAAAACTGTTTAAGTTAATTAGACAACTTGGCCCTTAAAATGGCGTTTGGATTTCGATGAGACCTGGATCGGGTATCCAATTGATATTCTGAAAACCACATCGATCCAATGTAAACGATAGGTCATGAATTCTGAAATGAAGATCGAGATGGTGTTTTCAGAATGCAAGGGTTATCGTCGTTGACTCTGTGGGTGATTCCAAAATGAGTGTGACAAGATAATGCCTTCGGTTTCGTTCGAACCCGGAACGAACTTGTATGGATTGAATGCTTTCAGCACATCGTCAGGCGGACTATGAGCATTCTAAGGGATATGTTCTGTAAAGGTAATCGTAGCCTCAAGCCTCATCAACCAAGAATGACTAAAACAGGGGATGTGCAGCAAGGTTAGGTGGGTCATGCCCAAGCAGGACAAGATATTCCCCTGTCTAGATGTCCCTTTTTATTTCGGCTGTGTGGGCGGTTGCTAGCTACAACCATGAGGTTTATCTTGTTCGGGACTGTTCAGTAAGGAATGGTTCCGGCCTTGTGTTGTAGGGGGTCGGGAGTGATCCTCGGTACGGTGATCTAGGCCCCGTACTGTGACGGGCGGTACCCCAGTATCCCTGCTATTGTTGGAAATCCATTTTCCCTACGAGACCCTACGGTTTTTATTTGTATTACCCACTTTTGTGGCTAGTAGCTGGAATTTAATGAATGCAACAATTTCGGCTATTTTCTATTTACTTGAAAACCCTAGACACTATTATAATATCACTGGATTTCCTATGAAATGTTTTGGTTAGCGTAAGGTAAAAACTTACCCATGTTTATTTGTGGGGAGTCTTATGTGATACCTTTATTTTCAAATGTGTTCAAAGTTAAACAATTTAAACCGTTTACTCATACCAGACCGGTGTCTGACCCGGAGTTTATATTTTGTTTTTCATAAACTCTTGGGTACTCAAATTTTTATAAGTAGCCAAGTGATAGGTTTTGGACCTTGTTTTCTGGAGAAGATTGGAGCAGGAGATCCAGACGAATGTAGATATCTATCTAGTTTCGCGGTGTCAGTAGTTGTTGTATACTGTATCTCTGATGTGTTTAGTGACAGATGTATGTATGACTGTCATGTGTATTGATATTGTGTAACTCTCAAATATGTAATATTTATGTGATATATTATATTTTGTTTCGTTCCGCTGTGAGATTCTGATATTGTTGCTTTTTTCTTTTCTTTTCTTTTCTATTTCTATCCCTTTCTTTCCTAATGATGATATGTCTTTCTGGTAGTAGAAGGGCGGCTCGTCACAGTTGGTATCAGAGCATAGGTTGGTGATAACCTTGGTTCTGGTAGGCATTACTCATAGAATAGAGTCTGTAGTACTCTAAAATGAGTTTGAGTTTATTAATAGATATGGGCGCGTATTTGTTAGCGAATATAAAATTGTTTTTTATTGTGTTGACTTATCTGTTGAGTGTTTATGGATTCTGGTCGATGTGTGGGACGCCATTTCATCGATAAGGATTTCTAAACTCTTAAACAAGGTAGATCGATACAGTATCGTTTTTAAAGTAGGGTAAATGAAATAATTTTACCTAAAATTCTATTTTGACATAAAAAGAAATATTTTTATGAAATTATTATATATATATATATATTTGGATGTTTGGTTGTTAATACTAATAATTGAATAAAAATTTAAAATTTTGAGTGGTTTATGACCAAATAAAATTGTCTAAGTATGGTTTTATTAAAAAGGAATATAACTAAAATTTGATTTAAACCAGGATTTATCTCCCGAAAATTTGAAAGGTGTTTAAATGAATTTAAACAAAAGGATTTGGGAATGTTTGAAATGTTTTTTCAAAGATTTGAAGGCAATATTGGAGTATTGTTTTGGAAAATATTGTTGAATGGAAATTGTTTGGAAAGAATTTGTGGAAGTAAGGAAGCACTGAACTCACTTCAGTCGCTAGAAAATAATCCTGATGATGATGGCCATATTGTCTGTATTCATTTTCGAGTTTCTAAAGTGATGGATTGCTACCAGGATGGTTGATCATGATATTGTTTGGGCTTGTTGGGTATACAAGTTGTTTTAGAAATTTTCAAAGGGAAAATTGTTTTGGTTGGAATTTAGAAATTTGATTTGATATACCAAGTGGGTATGTGTAGTTATCATTTCAAAATGGTTTTGGAAATGAAACCGGGCAATGGAATTCTAAGAAATTCTATTTAGATAATGTGAAAGTTTAAATGGATCAACTATTGAACTTATAAAGTAAAGTTGGTATTAATAAGAAGAAATTGGGAATTTTAATCCAGGAATTAAAATTTAACTTAAGAAAATGAAAGTGAAGGAAATGTACTTGAATTTAACCTAAGATAAGTTAAATAAAATTGAAATTGAACTTGAATTAAATTGAATATAAAATTGGAAGGTAAAATAATTGAAATTGTGGAATGAAAATTTATACCTTAAGGTAGTAGGTGCTATATATATAATCTGAAATTGTGATTATAAGATGAAATGACTCAAATGAGCAATATAAGCTTTTAAGTAGGTAAATAAGTCTTGGGCTCATATATTGAGAAATAAATTTAAAAGAATGGTAAATGGCTAGATTTAGCTGAAGTTGAGTTGAAATAAAATTGAATTTAAATGAATTTAATCAAGTTACAAATAATATTGAATGGAATGAAATTCTTAAGTAAATAAGTAAGAATTAAATTAAATTAAAATAGAATTGGTGTGAGTTATAAACAAATATAATTCAAGCATAAATTGAATAACCTTATTATAAATAAATTCAATAATGAATTGTTAATGTAAATTACAATTTAAGAATGGATAAAAGAATAAACTAATCGAATAAATTAGTAAATAGTTAGGATTTGATTAAGGGAAAATCAAATCAAGGATTTAAATGGAAGTTGGCAGAATAGAATAAACTTAAGTTATTGGGTAGAACAGTTTGAAGAAAATAAATAACTTAAGTAAATTACGAGATGATTATTTAAAATATTGGTTGTCGAGTTTTATAAAATGGTTTGGAATCAAACTTGTAGAAGGAAAAAAAATTCTATGTAAGGATGGTGAATAAATTAATTAGGATGGAATCAAGTATAAATTGAGTTGGAATCAATTTAAAATTGTTATAAAGCTTAAGTAATTATTATTCACAATGATATTATCGAATTAAAATGGGTCGTTTGAAGTAAAAGAGATTGAATAAAATTTTATTTGAATTATTAGAAGCGAAATAGGATGATTTTGAATATGAGATTGTTTTGCTTAAATGGATAATATATAAGAAAGTAAGTTGTAAATCACTTAAACTGAAGGGAATAGTTTGAAAATTGGTTGGAAGTAATTGTAATAAGTGTTGAAACTATACATATGTGCTTATGAAAATATGTAATGCTAAACAAAAGAAACTCTGCTAAAACTTTTCAAAATTTTGGGAATTAAAAATTAAAAACAAATTTTTTTAGCAACAAAAAGATTTCAAATTGGGAATTGAAATAAACTAGTGGATGAAACCAAATTTAAAAATAATGATAGGAATCGGTTATAAATGGAAGATAGTCAATAAAGTTCAATATTCAGAATTGAAGATAAATTAAGTTCACATGGAATTGGAAATTCAAATAAGAGGATATAATGGCTGTAGTGGTAGAGGAATAATATAAGAGTATATATAATGCTTATATTAAACTTAAGAAATGAGGGTGAAATTCTTAAGTAAATTTGATATTGAAAAAATTTATTCCAAGTGGACAGTAAACAAAATAATGTGAATAAAAGAAAATTGATATAGTTGATAATCAAGGGATATAAATGCGTAGGATGTATGTATATTATTTTATTCGCAAAACAATTTGATCCAGATTCGAGCACAGAATTTCGAAATAGTTATATCGATCCGAGTTGGGACTTTTTACTCGATTTTCGACGACGAACCATGGATATGGATTTTGGTTGATTATGGAAATTCTCTATCATAGTTGTGACTATGCAAGGAGAATAACAGTTTCTGATCAAGAAACCAGATCTGAGTCCGCACTAGGAAGTCGGGTAGACGATACTAGTTTGGAAGTGAAATTGTGTGATCGAGCGAGCGATCGGATTTGATATTGCGTACGGATGATATATGTACATCGTACAGGCTTGATTGAATAGATTTTGAAATACTGTAAAGAAGTCAATAAAATTTGGAAAGAGTTAATACCGTAGATTTCAGTATTGAATTGCCAGAATGGATGTTTGGAATTCATTGTGTATTCCATATATCCCATCTAAGGAAGTTTGTTCATGATTCCTCAATTGTTATTAATCCAGTAGTTCAGGAATTTGAAAGTTGAATCAAATTTGACAGTGGTCGGGAATCCAGTTCGGGTTGTTGATCATCGAGAGACAACTCTGGATAGTTTTGGGAAAACTTATCTGGATTGATGTTCAAATAGCTAGTGTTGTTTGTTAGGATAGACTGTTTGGTTGTTTGTTAATGTATGAATGATATGTATGTTTGAATGGATGGTATAACTGTAACGACCCAGAATTTTGGGCAATACCGATTTAATAATCTGCAATAATAATTTAATTCGTTTGATAAATTTTCTGTATAATTTTAATTTAAATTGGTGATTTTTTTAAAGGATAACAAGTATTTAATCTGGTAAGTGTGATCAATATCTTTTAACAATTTAAAAATTTGATAAGAATTGTTTTTCAAAAGCTAATAAAATTTTATTCTGTTTATAATATATATAATTGATATATATTGTGAATAGAAATATCTTTTGTTTTAAATAAGTTAAATTTTCAAGTTGTAATATATATTTATGTATATGTTATAATTTGGAATTGTTTGAAATTTAATCTTAATCTATTAATAAATTGTATATGAATGAATATTGTAATTGAAGTTTTGTTTTAAATTCAATAAGATTTTTATTTATTTTTAATAAGATAGTTTAAAAAGGTTTTAAACAAAGTTTTGTTTTGTCTTTCTCTTAAAGTATTTAAAATATGATAGTTTGAAAAGAATTTAAACAAGCTTTGTTTTGTTTAAAAAAATGCTTAAATTTTAAATGGTTATATAAATGTTTAGATTTTTAAATCTATGAGAATATATTTGTATTTATTAGTTTTAGAATATTTTCTTTAAAAAGTAAATTTATAATCACATATGTAAGTATTCATTAAATAAGTAAATTAAACATGTTAATTTATGTTAACATTTAAATTAAATAAAGGTTTATTAAAATACAAAGGCATGTGTAAACATTATAAACACCCTTAATAACACATGTAAACATATTAAGCTAATTATATGACATTTGTTTGAATTTAAGGACAAGTGGCAACATTCCTATTTTAATTTTCAATAAATGTTTTAAAGAAGAAAACTAATTTTCTCAAAACTTTCATTTCTTAGTTTGCTTTTTCTTAACCAAATTTAATGGCAAACCAGAAACTCTTTCCAAATCCTGAGATTTTCAAACTAAAAGAAAAATCAGATCTGCAAATTTATGTTCTTCACAAACATTTCAACATGTAACTAAAATGAAGAATTCAAGTTCATCAGCAACTTCAAAACAGCAAATCAAATCTGAGATTAGGATCAGCACAGCAAGTTAAACATTAGTTCAGCAATTAAAATCAGAGATCTGACATTCAAGAATCCATTTTCATCAGCAAACTTGATTTGCAGTTTTTCAAAACTTGGAGAAAAATTTAAAAAAAAACCTGCTCTGCCTCTTTCAAAATGTGAGTAAATGGATTTCTTTTAAAAACAGTTCTTGATTTTTGAATCTTATCATGATCTTGTGATTGATCAGCATGATGTTGATGAGTTATTTTGATTTAAACTTGAATGCAAGGTTGAAATTTTGAATCTTTGATTGCCTGAGAAGTTAAACTTATGTTCTGTATAAATGTAACAGGCACCAATTTCATATTAAATCAGTAATCCTATATTGAATTTTTTTTTGTCTTTGATTTGTAAAGAAGAGATGATTGTAATCAAATCATATAGCATCAAAAAAATAGTTTCAGGTTGTTAAATTGAATAATTAACTCTAAAATTTAACAATTACAGTAAATTCATAAATTGGGTCAAATTTTTTTGATGCAAACCTAAGTTTTGATTTTATAATCTTATTGCAAGTGAGAAATCGTGATTTTTGAAACTCAAATCACGATTTTTAGATCAGTAACTGGTGGGAATTTTGGGTTTGTACTTTTCTGAGATTTTCGGTGATGGCCGACGAATTACTTGATGATTCGAGTTGAATTTTGGATTGTAGGCAGTATTTGAAATGTAGAATTTGGGAAAAATGTTGAATAAAATTTTCAATGTGTGATTTGCTCGAGTTTGAGAAAGTTAGGGTTTATTTTGGTTTATGGGTTCGGCTGATTGTCTTGGCCTTTGCGTCATGGAAGGAGGACCAGGGGTGGTCGCAAGGATGGAGCATGGGGGCTGGGGTTGTGTCGAGTTGATATGGATGGCGGCGAGTTCAATGGCATCGAGTTGAACGTTGGCGATTGGATTTTCGGTTTGAAGCAGCTGAAGGTTTTCGAGCAAAAAGGTCAAATTTCGATTCGATCTTTATTTCTCGAATCTGAGTTTAGGGTTGTGATCGAGTGTGGGTTTGTGACCATAGAGGACCATCACGATGATCGTGAGTGGTCGGCGACGGGGGTGCATGTGCACCATGATTTGGGTCTGTGCACGTTTGGGGTTCTGGGTTTGGTATTGGGGAAGAAAGGTTACGGGCCGAGGATGCTCTCGTGTTTTCCTGAAGACGACTCGAAGTCGCGTTTTGGAATTTCGCTTCGGGACTGACCCGAGTTGATTTCGAGTTCGTACTTGTGTTTTTGGGAGTTGTTGTTTGGGGGTATTGTTGTATAATATGAGTTGCTAATTTAACCTATAATTGACACCTTATTGTATAATAAACTCGAGTTGAACAATGTAAAAATCAAACACTAAATTATAGACAAGTTTATATAGAAAACTAAAGATAAATTTGTTATTTTAAAAGTGAAATTTGAATTTATATTTCAAATTTAAAAATGTTTTAAATTGTTTGTTTTGAAAATAATTATCTTGATTAAGTTTTAAAAATTCAAATTTAAAAGAGAAATTTGAATTTAATTATTAAACCTAAGTTTTAATTTTGAAATAATGTTTTTAATAACAAATTTTCAAAATTTATTTTAAAATAGATATGTTTAAATTGGAATAATTAAGGTATTTTAATTTGATTTCTAAATTCCTTATTTTCAAATAAGGTTGTTATTAGGATTTTGAAATCTAAATTGAATAATTTATTTAAGTTGTTAAAAGTTGATTAATTCAAACAATTTATTTATGAGAATAAACAATGTTAACTTATTTGAAAAATTAACTTAATAATACATAATTAATATGATTGATAATAAGATAAGTTTGATTAAGATTTATGGTTTTCTTAATCTATTAAAGATTTTCTTAAATATAAGAAATTAATTAATTAATTGTTTAATTAATTTTAAATAATTAGTTAATTGTTTATTTAATTTTAATATCACTTAATTATGGAGTAATTAAGTAAGATTACTTAATAAAGTAATCAATGGTTAATAATTGAATATAATTAGAATAGTAATTAATTATGAAAGTAATTGGTAGAGGTTACTCATGGAGTAATTAAAGTTGGGCGATTATTGGGTAATCATTTGATTAATGTAATTGTTGAGGTTAATTAATTATGAAATAATTAATTAATAAAAGAATTAAGGATTTGGTTAATGATGAAGTAATTACATGTTAAGTAATTAATTTAGAAGTAATTAAGATGTATTAATGGAAGTAATTAGAGATAATTACTTATGTAAGTAATTTAGAGTTAATTACTTAATTATTTAGTTAATTAATCAATGTGATTGATTAATTAATGAATTTAACTTAAGATTAATTACTAAGTGTAATTAATTAAAATTGTAATTAATTAATAAAATTAAGGATTAATTGTTAATTTAAATTGATTAATAAATACTTAATGAAGTAATTAAGAATTAATTAATTGGATTAATTAATGAAGGATTAATATAATTAATTAAGAAGTTAATTAATTAAGATAAGTAATTACAAATTGTTAATTACTGTTTATGGTTTATGAGATGACTAATTACAAGTTAATTATTTAATTAGTTAAAGTAATTATTAATTAATAAGGATCATTAATTAATGTGAATTATGATATTAATCAAGGTTGATTAATATAAGTGATTTAATTGAAGTATGATTAATTAATTGTAATTAATTAAGGATTAATGTAGTTAACTATAGTTAATTAATTAATGAAGGATCATTAATTATTTTAATTAATGATAGTAATTAAAGGTTAATTACCAAATATGGTTGAGGATAATTACTTGAATGTAATTAAAGAATAATTAATCGAGGAAGATTAATTAAGGAAGATCATTAAGAGATGATAATGAATTTGATTTGTAATAAATCAATAATCCAAGTGATTAAAGGATAGTAATTAATTTAATTAAAAGGTTAATTAAATTGATAATCAATTCTGCTATGGGTGATTGATTAATATTGAATGACTGATATTGGATGTTGAATGATATTTGATGATCAATATTTGGAGATTGATATTAGATGATTGGTTGATATTGGATGTTTGATATTGGTTGATATCGGTTAATATTGGATATCTCTGTTATGTGATATGCTGTTGTGAGATGAATGTTGTTATATCTATTGTGATAATTATGATTCATCTATCTGTTTATATCATCCTGAATATAAGTTAATTGTTAAACCCTTAAGTACAACTTGGACTTTAAAATGGCGTTTGGTTTAGGTGAGACCGGGATCGGGTTTCCATATTTGGATATCCGAAAATCACATCGATTCTAATTAAACGTTAGGTCGTGAATCCAAGTGGAGCAAGTGAAGACTCGAGGTGTAAGGGCTATACGTCAGTATAACTCTGTGGGTGATTCCGTAATGAGTTTGACGGAATGGTACTTATAGATTCGAGATGGAGATTTAGAGTGCAAGGGATATGGTCGTTGACTCTGAGGGTGATTCCAAAATGAGTGCAACGAGATAGTGCCTTCGGTTTCGTTTGAACCTGGAACGAACTTGTATGGATTGAATGCTTTCAGCACATCGTCAGGTGGACGATGAGCATTCTAAGATAGATGTGTTCTATAAAGGTAATCGCAGCCTCAAGCCTCATCAACCGGGAATGGCTAAAACAGGGGAGGTGTAGCAAGGCTTCGTGGGTAGCTCCCACTGAAGAGCAAGATTTACTCCTGTCTAGAAGACCCTTTTTATTCGGCTGTGTGGGGGCGGTTGATCCGGACAACTGCCGGAGTTGTCTTGTTCGGGACTGTTCAGTAAGGAATGGTCCCCGCCTTGTGTTGCAGGGGAGCGGGCGTACTCCTCGGTACGGTGATCTAGGCCACGTACTGTGACGGGCGGTACCCCAGTAGCCCTGCCATTGATGGAAACCCATTCTTCCTACGAGACCCTACGGTTTTGTTTGTATTACCCACTTTTGTGGCTAGTAGCTGTAATTTAATAAATGTAACAATTTCGGCTATTTCATATTTACTTGAAAACCCTAGACACTATTATAATATCATAGGATTTCCTATCAAATGTTTTGGTTAGCATAGGGTAAAAACTTTTCCATGTTTATGTGTGGGAAGTCTTACGTGATACCTTTTCTTTTCAAAGGATTTTCTAAAGTTAAGCAATTTTAACCCGTTTACTCACTCCAGACCCCTGTCTGACCCGAGTGTTTATTTTCTGTTTTACTAAACTCTTGGGAACTCATATTATGTATGAGTAGTCAAGTTATTCAAGTTTGCTTGACGAATATAGGAGGAGATATGGAGCAGGAGGCTTCGACGTGTAGAATATATTGATTCCGCTGTGTTTGGTATCTGTTTCTTCTGTTGTACTTGAGTGGTATAATTAGACAGATGTTTATAACTGTCTAATCTGTGTTGTTTATTGTGTACTCTGATATAATTTGATACAATGTAATATTTTATTTGATATATTATATTTCATTCGTTCCGCTGTGAGTTCTCTGATGTTGTTGTGTTTCTTCTTTCTCTTTCTTTTCTTCTTCTATCCCTTTCTTTCTTCAAGATGATGCGATTTCCTGGTGTTAGGAAGTCGGGTCGTCACATTTGGTATCAGAGCATTAGGCTGAGTGAATACCTAGGCTCTGAAGTGTATCTTTCTTTAGGAAGCATTAGGTTGAGTGAATACCTAGGCTCTGGAGTGGTGTCTTCCTTGAGAGAGCGTACTTGTAATTTTTGTATATAACTATATATATAACTATATATATATATATATATATATATATATATATATTTATCTACCTAATCTGTTGGGCTATCAGTTCGGATTTTCCAACATAAGTTATAGAGGTAGATAGCGGAGTAGTGGTATGTGTGTAACACGACTACCACTGATGGAAGAGGTCCATATGTTTGAGATTGGAAGTATTTGTGAGACTGTAGACCTAATACCGTCTCGAGTAAGTTTTGTAGTTTGAAGTAAGGATTACTCTGAATTCCGAAGAAAATCTTTTTAAAAAAAGATTCAGAGTTTATCTTTGAAGTGTCAGTTTGGATTTCGCTCGGGTGAGCAATTTTTTCTTGAGTTTGAATTTGATGGGAGTACAGTAATAAGTGATGGTATCTTGATAACTGCGTGATGAGATGCAGTATCCTTGGATATTTTCCGAAGAAGTTATCTCTTGAAGCAATTTTAGAGGTGGTTGAGGAGCAGTCTTTACCTGCCTCAGGGAAGACTCGTCTGTATAGAAGTTATCTGGATCTTCAGTATGGAGGTTGGTTGTTCTGGAATATGAGACTAAGGTCTATAAGATGTTTCACTTCGGCATAGTCTCATTTGTTATTCTTTAAGGAGAGCGAGATGTTGATGCTTGGATTGGAGCCCGAGTTTCTTTTGGGTTGTCTGTCATCTTGAAGGTTCTGTTGTGTGGTTTGTTGATGGTTTTGGTTTTCGAGAAGCATTTGGATTAGAAGTCTTTGGAAAGCTGTGGTAGCAGTTCAGCTCGGAATGATCGGTGTGCTGACGAGTGGATCTTTTAGCTTTGCAGTATCGTCGAGGGAGAGTTGGAAGCAGCAGTGTGGTTATTTCTCTGATGGTTCGGGAATCTTGGTATTTCTTCTATCAGCAGCCGAGCAGTTGGTGGAAGTTATCTTGAAGAATTAACCTTGTTTGGAAAACTTAGAGCTATTCTAATTGGTAAAGAGAGGACAGTTTATTTGGAATCCAAATTAGATTGGACTGCAAAAGTGACTTGCGATTGGTTTGGAATTTTCTTGAGTTATCTTTTGTTTGAGACTGAGGATTCTCATGAGGAAGTAGGAGCTACTGGAGTAATCAAAAGTTTATCCGCATCTGAAGTTGAGTTCCATATTGATTTGGTTCCAGAAGTGATTATGGTAGCTAGCCCAGTTGTAGGATGGTTCTTGGAGAAGTAGAGTTGGTGCAGCAGCTCAAGAATTTATTTTTGGAGTTTGGATTGGTTAGATCTAGCTTTTGAGTTGGATTCTGTAGTAAGGTTGTATGACCGAGTCGGATGTGTCACTAAGATTATATGGATTTGATGAACAAAGTTTCTGGCACATATTGGATAAGTTTGTATTCGTGTTCATCAACAATATTCTTATCTATTTCCGAATCAGAGTTCTGCAGCGGAAGCGAGGTAGCAGCTGTGCAAGGAAGGAAGCAAGTTCTGTTTGCTATTGCTTGAGTAGTGGTGTTTGTGTTCTGGATTTCGATGGATCTTGGAAAACTTTTCTGTTGAATAAGATCCAGAAGCTGGTTTTCTTTGGTCTAGTTATTTCTGGAAGTGTCAGTATAGGTTGAGCTATCGGGAAGAAGATTGGCAGTTCAGTTGGATTTGGGAGTTGTGTTAGACTTGAGATGTTCTGTTCAGATTGATGAATCTAGAGGAGAGAGGAGCTCTGGATTTTTGGTAGTATAGTTAGTTTGTTGGTTTTTGTAGAGCAAGTCTCCCGGTGATTTATACTTAGGAAACTCGAGATAGCATTAGAGTTTTATTCTGACATATGTCAGGATAATTAGTTAAGTTTGTTTGTGTGATTGATTGTTTTGGTTGTTAGTAACTGATTGATAAGTATGCTTTGCTGATTGAATTAAAATCTTTGCTGGATTATTAAATTACCTTTGCTTTTAAATTTCGAGGGCGAAATTCTTTTAAGGTGGGAGGATTGTAACGACCCAGAATTTTGGGCAATACCGATTTAATAATCTGCAATAATAATTTAATTGGTTTGATAAATTTTCTTTATAATTTTAATTTAAATTGGTGATTTTTTTTAAAGGATAACCAGTATTTAATCTGGTAAGTGTGATAAATATCTTTTAACAATTTAAAAATTTGATAAGAATTGTTTTTCAAAAGCTAATAAAATTTTATTCTGTTTATAATATATATAATTGATATATATTGTGAATAGAAATATCTTTTGTTTTAAATAAAGTTAAATTTTCAAATTGTAATATATATGTATGTATATGTTATAATTTGGAATTGTTTGAAATTTAATCTTAATCTATTAATAAGTTATATATGAATGAATATTGTAATTGAAGTTTTGTTTTAAATTCAATAAGATTTTTATTTATTTTTAATAAGGTAGTTTAAAAAGGTTTTAAACAAAGTTTTGTTTTGTCTTTCTCTTAAAGTATTTAAAATATGATAGTTTGAAAAGAATTAAACAAGCTTTGTTTTGTTTAAAAAAATGCTTAAATTTTAAATGGTTATATAAATGTTTAGATTTTTAAATCTATGAGAATATATTTGTATTTATTAGTTTTAGAATATTTTCTTTAAAAAGTAAATTTATAATCACATATGTAAGTATTCATTAAATAAGTAAATTAAACATGTTAATTTATGTTAACATTTAAATTAAATAAAGGTTTATTAAAATACAAAGGCATGTGTAAACATTATAAACACCCTCAATAACACATGTAAACATATTAAGCTAATTATATGACATCTGTTTGAATTTAAGGACAAGTGGCAACATTCCTATTTTAATTTTTAATAAATGTTTTAAAGAAGAAAACTAATTTTCTCAAAACTTTCATTTCTTAGTTTGCTTTTTCTTAACAAAATTTAATGGCAAACCAGAAACTCTTTCCAGATCCTGAGATTTTCAAACTAAAAGAAAAATCAGATCTGCAAATTTATGTTCTTCACAAACATTTCAACATGTAACTAAAATGAAGAATTCAAGTTCATCAGCAACTTCAAACCAGCAAATCAAATCTGAGATTAGGATTAACACAGCAAGTTAAACATTAGTTCAGCAATTAAAATCAGAGATCTGACATTCAAGAATCCATTTTCATCAGCAAACTTGATTTGCAGTTTTTCAAAACTTGGAGAAAAATTAAAAAAAAACCTGCTCTGCCTCTTTCAAAATGGTGAGTAAATGGATTTCTTTTAAAAACAGTTCTTGATTTTTGAATCTTATCTTGATCTTGTGATTGATCAGCATGATGTTGATGAGTTATTTTGATTTAAACTTGAATGCATGGTTGAAATTTTGAATCTTTGATTGCCTGAGAAGTTAAACTTATGTTCTGTATAAATGTAACAGGCACCAATTTCATATTAAATCAGTAATCCTATATTGAATTTGTTTTTGTCTTCGATTTGTAAAGAAGAGATGATTGTAATCAAATCATATAGCATCAAAAAAATAGTTTCAGGTTGTTAAATTGAATAATTAACTCTAAAATTTAACGATTACAGTAAATTCATAAATTGGGTCAAATTTTTTTGATGTAAACCTAAGTTTTGATTTTATAATCTTATTGCAAGTGAGAAATCATGATTTTTGAAACTCAAATCACGATTTTTAGATCAGTAACTGGTGGGAATTTTGGGTTTGTACTTTTTTGAGATTTTCGATGATGGCCGACGAATTACTTGATGATTCGAGTTGAATTTTGGATCATAGGCAGTATTTGAAATGTAGATTGGGAAAAATATTGAATAAATTTTTCAATGCGTGATTTGCTCGAATTTGAGGAAGTTAGGGTTTACTTTGGTTTATGGGTTCAGCTGATTGTCTTGGCCTTTGCGTCATGGAAGGAGGACCGTGGGTGGTCGCGAGGATGGAGCATGGGGGCTGGGGTTGTGTCGAGTTGATATGGATGGCGGCGAGTTCAACGGCGTCGAGTTGAACGTTGGTGATGGGATTTTCAGTTTGAAGCAGCTGAAGGTTTTCGAGCAAAAAGGTCAAATTTCGATTCGATCTTTATATCTCGAATCTGAGTTTAGGGTTGTGATCGAGTGTGAGTTCGTACTTGTGTTTTTGGGAGTTGTTGTTTGGGGGTATTATTGTATAATATGAGTTGCTAATTTAACCTATAATTGACACTTGATTGTATAATAAACTCGAGGTTAACAATGTAAAAATCAAATACTAAATTATAGACAAGTTTATATAGAAAACTAAAGATAAATTTGTTATTTTAAAAGTGAAATTTGAATTTATATTTCAAATTTAAAAATGTTTTAAGTTGTTTGTTTTGAAAATAATTATCTTGATTAAGTTTTAAAAATTCAAATTTAAAAGAGTAATTTGAATTTAATTATTAAACCTAAGTTTTAATTTTGAAATAATGTTTTTAATAACAAGTTTTCAAAATTTATTTTAAAATAGATATGTTTAAATTGGAATAATTAAAGTATTTTAATTTGATTTCTAAATTCCTTATTTTCAAATAAGGTTGTTATTAGGATTTTGAAATCTAAATTGAATAATTTATTTAAGTTGTTAAAAGTTGATTAATTCAAACAATTTATTTACGAGAATAAATAATGTTAACTTATATGAAAGATTAACTTAATAATACATATTTAATATGATTGATAATAAGATAAGTTTGATTAAGATTTATGGTTTTCTTAATCTATTAAAGATTTTCTTAAATATAAGAAATTAATTAATTATTTAATTAATTTTAAATAATTAGTTAATTGTTTATTTAATTTTAATATCACTTAATTATGGAGTAATTAAGTGAGATTACTTAATAAAGTAATCAATGGTTAATAATTGAATATAATTAGAATAGTAATTAATTATGAAAGTAATTGGTAGAGGTTACTCATGGAGTAATTAAAGTTGGGCGATTATTGGGTAATCATTTGATTAATGTAATTGTTGAGGTTAATTAATTATGAAATAATTAATTAATAAAAGAATTAAGGATTTGGTTAATGATGAAGTAATTACATGTTAAGTAATTAATTTAGAAGTAATTAAGATGTATTAATGGAAGTAATTAGAGATAATTACTTATGTAAGTAATTTAGAGTTAATTACTTAATTATTTAGTTAATTAATCAATGTGTTTAATTAATTAATGAATTTAACTTAAGATTAATTACTAAGTGTAATTAATTAAAATTGTAATTAATTAATAAAATTAAGGATTAATTGTTAATTTAAATTGATTAATAAATACTTAATGAAGTAATTAAGAATTAATTAATTGGATTAATTAATCAAGGATTAATATAATTAATTAAGAAGTTAATTAATTAAGATAAGTAATTACAAATTGTTAATTACTGTTTATGGTTTATGAGATGATTAATTATAAGTTAATTATTTAATTAGTTAAAGTAATTATTAATTAATAAGGATCATTAATTAATGTGAATTATGATATTAATCAAGGTTGATTAATATAAGTGATTTAATTGAAGTATGATTAATTAATTGTAATTAATTAAGGATTAATGTAGTTAACTATAGTTAATTAATTAAATGATTGGTTGATATTGGATGTTTGATATTGGTTGATATTGGTTAATATTGGATATCTCTTTTATGTGATATGCTGTTGTGAGATGAATGTTGTTATATCTATTGTGATAATTATGATTCATCTATCTGTTTATGTCATCCTGAATATAAGTTAATTGTTAAACCCTTTAGTACAATTTGGACATTACAATGGCGTTTGGCTTCGGTGAGACCGGGATCAGGTTTCCATATTTGGATATCCGAAAACCACATCGATTCCAATTAAACTTTAGGTCGTGAATCCAAGTGGAGCAAGTGAAGACTCGAGGTGTAAGGGCTATACGTCAGTATAACTCTGTGGTGATTCTGTAATGATTTGACGGAATGGTACTTATAGATTCGAGATGGAGATTTAGTGTGCAAGGGCTATGGTCGTTGACTCTGAGGGTGATTCCAAAATGAGTGCAACGAGATAGTGCCTTCGGTTTCGTTCGAACCCGGAACGAACTTGTATGGATTGAATGCTTTCAGCACATCGTCAGGTGGACGATGAGCATTCTAAGATAGATGTGTTCTATAAAGGTAATCGCAGCCTCAAGCCTCATCAACCGGGAATGGCTAAAACATGGGAGGTGCAGCAAGGCTTCGTGGGTAGCTCCCACTGGAGAGCAAGATTTACTCCTGTCTAGAAGACCCTTTTTATTCGGCTGTGTGGGGCGGTTGATCCGGACAACTGCCGGAGTTGTCTTGTTCGGGACTGTTCAGTAAGGAATGGTCCCGGCCTTGTGTTGCAGGGGAGCGGGCGTACTCCTCGGTACGGTGATCTAGGCCGCGTACTGTGACGGGCGGTACCCCAGTAGCCCTGCCATTGATGGAAACCCATTCTTCCTACGAGACCCTACGGTTTTGTTTGTATTACCCACTTTTGTGGCTAGTAGCTGGAATTTAACGAATGTAACAATTTCGGCTATTTCATATTTACTTGAAAACCCTAGACACTATTATAATATCACAGGATTTCCTATCAAATGTTTTGGTTAGCATAAGGTAAAAACTTTTCCATGTTTATGTGTGGGAAGTCTTACGTGATACCTTTTCTTTTCAAAGGATTTTCTAAAGTTAAGCAATTTTAACCCATTTACTCACACCAGACCCCTGTCTGACCCGAGTGTTTATTTTCTGTTTTATTAAACTCTTGGGTACTCATATTATGTATGAGTAGTCAAGTGATTCAGGTTTGCTTGACGAATTTTGGAGGAGATATGGAGCAGGAGGCTTCGACGCGTAGAATATATTGATTCTGCTGTGTTTGGTATCTGTTTCTTCTGTTGTACTTGAGTGGTATAATTAGACAGATGTTTATAACTGTCTAATCTATGTTGTTTATTGTGCACTCTGATATAACATGATACAATGTAATATTTTATTTGATATATTATATTTCATTCGTTCCACTGTGAGTTCTCTGATGTTGTGTTTCTTCTTTCTCTTTTTTTTCTTCTTCTATCCCTTTCTTTCTTCAAGATGAGGCGATTTCCTGGTGTTAGGAAGTTGGATCGTCACAATAACAGCTTTTGAATTATCTTTGTTTTAAATTTCGGGGACGAAATTCTTTTAAGGGGGGAGCAATGTAACGACCCTGGATTTTTGGCTCTGTTTATTTTAATAAATATTTAATCTAATTAAATAAAATGTGAACTGATCATATTAAAATGAATATAATTTTTGAAATATTACCATTTGTTTATAATATATATTGGTATTTTGAAAGAATGTGAAATTTGGGAATTTGAAATAAATATCTTAATAATATTTATAATAAAAATTTATCTTATATAATTTAGTTAAAATACTTTACTTTATTTATATTTAGTATAAAATAATACATATGAATAAATAAATCTCTTTATAACATTTGTCTTATACCATTGAATTAAAATGCTTTACCCTTATTTACATTTAGTATAAAAGTATCTATAGATAATAATCTTTAAAATAAAATCAAAGTCTAACAATATAAAATATAAATATTAATGTAAGTAAAAAATATAAACATAAATAAATAAGTAAACTCATGAAGCTAAGTTTAATATTGATAGTTAAAATACAAATAGAAATAAATATAAAGATAAGCATGAATATAAGCAAATCATATTATACATAATTTAAATATTGATAGTCAAAGTTAAAATACAAATAAAAAAATAAAAATAAGAATAAGAATTAAGTGTTAGTGTATGTTTGCAACCTAAGATTGGAAAATTGTAAACATAGTATGACATATACCAGATAAACATTTTCTATTAGAATAAAACAAGAACAAAGTATAAAATAATAAAACGAATTAACTTCGTATGTAAGACCAAGTGTTGCCTGCAAAGCATAAAATAAACCTGACATATATGTATGTACGTTATTCAAGCTAGAAAATAACAATACATAAAGCATCTTCTTCATACAAGACCAAAGTCAAATTGAAAAAGGTATTTTTCCAAATAAAGATAACAAGAAAAATAGCTTCATATTCAAGCCAAACATTTACCTGCAAGATAGTACATATCTTCATACAAATATATTCATACATAGCAAGTCTTAACAAGGTTATGTAAACATATTAGGCAACATGCATTTAATTTCCATCTGCTTAAGCCCAAATTGTGTCATTTCAAAATATTTATCAAATCCTCTCATTTGCAGTAAATTGAATACAAAATCAAACCTACAGGTCAAAAAAGTATAAACTAGTCCGGTTAAAGCCTTCCTTCATACACTTATTATCTTCTATATATAATTGTGTCATCTTTCTTTTTAGTTCGTTCAGGAAAAAAAATAAAGAAAACTTGGTTACTTGAGAAAAAAAGTAAGAGAAGAAGTAAAATCAAAATCTAATTCAAAACTACAGACAGATTCAAGGAGGGTATTAACTGTAGGCTTCAAGTGGGAATCAAGAAATTGTTCTCTGTTTTACAAAATTTAAGGTGAGTAAACAAAGATTTTTTTAAAAGTTTAAGTTAATTAAACAGTCATGATTCTTTAAGTAATACAATTTGTATATTGTTTTATGTTTGAATATGAATCTGTATATATATATGTTATACTGCATATTTATCTCCTCTGTTATGTGTTCTTGGTTGTTACAGTTACTTATTCTTGTTCAAAATTAAAGCTATTCTCATCAATATTGAAATCTGTAATTATTTCAACTCAACAAAAATGTTTAAAACTAAATTAAGATTTGATTTTTAAAGCTAATTTTAAATATGCTGAAGGGAGTACTTCTCGGTAACATGTTATACAGGTAATTCACATATTACTTGATAAATTCGAATGTCATAAATTACTAATTCGAGTTTATATCTTGAATTAACACTAAAAGCTATGATTTTTAAAATTTGTATGAAGATTCTTAATTCAGTATTTCCAAAGCAGTTTGCAATTGAACCAAAACTGCATTTTCTTAAATTTCTTGTTATTTGGTCAATAAATAAAGTTGAAATTTGGGATGAAGCAAATTCAAACGTATGTGATTTCGTAAAAATTACCAGAAAATTTTATTATCACTTGAGATTTGGATAGGAGATCAATCTAGGGCTCGAGTCCTTATTTTTATCTATGACTGTTTAGTGTCGAACTCACCATCTTCACGCGATCGAGTGGCTTGTGCTTCTGTGGTATGATGGTTTATCGTGACGACGACGTATGGGCGAAATCTTGGGTGCTGCAGGTGGATAGAGAGGCGGTGGTGAGGCGATCTACCGTGAGTGTTTGTTGCAGTTGTTCATCCAAACATCTAAATTTCGAACTCGAATTTATATTGGGGATTTGTGCTTTGATTTCGAGTTTGGGGGTGGATTGTGGCTTGCCGGTGTTAATGGAAATCGCCGAAGTCGAATCGTGCCGCTGTGCACGTGTACGACACGAAGGCAGTATCAGTGACGTTGAGGGGAGATTATCGTGAGTTGATGCTCGAGTCGACCCACTGTTTTCTTCGGGCTTGTATACGAGTTGGGTGTGTAAGTATTTACCGATGTTTTGATTTTAAATCTAAAGTTAAAACTTAACTTGCTGAAAGAAAAAAAAGGGGAGAAGATGAAGTTTGAGTGGGAATGGGGGTGACTCGGGGTTTCTTCCGTGCAACACGATGCGTTACTCGAGTGGGAGTAAAACATGGGAGTCTCGGGTTGTTCTTTCTAGAACTGCAGAAAAAAGAAGAAGAAAAGAAATGAGTTTGGTAAATTTGGTTTCAACAGTTTTAAATACTGTAACTTGGTTGGTGTTTAACAGTTTTAAGTTAAAACTTAAATACAAGCTTTAATTACTTAGTGATATTTAACAATGTATTGAACACTTAATGATTATTTAATTGAGTTAAGTATGAAATTTGTTAACATTAAAATTTGTAGTTAATAATAAATTGATTTTTCGAATGTAAAAGAAGACCTTTAAACGATTAATTAAGTTGAACAATTAATATTACTTAATTATTTTTAGGAAGTAATTAAGTATGGTGAATTATTCAATTAATTATTTTAGAAAGTAATTAATAATAATTACATTATAATTATAAGTAGGGATCGTTAATTTATGAATTACGTGATTAATAAAATTGTTAACTACATAAGTTAATTAATAAATGATTAATAGTTAATTAATTAAGTAATTTAATTACGAGTCATTAATGGTTATTCAATGGATAATTAAGATTATTAATTAATAATTAAAGTTAATTAATGATTAAGGGAAAGTAATTAAGAAATTAAGATTTAATAAATTAGATTAAATCCTTTGAAAGTGATAAGTAATTAAATGATTAATTAATGATTAATTAATCCAGGTTAAGAATTTAATTCTCAAGTAATTAATTTTAAATTGAATTAATTACGATAAGGATTAAAGATGATGTCTATGGATCGTCGTGTATGTAGAATATCTTATTGTGATATTTATTTGGTGATATTCTGTGATGCTCTCTGATATGCTGTGATATATCTATGATGATGTGTATGATTCACCTATGATAAATGTTATTTGAATTCAATCATTGAATTAAAACTGTTTAAGTTAATTAGACAACTTGGCCCTTAAAATGGCGTTTGGATTTCGATGAGACCGGATCGGGTATCCAATTGATATTCCGAAAACCACATCGATCCAATTTAAACGATAGGTCGTGAATACAGAAATGAAGATCGAGATTGTGTTTTCAGAATGCAAGGGTTATCATCATTGACTTTGAGGGTGATTCCAAAATGAGTGTGACGAGATAATGCCTTCGGTTTCGTTCGAACCCGGAACGAACTTGTATAGATTGAATGCTTTCAGCACATGGTCAGGCAGACGATGAGCATTCTAAGGGATATGTTCTATAAAGTTAATCGTAGCCTCAAGCCTCATCAACCGGGAATGGCTAAAACAAGGGATGTGCAGCAAGGTTAGGTGGGTCATGCCCAAGCAGGACAAGATATTCCCCTGTCCAGATGTCCCTTTTTATTTCGGCTGTGCGGGCGGTTGCTAGCTACAACCACGGGGTTTATCTTGTTCGGGACTGTTCAGTAAGGAATGGTTCCGGCCTTGTGTTGTAGGGGGTCGGGAGTGATCCTCGGTACGTTGATCTAGGCCCCGTACTGTGACGGGCGGTACCCCAGTAGCCCTGCCATTGTTGGAAATCCATTTTCCTTACGAGACCCTACGGTTTTGATTTGTATTACCCACTTTTGTGGTTAGTAGCTGGAATTTAATGAATGTAACAATTTCGACTATTTTCTATTTACTTGAAAACCGTAGACACTATTATAATATCACTGGATTTCCTATGAAATGTTTTGGTTAGCATAAGGTAAAAACTTACCCGTATTTATTTGTGGGGAGTCTTACGCGATACCTTTATTTTCAAATGTGTTCAAAGTTAAACAATTTAAACCGTTTACTCATACCAGACCCATGTCTGACCCGGAGTTTATATTTTTTTTTCATAAACTCTTGGGTACTCAAATTTTTATGAGTAGCCAAGTGATAGGTTTTGGACCTTGTTTTTTGGAGAAGCTTGGAGCAGGAGATCCAAACGAATGTAGATATCTATCTAGTTCCGCGGTGTTAGTAGTTGTTGTATACTGTATCTCTGATGTGTGTAGTGACAGATGTATGTATGACTGTCATGTGTATTGACATTGTATAACTCTAATATATGTCAAACTATGTAATATTTATGTGATATATTATATTTTGTTTCGTTCCGCTGTGAGATTCTGATATTGTTGTTTTTTCTTTTCTTTTCTTTTCTATTTCTATCCCTTTCTTTCTTAATGATGATATGTCTTTCTGGTAGTAGAAGGGCGGATCGTCACAAAAACCCAAATCAAAAGCCGGGTTTAACTCAAGTGAATGAGCGCAAGGTCAAACTCGAGCTACAAGCTGGATTCAACACTGGTGCAATCCAAAAATACAAGCGAAATATGTACAAAGTCAATGCAACAGTGGTGAACCTTGAAGTCAACAAAGCATCCAGACAAGCTACATGAAGAAGCAACTCAGACGCATCAAGTGCAGACTTACAAAGTGTTGGGTGAGTTTCGACCGGCTCCTTGCCTACCACCAAACCAACTCTCGCCTGACTGGCTCCACACCATGCCTACCGAACCAGCCTAACCGGACCAAGCTACGCCCTCGACCGAACCGAGGCCTCTCCATGCACTACTGAACCAGAAGCCTCTCCAATTCCACACCACCGATCCAAGGCTCCACCGGACCGCTTATCTAAACTACACCGAACCAACATGCTACAACTCCAACCATCTCCGAACCAAGAGGATGTCGAACCAACATTGCCAGGCCAGATTGTCTTGGCCCAAGCCCGCCAGCAGCTATATACATCCAGAACCTCTGCCCCCAGCCTCACTCTATAAATAGAGGGGCAGGGGTACAACAATGGCAGACAAGTTTGAGAGCTCAAGCACGGATAGAACTTTCAAACAATTTTCAGTTACTTGTAATCAAAGCTTTGTACTTGTAATCTTAATAGAAAAGGAGAATAACATATAAAGTGGACGTAGGCACATTCTGGCCGAACCACTATAAATCTGTGTGTCTTTTACAGTTTAGTCCCTACTTTCTATATATTTGCATAAATCACCTAAATCACTAAGAACAACTTAAAATCGACTAAATCATACGACTTGGAGGTGTTTGCCCATTTTTTATGCAAACATTTTTGGTGCTTTCACTGAGAGACAGGAGCTCGAAGCTTCAGCTTCTCCCACTTAACCCTTTTTCTATCAGCATCCTTCATTGCTTGGAAAACATGCCTCCCGGACGGAAGAAAGATGCTAACAAAGGAAAGAACGTCGCAACTGGCAGTATCCCAGATCCAGTGATCAGAGATCAAGACAATCGTCCGGTCCCAACAGCAAATGTAAATTAGGCAAATCCGACAGCCCCTGCTATGGAACAACCAATTACAAGGGCGGATCTGGATAGGGTTGTGGCTAAAGTAACCAACCGCTTCGCATCTCAACAAGAAGCCTTGGTGGATCAACTCATGTCACGCTTAAGGGATGTTGAAGAAGCCAACCGCAACACTGAATCATGGGGTGAGTCCCGGTCTGGAGGATCTAGGAGACGACAAAGGTCTTTCTTCTTCAAAGAGGCTAACAACGAAAATAGCTATGGTAGGAGCCGAGCCCGGACTCAGCCCGAATTCCGACCCAAGGAAACGCTTGGAACCGAACCCAACGGGGGAGGTACCAGGCAAGGGTCTGATGTAGCTGAGCCCGCCATGCTACCTAACCATGGAAACACTAAGGGATGGGGTCGAGCTGGAGTCCAGCTCGAAGTTGGACCCGAGGAAGTGCTGAGAAGAGAACCCAGCAGGGAAAGATCAAGGCAAGGGCCAACTGTGGCTGACCCCAGAAGACCAAAGGCAGCCGTTGGAGAATGTTAGGAGTAATAGGCGATACCATCCCTACAGGTCATCTAGACGGAATCAATCCCACAGGGAAGAACCAAACTCATTTCTATCCGCTCCAAGTTCTGATGAAAGGATGGCACGATTGTTTAGAGAGTGCGTCCAACGGGAACTAAGGGATCAGGGGATAGGTGCTAGGGTAACCAGCCCCTTCACCCGCAATATCGAAACTGCCATCACCCCCCGTGAATGGAAAATGCCAACAATGGAACCTTACAAGGGAACCTCTGACCCCGTTGTACACTTGCAGAGATACATACAACATATTCTAATGAGCGGAGCAACAAAGGGAGTGTTGTGTAAATGCTTTTCACTATTCTTGGAAGATCTAGCTACCTCTTGGTTCTGCCATCTTCCCCAAGGATCCATCAGCTCGTGGGAAATGCTGAAAGAACAGTTCATCAGCCAGTTCCGCATTCATGTGGAACAACCTAAGGACGCTTATTCCCTATCTAATATCAAACAGAAGCCCGGGGAGACAGTGCAACAATATCTAACCCGATTCAATGCCGCAGCAGCCGCAGTCCAAGATGCCGACGAGAAACTTATCCTAATGGCCCTCTGCAATAGTGTGCATCCAGATACTAAGTTTGCTAGGAGACTAACGAAAGAAAAGCCAGCTACCTTACCCGATTTCTTCCACGAAGCAGGGAAATATATGAGACTTGAAGACAATGCCATTGAAAGGTAGACAGGGCAACAAACCAAGGCAGCTCATGGCAACACATCCGCAGTAGCAAAGGACGTTCGAAGAAATGACTCCAGAGATAGTGCTAGGGGCAAGAAGGGAGAAAAGCGCTTATATAGGCCAGGACCGAGATTTGACTCTTACACTCCTCTAAATGAAACAATCGAAAACATCTTCTTAGCCGCCCAGGATGAAGTTAGATACAAGCGCCCCCCGCACAAGAAGGAATCAGATATGCAATTAAGTCTGGAAAGTTCTGCCGATTCCACGAATCTCATGGGCATGGCACTAATGAATGCCATCATCTTCGGGACTTGATTGAAGAACACATCAGAAAGAAGAGACTAGAGTGCTATGTGAAAGGTCAGAACAGGACTTCAACTCCTGTCAATGAGAACCCAGGGCTGCCCCTCCCGGAAGTAAGCGGAGGAAATCGCAACACCAGCGGCTCCAGTCAAGAGAAGATAATGGTCCTTACCATATCAGGAGGACCACACATCGCCGACGGAAGCTGGGTAGAGATGGAGAGATACGGTAAGTCGCTTAGAAACAATGAAGGCTACATTAATTCCGTTACAGAAGAACGCCACCCGAAACGGAAAGAGAATGATGACATCACATTAAGTAGGCGTGATCTAGAGGGAAGGCAGTACCCTCACATGGATCCTATGGTCATCTCTGCCTGGTTCGGTCCAGCCAAAGTTTTCCGGATTCTAGTAGACACTGGAAGCTCAGTAAATATCCTATTCAAGCATGCTTTCGACAAGATGAAGCTGTCAATGAAGGATGTGTCTTCCTGCAGCAAACCACGCATGGCTTCACTGGAGATGCAAAAATGCCCCTCGGGCAACTGGACCTCTTTGTCAAGATAGGAAGTCATCCCCGCTCCGTTATGCGAAAACAAACATTTGTGCTAACAGAAAGCCACTCGGCCTACAACGCCTTTTTGGGAAGACCAGCCTTGTCTGACTTCCAAATTGTCCTAGCCCCGTGGTGCCTGAAAATTAAATTCCCAACAAATAACGGAGTAGGAGAAATAGAGGGAGATCAAGACGCCGCTTGAGATTGCTATGTGACTGAACTTCGCAATAACCGCAGGAAGGATAAAGGGAAGGATGCAGAGACTTCTCTCTGCATGAAAAACTTGGAAGCATAGCAATTAAATAAAGCCCCTCCTCTTCGATATACCAGCGATCCTTTCAACGAATTAGACCCCAAGGACAAAGAGGAGGAGGCCTCCATCGAGCCTGCAGAGGCTATGGAATTTGTATCTGTAGACAAACACGACCCAAGTAGACTGCTGAGAGTTGGGTCTCAGTTAAGAGCGGAGTTGAAGGATCAACTCGTCGATTTTCTTCGCCACAACATGGATGTATTTGCATGGACGCACGCCGACATGATAGGAATCTCCCCAGACGTAGCATGCCACGTACTGAACATCGACCCCACCAAGGTTCCAGTGAAGCAGAAAAAGAGAAGCATGGGGGCAGAATGATCAGCAGCCCTCGAGGAAGAAGTAAAGAACTTACTTGCCAATGACTTTATACGAGAAGCCATCTACCCAGAATGGATCGCCAACCCGGTACTGGTAAAGAAGGCTAATGGGAAGTGGCGAACATGCATCGACTTCTCCAACTTAAATGACGCTTGCCCGAAGGACTGCTTCCCACCTCCAAATCGATCAGCTCATGGACAGCACAGCCGGACACGAACTCTTATCCTTTATGGACGCATACTCAGGATATAACCAGATCCCTATGCACGCCTCCGATCAAGACCACACTAGTTTCATCACTGACCGGGGATTGTACTGCTACAAAGTAATGCCTTTTGGACTTAAAAACGCCGGAGCTTTTTATCAGCGCCTCGTCAACAAGATGTTTGCGGAATTAATAGGACGAACTATGGAAGTTTATGTGGATGACATGCTGGTAAAATCGAGGAAAGCCAACGATCATATAAACCACCTGGACGAGATGTTTCAAGTACTTCGCCAATATGGAATGAAGCTGAATCCTCTAAAGTTCTCCTTCGGAGTATCGTCGGGAAAGTTCTTGGGATTCATCGTCCATGCCAGGGGTATTGAAGCAAACACCGAACAAGTCCGGGCTTTGCAAGATATCAAGAAACCATCCACTCGAAGAGAGATGCAAAGCCTAAACGAGAAGGTGGCTGCCCTAAGCAGGTTCATCTCTAAAGCAACCGACAAATGCATCCCTTTCTTCGAAGCTCTTAAGAAAGACAAAGGAAAGTTCCAGTGGACTGACGAATGCTCGACAGCCTTCCTTAACCTAATCAAACACCTTCAGAGACCGCCAGTACTCTCAACTCCAACTGAAGGCGAAGAATTATACCTATACCTTGCTGTATCATCCCATGCTTTAAGCGCCGCTCTGGTAAGAGAAGACAACCGCGCCCAGCGGACCGTATACTTTGTAAGCAAGAGATTTACAGGGGCGGAGGCCAAATACCCTAAACTTGAAAAGCTAGCATACTATTTGCTAATCACGTCACGGAAACTGCGACACTATTTCCAATCTCATTCCATCAGAGTTTTAACCAATCAACCACTAAGGCAGGTACTCCATCGCCCTCACACTTCTGGGCGACTACTTAAATGGTGCATTGAACTTAGTCAGTATGATATCACCTACGATCCTCGCAACGCCATCAAAGGACAAGCCATGGCCGATTTCATTGCCGAATTCACTACCAACGAAGATAAAGATCGATCTGAAATAACAAAGTATATCAAGTGGAATCTCTTTGTAGATGGAGCATCAAACGAACAAGGCTCGGAGGCAGGTATTGTGATAATCACCCCCAAGGGAAGGAAGCTGCACTATGCCCTAAGATTGGAATTCGCTGCCACTAACAACGATGCAGAATACGAAGTAGTGATAGCCGGATTAGAACTTGCCCTGGAGATTGGAGTCTGTTCTTTATGTCTCCATAGTGATTCTCAACTTATTGTAAATCAAATACTGGGAGAATTCCTGACTCGAGGAGAATGACTCACAGCATATCTAAAGAAGACCAAGCTGCTGCTCAATCAATTGGATCACTATTTAATCAAACACATTCCTCGAGGAGAGAATCAGGAGGCCGACGAACTGGCAAAGCAAGCTAGCATGAAGGACGACACCACTTCCGGAACAATAACCATCTCAAAGCAACTAGCCCCAAGTTTCGAGCCAGGGAAGTACTTACAAAGTGGCACACTACCCGACGGTCGTAACGAAGTTCAGAAAATTCTGAGGAAAGCTTCCCGCTACACAATACAAGAAGGCATCCTCTATCGGCGCGGCTTCTCTAACCCCTTATTAAGGTGCGTCGTTGGAAGGGAAGCCAAGGAAGTATTGTCCAACATCCATCAAGAAAGTTGCGGAGAGATCACACTGGAGGGCAGACTCTAGCAAAGAAATACTCCGATACGGGTATTACTGGCCCACTTTAAACAAAGACACCTTAGACTTCATTAAAAGATGTGACGGATGCCAGAAATTTGCTAAGATTCCTCGACTACCAACAAATGAGATTACTCAAATGACCAGCCCTTGGCCCTTTGCGGTATGGGAAATTGACTTGATTGGCGAATTGCCGACGGGCTGAGGCGGAGCCAAATATGCTATAGTGGCAGTCGAGTATTTCACCAAATGGGTGGAAGCGGAACCTTTAAATAAAATATCTTCGGCAAAAGTTATTAATTTCTTGATCAAAAATGTTCTATGCAGGTATGGGGTTCCACTCAAAATCATATCGGACAATGGACTTTAATTTGACAGCGAGGAATTCACCGACTGGTGCCGAGAGCAAGGAATTCACAAAAGCTTCTCATCTGTAGCTTATCCCCAGGAAAACGGACAAGTCGAATCTGTCAACAAAATTCTCAAAACTCTAATCAAGAAGAAACTTGAAAAGTCAAAAGGCGCTTGGGTGGATGAACTTCCTACGGCACTTTGGGCCTACCGCACATCTTACAGAACATCAACAGGACATACTCCTTTCTCCTTCGCATATGGATCGGAAGCCACGCTTCCAGTTGACACTGTAGTTCCCTCCCACCGTAGGATCCACTACAACCCAGAAGAGAACGAAGAACTCCTACACATGTCTTTGGACCTAATTAAAGAAAGTAGAAATGATGCAGCACTCAAAGCGGCAGCTCACAAGCAAAAAGTGGCAGCACAATACAACTCCAAAGTCAAACACCGCAGCTTACAAAAAGGAGATCTTGTCCTCAAGCGGATCTTTCCGCGCCCTAGAGCGCTAGATCCAATTTGGGACGGACCCTATATAATTCATAAAGATCTCCACAACGGAGCTTATATTTTGTCAACAATGGACGGAGAGGTGTTCCAGAGGGCATGGAACATCTAACACCTTCGTCGACACTTTTCTTAACTTGTACTGCCCATATGAAGTGAATTAATAAAGAGAATCAGTGGACGTAGGCATTTTCGTGCCGAACCACTCTAAAAATCTTGTCTCTTTTTTAACTTGTTCCTTTATATCTTGGCTGCTTGTTAAGCTTTATCCTTTTCTATTGAACACAATCCTGTATAACGGCATTTCCATTCTGGACATTTCGTGGCACAACCCCACCTGGACAAGACCTAACAGGTACTATACGAATCTATGCCCTCGCCAATGAGACACTTTTGCTCCAACATCCCTCTGCTACGGGTTAACTCATTGCTCGCGACGACCCTCAAAGCTAACTGTAATGAGCCGATCATAAGCCACCGAGAAGGCTGACTATAGCCGAGGCAGCTCATTACGACGTTCGGCTCGTCGGCGACTGTGAACCGATTATAAGCCCCAACATAAGGTGTGGCCAGCCAGGGGCAGTTCATAGTTGACGATCGACACCCACGCTAGTCGACCACGGTAAATCGAATAATACCCACGATTACGGGCCATAATGGCCCGGGTAGTTACTGTGCGCGATCTCGGCTCCGATGTGTCTTAAGTACGGCTGTGCTAAAAAAGAAAACTCCTTGCGGAGGTGTAAGATGGGTGACGAATGTCTCCAAGACCCACAGCTAGGGAGGTGACTACAAAACCCATTTGCCACGAACTTAAGCACATCGAAGGCCTTCCGTGATTGGAAGTTTTACTATTTCTTATATTTCCATTTTATTTATAAAAACTTTCCTCCTATCCTCTATAACGATCACTAAAGTACATGACACAAAATGGGAGACACTCGCTAGTGGAAATGAGAACTCACAACTGGATAACAGGTCACTCAGCTGCATTCCATCCTCAGTCACACAAGACATTCAAAGCTACCGTCTACAGCTAAAACATGAAGGGAGGTACTTCCTTTTCTTGTGCATAAACATGTAGCTATAGCCTACTCACACATCACACTAACATTGCGAGACATGAAATCATATTTTAAGCAAGAGCTTAGCATCAAACACGATTAAAGCACATGCATATAGACAGTTATATTTCTTATGCAACACATCAAAATAATGACTGCATTCAGATATGACAGAATCAGCTTATGTTATAAAATTATATAAGAATAAAATCATTCGCTACAATGACGTAATTACATAATTACAGCCTGAAAGTGCATTAATTTTTTGGACTAGTATATTCAGGAATGCCAAGTAAACCAAAAAAGTAGTCAGCTGCAGCAGGGCTCCGTCTCTATCCTGCTAGCCCTCCGGGACCTACTTGATCGCTGGATTAGAGCTCCCAGCATGCTGGCCAGAGGTCCCACCTGTCCGATTCAGGAGAAGAATCCATCAGATAAATGATACGCAATCAAGTTAAGAAAAGATTGAGAGGGAAGACTTACCAGCATCTGCTCCCTGATCATCATCCCCCAACTGCACACCCACTTCCTCGGAGGTAAGCAGCCGCATGCCCTCCTTCACTGCCACTTTCTCCTCCTCAGTAAACTGGGCCATGACCACATCCATTCTGAAAGCTACACCACCCTCCTTATCCGCCTCCGCCTTGGCCTCCACCAAAGCTCGGAGATATATCCTAACCATGACCCGGGGATAATCGTCCATCCAGGACAGGTTGCCCTGCTTCCAAGTACGGAAATACATGTCCTGCAGCATCTCATCCATCATCCCCTCGTTCTCCTCAAACTCCCTCATCCGGGCCTCGGAAGTCGACAGCCTTGCAACGGCAGCATCTCTCTCCAATCGGTATCTCGAGCAGTCAACCTGAAGGGATTTCCACATCGCCTCCATCTCCTCCTTCAGCTTGGCTTGAGCAAGCTCTGCGGCCTCAAGCCTCCCAGATAACTCCTCTCTGCTCAAGATCCGCTCTCCGAACCTCATCCACCGTTGCGATAGCCGTGTCAATTTGTTTCTTGCAGGCAGCCTCCATCTTTCGCAATTCTGCCTTGCTAGCCTCTTCCATGGTTTTCTTTAGACGTCTGGAGGCCGTCTCATGCTGGGAGATCTGAATGGCCTGATCGGCGAGCTGTTTGGCCTGATCGGAAACCATTAGCCGCAACCGAATGTTAGCACTTCCGATTTCCTCTCCAGCCTTGACCAGTCGGGCGTGGCCCCATTAACTTCTTGGTCTCCTCAGCCACCCGATCGATGTTTGCCCTGGCCTCATCCCCCATAGTCACAATCCGAATGGTCAACAAGTCGAGATCCAAAGACTTAGCATCGTCAAGCACCCTTACCATAGGATTGCGGAGTAGGAGGTGCTCACCGGTAACCTCATCGAAGGAAATATCATGAGAACTCGGGTCCTGGTCTGGATGACCCACAAACGGGTTACGAGCCAAGTCGGGACGATCAACATGGGTAACGGTAGGATTCTCTGATGGATGCAGAGATGGTATGGACTCAGTATCTTCCCCCGTGATGTCATGAATAGGCTGGGTTGGGGGCTGAGGTCCAAATGAAGGATCGAACATGGAACGCCTCCTCTTTCTCTTTTGAATATCCTCTTCAATGACTCCGAGAAGAGGACGGTAGCTGACTACGCCCCCGGAACGGTCAGTCGAGGGCTTCGGTTTAGCAGAAGCTTTGAGGAGTTTGAATTGCTCGAGGCGACATCGAAAGTCTGATGTCTTGGCCGCCTTACCCGTTCCTGGAATAAAAACCAAGTGTTACAAGCATGCATGAGACTATATTCCAAGAAACATGTGAAGTTAGAAGAGGAGTCAAAAATTCACCTTGAACCGCCGGAGCTGACCTAGCTGAAATGCTTTCAGAAGATAGACTGGCTCCAGTCCCGGCCTTATCAGATTTCTTCGATTTCTCCACCAAGGCCGACCCTTTCTCCAACCCCTCAAAGGCTTGACGGAAAGCATCATCCGTCCACTCTTCTCCGCGGCCATCTGAACTAGGTGATCATTCTCCACGACCGCAAAGCCAACTGTCGCTAGCAAGAAATAAAAGCACATAATAAGAAACGTCTCAGTCAGAATGGAAATTATAAATAAGCCGCAACTTACAGCCAGAGGTGATGCGGTGGATCGAAACGGTGTCATCCTGGACGAAGAACCATTCCTTCTTGAACATGGTGAACTTTGAATACAAGTCCAAGACCGGCTTGAAGGTCACGGCCGATTCCAAGCTGATGTATGGGGACCCCTTTTTGTAACCTCTCAAGTTATATAGATACCGAATCTCCCGGTTAGAAGGGGCACCCATACTTTCTCTGAAAAATCACGAATAGGCACACCAAGATAGCGTAGGAGTTGGGCTGGTGCTGGAAAGGGGCCACCTTCAAATAGGTGACAAAGCTAACTATCCAAGCATTGATTAGAGGAATGGCCCTGCACATGCAGTGGTACCTAATATAAGCGAAGTATCCTTCAGGGGGGTTATATGGCATGACCCCCTTCCCTAGCAACAACATGCGTACTCTATCAATCCCAAATTAGCGGGAGATAACATCAAGCTGCTCCTCTCTACGAGAGCTAGGAAAGCAGTCAGGCGGAGAAACCAGAAGCTCTTGAGGACCATACCCATCTACTAGTGATCTCGGGGTGGGTCCACGACGTTCCGGTCCTGGCTGAGCTGGGGGCACTAAAGCAGACTCTCCTTCATCCTTGGATTTCTTCTTATCCGATCGAGTTTCCACTTTGCGAGACATTTATCTGTAACACCGGAAAAACATATTGTTAGAAAAAGGAGTATGGGAATACAAACAAACAAGTACATGCAGCCTGGAGTCTCATTCGCAATTCAAAACATAAAAGCTCGAGACCAAAGACCATTCGGCCTCACACTTCTCAAACTCATTTGGCAGTTCAAGGACAAAAGGTCATTCGGTATTTTGGGGGCCACGAGCTCATTCGGTAAACCACAGCTCTCAGGTACATTCGGTACACGAGGCCCCCGAGCCCATTCAGTAATTGAAAATAAGAGTTTATTCGGCAGAGTAGATCCTCACCTGGCTCAGCAAGAACTTGATTCGGCTAACACGTTGATTCGTCTGGCATAATAGTTTGATTCGGTAAAAACGGGGGAGTGGTTCGGCAGATGAGGAAAAACAGAGGCGTTAGGCCCTTATTTATAAGCAAATACGAATAGCCGGACCAGTTGGTTCGGCGCTAGAGACTGGATGAGAACATCCAAGCTTAAAGCAAAGCACGCCATGTGCATGCACATGCCCTACTTTGGGGGGCAAGTGTTGGGTGAGTTTCGACCAGCTCCTTCCCTACCACCAAACCAACTCTCGCCGGACCGGCTCCACACCATGCCTACCGAACCAGCCTAACCGGACCAAGCTACGCCCTCGACTAAACCGAGGCCTCTCCATCCACTACCGAACTAGAAGCCTCTGCAATTCCACACCACCGATCCAAGGCACCAACGGACCGCTTATCTAACTTACACCGAACCAACATGCTACAACTCCAACCATCTCCGAACCAAGAGGATGCCGAACCAACATTGCCAGACCAGATTGTTATAGCCCAAGCTCACCAGCAGCTATATACATCCAGAACCCCTGCACCCAGCCTCACTCTATAAATAGAGGGGCAGGGGTACAACAATGGCAGACAAGTTTGAGAGCTCAAGCACGGATAGAACTTTCAAACAACTTTCGGTTACTTGTAATCAAAGCTTTGTACTTGTAATCTGAATAGAAAAGGAGAATAACATATAAAGTGGACGTAGGTACGTTCTGGCCGAACCACTATAAATCTGTGTGTCTTTTACAGTTTAGTCCCTGCTTTTTATATATTTCCATAAATCACCTAAATCACTAAGAACAACTTAAAATCGACTAAATCATACGACTTGGAGGTGTTTGCCCATTTCTTGTGCAAAAACAAAGCAAACCAGACTCAAGTAAAACAAAATGAAAATGGAGTGAGTGGATGAATACATATGCATCAGGTCACAAATGCCACCGTGTTTCAACATCAAACCAAATAAGTACAGATTCAAGCATACAATATTCAAGTGCATTGAAACCACACAGCAAGTACAACCTAAAATGCAAAACACACAAATGTCAACAAGTGAATCAAACTCAACTGTATAAAAGTTCCAGTACATAATATGAATGCATTTCAACAATGTGCACAAAATCTATCCAGTGCAAGCTCGAATGAGCAAGTGCACCAGAGGCAACGACAAATAAATGGACGAATCTCAATATAGTGAACAATACATCAAGTTGAAAATGCTACAGGAATGAACAACATGAATAACACATCATACATACATATGCAAGTACATATGTGAATGTACAACTTCAGGTTCACATGAGAATCAGGCATGGTGGAATGCATCAAAGTAACGAAATGTTCAGACTAGATTACAATGTCACTAGTGAAACAAACATCATATACACATATGTACTCAAGATAACCAGTTCAATATGCAAGTGAAGCAACCAAACTTGGCAACCAAAAAAAGGACTGCAACATACTTAAATACAAATAGAGATGCACAGTACAGACTCAATCAAACAACACCGCAAACAAATCACTTGTTCCAAACAATCATGCACAACAAAGAAGCTGAAAGCAACATCAGTGCAATAGTTTTGAACAAACACAACTACAGTTAAATATCAAACATTACCAAAGTCAAGGCCAATTCAATCTGAATTTATCAAGTTATGGAATAGCAAAATACAAGTGCGTGCATCAAGTCAAAGCCGTAACAACCAAAATTAACTCAAAGCCATATGCAATGACCAGAAGCAGTAAACAGAGAAGCCGCAGTCATAGCAAAAAGTTCAAACCAAAAATAAGGTTGCAGGGGATTTCAAACAAGAATCAAATAATGTCAACCACAGTTTCAAAGCCGATATTGAACAAGTTAGAGCCAAAGTCGAACAAGTCATAAATCGAAGCCGTGGTGGCCATGAAAGAAATCAACACCATGACAATCAAGAAAACAATTATACGAATTTAAAGTGTCGGAAATCATAACAATCATCAATGCAAAATCAAATGGCCAATTCGAAAATTATCAGACGAATAAACGAAGGAAAATATAGGAATTCAAATCCTATAAAACCCGTAATCATCATTGGCAGCAAAGGCATTCGAGTTCAAGCTAGAAGAATAATCATTCAACTCGAATCAGGATCAAGTTCAAGTAAGCAAAAATAGTAAAGTAAAAGTAACAAATTACATACTGAAGCAAGTTCGAACTCGATCAATATTGAAGGAACCATGTGCTAAGAGAAGATAGCATCGATTGACAAAGTAAAATCATCATTCAATCGAGCTACTAAAGTCGGTGGCTTCAATTTATACAAAGCCCTAATTTCAGAGCAAAGAAAAGGAGGCCGAAGCCATGTCGATGAAATAGAGACGAAGCCTTAATTCCCTTTTCGCCAGAATATTTGAGAGACTATTAGTACGACACTAAACAAGAAATAAGGAACGACCAGCAGTTGATCGACGCTCCAAATTAGAAAAGCCCTAATTTTCGAGCAAGGAATAAAGGAACGAGGCCATTATTTTACATAGCAAAGCAGGGCAAAGAAATAAAAGAGAAATTGGTTGGCAAATTTTTCTCTGTGATAATTTATTTTGGACTGGCTAATTGAAGATAGGATTGGGCTTTAGTATATTTAAATTAGGGATTTATTGTTTAAATTGTTTTTAAAATTGTATTTCCTTTTTAAAACGTTGTAAATTCTAGTCGTGTGACTAGGGGACGAACTACGGTGGTGTAGTTTGAGAATTCGCCACTCAGTGGCTGAGTTGTGGTAGAGTTTTGAGCGTAAAGTTAAGGTTAGTCGATAACGGGTATCGTGAGTTTACGTGTGTAAGCATTTGACTGCTTAATTTCTAGTAGAAACCTTAGGGGCAGCACGTAGGTAGGGTTTTGTTGAAGCTGGGTAAATCTGTGTGTTCTATTTTTATTATTCTGCTATTATCCATGCTGCTATAATTCTGATAAATCTGTATTGCAGTTATTTTATATACTTCCGTGATAATTTTTATATTAATAGTATCATCCTATTCACCCCCCTTTAGGGTGAAATCGATCCTAAAGTGTTATTAGAGCTAGGAATAAAAGCAGTTTTTTTTAAAAAAATTGATTTGTTTTCAAAAATCAATTTTTGTTTTAAAATTTTAAAACGGCTTCTTTCAATAACGTTTTTATGAGGGTCAGTCCATAGTTAGACCGCCAATGTTCAATGGTGAATATGCTTACTGGAAAAATATGATGAATTTTTTTTTGAAAAACATTGATGCTTGGAATATTGTTGAGCCAACTATACTAGTAAATAATCAAGAAATTGAAAAACCAATTGACCAATGGACAGATCTAGAAAATAAGTTACAGAATGCTAATGCTAAAGCCATGAATATATTATCTGTTCATTGGATCATACTGAATATAATCGTGTCTCACATTGTCTAACTGCGCATGAAATCTGGCACACACTTGAAGTGACTCATGAAGGAACACTCGAGTCAAGGGATCTCGCCTTGCAATGCTTAGTAGCGAATACGAGAACTTCAAAATGGCCAAGGATGTGAATGTACAGAGATGTATGCATGACTTTCCAATCTCATATACAAACCAACAATTTTTGGAGAATCATACACAGAGTTGGAAATAGTCCGAAAAATCCTTAAAGTCCTTTCACGGAATTTTGAAGCAAAAGCTACAGCCGTTCAAGAATCAAAGGGTTTGAAATAAATCAAAGTTGAAGAGCTCATTGGAAATCTCACCACTTACGAGCTAGAAATGAAATTTAAGGAAGAACGAGAAGGAGGTGATACTCAAGAGAAATCAATGGCGCTTAAAGGAACAATGGAAAGCGATGATGATGATGGAGCAGCGGACCAGGCACTATTAATTAAGAAATTCAAAAAGTGGAATCACAAATACGAAAATCTAGCTCTAAATCAGAAATTGATAATCAGAATAGCCAAAGCACTAGACAACCGGAAGAGCAGGAAATCATCTGTCATAAATGTAACAAACCGGGACACATCAAGCCAAATTATCCTTGAAATCGACACGACGAAGAAAAGAAATCAAAAAGGAGAAGTTTTGCAGTCACGTGTAATAAAAGCGATGATGATTATAAAAGCACTAGCAGTGAGAGTAAGAAAACAGATCTGTGCCTTCGAGGTGAGATAATTGATAGCGATGATGACGAGCCAAGCGAGGTATCAAAACTTACTCACTTAGAATTACTTATATATTTCCATGAAATAAATGGCTGTTTTGAACGACTTAGGGAGAAGTACGCCAAGCTTGAATCACAAAAAGATACTTTGATAGATTTAAACAAATAGCTCGATCAATTAGTTAAAAACTGTCAAATTAAGAGCCCTAAGTGTGAAAAGTGTCCAACATTTGAATATGAAATTAAAAAATTAGAAATTAAAATTAAATCACTTTAAAATGAAATTCTAATTTTGAATGAGAGTGAAAATGCTCGGAGAGAAAATTCTATTAAAAGGTGCAAACAATTATTGAATGAAAATGAATCACTTGAAAAACAAGTCTAACAACTGTTAATGACTTTAGGAAAATTCTCCAAAAGTGAAAAATCATTGAATATGCTATTAAGGAAACAAACTATTAACACTGTTAGACAAGGACTTGGGTATAATCATTCTGAACGTGTTGAAAGCAAAATTAATCAATTAAAATCCGAGTGCACAATTTGTAGAAAAATTGAAAACATTTGTTAGTATAGACTCAAATACGTGAAAACAATTCCAATTTGGGTTCCAAAAGGCAATATAAAATCCCTTAAAGTTAAACAAATCTAGGTGCTGAAAGGAACATATATAGATAGCTTTGGCTCTCCACAAACATATTTTTCAAAATCATTTGCCACTAACAACCATGGACCTATAAAAACAAATATGTCACAATTTTTTTCTCTCGTGTAGGTGTAGTGGTGGGCCAAGGAACTACAATAGTGTTACTTGAATTCTAGCTGTTACAAGCACACGATAAATCAAAGTTCCTTAGCCTAGTATAAAGATGGCAGAATCACAATGGGAAACAACGGAAAAATTATCGTAACAGTAAAAGAGGTAATGGTATATTTGTTCAAAGCGATATATTTATAGTGATAATCTACACCATAATCTGAATTAAATCAGCCGGTTATGTGATAAAAAATGAATGATGATATTGATTCTGACTTATTCAAAATGGTTCACATAGATTCTTTTGAATTAATGATGGCGGTTTATTGATGATTACTTTCAGATATATGTGCTTTTACTGCTGACACTATGATCACTGTTTGCACGGCTTCAATTCAATTTCATTTAAAAGCTGTTAAAAATTATTTTGAGAAATTTTGTTGCACACTTCACTGTCTGGTCTATAACATTCACTGAATGATAATTTTGAGTCAAAAGAAATTCAGATGTAGATTACACTAGTAATGTTAGAAAAATTACCAGTGGAACTGATTTAAGTTGAGAAATTGAGTAACTGCATCGTTTTTCAAAGTAATTATCTGCATTTTTTTCACTTCAAATAATTTTCAAATAGTAGACATTTTTCTAAAAACCCCTTCCAGAAAATCATTTTTGACCTTGTTTCAGATTAGTTACTTTTGAAAATTTGATTTTATAATTATTTTTGGATTTGATTTTAAATGATTATATTGACTAATCTGACTCCTTACTGATTATCGAAAAGATAAATAGTGATTAAAAAAGTGATGAGTATTGATATTAAGCATATATTATAACTTGAGACAGTATAGTTAGTAAATTTCTTTAGAAATTTGAACAAGAGTTATAAAACTTTTTGTTGGTAATGATTCCATAACTATCTCTATTTCTATCATATTTCTAACGACCATCACTCATCAAAATCCAATATAGTATGTCAATATGTGGTATTTTAAATGGAAAATTATGCGCTTTCATTCTATTATATTTTTGGCAATAAAAAACTTCCAATGTATTCAATCTCATTTAAAAGTCCTCACGGTTATGCATGAGTGAATTACATGGGATTTTTGATTATGTGCTTCCATGCTCATTTAAAAGTCCTCACGGTTATGCATGTATGGAACGCATATCAAAATTGAGTGATTAAATAGACAAGTTGATTCTAATCCCATTTAAAAGTCCTCACGGTTATGCGTGATTAGAAGATACTTGAATTCATTTTTTAATAAAAAAGTGAATACTACTAATCTCATTTAAAAGTCCTAACTGTTATGCATTATTAGTAGATATTCTAATTCCTGATATAAATATACCATAAGTAGACACAACTATATGGTTTTATACGATGACATCATCCCTATCATTCTAAAGTGGAATATGCGTCAAATAGAGTATTTATGACTTCTATTTGATTTTTTATTGAAATATAATATTTATATTCGATTGAGTTTTAATGTTTTATTAATGCCTATCACTTCATTTCTATTTTTCTAACACTATTACTCTTTTGCTGATAACAAAAGGGGGAGAGAAAAGTTAAGATTTTGGAAAATAAAGGTCAAATATTTTATTTTGTATTTTCTATTTGCATCTAGGCTCATTTGAATATTTATTTTCATGCACATATGAAGGGGAAGCTTTGTGTAGAGAGGGAGCATTCAAATAGGGGGAGCAAATTGAATAATAAATACATTTAATAAATTTAGAATCTTAAATATATGTTTGTTATCGTCAAGATGGGGAGATTATTGAATATGTAAGTATATGATTTTTGTTTGATGATAATAAACATATATATATATATATATATATTCATTTAAATGTATTTGTTAATGTACTATTTTATTTCTCAGAAAATTAAATAAATATTTGCTGAATAAAATAAATAACACAGAATTTAAATTCAAGCAGATATTTATTCAAACAAATATTTATTACAATTTTGAATAGTACAAATTTGAGCTCTCACTATATATACACACACAATTTTAATTACAATACAATTTCAATCACATCACAATTATCATTTACATATGCATCTCACTACATTTGTCTCATTCACTTGTATTTTTTCTTTAACTTCATTCCAGATTGAATCCAGCATCTGCTTATATGCAAAAATATACATTAACATAGTAAAATTAAAAATAAAATATTTTTGCAGTGTAAAAAATGCAATTTTGAAAATACTATTTGCCTAAGTTATTTGGATTGTTCGTCATAATTTAAATTTGAATTCATCATACACGAACAACTTGTGACATGCATAGTGTATCATTGTACATGCCACAAAGCCGTGCACACTGATATACACTTGGTAAAATTGTAGGGACAGTTGAGCACAAGGTCAAACCCAAATTAAAAGCCGAGTTCAACTCAAGTGAAATCACGGTATGAGCACAAGGTCAAACCAAAGCTACAAGCTAGATTCAACACAGGTGCAGTCCCAAAATACAAGCACAATATGTACAAAGTCAATGCAACAGTGGTGAACCTTGAAGTCAACAAAGCATCCAAACAAGCTACATGAAGGAGCAACTCAGATTCATCAAGTGCAGACTTATAAAGCAAACTAGACTCAAGTGAAACAAAATGAGATGGAGTAAGTGGATGAATACATATGCATCAGGTCATAAATGCCACAGTGGTTTCAACATCAAACCAAATAAGTACAAATTCAAGCATACAATATTTAAGTGCATTGAAACCACGTAGCAAGTACAACGTGATATGCAAAACACACAATTGTCAACAAGTGAATCAAACTTGACTGTATACAAGTGCAAGTAAACAAGATAAATGCATATCATCAATATGCACAACATCTATCCATTGCAAGCTCGAATGAGCAAGTGCACCAGAGTCAACGACAAATAAATGGACGAATCTCAATATAATGAACAATATATCAAGTTAAAAATGCTACAGGAATGAACAACATGAATAGCACATCATTCATACATATACAGGTACATATGTGCATGTACAACTTCAGGTTCACATGAGAATCAGGCATGGTGGAATGCATCAGAGTAACAAAATGTTCAGACCAAATTACAATGTCACAGTGAAACAAACATCATATACACATATGTACTTGAGGCAACCAGTTCAATTTGCAAGTGATGCAACCAAACCTAGCATCCAAACAAAGGACTGCAACATACTCAGATACAAATAGAGATGCACAGTACAGAGTCAATCAAACAACACTGCAAACAAGTCACTTGTTCCAAATAATCACGTACAACAAAGAAGCCGAAAGCAATATCAGTGCAACAGTTTTGAACAAAGACAACTGCAGTTAAATATCAAACATTACCAAATTCAAGGCCAATTCAATCTGAATTTATTAAGTCATGGAACAACAAAATACAAGTGAGTGCATCAAGTCAGAGTCGTGACAGTCAAAGTCAATTCAAAGCCATACGCAATGACCAGTGGCAGTAAACAGAGAAGCCGAAGTCATAGCATAAAGTTCGAACAAAAAATAAGGTTGTAGGGGATTTCAAACAAGAATCAAATAATGTCAACAATAGTTTCAAAGTCGATATTGAACAAGTAAGTGCCGAAGTCGAACAACTCAGAAATCGAAGCCGTGGCGACCACGAAAAAATCAACACTGTGTTAATCAAGTAAACAAATTATATGAATTGAAAATGTCAGAAATCATCACAATCATCAATGAAAAATCAAACGACCAAGTCGAAAATTATCAGACGAATAATCAAATGAAAATATAGGAATTCAAATCTTATAAAACCCGTAATCATCATTTGCGGCAAAGGCATTCGAGTTCAAGTTAAAAGCATAATCATTCGACTCAAATCAAGATCGAGTTCAAGTAAGCAAAAAAAAAAAGAAAAACTAACAAATGCAAGTTTGAACTCGATAAAAATTGAAGGAACCGTGTGCTAAAAGAAGAGAGCATCGATCTATAAAGTGAGGACGTAAATCATCATTGTTGAGCTACTAAATTTGGCGTCTTCAATTTATACAAACCCCTAATTTCATAGCAAGGAAAAGAAGGCCAAAGCCATTTCAAAGAAATAGAGACGAAGCCCTAATTCCCTTTTCGCCAGAATATTCAAGGTGCCATTATTATGGCACTAAACAAGAAACAAGGAATGACCAGAAATTGATCGACGCTCCAAATTAGAGAAGCCCTAATTTTCGAGCAAAGAATAAAGGAACGAGGCCATTATTTTACATAGCAAAGTAGAGCAAAGAAATAGAAAAGAAAAGGGCCGGCAAATTTTTCTTTGTGATAATTTATTTTGGGCCGGCTAATTAAAGATAGAGATTGGGCTTTAATATATTTAAATTAGGGATTTATTGTTTAAGCTGTTTTCAAAATTGTATTTAATTTTTAAACCGTTGTAAATTCTAGTCGTGTGACTAAGGGACGAACTACGGTGGTCCAGTTTGGGAATTCGCAACTCAATGGCTGAGTTATGGCAGGGTTTTGAGCGTAGAGTTAAGGTTAGTCGATAGTGGGTGTCGCGAGTTTACGTGTGTAAGCATCTGACTGCTTAATTTCTAGTAGAAACATTAGGGGCAGCACATAGGTAGGGATTTGCCGAAGCTGGGTAAATCTGTGTGTTCTATTTTTATTATTCTGCTATTATCTGTGCTACTATAATTTTGATAAATCTATATTGCAATTACTTATATACTTCCGCAATAATTTTTATAATTAATAATATCAGCCTATTCACAACCCTCTAGGGTGTCTACATGAACATATATTCAAATAGTATAAATATTAACAATTAAGTAATCAAGTTTACTTTTGCTAATTAAGGATAGAAATTTCTAGAAAATCGTTAGGAAAAAATAAACATGAAAGGACAAAATCATGTCAAATCTTTACTTTATTTTCCATATGCTTTAAGTGAGTAAGACATAAAGTAGTGATATGAAAAAGTGATGATAAATGTTGAAAAAGTAAGACAAAGTAAGGATTTTTTTTGGTAATTTTGTAAAGGGTTACTTTTGTAATTCACCACTACTTACTTTTCCTATAAATACCCATCCATTCTTCTCATTTTTTCACACTTCACATTCTCCTACTTATTCATTTTTGAGCTTTCTTTTTCTAATTAAAGGCTTCTCTTCTTTAAGAGAGGTACGAGGTTTAAAAATAGTGAAGTGCTTAAGCACCAATCCTCTAATTACTCTCTAATTTCTTCTTAATTCACTTCTTCTCTTCTCTAAATAGCCTTAGGCCATGAGTATTAGGATAGGGAGGCTGTGGCCATGAGCTATGGAGGTAGGAGAAAGGTTTGGGCCGAGAGAAAAGTGGAGGTGGAAGGATGGTCGTGAGCATGGGTAAGGTGGTGGAGTTGTTTATAGATGTATTAGTGAAGTATGGGTTAGTTTAGCGAAGTGTGGTTGGATAAGAATGTTGGTAGGAAATTAATCAATTTGGTTAAAGGCGAGTACTCAATATTTTTAATAATAAATAATCTCTATAGCTATTTTTAAGTATGATTATATGATCATTTAATCTCTTAACGATTTGTATAAATGATTGATGACTTGAATGATTTTATGGTTGATTATATGGATGTTGATATGGTTAATAACTTGTTTGTGATAAATTATGAGAAATCATAATAAAATAGTTAATTAATAGAAAAGAATTCAAATAATGTGTATGGAGTTTATTTAGCCTTTTAATGGTTTTGAAAATATAAAAAGTTTGGAAATGAATATTATAATAATATGGTATTCTGAAATGGGTTAAAAGTGAATAAGTGATTTAATATGAAAAATATTGGTTCAGATACTTGAAAATGGTTTATAAATATTAAAATCCAATTTGGATAAGTTTTGAAAAATAATTTGGAGTTAAAAATAGGCGCATTGTAACGAGCTGCCTTTTTGGACGTTTTAAGCAGTCACATATGTCTAACTCAAACCATTCAAAAGGACTGGCGGTTATGGGGTAAATAAGAAAGAGAGAAATAAAAAAATACGGAATCTTGCAGCGGAATGACAAAATATAATAATCAAATAACAGTTCGTGAACCTGTTTATAGATACATTTGATTATTTTTTTTAAAATACAAAATCCGAGTTACATAAACAAGAATAAATAAATAAATGCAACGGAACAACATGACGCGACGGAATAAATAAAATAATAATAATAATAGTACGAAATCTTCGTCTTCGTCCTACAGAAAGTAGTCTTCAATAAACTGAAAAGCTCAAATGGACCCAAGTGAATTGAAAAGACAAAACACTCGAGTCAGAACTAAAAGATCTTATGTATGCTAAATCAACAGATATGAGTGTAACGGCATTAGAGATGTTTACAGGGTTTGACATCTCCTATCCAGTGTTTAACGTGGGTGCAATAACTTAAGGGATGTTCAGGATCCCCATCTCTTAAGGATCCGTTAAAATATCTGCTATGTAATACAATACGCTATTATAATAATGTCTACAACAAAGTAAAGTATTAAAATAGCGTTAAGGCATTACCCATATCTCCCTTAACACATTGTATATATTCTCGTAGTTTATACAGTTTCATAAGCTCCACCAAACCGGTGGGTTACCCAGAGGACACACCATATGCGCGGTACAAAATAAACTTGTAGAAGGCACTCTAGGGCATGTAAACACGACACTCGAGGCAATGCCAAGGTAGATTTACCAATTGCAGAACTGAAATGGTAGTAATGAATAGTAGCTACTACTGTCCACCTTAGGACACATTCCCAAATCTAAAATCAAGGGTAGCCACCAAATCATCACAAAGTCATAATATGGAATTGAAGAAGCATGTCTGATTGGAAGAATGACCTCATTTGGCCCAGGTATAGCTTTTGTTTAAGTCACGTCTAAGTTGGCTTACGGGAGTGAGGGTCACGTTAATACCTCATACAGAAATCGTTCCCCAAACCATACTACTTCATTTCTGGAATCTGCACCACATACACAGTTGTTAAAATAGTTTTCGGTATTGGTAGAGAGTATGACAATATCCAATCCCAGTCTTTTTAATAACCAAACGCTTATTTCACAGCGGATGGTCCTTTTACATTTCAAAAGTCAATTCATACTTAATATCAAAATATCATATTCGATTTCAAACCATATCACTTCCGAAATCATATTTACTTTCAAAATCGTCTTCACTTTCAAAATCGTCTTCACTTTCAAAATCATATTTACTCAATTATGTCATTTCACAAAAAGGTATCAAATTCCAAATTCTAACTTAAGTTGTATCATCATTAAGGATTTAATATAAATACTTCGACTTTACATAGTTTGCAATTTTAGAAAATGGTTTACATCGTCATATATAGTTTAACAGTTTAAAATAGTTCAAATAAATTAAAATAGTTTAAATAGTAAAATAATTTAAATAGACTTAAATTTGGTTTAACTAGATTTAAATTGATTTAAATAGATTAAATATAGATTAAATAGATTCAATTAGGTTTAAAATGTTTAAATAGTAGGTTAAATAGGTTTAAATTATAGTAAGTAGATTTTTAAATAGATTAAATAAATTTAAAATAGATTAAATGGATTTAAATTATATTAAATAGATTTAAAATAGATTAAATAAATTTAATTTGTTTAAAATAGGTAAAAATAGGTTAAATTGGTTTAAATAAGTTATACTAGATTTAGTAAATAAAAATAGTTTTAAATTGATTAAAATAGTTTAAATTTATTTAAAATAGATTTCAAAGTTATATCCAAATATTTCCAATAACTCAATTTCCAATAAATTCATTTATTTATGCTACTTCAACTTTGAAATTCTAATTAAAACCCTTTGAACAATTCATTAAATCAATTTCAACATTTACCCTTGGAATTTTGAAAATAATTCAGTTTATATAAATAAATTTCTATTTCAAAATACCAGTTAACTGAATTTAAAATTCAAAAATCATTTAATTTAACCAATCCAGTATCCGTATATAATTTTCTACCCTAGGGTCAAGTGATATGGATATTTATCATTACAATCCGCAATTTAAATTTTACGGTTTTATATCATTTCAAATCGCAATCCCGAATTAAGTAAAAAATTCCATAAAATCGATCGAGTCTATCATTTGAACCCATAACGAATTTTTCCTAATACATATATCGTTCGGGTATGTATCATTTCAACCCATATGGAACTTGCAGTGTTATAACAATATAAAATTAGAACATCCATCGCAATCATTATCCAAATCGATCAATAAATATCAGTAGATAACTGATAATCAATATAAGGTATTAAATTGAAAATTTAAATTTCAGTATTAAATTAAACGATGATTAAATGCAATAAAAGTCAAATTTTACCAGAATGATAATTTAAACATACCAAACATCAGTCATTTAATTTCTAATCACATAATAAATTTAATTTAATTGACATAAGATAGTTTAGTAATTGTGAGTGGGTTAAAACACTCATCTTCGATTTTAAATCGATTTAAAATCCAAAATAGGGCCCAGAATTCAACAATCTCAGAATTTGTCCAAACCAGTGTCACAATGTCCAAAATTTCGATACGATCCCCATGGAACAAACCATGCGCGAATCGGACCTCGTACGTAAAAGTTATTGAGATTTGAAAGTTTTAAATCTAAATTTAAACTAAATAAACAATTAAACGAAACGTACCATGTCATCACCCTTCGTTAACGCGAATGAGTCAACCCAAAAACCCTAGCATATGCCCGATCCTTTCGCACGTGAATCAAACCAGCCGCCGCACTTCAAACACCTACCTCTTCGCCTAGAACCAACTACAACACGATCAGATAAGCTCACCCTCCTCGCCTTGACCAAGCGCCCAAAACCAAGGTGGCGTGCCCCTCGCCTTGTCCTGGTGAGCCAGCGTCGCCGCGAGTTATTATGCCAAATTCTAACGAGTTCTGAGCGACTTAAGACTAACGACAACCACTCAACGACCTGCTCGACACTAGCTTCCCGACGCAGCTCCTCGATCATAGAACGGACGATGATCGACCGTTTGATCGTCAAAAGTTCAAATGGACGGCCGAGGTTCATCCACGATTTCTGGACAAAAGGTGAATCTGATCGAAAAACAAATCACACCAGTGAATTGCGCTTGTTTAGAGCATCAAATTGGTATATAATTTGATAGTGTGATAACCAGAATTTTCGGACAGCCGTTAATTAATAATTAACAGGATTGAATTAATAAAAAATACTGATATATATGTTAAACAAATAAAATTTTTGCTAATTAAAGTGTCTATAAATGGATTTGGAAATATAACAAATATTGGATTGTAATATTTGAAAATGACAAATATTATAATGAATTAATATAATATACACACACACATATAAATGTTGTTGTGCAAAACTTATTAATGCTGAAATTTTAAAGTATGATCATATACAAGTATATAAGTGTATATATGTTTTTTGAATTGGGAGCATTAACTTGAACTTAATATATAAAATTTTCAAAAGAGATTTAAAGTTATAATTCTATAAACAAAAAAGATATTTACTTATTCAGTTTAAATATGGTAGCTCAAGTTCAAGCAGGAGTTAATAAAGGATCATACTTTCTTTAATATATACATATACATATACATACATACATACATATATACATACATACATATATATATATATATATATATATGTTGAGTACATACATAAAGGAATTTAACATAAAAATATAAATAAATAAATAAGTTTTCTTTGAGTCATATATATATATATATATAATAAAAATAAGAAATATGAAGTGTTAAATAGGGATATATGATATAATAAATATTTAATAAATGCATAAAACACTTGTAAGTCAAGGATGACATGCATAATAACATGTGGCCTATGTGTTTTTCTTTCTTTAAATTTTTTGAAATATAATTAGTGATGAAGAAAAAACAGGTTGGGCATATTCAAAGTTCTTCTTCCAAACTGAATTTAAAACTAAAGAGAAATCAAAAGTTTCAAACAAACAAATCAACAAGCGAGGATCAACTCAGCTTCTAATCAAATTCATGTTCAAATTCAAGATCATCGAAGAATAGATCAAATTCAGCATAACAGGGATCAGTTCAAATCAAAATACAAGTTTCAGATTATGTTGAAAACCAGTTCTCTGTCCTTATTTTCACAGGTGAGTAAAGTAAGCTTTTAATCTGTTTAGAACCTTGTGCATGCAGTGATTATTTGGAATAAAATGCAAAATGTTTGCCTGTTGACCAGTATAAATTCATGTGTATATATGTGGTTTTTTCATGATCATATCTATTTACAAAAATGTGTATATATATATATATAACTCTGTATTAGCTTTACAGGGTTCAAAAATTTATCAAAAATCAAAATCTCTTTTTCTGCTTCCTTTTAGGGGTAGATGTATAAATTAAACTCATTTGTAATGGCAGGATACTTGAAAAAAATGTAGATCTAGATAATATTTAAAAGCAGTATTAACATAAGGGAAGAAGAGTAGTAAAACATAAATATATCAAAATTTCGCTTTGAACAATTTGTGGATTAATGATTAAATTCGGGTGTGTTTTCGAAAACCATGATTTTTGGAAAAAGAATCATGAATTTTAGGTCTGTAGAATGTGTGACATTTCGAGTTGAACATGATTTAGGTTCTGGGCATTTTTTGGAGATCGAAGAAGTCTTAGTGGTGGAATCATGGTTGTTGGTAGCGGAGGAGTTGTGGGGCTTAGCAAAAATGTTAAATGAATTTTCAGTTCACCGTGATGGTGACAATTCGACGGAGTAAGGGTTAAGACCGGTTTTGGGTCAGGTTTGGGAAATTTGTTGTCGCGTCGTCATCGTAGTAGCGGAGTTCATCGATCATGCGGGAAATGAAGAGTGGGGTCGTGGCAAACTTTTGGATGGAGTTTCGTGAAATCAGGAGGTCGACGTCGTCAGGACGACGCGATGTTTAGTCGATGGTTGGGTTCCAGTAGGGCTCTGTCGGGCTCGATTTCGATTTCGAATCGATCAGGCAATCTGATTTGTCAGATTACTTGAGGAGGTCGTATGTGACTCGTCGGCAGTGGCAGGAGTGACCGGAGTATCGTCGCTGATCGGTGCACGTGTACCAGTTTTCCCGTACACATGAATTTGGGTTCTGGAAGGATGATGTTTTGCCCTGAGTTTTGTTTTGAGACAGGGGAGTTTTACTCTTGTTGGTTATTGTGTTGTTCGTGTTATGTTTTGAGGAATAACAGTTTTAAAATTTTATATAAGTTTGAAAAAAAGGAAGGGAAGGAGGAAGCTTGGGAATAGGGGAAGATAAACTCGGGTATTTTTTCGAATATACCCTGGTTTGCCTCGGGTTAAAGTTAGCATGTTGACATTTTTTTTAAGTTCATCGAAATCAAGCTTTAGAATTAATTTCTTAAAACTTTTTCTTAAAATAATAATTGTTATTTTAAAAGCTTGGTTAAGTCTAGATATGTAGGCTATTTTAACCTAGATTTAGTTAAATTCTAAGTTCATTTAAAAGCATGATTTATAATGTAATTAAGTGGAGATTAAAGATGAAATGTTTATCATTAATTAAACTTAAGGACTTTTGATTAATTTACAGGTTAAGATAATTAATTCCAAAGGTTATTAATTCGGATGATTAAGGAAGTGGTTAAGATAAATGAATTTTCTTAAATTAATTAAGGTTGGGTGATTAGGATTTATTAATTAATTAATAAATTAAAGAGTAAATAATGAATAGCTAAGGGATAATTAATTAAGGATTAATTGATTAAGGTTAAATAATCAAGGTAATTAATTAAGGTTAATTAATTAATGTAATTAAGTTTAATTAACTGATTTAGAATAAATAATTATTTAAGTAAAACTAATTAATTATTAAGTAGTTATGGATTTAATTAAGTATTTAATTAAAAATAAATTAATTTATGTTATTTAAATAAGGCTAATTACTTAATGTAATTAGAGAATAATTAATCAAGGATGATTAGTTGGGAAAAAGTAATTAAAGATGATAAATTAATTAGTTTGGATTTAAGATAATCTAAGCAATTAAAGTAGTAATTAATTTAATTAGAAATTGAATTAAGTTAATTAGAGATGGAACATCTAATTAATCTTGCTTAGGAATGATGAATTGGATTGAATGAAGATGTTTTGGATTGATTAATACTTCAAGTCTGACAAGTGGTAATGATCTGTGATATGAAGTGCTTTAGTTGAACGGTGATAATTGTGGTTTACCTGTCTGAGATGTACTGTTGTGTGATATTCTCAATAAATTGTATTGTTTAAAATCCTAACAATTTGGATTAGAAATGACATTGTATTCGAAGAGACCGAGGTCGGGTATCAGTAAATACCCGAGACAACTTCTATTTGGAATCATCTATAATTCTTTATAGATTTGATATGTGAAATCAATAGGCTGGAATGGAATAATATGGACTTTTGAAACTAAGTAAAGCTACTTAGGAATTGATTTGTGAAATAAGTGATGACTATAATCAGGTATGAACTCATAGTAAGGTATGAGTTACCCGAGATTTCAATTTTGTTTAAGGCTTAGTATTTCAAATTGCATGGGTTTACTCACGCTGGTTTCCAGCCTGACCCGTGTATTGCTTTGATGTAATGCTCGGGTCAAACCGAGTACTGCAGATTTTCAGGTAAGGGTGTTCTGGAGCTCATGAGGGAATCTGGATGGCAGGAACATATGGAGTGTTTTCTGTCGTGATATATTGTGGTTTATCCCTGGGACATGTGATTTTAACTGTCCAATGTTTGTGTAAATATTGAAAACTTTGATGTATTAAATGTAAAGTAACTATGACAGCTTTTCTTTGTATAAATACTGTTATTTGATATTATATTTTATCCGCTGCGAATGTGAGAATTTGTGTTTTGGGTGTTTTTAGGTTCTTCTTCTTCTTTTACCTCTTTTCTACTTTTTCTAACTGTTTGAAAATTTCGGGAAAATTTCGGGTCGTTACAGATTGGGTTTTGAGGAGTTTGTTATTTCTGTTTGATTTTGGTTTGCAATTGAATTTGGAATTGAGAATTGGTTTTGGTTTGTCTTTCATTGAAAAGAGAGAAGAAGATATAATTATAGGTATAGACAAATGGAGTAAGAAATAACCAGGGTTTATAATGGGCTATACATAGGCAGATCAGAAATAGAAATGAATGAACTAGATTGATTTGAAAGTTGAATGATAAACGACCCGAAAAGTTTGTTTTGTTCTTGAAACGAAAATGGGTCACCCCATATATCAAAATAGATATTGTTAATAATTTTAAACTCAATGAAATAGGTTTCAATTCCTAATTCCATCGTATAAAGAAGTTAGTTTAAAATCAGCTTATTTCAAACTGATTTCAATTAAATTAATTTCTACGTGTTTCGAGTCCGTACGATCAAACGACAATTGCGATAGCTACGGAACTTGAAACTTTACAATACCTTAGGCTACAGATCCGATGAAACTAGTTTCATCGAATCCAAGACAGTGGCCAAAATGGCTATTTTTCACGTTAATTAAATAAATTAATATTAAATTTATTAATCACTTTTTGTGTTCAAATTAATTAACTAACCATTTTTATCATTTTTGATCACATGGACATTTACAATAATTTAAAATAAATTTACATATCAAATTCAGTGTTATATATTTCGCTAATTACAATGTTCAATTTCAACTGTAATTAAATCCAATTAATTAAAATTTTATTCCAACAAATTGATTATACTTTGATTCCAATTATCATATCCAATCAATTATCATATTATGAACAAAATTTACATTGGTTACATCTTATTGATTTAATATTCTACAATTATCAATTTAATCTACGTTAACTGCACTAATTAAGTGAATTAATTGCAATTGATTTCAAATTTAAGTTAACATGCTAAATAAATAGGTAACGTATAATAATTGTCACCATTAACTTTTAGTCATGTCATGTAAGTTTATCATCCATAGTAAGTGTTATAATTACTACTACAACACTAAATTTATTCAATTATAATTCATTGTATTTTATTTCATTAATTAATTCAATATTTGCATTTGTTTTCCTACATTCACTTTATAACCAAATATAACCTTTAAACCATTTCAATTGATTGGAATTTCATTCAAATTGTTAATAATTAACTTAAATTAAGATTATTACATTTCATTTTAGTTATTATTTCATTAATATCTCATAAATTTTTATTTCTCCCAATATTAAATCATAAAAATCTTATTAAATTCACTATTTTAATTATCGAAAATTACGGGGCGTTACACGCGTCGCTTAACGGTAGTTCGCAATTTCGTGCCATAGAATTCAAATAAGTGTAGAGAGTTGCATATAGCTCGAAATCCTTCAAGATAAGAATTTTTCAGACTATTATATCCATAGTTTTCTAATGAAGAAAGAAAATAAAGATTTTATTAAGTAGATTTTGAAATTTGTCCAAAACAATTTTCTAAAAACATCGCGGTTTTGCAGCTCGGAATCCAAGAAGCAATTTCTTTATGAATGATATTTTTAAATGATTAAAATATGAAATAAATTTGATAAATTTATGAAAGCCGTTAGAAAGTGATTTTAATTGGAAAATATGAATTTTCAAACATTTAAAATGTTTTTTTAAATCAAATAAGCTTTTTCAAGCATTTTTTGCAGCACTTTTCTACTGCAATTTCTATAACTTTTGAAATAAAGAACTTAACGATTTTTTCGAGAATCATTTATAGATGTTTTTAAATGAACAATTAAATGTTTTAAAGATAAATTGGAAGTTTTATAATTGTTTTAGAAAGAGGTTAAATAAATGGTTATTATAACACTTAAACAATATAATAGAAATCATTTCCTTAAATGTAATAACCAACTAAGTATGCGTAAGCGACTAGTACATTTGTCCCGCTTGTGAGATCTAAACGGTAAAACAGTGTAACTAAGGTTAGGAATGGAGCAACTGTAGGAATGCAGATTAAGGCAGAATTAACACTAGAGGGAGGGGGTGAATTGTCACGACCCAACTTCCAAACTTCAGGAAGTTGCATCGCTAATAAGAAAGAAAGGGATAGAAAAGAGAAAGAAAGAGAAGAAGAAGAAACAGCACATCAGAATCTAAACAGCGGAACGAATAAATTATATTAATAACATGTAATATTTACATAGTTTACAACCACAATCAGAGTACACAGATAATACAACCCATACTAGACAGTTATAAACACCTGTCTAGTTATTACAACTCAAATCAGTACAAGAAACAACTCAGAGAAAACACACAACGGAAAACTATATATATCTACACGCAGAAGCCTCCTGCTCCATTGCTCCTTCACAATTCGTCAATGCTCCTTCACAATTCGTCAAAGCTAACCTGAATCCTAACCTGAATCCCTTGGCTACTCGTAAAAATTTGAGTACCCAAGAGTTTATGGAAAACAAAATTAAACTCCGGGTCAGACATGGGTCTGGTGTGAGTAACAGGTTAAAGTTGCTTAACTTTCAAAAACCTTTGGAAAGAAAAGGCATCACGTAAGACTTCCCACACATAAACATGGAAAAGTTTTTACCTTACGCTAACCAAAACATTTGATAGGAAATCCGATGATATTATAATAGTGTCTAGGGTTTTCAAGTAAATATGAAATAGCCGAAATTGTTACATTCATTAAATTCCAGCTACTAGCAACAAAAGTGGGTAATACAATCAAAACCGTTGACACTTATTGGATTTTGGATTCCATACAATGGCAGGGATACTGGGGTACCGCCTGTCATAGTACGTGGCCTAGATCACCGTACCGAGGAGTACTCCCACTCCCCTGCAACACAAGGACGGACCCATTCCTTACTGAACAGTTCCGAACAAGACAACCCCGACAGTTGTCGCGAATCAACCGCCCACACAGCCGAATAAATAGGGACCTCTAGACAGGGATCAATCTTGCTCTCCAGTGGGAGCTACCCACGAAGCCTTGCTGCACCTCCCCTGTTTTAGCCATTCCCGGTTGATGAGGCTTGAGGCTACGATTACCTTTATAGGACATCAAATCTTAGAATGCTCATCGTCCACCTGACGATGTTCTAAAAGCATTCAATCCATACAAGTTCGTTCCGGGTTCGAACGAAACCGAAGGCACTATCTCGTTACACTCATTATTGGAATCACCCTCAGAGTCAACGACCATAGCCCTTGCACTCTGATTCACCATCTCAATCTATAAGCACTATTCCGTCAAACTCATTACGGAATCACCCACAGAGTTATACTGACGTATAGCCCTTACACCTCGAGTCTTCACTTGCTCCACTTGGATTAACGACCTAATGTTTAATTGGAATCGATGTGGTTTTCGGATTCCAAATATGGAAACCCGATCCCGGTCTCATCGAAATCCAAAGCGTGTCTTTTAGGTCCAAGTTGTTTTAAAAGGTTTTAAAACAATTCAATTTAAACTATCTATATACACACAGATAGATAATTCACAACATCATAATAGATAATCAGTATTATCATAAACAGGTAATCATCACAAATTGAAAATCTATATTATCATTGTCAATAGATACTAATATCATCATCACAATGCAACCAATGCATCCATAACACACAATACTATTTATCTCATGTCTGAGATTCAAACTATTCAGGGTAAACCATATCATCCATTCATAAGTAAAGATCTATAATCACATCATCTATAATTAATTTAAGACGAATTAAATTAATTACTTCTATCTCTAATTAATTTAAAGTGAATTAAATTAATTACTTATTCTTTAATTAATTTAAAATGAATTAAATTAATTACTTCACCATTTAAAACTTGCTTACTTGACCCTTAATTGATTACCAATCAATTAAATAATTATCCTCAAATTAATCACCTTAATTAATCACCCTTGATTAATTATCCCTTAATTATTTTCGAGTAATTATCTTTAATTAATTTTACAAATTAATTATCCTTAACCAACCCAGTAATTAACCTTTAATTACTACATTAATTAATTAATTACATTAATTAATTACTTCCTTAATCACTTATCATTGATTAATTAATCTTAATTAATTAATCCTTAATTACATCATTAATCATATTAATTAATGATCCTTAATTAAATTTAAATTAATTACTTATTTAAATTAATTACATTAAGTAATTAACCTTAATTAAACCACAATTATTAATCATACTAGATTAATTACATTTAGTAATTAACTACCCTTAAGTACCTCCTTATCTACTTCTAAATTAATTACCTTTTATAATTAATTATATTTATTAATCATCCTTGATTAATCTTAATTAATTACATCTCTTAATTATTTTCCAATAACTTAATTAATAAATGCTTAAATTAATTACACGAAGTAATTAATTATTAATCATTTCATATTAATTACAAAAGGTAATTAATCCAAAAATACCATACTTCAATTAATTATCTTCAGTAATTTACTTATCTTAATTACTTCTCTAAGAAATTATCCACCATTGATTACTTATCAATTCATTCAATGATTATTCTAAATTAATTAAACTTAATTAATTAATTTAAACTAATCCAATTAATAATTTAGTTGTAAAGAGTAATTAATATCTTTAATTATTTCCATAAAGTAATCATACTTAATTAAGCTTCATAATTGGTTATCTAAATTAACTAATCTAATTAATTATCCAAAATTAATTACATTAATTAATCAATAAATAATCACAAGTTAATGACCTTTATTAACTTATTAACAAATTCTTAATTACCTTTCTTAAGTAATTAACTTAAATTAATTAATATTAATTTCAAATTTAATTAACCTTAATTAATTTATTTCAAATCTTTGATTAATTAAACAAATTAATTAATTAAATTATTTAAATTACCTTACTAATTTAATGAAACAAAGATAATTAAATCTTAAATTTACTTTTTAAAAATAAAATATTTCTTATTCATGATTACTTTATCATTAATAAAGTAACTTAAAACAATTTAACTTAAAATTGTTTTTAAATTACATTTTAAATTTAAAAAGAAAATCAAACTTAACTTTAACAAAGTTTTAAAAACATTTTAAAACCCTTTAAAAACTTATGCTAAAGATTTTCTTATTTTACAAAAAAAGTTAAAAGAAATTTAAACCCAAATTCATTTCCAAATACAAATCATATATATATATATATATATATATATATATATATATGTTTTAAAGTTGTTTAAAACATTTAAAATATTTAAAACTTCTTTTCTTTTCAAAACCTGATTCAAATTTGATTCTTGTTTCCAGATTTACAACTTGTGTTTAAATCTTTTACCTTAATTTAAATCTTTATCTTAAATTTCAGATTTATTTAAACTCCCTTTCAAAATTGTTAAAACATTTTAATTTTAAAAGTTTGAATTAAATTTAAAAAAAAACTGGAATTCAAACTCAGATTGGAAAAAATCATACCTTTTAAATTTCAGTTTTAAATTCTGTTTAAAACCTTGCATTTAGATTTTAAAACAAACTTTAGAAATTAAAACTACAGGTTTCAAAAACCTGAGATTACAGAAGGTAAACCCGAGTTTCCCCTTTATTTTCTTCGAGTAGAACCCACTAAAACTTCGAGCAAAACTCGAATTGACTCGAGTATAACCCGAGTAAAACAAAACATAGCGATCCCCAAATAATTCCCTGACACTCCTTCTTCACCGTGCATATGCACGGTGGCTGTAGCCACCTCCGACAACCACCCAGGCCATGAACAAATCGCCGTCCATCTCAGCATTACCTCACGACCGTCAAACCCCTCAATTCCACTCGAAAACGAATTCGAGTTTTTCCCCATTCCAAACCTGTCAACAACAACAGGTAAACTCCACCCAAAACCTGAAAAACATCACGTCCTCGCTCCACCGGTCACCGGAGGCCTAGCAACTCCGTCCAACCCCTCTTCGACACCAAAGCCACCACCTCCACAAAAATCACCGTACTCGGTCACCTGAAACCCCAATACAAATGAAATCACTGCAGTACCTAAAACTAGGTTTACAGACTTCATCAACTTCCCATCTCCTCCACCAGACCTATTCCTCTTCCAGGCATTTTTACCACACCCCCTGATCACCCCCCTACCACAACCAAAAACCCCAAACCTTCTGATCAGCTTGATCACCAAAGATTGACTCAAACCCATTATCAATTCAAATAAGTACTGCAGTCTCAACTTCTATGATTTTAGTTTTAAAAATTATTTTTTTTGTTTAAGTTTACAGTTTACAATACTGAATTTATAATTTATAATATTTGAGTTTTCAACTTTATTAATCATACTCTGATGTTTCAAAATTTTACGGAGTAAATTACCAATTTTGTGATTTTACTTAATAAGTTTTAAACTAAACTATATATAGTATCTTTAACATAATTATTTCAGGACCTTAACAAAGTATTTAACTAGAGCAAAGCAATTTTTTTTTAGAAACATGACCTGGAACTAGAATCAGAGGAAGCACAGTCACATACATTCAAACATTATATACATATATTCAGCAATATATTTAAAATCATATGCACAGGCAAACAAATCAACATGCAATCCAAATAACATACACAAACATACCTATTTAAGCAACAATTTATATTTAAATTTCAAAAAGAGTTACTCACCTGGAAACAAATGTTGAAGCAGAGCACAAAATTTCCTGGAAAGCTTTTGTTTTTGATTTAAAAACCAGTGTCCCCTCTTTGCTAAAAAGAAACTTCAACTTTGGATGCTTTAACTTCTTTGAAATTTTGATAAAACTTGAGTTGTTTTGCATTTAAATTTGCATGCAGACCTCTGGTTTAAAGGATGCAGGCAAGCATGCTTTTGATTTCCAGAATGTTGAAGTGCAGAGGCTTATACTTGATTCCCAGATTCAAAGTAATGCAAAGGCTACTTATTTGATGATTAAATTTGCATGCAGAGTTTACTTGCTTACTGATTTAGACTCAGATTGGAAAGAAAATGCTTGCAGGTTGGTTTGAAATTTTGTTACAGGCCTTAAGAACAAATTGAAGGAAAATGATTTTTCAGAGGAACAGATTTGAAGAAGAAAGAATTGCAGGCTGGTTTATGAACATGTAGAATGGTTACAGACTTTTAATTTTCTTCTTAGATTTGATTTGTGTCAACTGAGAATTTTCTTGATTTAGAAAAAAAAGAACATAGAAAGAAATAAGGGTGAAGAAAAACATGTTTTTTATATGAATGCAACCGTTTTACTAAAAATCAAAAGAGAAATCAAAAAGAAAAGGACACTTGTCCTAAATTACTACATTTGTCAAATAGGTTGAATTATTAGTTTACATTTGTCTCTTTAGTTGCTTAAAATGTTATCATTTGTTTTATACACATTTTACTTATTATTCTTATTTATTTTAAAAGTGAATAAAAACCCTTTTTTTTATTTGTATTTATTTATGTTAAGTTATTTTCATATGTAAATGTAAATACATTCCTTTTTTTTAAGAAAATGAAGTAAAACAATTTATTTAAAAGATGAAAGTTTGCTTACAAGATTTATATATGTTTATTTATTTGAATTAAAAATAAATTCAAATTCAAATTCTATTCATACAATTAAAAATTCAATTTAAAACTAATTTATATTAACATATTTAAATTTAGAAATAACAATATTGTCTTTTAAAACATATCTATATTTATACATTTATTATTATTATTTGAAAGTAACATATTTATCAAATTTAAATAATTAATAAAAGAAATTATAAATTTCTTGTCTTATTTATCTCAATTACATACATTAATGTTTAAATGGTATTTTAAATTTACTTATATAATTCCAAATTATAATTATTAAGCTATATTCAAAAAGATATAAAATAAACTTTTGTTTTATCTTATAAAAATTTAAACTATGTTTAAAATACGATTATACAAATTAAAACAATTTCTATAAGTATTTTAAACCAATTTGTTATTTATTAAATAAAATAATAATCTTCAAATTATCAAATGAATATTAGAATTTTAAAAACCATATTTTATTTGTTCATTTAACTTCAAATCAAACTTATCCATTCACAATATATGTATAAATATATATACATATATTATAAATAGGAAAACAATTTATTAGTTTTTAAAAGATAAGATTTACAAATTAAACATCTATTTAATTGGTTTATTCAATCGAGTTAATTTTAGTTAACAAAATTTTATCAAATCAATTTAATTTTAAATACAGATAATTAAATTGATATTGCTAAAATTTCCGGGATATCACATTCCTCCCCCCTTAAAAGAATTTCGTCCCCAAAATTTAAAAGAAAAGGTAATTTAATAATCTCATTTAAGATTTAAATTTAAACACAAGCATATATCAATCATATGCTAACAACCATAGCAACCAATTTATCTAATCAAACAATTTTAGTTATCCAGATAAGATTCTGGATAAAATTTCTCGGGTTTCCCCAAATATACATATCGGGATACTTACCCTACAGAATACAAACAATCTAAACTACGAAGCTACAGAGCTTCTACTCATCTAGATCTATAGAACTAGACAAGATATCAGACTACAAACGAGTCTGATTTAACAACCAAACCATCCTGAACAGCTGGTTCCATTTCCATAGATAACTAATACACGTACTCCCTCAAAGATACGTGAAACTCATACATCCAATTACCCAAACTGGCAATTCAACTCTTGAAAACCAAACACCAATCCAACCAAAACACAGAAGAGATCCAAAAAAAACTCCGACTCCAGAATCCAAATTCCTTCGTCTCTTATCTCCAAAACTCTTCTGACGATCCCGGGCTGCCTATATCCAAACTGATCAGCTCAACTCTTGCTGATTCCTCTAGAAACAATTTAGACCAAAAACAACCCAACACAACGATCTTCTCAAGATCAACCAAGACTGAGATCACCAACTCCACTCTTCAAACATTAGAAGAACAACTTACTTCTTCTATCCGGAAAAGACAAAACAGAAACATTCCCAAACTGCTTCCGCTGCACAACTCTGATCTGGCACAGAAGACACTACTGATGAAGAATATGAGCACAATCTGGACAATCACATCCCAGAAATATGGCTCAACATATCCAAAGAAAACTCAGAAGTTCTACCAATCCTGAGCTGCCTTACTAAACCTATCTCGATAAATCATCCTTCTACTAGCTGATCCACCGGTAGCACTCCTGGAATCCGGTCGATAAGAAAACTCAATCTTCAGAAGTGGACAAACTTCCGACTTCTCAGAAGGCAACCAAAAATTCTTCAATATCTCAATAGAACACTCAAACTATCGCAAGTCATTTTTGCGATCAATAGAGACCAATTCCCAAACAAAACTGTTCTCTCTTTACCAAACAAAACAGCTTACTCTTAATTAGCCAATCCAATAAAGTATTGGGTCCACTCTGCTGCTTCTGAACTCCAACTTCAGATACTACTTAGCCAGTCAACTTCTGCCAACACAGACACTCCGAGTTGCACTGCTGACTTCAATGCTAAAACTTCCTTGGCTGAAGCTCTTCGAGAAACTCGGCCCTCAAAGCCAACCACCACATCCTGCTGAACTCAGCTACAACACTGAAGCAGACACACTTCCCAAAACTTATTCCAAAGAAAACATCTTCGGAAACATCCATATTCACTGCATCTCAATCACGTAGCTACTACTTCCTGAGGTATCAAAATACCATCACACACTTCTGCCAAAACGACAGATCCAAACTCATCTTATCCATCTTCAAAAATGGACTCTGAACCTTAACAGGTTTCCTTCCAGAGATCGATGAAATCTCTACACCACTGCACAACTCACTCGAGACGGTATTAGGTCTACAGTCTCGATAAATACATTTCTAATCTCAAATATTCAAACTCCAACCAATGGTAGTAATCGTGTTACACACACCACTACCTTATATACCTTTATAACCTATATTGGAAAACCTGAACGGATAACCCAATAGATAGGTAGAAATAAAAATATATATAGATATATATCAAAACTACAAATACGCTCTCTCAAGATAGACACCACTCCAGAGCCTAGGTATTCACTCAACCTAATGCTCTGATACCACTGTCACGACCCAACTTCCAAACTCCAGGAAGTTGCATCGCTAATAAGAAAGAAAGGGACAGAAAAGAGAAAGAAAGAGAAGAAGAAGAAACAACACATCAGAATATAAACAGCAGAACGAATAAATTATATTAATAACATGAAATATTTACATAGTTTACAACCACTATCAGAGTACATAGATAATACAACCCATACTAGACAGTTATAAACACCTGTCTAGTTATTACAACTCAAATCAGTACAAGAAACAACTCAGAGAAAACATACAGCGGAAAACTATATATATCTACGCGTAGAAGCCTCCTGCTCCATTGCTCCTCCACTATTCGTCAAAGCTAACCTGAATCCTAACATGAATCCCTTGGCTACTCGTAAAAATTTGAGTACCCAAGAGTTTATGGAAAACAAAAATAAACTCCGGGTCAGACATGGGTCTGGTGTGAGTAACAGGTTAAAGTTGCTTAACTTTTAAAAACCTTTGGAAAGAAAAGGCATCACGTAAGACTTCCCACACACAAATATGGAAAACTTTTTACCTTACACTAACCAAAACATTTGATAGGAAATCCGATGATATTATAATAGTGTCTAGGGTTTTCAAGTAAATATGAAATAGCCGAAATTGTTACATTCATTAAATTCCAGTTACTAGCCACAAAAGTGGGTAATACAATCAAAACCGTTGGCACTTATTGGATTTTGGATTCCATACAATGGCAGGGCTACTGGGGTACCGCCCGTCACAGTACGTGGCCTAGATCATCGTACCGAGGAGTACTCCCACTCCCCTGCAACACAAGTCCGGACCCATTCCTTACTGAATAGTTCCGAACAAGACAACCCCAACAGTTGTCGCGAATCGACCGCTCACACAGCCGAATAAAAAGGGACCTCTAGACAGGGATCAATCTTGCTCTCCAGTGGGAGCTACCCACGAAGCCTTGCTGCACCTCCCCTGTTTTAGCCATTCCCATTTGATGAGGCTTGAGGCTACGATTACCTTTATAGGACATCAAATCTTAGAATGCTCATGTCCACCTGACGATGTTCTGAAAGCATTCAATCCATACAAGTTCGTTCCGGGTTCGAACGAAACCGAAGGCACTATCTCGTTGCACTCATTATTGGAATCACCCTCAGAGTCAACGACCATATCCCTTGCACTCTGATTCACCATCTCGAATCTATAAGCATTATTCCGTCAAACTCATTACGGAATCACCCACAGAGTTATACTGACGTATATCCCTTACACCTCGAGTCTTCACTTGCTCCACTTAGATTAATGACCTAACGTTTAATTGGAATCGATGTGGTTTTTGGATTCCAAATATGGAAACCCGATCCCGGTCTCATCGAAATCCAAAGCGTGTCTTTTAGGTCCAAGTTGTTTTAAAAGGTTTTAAAACAATTCAATTTAAACTATCTATATACATACAGATAGATAATTCACAACATCATAATAGATAATCAGTATTATCATAAACAGGTAATCATCACAAATTGACAATCGATATTATCATTGTCAATAGATACTAATATCATCATCACAATGCAACCAATGCATCCATAACACACAATACTATTTATCTCATGTCTGAGATTCAAACTATTCAGGGTAAACCATATCATCCATTCATAAGTAAAGATCTATAATCACACCATCTATAATTAATTTAAGATGAATTAAATTAATTACTTCTATCTCTAATTAATTTAAAGTGAATTAAATTAATTACTTATTCTTTAATTAATTTAAAATGAATTAAATTAATTACTTCACCATTTAAAACTTGCTTACTTAACCCTTAATTGATTACCAACCAATTAAATAATTATCCTCAAATTAATCACCTTAATTAATCACCCTTGATTAATTATTTCTTAATTACTTTCAAGTAATTATCTTTAATTAATTTTACAAATTAATTATCCTTAACCAACCCAGTAATTAACCTTTAATTACTACATTAATTAATTAATTACATTAATTAATTACTTCCTTAATCACTTATCATTGATTAATTAATCTTAATTAATTAATCCTTAATTACATCATTAATTATATTAATTAATGATCCTTAATTAAATTTAAATTAATTACTTATTTAGATTAATTACATTAAGTAATTAACCTTAATTAAACCACAATTATTATTCATACTTGATTAATTACATTTAGTAATTAGCTACCCTTAAGTACCTCCTTAACTGCTTCTAAATTAATTACCTTTTATAATTAATTATATTTATTAATCATCCTTGATTAATCTCATTAGTAATTAACTACTCTTAATTAATTACATCTCTTAATTATTTTCCAATAACTTAATTAATAAATGCTTAAATTAATTACACTATGTAGTTAATTATTAATCATTTCATATTAACTACACAAGGTAATTAATCCCAAAATACCATACTTCAATTAATTATCTTCAGTAATTTACTTATCTTAATTACTTCTCTAAGAAATTATCCACCATTAATTACTTATCAATTCATTCAATGATTATTCTAAATTAATTAAACTTAATTAATTAATTTAAACTAATCCAATTAATAAATTAATTATAAAGAGTAATTAATATCTTTAATTATTTCCATAAAGTAATCATACTTAATTAAGCTTCATAATTGATTATCTAAACTATTTAATCTAATTAATTATCCAAAATTAATTACATTAATTAATTAATAAATAATCACAAGTTAATGACCTTCATTAACTTATTAACAAATTCTTAATTACCTTTCTTAAGTAATTAACTTAAATTAATTAATATTAATTTCAAATTTAATTAACCTTAGTTAATTTATTTCAAATCTTTAATTAATTAAACAAATTAATTAATTAAATTATTTAAATTACCTTACTAATTTAATGAAACAAAGATCATTAAATCTTAAATTTACTTTTTAAATATAAAACATTTCTTATTCATGATTACTTTATCATTAATAAAGTAACTTAAAACAATTTAACTTAAAATTGTTTTCAAATTACATTTTGAATTTTAAATTTAAAAAGAAAATCAAACTTAACTTTAACAAAGTTTTAAAAACATTTTAAAACCCTTTAAAAACTTATGCTAAAGATTTTCTTATTTTACAAAAGAAGTTAAAAGAAATTTAAACCCAAATTCATTTCAAAATACAAATCATATATATATATGTTTTAAAGTTGTTTAAAACATTTAAAATATTTAAAACTTCTTTTCTTTTCAAAACCTGATTCAAATTTGATTCTTGTTTCAAGATTTACAACTTGTGTTTAAATCTTTTACCTTAATTTAAATCTTTATCTTAAATTTCAGATTTATTTGAACTCTCCTTTAAAATTGTTAAAACATTTTAATTTTAAAAGCTTGAATTAAATTTTTAAAAAAACTGGAATTCAAACTCAGATTGGAAAAAATCATACCTTTTAAATTTCAGTTTTAAATTCTGTTTAAAACCTTGCATTTAGATTTTAAAACAAACTTTAAAAATTAAAACTACAAGTTTCAAAAACCTGAGAATACAGAAGGTAAACCCGAGTTTCCCCTTTATTTTCTTCGAGTAGAACCCACTAAAACTTCGAGCAAAACTCGAATTGACTCGAGTATAACCCGAGTAAAACAAAACACAGCGATCCCCAAACAATTCCCTGACACTCCTTCTTCACCGTGCATATGCACGGTGGCTGTAGCCACCTCCGACCACCACCCAGGCCATGAACAAATCGTCGTCCATCTCAGCATCACCTCGCGACCGTCAAACCCCTCAATTCCACTCGAAAACGAATTCGAGTTTTTCCCCATTCCAAACCTGTCAGCAACAATAGGCAAACTCCACCCAAAACCTGAAAAACATCACGTCCTCGCTCCACCGGTCACCGGAGGCCTAGAAACTCCGTCCAACCCCTCTTCGACACCAAAGCCACCACCTCCACAAAAATCACCGCACTCGGTCACCTGAAACCCCCATACAAATGAAATCACTGCAATACCTAAAACTAGGTTTACAGACTTCATAATCTTTCCATCTCCTCCACCGAGACCTGTTCCTCTTCCAGGCATTTTTACCACACCCCCTGATCACCTCCCTACCACCACCAAAACCCCAAACCTTCTGATCAACTTGATCACCAAAGAGTGACTCAAACCCATTATCAATTCAAATAAGTACTGCAGTCTCAACTTCTAACTAAACACTATGATTTTAGTTTTAAAAATCTTTTTTTTGTTTAAGTTTACAGTTTACAATACTGAATTTATAAGTTATAATGTTTGAGTTTTCAACTTTATTAATCATACTCTGATGTTTCAAAATTTTACAGAGTAAATTACCAATTTTGTGATTTTACTTAATAAGTTTTGAACTAAACTATATATAGTATCTTTAACATAATTATTTCAGGACCTTAACAAAGTATTTAACTAGAGCAAAGGAATTTTTTTTTTTTAGAAACAGGACCTGGAACTAGAATCAGAGGAAGCACAGTCACATACATTCAAACATTATATGCATATATTCAGCAATATATTTAAAATCATATGCACAGGCAAACAAATCAACATGCAATCCAAATAACATACACAAACATACCTATTTAAGCAACAATTTATATTTAAATTTCAAAAAGAGTTACTCACCTGGAAACAAATGTTGAACCAGAGCACAAAATTTCCTGGAAAGCTTTTGTTTTTGATTTAAAAACCAGTGTCCCCTCTTTGCTAAAAGGAAACTTCAACTTTGGATGCTTTAACTTCTTTGAAATTTTGATAAAACTTGAGTTGTTTTGCATTTAAATTTGCATGCAGACCTCTGGTTTAAAGGATCCAGGCAAGCATGCTTTGGATTTCCAGAATGTTGAAGTGCAGAGGCTTATACTTATTCCCAGATTCAAAGTAATGCAAAGGCTACTTATTTGATGATTAAATTTGCATGCAGAGTTTACTTGCTTACTGATTTAGACTTAGATTGGAAAGAAAATGCTTGCAGGTTGGTTTGAAATTTTGTTACAGGCCTTAAGAACAAATTGAAGGAAAATGATTTTTCAGAGGAACAGATTTGAAGAAGAAAGAATTGCAGGCTGGTTTATGAACATGTAGAATGGTTACCGACTTTTAATTTTCTTCTTATATTTGATTTGTGTCAGCTGAGAATTTTCTTGACTTAGAAAAAAAATGAACATAGAAAGAAATGAGGGTGAAGAAAAACATGTTTTTATATGAATGTAATTGTTTTACTAAAAATCAAAAGAGAAATCAAAAGGAAAAGGACACTTGTCCTAAATTACTACATTTGTGAAATAGGTTGAATTATTAGTTTACATTTGTCTCTTTAGTTGCTTAAAATGTTAACATTTGTTTTATACACATTTTACTTATTATTCTTATTTATTTTAAAAGTGAATAAAAACCCTTTTTCTTTATTTGTATTTATTTATGTATAAGTTATTTTCATATGTAAATGTATATACATTCCTTTTTTCTAAGAAAATGAAGTAAAACAATTTATTTAAAAGATGAAAGTTTACTTACAAAATTTATATATATGTTTATTTATTTGAATTAAAAATAAATTCAAATTCAAATTCTATTCATACAATTAAAAATTCAATTTAAAACTAATTTATATTAACATATTTAAATTTAAAAATAACAATATTGTCCTTTAAAACATATCTATATTTATACAATTTTTATTATTATTTGAAAATAACATATTTATCCAATTTAAATAGTTAATAAAAGAAATTATAAATTTCTTATCTTATTTATCTTAATTACATACATTAATGTTTAATGTTTAAATGGTATTTTAAATTTACTTATATAATTCCAAATTATAATTATTAAGCTATATTCAAAACGATATAAAATAAACTTTTGTTTTATCTTATAAAAATTTAAACTATGTTTAAAATACAATTATACAATTAAAACAATTTCTATAAGTATTTTAAACCAATTAGTTATTTATTAAATAAAATAATAATCTTCAAATTATCAAATGAATATTAGAATTTTAAAATCCATATTTTATTTGTTCATTTAACTTCAAATCAAACTTATCCATTCACAATATATGTATAAATATATATACATATATTATAAATAGGAAAACAATTTATTAGTTTCTAAATGATAAGATTTACCAATTAAACATCTATTTAATTGGTTTATTCAATCAAGTTAATTTTAATTAACAAAATTTTATCAAATAAATTTAATTTTAAATACAGATTATTAAATTGATGTTGCTAAAATTTCCGGGATATCACATGAATAGTGTTCAATTAATTTTATGAATCTTTTTGGAATCTTTTCGAATTAAACCCAAATAGAAGCAATTCACAAACATAGAGACAATCATAGAACTAGACACGGATGCAAACAGTAAATAAAAGCAGTAAAGGAAAGAACATGCTAGAATTTTATACTAGTTCGGAGTAATCCTACATCCAATCCCACATAATTTCTTGCGCAGATTTCCAGGCCATGAGATACACCCTCCTATCTTCGAGTCCAGGGCAAACTCTCTTGAATTAACCAAGCTACAAAATCACCTAATTGATTTACCGGCTACAATCACACCCAATTGATTTACAGGCCACAATCACACCGTTTCCAATCACACATTGATAGAGAGAGTCTCGGTACACTTCAACCTTTTGATCTTTGATTACAAATGATCCTATGACTTTGAATAGCACTGGGATCTTTGAGAGGGAGTGGTAGAGAATCAATGCAACGACCGGATTTTTAACATCAGATAGTTAGGTAATTAACCGAATGTAAATCATTAGAAATATTGATTTATAAGTCGAACAAATAAAATTCTGATAATTAAAAATATCGAGACATATATAAATTGACTTAAGAACTACATATGATATTTAATTATGAAATCCTTGGATATGTTGAGCTTTAAAAAAATAAAATAAATAAATATAGAAACTCTACCATTTAAGTTAAGATAAACATCCAAAAACTAACATATATATATATATATATATATATATATATATATGCCTATGAAATGAAATGTAGAAAAGTTTGTAAAAGTATGGATATATATATATATATATATATATATATATATATGTAATATCAAAAATACACATAAGTAAATTGTAACAACTCGGGATTTTTGGCAAAATTTAATTTGATAGTCTTATAATATAAATATTTAAATTTGCAAAAACTTGTCTTTTCAAACAAATAAAATACGCTTTCTAATTACTATTGTTTATATATATAGATTGTAAAAGAAACTATGATTTGAAAATTCAAAATAAACATTTTAAAAATAACTTAAATTTAAACTCTACATTTTAAATACTAGTACGTATATATATAGTTATTAATTAAAATATTAATAACATAAAACCAAAAATTAAATAGGAATAAATGATAGGTTTTATAATATTAAGTAAATCTTTTGAGCTTCATAGTTAATAAAATAAAAGTATAGAGAAAATATAAAATATATATAAATGTGTAAGATAGTTGTAGGCTAAGAGGGACATAATAATTCATTTAAACTCACAAATGTCAAAAAAATTCTTTAAAATGGATTTTCGTTTTAAATAAAAAGAAAAACAATGATGAAAAGAGCAAACTAGGTACTGAATACAGACAGTGTTTTAAATATATATATCTCAACTTCTTCTTTCTTTTCTTTAAAAACAATCAAAACCAGAGAAGGAAAAAAAGAGAAAAAGTGAAAGCTAAACAACTTCACCAAGCTTGCAACTATAATATAGCAATTCAAATTTAAGGTTCAACTCAAGTAGATCAAGATCAAGATCACTTCCAGTTTTCCAAATTTCAAAACTATGTTCTTTGTTCTAAGTTTTAAGGTGAGTAAACATTATCTTTAAAAAGCTAAATCTTCTTTAATTATTTTGTGCATGTAATATTAATGGTAGTATTGATTCAAAAATGCCTTGTATGGATGTAAAAATGTGTTTCCCTGGGTGTATAAGTTGAAATTGCCGTGTGTATATATATGCATGCCTCTGTTCTGTTCTAACAGGCTCAAGGATCATTCAAAAATTTAATTCTCTTTATCTAAGCAATTATAGGTAATGATCATAAAAGGAAAGTTGTTTGTAATGATGAAATACAATTTTTAAAAATTAACTCAAGTGTAATTTATTAAGTATTTATCTGGAAAGGAGGTTTTACAGGAAAGAATAAATCATGTCGGAAAATAAATTGTTCAAATTTCATGTTTTGCTTATATCATCAGAATCGACTTGAGAAATTAGGATTTTTGGTGGTAATATCATGATTTTTAAGTTAGTATTTGGAAAGGAATTGCAAGTTTAATGGAATTGGGTTTTGGTCGGTTTTCGGCGATCGGAGCCTAGGGGAGCTTCGGGGTTATAGTTGGAGGTAGTTGGATGGTCAGGGGTAGTGGGAAAAATGATCGGAGATTTTCCTGCTCGCCGTGGTGGCGCGGCGAAGGTGAAGTAGCGTTTAAGGCTTCGATCAGGAGACGAGTTGGATGACAAAGACGTATTGACTATATTCAGCTATGTATTAGGGGCTGTATTGATAGTATTCAGGGACAAGTTGTTACAACTGCCTAGATTCATTATACTTTGATATATTGTGTGTATATAAACAGTTACAGCTTTTCTTGTATAAAATGCTATTATTTGTATATTATATTTTGTTCCGCTGCGATTGTGAGATTCTGTGCTTTTATTTTCGTTTCTTCTTCTACCTTTTTTCTTCTTAACCCTAACATTCTGGTGTTTTCGGCACTTTATACAGTGAACGTATTAGTGTCGATTTTCGAGGTTGAAAAATTTCCAGGCCATCACATTTGGTATCGGAGCTGAAGGTTAGGCGAGAATTTTGGCCTTGGTGGGGACTACTTATTTGAATATGGTCTGTAGTACCCTAGAATGAGTTGAGTGTATTATATAGGAGGGCGTACTTGTTATTTTATTATACAAAGGTTTTAAAAACGGTTTTAAAAATGAATGATTTTTATATAAGCTTATATTTTGATATATTTAAAGTAATAATTTTTCTAATTATTATAATATATTAAGGTAATTGGTTGTTGATTATTTAATTTAAATATAATAATAAGAATTAAGTGTTAATATTTATATACAATCAGGTAGAAACTTGGGTAAGGATTAACTATGCAAATAGGTTGAGCTAAAAATGGATTCAAAACTGAATTTAAATCCTAGAAAATTCAAAAGAATATTCAAAGTATTGAAATAAATTACCTTTATTTGATTTTCCAGCAAATGATTATGTAATATATGGTGTGTATGATTTCTAGACATGACAATTATGATAAATTGGGTGTTGTATCTTAAATGGATGTTATTTTTCTAAATAAATAATGATAAAGCAGAATGAAATGTTTTAAGGAAGTAATAGTTTAGATAAGTATGACTTATAAATTGAAAAGGATTTAATTTGTGAAGTTTTAAAATCTAAGTCTAGAAAATTAGAAATTGTTTCAAAGTGTAGAAGATATAATAAATAATATTATTCAGAATATTTTTGAATTTAGGAATCTTATTTTAAAACAAGAGTTGTTTTAAAATTCTTAAATGAATTTGTTTGAATTAAAAACCAAGAATGGTTTAAAATTGATAGTATGACTTGGTGAGCAAATAAAATAAATATGTATATATATGAGTGGACATACATAATAACAAAGTTGATTTGAAATTAATACTAAGTGTTGATTTCTAAATTCCCTAGAATGAGATGTATAACCCAAAATAAAATAAGTTTTGAACTTATAAGTGGGAAGGGATATTGATGGGAAAATTTAAATTTGAAATGGAAAATATAAATTAAGGAGTCTAAATGGATTAATGAATTGGAATTTAACTCTGGACAAGTTAAATTAGTTGTGGATTTATAATCTGGAATGGGAGATTTCAAGATAAAATTGAGATTTAACTTAGGGGAAATTAAATAAGTTTAGAACGAACAACCTGAATAGGAAATTTCTAGGTGAAATTTGAAGATTTAACTCAGGGAGGTATGTATGGTCTCAAACAGGTTTCAAATTCTGGAAATGTGTGATGGATGCTATTGATTGGTGTTGTAGATAATTTGAAGGTTTGTTTACTTTAACATATCCTGCTATCATCCTGTTATATTTAATAATCTTTGAAACCGTGAATTGGATTATTTTAAATGAATTAAATAGTGGATTGAGATAATATATATCCATTACTGAAATTAAATGGAAATAAAACTTTACTTTGAAATTATTTAAATGATTTTGATTTTATGAGATAAAGACTGAACATATGAAAATAGAATCACTTTGAACTTAGAATTTAAATGTTAAAAATGGATTTATCAACCAGAATTATTTAAGGGATTGAGTTTAAATTTTTTAAGTATAATTGAGTAATCAATTGAATTTTGAAAATTGATCCGTTTAAAAAGATATAACTCTCACTTGAAGCTTGAAATAAGTTTATGTAGAAGTAAAGGTAATTTAAAGTGAAATTTTGAAAGTTGGACTCAGAATTAAACTGTTTAAAGACTTGGATTGTGAATAAAAGGTTAGGGGTTAATTTGATTTAAGGGATTAAATCAACATTTAAAAATTCAACTCAAATTTATATAATTCGAGATAGTTTTAGTTAAGATTGGAAGTGAAATTAGTTCAAATTGAAATTTGATTTGAATTAATTGGGATTACAATCGAAGTTGAATAAATTTAAATTCAAATGGGAATTGATTTGAATTTGGAATGGGAATCAAGGTAAATTCAAATTGAGTTGGAATTGAATCAATTTAACGGGAATGGAAATTGAAAATTAATTGGAATGGAAGATTGAACAGTTTGGCTCTGAACTATTTTCAATAAACTGTTTAATATAAACTGTCTAAAATCTATTTTTCCAAGCTATTTACTATACAAACTCTTCCTTTAATACCCAAACTATCATATATCTACTATTCAACTATTTTACAACTATTTTATAACTACTTAACTATTTTATAGCTATTTTATAACTAATTTCTATTTTACAACTACTTAACTATTTTAAACTTTTCAAGCTATTTTCTAAATTCAAACTGGTGAGAGTGCAAACTGTTTATAATTAAACATCAATTGAGATAAGAATTGAAGTGATAATCTAAATGGAAATTGAAGCGATTGTGAAGTGAAAGCAAAACCAGATATTGAAGTAAAAATGATTTTGAATTTTAAAAGTATATTTTGAGAAATATATAATGAATAAGAGTGAAAGTTGGATATCACTATAACCGAAACTCATTTTATAAAAAGTAAGTAATATGGAAAATAACTTTATAAAGGAAATTGAACTTGAATGTGATTTGGCATAAGTATAGTTATATATAATGGTTATATATTAAAACTTCCCTTGTTAAATCTATAACCAGAAGAGAAGATCTTTGAAAAATATTTGAAGTATAAAAAGGAACATATATAAGCATGAAGTGATCCAAAGATTTTTCAAGTTGAAGGAATAAGCTTATATATATATGTACATATGAATGATTTTATGAGAATAAAATTAGGAAAAAAGTTTTTGGGACCCAATGATTTCAAAAATCTTTTGATTTCGAGGAAAAATCAATTTTGGGAATTTGGACAGCCATGTTTGAGAACTATCAATTTTGAGATATTGATTTTGAAGTTTATATGTGAAACATACAAAGAGTATGTTTTAAATGATATTATGTGTATAGCATAAAATGTTTTGAGAATGCTATGGGGAAAAAGGCGCTCCCATTTAGAGTTGAAACTTGTAGTAGAAGATCCACGCGGTGGTTCTGCCTTGAGCCGTAAGGGAGGGTTCTTAATTTTGATCCCAGAGGATGTCCGGACTAAACTATAGTTCTTGTGGATTGTGATTGGGGTAGCGAAAGTCGAGGGCGCTGATGTAACGACCCGTTAAATTAATAATATTTAATGAATTGAATTTAATAGAATTGCTAATCTAATTTAGAAGGAAATATAAGTCTTAAGATTTTTATTTGAGTAAATATAGGAATTGATATGGTGATTATAATTTAATGTTAACAATTAAATATTTATGTGGCATAGATTGGATTAACGTAAATTGGTGGGTAGTTATTAGTTATAATTAGTTGATTTAAAAGGTATTAATGAAATGGTAGCTGAATTGGATTGCAAATGTATAAACATTAGAAAATTTATTAGGTGGACTAAATTTGTTAAAGTTCATAAGTTGTATAATTCAATTTAGTAGAAACTCTAAATTTATAAACGAAGATGTAAATAAACGCTAAATTTAACTATGTAAATGGTGACTGACGACCTAGTTTTAAGAATTGGAATATAACCCAACTTGAATTAAGTAGAAGAAGGATTTGATTTAATATGTAAATTATTGTTCAAGGTATTGAATAAAAATTGGGAATCAAAATTTAATTAATGATAATAACGTTAGTATTGGTTAATAAATAGATTTCAATACAGTAACCAAGTGAATGGAATAAAATGAGTATATATTGCATAGAAATAAAATGTAAATTGTCACATTTGGTTGGAGTTGGTTTTAAGAAAACATATAAATGTTGAATCAGTGAATATTAGTCAAAATATTACCTAGAATAAATTCCATTTAATATAAGAATTCAAAGGTGGAAGATTTACATTTGGATTGGAAAATGGATAGTTACTAATTAAAAGTGACCATTGAATAAATTTATGCAAATGTGGGATTAGGTATAAGCGTGTAATTATGGGTATGATAACAATTAGTATAAAATACCTATATATTGGAAACACGTTGTAAAGTATAACTAATTGAATTTGGTGAATTGGGAATGTAATTCATCTACATTATGTATGTGATTAATGGGATTTAATTACTATGGTAGGAAAATCGCAATTAAAGGAAATTGAAATAGCTGATTTAGACGTTAGTTGAAATTTAGCTAGAATATGTAGATATTGGATGAAATAGTGAGATTAAATGGAAATGAAGTTTTCAATTATACGTTGGAATTCATATTCACCATAAAAGGGTTAATTGAAACCCAAAGAAGTAATATAGGAATCAAACCTTCTTCATTTATTTGGATTTATTGCAATAGTAATTCCGTAAAATAAAGATAAAACTAATTCAAATTTAGTTGGACCATTGTTGACATAACTTTAGAAAGCAAGATTTTATTTATAATTTGAGTATTCAAATCAACAAATGGTATTTACTACAAATAGAATGGAATTAAACGTAAAATATTACGTTATTGAATATAAAATGGAATTTGTAAACAATTGAGTGAATTTAATAGATTTATCAAACCTATAATATTGAATTCATTAAAATTGGAATTAATAATAGTTAAGGAAAATGAGGGAATGATATTTGAAATCATTGCAATAGATATTAATTTAGGATTGCCTTAAATAAATTAAGGCGAATAAATGGAGATAAAGTTTATTTATAGTTTGGAATTTAATCTATGGTAAAAAGGAATTGCAATCAAATGAATTGAAATGGAAATCAAGTTATTTATTTAATTTGATTTAAGATGAGAGTATAAAAGTATAAGATTAAATAATTGGATTTTTGAATAAAAAATTTATATTTCCCAAATAATAAGAAATGCAGAAATTTACAATGCAAATTGAGATACTTATAGATTCTTAATTCACATCCAAGCTTGCTAAATCATCTGGAACTGATTGGATTATATAAGTAATGAAATTTGGAAAATATTAGAAGTTGAAGAATAAAATTGGATTTTATGATTTATTTAATTGATTTAATAAATATTAAAATTAGCCATTTTGGTCACGGACTCAGATTTCGACGAAACCAGTTTCATCGGATCCGTATTGGTGAATTATTATAGGGATTCAATTTTCGTATCGATCGGACTTGTCGTTTGATCGTACGGACGCGAAACGCCTTGAAATCAATTTTATTAAAATCAATTTGAAAATCATTTTGGAAATCTTGTTTTTCAGCATAACTTCTTCATACGATCGAATTTGGTCGCGAAACTTTTTCCATCGCGTTCAGAATATTTTAAAATACCTATTTGGATATATAGATTTAATAAATTCGATTCCGGAGGCATAGGGGGCTTTTTGGGCCGTAATTTATTTCGTACGTTCGCTTATGCAGTCCATCTTCTCTATCTCTAGCCTACCTATATATACATGGCTATAAACCCTAGTCCCTATTCTTTTACTGTACGTTCATTTCTTCACTCTTTTCTCTTCCCCAAATGTATACATCTCAGATCCAATTTCAAATTGCAAAATAAAAGTGAAAATTCAAAGTTCTCGAAAAATTCCCAAAAAAAATATATGGCGTAGTGTTCATCAATACGAATCTACGTCTGTTTTTCGTTTTTCAAGATGATGTCCGGATTCACCAGAAATCGCAGTTAAACTTGCAAAACTCAAAACCCTAAGGATCGATTTGGGCGTTTCTTATTCAAGCCATTTTAGTCAAATTGCTTTCTGGGTTTCGTGGAGGTTGGCGTCTGGAGTTGATCCATGGTGGTTGCATCACCTATCGTTGAGGGAGTCAAGGGGAATTTCAGTTTTAGGGTTCGAAAACCCTAACGTTCGGTGGCGGCACATGCGACCGGACCTAGGTGGGGGCGTGGCGCTCGGCGAGGGGAGGAGAATGGGCTTGGTCGGCGGTGATCTGGTGTCGTGTACGAGGTGTTATCGTTGGTCAAACCTTGCGTTCATGGGTTCAACGCACTGTGGTGCATGGCTACAGGGATACGCGTGAGAGAAAGGGAAGAATCACCTTTTTGCTGACGTGGATGATGGTGTTTGGGTGAGATGTTTTTGTTTTAAATTTTATTTTAGTTTTCAAATCCAATTTCCTACATAACTTTCACATACGATATCGGATTCACATGATTTTTTTTGCGTTAGGATCGTAATTTAATTCCAGATCTGATGACACTGGTTTGGACTGATTTGGAGACCATCAAATTTTTGGGTTCAAATCGGGTTTAAATTCGATTTAAATTCCAAAGGTGAGTGTTTTAACCCACTCACAATTACTAGAAGCTTTTATGTTTGTTAAATAAATTTTAGAAATGAATAAAAATTTATTTATGAGCTTTTGGCATGTTATTTCATCCATATCTGTTGAATTGCATTTTATCGAATTTAGCTGTTAAATTAAATTGATTGATTGCGTATTAATTGGCTGTTAGAAATTATTGTTGCATATGAACTGCTAGTTAACAGTTATATAAATTATTGGGGAATATAAACTGTTAGATAAATAGTTGATAAATATAATTTGAGATAACACTGCAAATTATTACCTGTTGTATATTAACCAAACATAAATTGTTATTGACTGATATTGCTTAATGTTTGTGATTGGATGATGGATGTGTTGTTGAATGGATGTTTTATTTGATATCTTTAAACTGCAAGTTAGTATGCATTTTTTTTATTTCATTCGGGATTGTGGTTTGAAATGATAAAACCGCAAAGTTTTATTTTTAAATTGCGGATTGAAATGATAAATATCCGTATCACTTGACCATAGGATAGAAAATTATATACAGGCACCGCGGTCTATATATATAACTATTTTAATGTGATTTCTATGGTTTGGATGGAATACGGTTTATAATAATCTTAAAAGTTATACTGTATAAATATTTTATTCCATATTTATATACCTATGAAGTTGAAATTTTGAAATTAAAAGGGTGAATAAATTTCTTTATAAAAATGGAAGAAAATTAAGAAAAGGGAGTTTGATGATTTATATCCTATGTTTAAATATTAAGTTTGGAAATTTAAGATATGATATTTATAATTGGATTTTTCCCAAGAAAAAAATTGAAATGAATATTCTAATATGAATTTGAATTGGAAAAATATTCTAATATAAATTGGAATCGAAAAATACATATGTTTTATTACTAGAAATTGGAGTTGTTTAAGGATTTATGTGAATATTCAAACTAAATAATAAAACATTTAATTTGTTGAAAGAATATATTCCAATTTTAGTTTTTGAATATTAATACTCCAATGGATTTATATATATGGAAATTGAAATGGTTTTGGAACTTAAGAGTGATATCTAAATTATGGTCTTAACTTTAGATAAAGAAATATTTCCATAAAGCCATATAACTTATTTCTTTACAAAGTGACAGTAAAGTTAAGCCCTTGAAATTCATATACCGTTGAATATCCAAACCATTTGAGTTTTAAAAGTTATGGTTTGAAATTATGGATTTCCAAAAATATTATGCTTTGAAAATATTCGATTTTCAGATATTATGAAGTTAAAGCCTTTTTATTATTGGAAAGAAATTATATTTGGGATAAGTGGTAAAATATGGTTTTGGGTTTTGGAATGATATCGTAATATTATGGTTTTGAAATGGATTATATTCTGGTTTTAAAAGTATAAACTGTTTTAAATAACCGCGGTGTTATAATAACGATGGGTTGGCAAAGAGACCGGGATCGGATATGGACATACTCTCTGTCGATACCGAAAACCACTTTGACTAACCGTGTACGCGGTGGAGATTCCAGAATGAAGTAGGTTGGTGGCGACGATTCCTGTAAGGTAAATACGTGGACCCGACTCCCGTGAGTTGGCATAAGGTGGCTAAAACAGGAGCGATCGACGGGTTAATGAGGTCATTCCTCTGATCGGACACTCCTCTTCGATATTATACTATGACTTTGGATTGATTCAGTGGCCACTTCTATTTTTTTGATTTGGGGAGTTGTTTCGAGGTGGGCGGTTGCTGCGGCTTCGCGTTACCATCGGCCCGGAAGCGTAATTGGTATATCTACCCTGGCATTGCCTAGTTGTGCCGTGTCACCTACCCTATCGCGCCTTGTACGAGTTTGGATTTCTCCCGTAGCCCGTGTGGTATCCTCTGGTGGCTTCCCGATCAGGAGGGACTATGATATTGGACGGACTACTGGGACTATTACGTGTTAAGGGCTATATGGGTAACCCCTTAACGCTATTAAAAAGTAAGTTTATTTTATAAATAGACACTATTATAATAGCGCAATATACTACATAGTAAATAGTTTAACGGATCCTTAAGAGATGTAAATCCCGAGCATCTCTTGAGTTACTGTACTCATATTTATTTCTGTTTATTTAACTCACATAAGATATTCTAGTCTGACTCGAGTGTTTTTGTCTTTTCAATTTTGCTCGGGTCAGTCCGAGCGTTTCAGGATAGCAGGTTTTAGCTTTGGAGGACGAAGACGAAGATTCAGTATTATTTTATATATATAGTATTGCACTACACACTCTTTCTTTTCCGCTGCATTGTTGTATTAGGTATGTGTAACTCTGATATTCATTGTATAAGTAAAATCAAGCTTTGTAAACTGTTTATGAACTGTATATTTGTTATTATATTTTATCCTTCCGCTGTGAGATTCTATTTTGTTTTATTTCTTCTCTGTTTTTCTTATTTACCCCATGACAATCCGCCCTTGCGTATGCTTTGAATTGGCACGTGTGTCGTTTTAAAGTGTGCGAAAAGGCGGGATGTTACAGTTGGTATCAGAGCTTTGGTTTAGCGATAAACCTTGGCTTTGTGGGGTTTGACTCTTTGTTAATAGGGTAGTTATATCCTATGGGAGTCGCTGAGTGTATATATATGAGAGAGCGTACTTGTTAGTATTAATAAAAAGATTTTAATATTGTGTTAATCTGTTCCGCTTTGTATTTATGAATTCTGGTTGATGCATGGGACGCTATGTCATCAATAGGGATTTCTAAACACTTAATAGGACAGACTGACATAATATTTGTTTTTGATATAGGTGAATGAAATAATTTTGCCTATTATATTTTCTATATATAAAAATATTTTATAAAGATATATATATATATATATTTGGTTGCTATAGATTGGGTGTTAGGAAATAGAATATTTGTAATAAATTGAAGCTAAGTAAAATTATAATAAACCAAATTGGAGATTCTAGAACTTAAGTCCGGGATTTTTGAAATGTGCTTTCAAAGAATTTATGAAAAATAATGATTTGGTTTATAAGAAATTTCTTATATAAAAAGTATAATTTGGAAGTATAATAATATTGTCATATATATATTTTCCGATATGAATATTCCGTTTTAAATTCGGGAAATTTGTTTTAAAAGAAGATTTTGGGGAAATAAATTATGTACTTTTCTCTCCGTCGCTGGAAAATAATTTCGGTGATGGCGGCCGCATCATCGACTTTCATTTTCGAGTTTCGAAGGGGAAAGGCCACTGTAGTAAATTCTACTGCAGATTTATTTTGAAATTTCTAAAATTTTTCTTTTATTGTTCTAAATATAATTAGAGATATTGAGTGTAAGAACTTATTTATTTATTATTTTGAAATAAATTGAGATTTAACCCGGAATTTAATTCTAAATCTCCCATTAATAAATTGTTAGTGAAATAAAAGTTAAGTAATAAATGAATTGAAACCTCTAATTTAAATAAGAAAATAATTGCAAAGCTATAAAGAGGAATTTGCATACATATGAGACAAAGAGTAATATGGATAAACATTAAATTTAATTAAAGAATGGAGACTTAACTTGTATAAGTTCAATTGCAATTTTCTTTAACATAAATAACTTACCCATATATATAAAAGTTGAAATGTTAAATAAGGAACTAGAATTGAATATTTTACAAGTAGGAATTTTAGAAATAATGAAGTATTCAATAAATTACCGTACAAATAAGAACTAAATGGTATAAACTTAAGTGATAATTAAAATTCTATTGAAATTAAAGTTAAGGATTATTAATAGATGATATGAACCTGAGTATATAACATGAAATTCAAAATAAGAATTTATTATATGATTATTCACTTAAGTATGTTTTAATCTCCCCTATTCCAATATAGTGGAAAGTAGGAAAATTGAAATGACTGAAATTAATAGTTGATGAATAAATAAAAACTTCCACTTATAAGAATGAATGTTAGTAGATTTAGAATTTAAGGGAAATCTTACCAGTGAAGAGTAAGGAAATGAAGATATTCAAAATACTTGTTGTTACTAATGGGAATTTATTTTATAAACTTAAGTAATAAAAAGGAAATACAATTGAAATAAATTTGGGATAATTGAAAAATAAAACTTGTAAGAAATAAAGAAATTCCTCCATAAATGAAGGAATGAAAATCAAAACACTGAATTTCGAAATAAATGTATAATAAGCTATTTGGTGTTGATTTGAATTGCTTGGTTGATGTATGTTTGTTGGGTAAGGAGTTGTGGAGTTGTTGGATGAACAAACAATCTACCTTTGTTCCATCGAAGGCTGTTGAGCAACGGATGTACTTGATAGTTATTCTTCGTCCGTACAACTTCAAAATTTGAACCCGAACAACTGATTGTTTGTTTGATTGAATGATTGTTGTTTGTGGTGTGTGCTGTTTGTTAAAATGTATGGTTGTTGCATTTGATTGGATATGAATGATTGAATCTACCCAAACATTTCGCTGTATTATAAACATCTAACTTTTTAGAGTATATAAGTGAATACAGGTGTTGGAAGCAAATGCTACTGCTTTTGGTTCCAAAAAAAAAATATAAGCGTATTGCCCGACAAATAGGTACGTTTTCGGATTACGTTTAAAGCGCGGTTTTATATATTTTCCCGTGCGGGATATTTTATTTTTGATATATATGTAATATATTTGTATATTTGGATAGTATATTTTCTCCAGAGTCCCTCCGTACAAAGGAGACTCTGCCAAAATTTTCCGTAAATTTTGGACTTAGAATTTTGTTGAAAATATTTTTCCAACTTTAATAATTCAAGTATTAAAGGATATAATGATTATAAAATAAGGGTATTTCATTAAAGGAAATTAATTCAGTAAAATATTGTTTATAAGTTAATATTTGAAATAAGATGTACTGTTTATTCTTCCTTCTCCCTTCTTTTTCCTTTTCGGGGACGAAAAGTTTTGAGTGGGGGAGATTGTAACGACCCGTTAAATTAATAATATTTAATGAATTGAATTTAATAGAATTGCTAATCTAATTTAGAAGGAAATATAAGTCTTAAGATTTTTATTTGAGTAAATATAGGAATTGATATGGTGATTATAATTTAATGTTAACAATTAAATATTTATGTGGCATAGATTGGATTAACGTAAATTGGTGGGTAGTTATTAGTTATAATTAGTTGATTTAAAAGGTATTAATGAAATGGTAGCTGAATTGGATTGCAAATGTATAAACATTAGAAAATTTATTAGGTGGACTAAATTTGTTAAAGTTCATAAGTTGTATAATTCAATTTAGTAGAAACTCTAAATTTATAAACGAAGATGTAAATAAACGCTAAATTTAACTATGTAAATGGTGACTGACGACCTAGTTTTAAGAATTGGAATATAACCCAACTTGAATTAAGTAGAAGAAGGATTTGATTTAATATGTAAATTATTGTTCAAGGTATTGAATAAAAATTGGGAATCAAAATTTAATTAATGATAATAACGTTAGTATTGGTTAATAAATAGATTTCAATACAGTAACCAAGTGAATGGAATAAAATGAGTATATATTGCATAGAAATAAAATGTAAATTGTCACATTTGGTTGGAGTTGGTTTTAAGAAAACATATAAATGTTGAATCAGTGAATATTAGTCAAAATATTACCTAGAATAAATTCCATTTAATATAAGAATTCAAAGGTGGAAGATTTACATTTGGATTGGAAAATGGATAGTTACTAATTAAAAGTGACCATTGAATAAATTTATGCAAATGTGGGGTTAGGTATAAGCGTGTAATTATGGGTATGATAACAATTAGTATAAAATACCTATATATTGGAAACACGTTGTAAAGTATAACTAATTGAATTTGGTGAATTGGGAATGTAATTCATCTACATTATGTATGTGATTAATGGGATTTAATTACTATGGTAGGAAAATCGCAATTAAAGGAAATTGAAATAGCTGATTTAGACGTTAGTTGAAATTTAGCTAGAATATGTAGATATTGGATGAAATAGTGAGATTAAATGGAAATGAAGTTTTCAATTATACGTTGGAATTCATATTCACCATAAAAGGGTTAATTGAAACCCAAAGAAGTAATATAGGAATCAAACCTTCTTCATTTATTTGGATTTATTGCAATAGTAATTCCGTAAAATAAAGATAAAACTAATTCAAATTTAGTTGGACCATTGTTGACATAACTTTAGAAAGCAAGATTTTATTTATAATTTGAGTATTCAAATCAACAAATGGTATTTACTACAAATAGAATGGAATTAAACGTAAAATATTACGTTATTGAATATAAAATGGAATTTGTAAACAATTGAGTGAATTTAATAGATTTATCAAACCTATAATATTGAATTCATTAAAATTGGAATTAATAATAGTTAAGGAAAATGAGGGAATGATATTTGAAATCATTGCAATAGATATTAATTTAGGATTGCCTTAAATAAATTAAGGCGAATAAATGGAGATAAAGTTTATTTATAGTTTGGAATTTAATCTATGGTAAAAAGGAATTGCAATCAAATGAATTGAAATGGAAATCAAGTTATTTATTTAATTTGATTTAAGATGAGAGTATAAAAGTATAAGATTAAATAATTGGATTTTTGAATAAAAAATTTATATTTCCCAAATAATAAGAAATGCAGAAATTTACAATGCAAATTGAGATACTTATAGATTCTTAATTCACATCCAAGCTTGCTAAATCATCTGGAACTGATTGGATTATATAAGTAATGAAATTTGGAAAATATTAGAAGTTGAAGAATAAAATTGGATTTTATGATTTATTTAATTGATTTAATAAATATTAAAATTAGCCATTTTGGTCACGGACTCAGATTTCGACGAAACCAGTTTCATCGGATCCGTATTGGTGAATTATTATAGGGATTCAATTTTCGTATCGATCGGACTTGTCGTTTGATCGTACGGACGCGAAACGCCTTGAAATCAATTTTATTAAAATCAATTTGAAAATCATTTTGGAAATCTTGTTTTTCAGCATAACTTCTTCATACGATCGAATTTGGTCGCGAAACTTTTTCCATCGCGTTCAGAATATTTTAAAATACCTATTTGGATATATAGATTTAATAAATTCGATTCCGGAGGCATAGGGGGCTTTTTGGGCCGTAATTTATTTCGTACGTTCGCTTATGCAGTCCATCTTCTCTATCTCTAGCCTACCTATATATACATGGCTATAAACCCTAGTCCCTATTCTTTTACTGTACGTTCATTTCTTCACTCTTTTCTCTTCCCCAAATGTATACATCTCAGATCCAATTTCAAATTGCAAAATAAAAGTGAAAATTCAAAGTTCTCGAAAAATTCCCAAAAAAATATATGGCGTAGTGTTCATCAATACGAATCTACGTCTGTTTTTCGTTTTTCAAGATGATGTCCGGATTCACCAGAAATCGCAGTTAAACTTGCAAAACTCAAAACCCTAAGGATCGATTTGGGCGTTTCTTATTCAAGCCATTTTAGTCAAATTGCTTTCTGGGTTTCGTGGAGGTTGGCGTCTGGAGTTGATCCATGGTGGTTGCATCACCTATCGTTGAGGGAGTCAAGGGGAATTTCAGTTTTAGGGTTCGAAAACCCTAACGTTCGGTGGCGGCACATGCGACCGGACCTAGGTGGGGGCGTGGCGCTCGGCGAGGGGAGGAGAATGGGCTTGGTCGGCGGTGATCTGGTGTCGTGTACGAGGTGTTATCGTTGGTCAAACCTTGCGTTCATGGGTTCAACGCACTGTGGTGCATGGCTACAGGGATACGCGTGAGAGAAAGGGAAGAATCACCTTTTTGCTGACGTGGATGATGGTGTTTGGGTGAGATGTTTTTGTTTTAAATTTTATTTTAGTTTTCAAATCCAATTTCCTACATAACTTTCACATACGATATCGGATTCACATGATTTTTTTTGCGTTAGGATCGTAATTTAATTCCAGATCTGATGACACTGGTTTGGACTGATTTGGAGACCATCAAATTTTTGGGTTCAAATCGGGTTTAAATTCGATTTAAATTCCAAAGGTGAGTGTTTTAACCCACTCACAATTACTAGAAGCTTTTATGTTTGTTAAATAAATTTTAGAAATGAATAAAAATTTATTTATGAGCTTTTGGCATGTTATTTCATCCATATCTGTTGAATTGCATTTTATCGAATTTAGCTGTTAAATTAAATTGATTGATTGCGTATTAATTGGCTGTTAGAAATTATTGTTGCATATGAACTGCTAGTTAACAGTTATATAAATTATTGGGGAATATAAACTGTTAGATAAATAGTTGATAAATATAATTTGAGATAACACTGCAAATTATTACCTGTTGTATATTAACCAAACATAAATTGTTATTGACTGATATTGCTTAATGTTTGTGATTGGATGATGGATGTGTTGTTGAATGGATGTTTTATTTGATATCTTTAAACTGCAAGTTAGTATGCATTTTTTTTATTTCATTCGGGATTGTGGTTTGAAATGATAAAACCGCAAAGTTTTATTTTTAAATTGCGGATTGAAATGATAAATATCCGTATCACTTGACCATAGGATAGAAAATTATATACAGGCACCGCGGTCTATATATATAACTATTTTAATGTGATTTCTATGGTTTGGATGGAATACGGTTTATAATAATCTTAAAAGTTATACTGTATAAATATTTTATTCCATATTTATATACCTATGAAGTTGAAATTTTGAAATTAAAAGGGTGAATAAATTTCTTTATAAAAATGGAAGAAAATTAAGAAAAGGGAGTTTGATGATTTATATCCTATGTTTAAATATTAAGTTTGGAAATTTAAGATATGATATTTATAATTGGATTTTTCCCAAGAAAAAAATTGAAATGAATATTCTAATATGAATTTGAATTGGAAAAATATTCTAATATAAATTGGAATCGAAAAATACATATGTTTTATTACTAGAAATTGGAGTTGTTTAAGGATTTATGTGAATATTCAAACTAAATAATAAAACATTTAATTTGTTGAAAGAATATATTCCAATTTTAGTTTTTGAATATTAATACTCCAATGGATTTATATATATGGAAATTGAAATGGTTTTGGAACTTAAGAGTGATATCTAAATTATGGTCTTAACTTTAGATAAAGAAATATTTCCATAAAGCCATATAACTTATTTCTTTACAAAGTGACAGTAAAGTTAAGCCCTTGAAATTCATATACCGTTGAATATCCAAACCATTTGAGTTTTAAAAGTTATGGTTTGAAATTATGGATTTCCAAAAATATTATGCTTTGAAAATATTCGATTTTCAGATATTATGAAGTTAAAGCCTTTTTATTATTGGAAAGAAATTATATTTGGGATAAGTGGTAAAATATGGTTTTGGGTTTTGGAATGATATCGTAATATTATGGTTTTGAAATGGATTATATTCTGGTTTTAAAAGTATAAACTGTTTTAAATAACCGCGGTGTTATAATAACGATGGGTTGGCAAAGAGACCGGGATCGGATATGGACATACTCTCTGTCGATACCGAAAACCACTTTGACTAACCGTGTACGCGGTGGAGATTCCAGAATGAAGTAGGTTGGTGGCGACGATTCCTGTAAGGTAAATACGTGGACCCGACTCCCGTGAGTTGGCATAAGGTGGCTAAAACAGGAGCGATCGACGGGTTAATGAGGTCATTCCTCTGATCGGACACTCCTCTTCGATATTATACTATGACTTTGGATTGATTCAGTGGCCACTTCTATTTTTTTGATTTGGGGAGTTGTTTCGAGGTGGGCGGTTGCTGCGGCTTCGCGTTACCATCGGCCCGGAAGCGTAATTGGTATATCTACCCTGGCATTGCCTAGTTGTGCCGTGTCACCTACCCTATCGCGCCTTGTACGAGTTTGGATTTCTCCCGTAGCCCGTGTGGTATCCTCTGGTGGCTTCCCGATCAGGAGGGACTATGATATTGGACGGACTACTGGGACTATTACGTGTTAAGGGCTATATGGGTAACCCCTTAACGCTATTAAAAAGTAAGTTTATTTTATAAATAGACACTATTATAATAGCGCAATATACTACATAGTAAATAGTTTAACGGATCCTTAAGAGATGTAAATCCCGAGCATCTCTTGAGTTACTGTACTCATATTTATTTCTGTTTATTTAACTCACATAAGATATTCTAGTCTGACTCGAGTGTTTTTGTCTTTTCAAATTTGCTCGGGTCAGTCCGAGCGTTTCAGGATAGCAGGTTTTAGCTTTGGAGGACGAAGACGAAGATTCAGTATTATTTTATATATATAGTATTGCACTACACACTCTTTCTTTTCCGCTGCATTGTTGTATTAGGTATGTGTAACTCTGATATTCATTGTATAAGTAAAATCAAGCTTTGTAAACTGTTTATGAACTGTATATTTGTTATTATATTTTATCCTTCCGCTGTGAGATTCTATTTTGTTTTATTTCTTCTCTGTTTTTCTTATTTACCCCATGACAATCCGCCCTTGCGTATGCTTTGAATTGGCACGTGTGTCGTTTTAAAGTGTGCGAAAAGGCGGGATGTTACAGTTGATGCCTACAGAGACATTGGGGTTATGCTGTGACGACAATGTAACTCTGTGTAACTGCGATCTACTACGTTTCCATAGCGTAAGTCAAGGGCAACGATTGCCTAAAGTCTACTTTTGATTTCGCTGGGAGAGCGACGTAAAATTGGTAGATTGCGATCTATGAGTATATAGCAAAAGTCGTATGGCAGTGAGTGGCTACAAGCTACATTGGGACTCGACTGATGTAGTTTGCGATCTATGTGGTGAAGTTTCAATTGATAGCGAAATTTGAGGGCGCTGATGCCTACAGTTACATGGTTTTTACCGTGATGGCAACGTAAACCTAGGTGTAACTACGATCTGTGGCGGTTCCATAGTGAAATCGAGTGGTGCGGATGCCTACAGTTTTCTATGGTTTCGTCGGGTTGGCGACGTAATCATCGGGCTACTACGATCCATGGAGGGGGTTATGATTTCCAGAGCATTCTCACAAAAATGTTTTCTACGTTTTCCCAAAAGTTTTTCAAGTATTTCCACTGGGTGTTGAAAACGGGTTTACTAAGTACTTATACATTTTCAGTCCTACGTCTGATCAACGTATGACCGAATTTCTGTGAGAACAAGGATGGACTTGTTGAGACATCAAATTATAAAAAGTATTTTTATAAAGCTATTTTGGTAATATTATGTAGATTTTAAAGTGTTTTAAAACTTTAGAATAAAAAGAGTAAGGAGTTAAAAATGTCTAAAGAATAATTTAATTAACAATAAACATTATAATTAAAATTCTTACTTAATTTATTTTCAGGAACGAAAAGTTTAAAGAGGGGAGGAATGTGACGATCCAGATTTTTAATATCAGATAATTGGGTAATTAACCAGATTTAAATAATTAGAAATACTGATTTATAAGTGGAACAAATAAAATTCTGATAATTAAAAATATCGAGACATATATAAATTGACTTAAAAACTATATAGGGTATATAATTATGAAATCCTTGGATGTGTTGAACTCTAAAAAAAAAATATATAATAAATAAATATAGAAACTCTACATTAAAGTTAAGATAAACATCCAAAAACTTATATATATATATATATATATATATATATATATATATATATATATATATATATATATATAAAAGTCTATGAAATGAAATGCAGAAAAGTTTGTAAAAGTGTGGATATATATATAATATAAAAAATACACATAAGTAAAACTGTAACAACCCGGGATTTTTGACAAAATTTAATTTTATAATCTTCTAGTATAATTATTTAAATTTGCAAAAACTTATCTTTTCAAACAAATAAAATACGCTTTCTAATTACTATTGTTCATACATACATACATACACACACATATATATATATATATAGTAAAAGAAACTATGATTCAAAAATTCAAAATAAATATCTTAAAAATAATTTAAATTTAAACTCTACATTTTAAACACTAGTATGTATATATATAGTTATTAATTAAAATATTAATAACTTAAACATAAAAATAAAATAGGAATAAATGATCGGTTTTATAATATTAAGTAAATCTTTTGAGCTTCATAGTTAATAAAATAAAAGTATATAGAAAATATTATATATATATATAAAAGCGTAGGACACTTGTAGGCTAAGGGGGAAATAATAATTCATTTAAACTCACAAGTGTCAATTTTTTTTCCATAAAATGGATTTTTTCATTTTAAATAAAAAGAAAAAAAATGATGAAAAGAGGAAAACTGCGTACTAAATACAGACAGTGTTTTAAATATATATATCTCAACTTCTTCTTTCTTTTCTTTAAAAACAATCAAAACAAGAGAAGTAAAAAAAAGAAAAGTGAAAGCTAAATAGCTTCACCAAGCTTACAACTATAATATAGCAATTCAGATTTAAGGTTCAACTCAAGTAGATCAAGAACAAAATCACTTCTAATTTTCCAGATTTCAAAACTGCATTCTCTATTCTAAGTTTTAAGGTGGGTAAACATTATCTTTAAAAAGCCAAATCTTCTTTAATTATTTTGTGCATGTAATAGTTGATGGTAGTATTGTTTCAAAAATGTCTTGCATTGATGTAAAAATGTGTTTGCCTAGGTGTATAAGTTGAAGTTGCTGTGTATATGTATATGCATGCCTCTGTTCCGCTCTAACAGGCTCAAGGATCATTCAAAAATTTAATTCTCTTCATCTAAGCAATTATAGGTTATGATCATTAAAGGAAAGTTGTTTGTAATGACGAAATACCATTTTTAAAAATAAATTCAAGTAAGTATTTATTTGGAAAGGAGTTTTACAGGAAATAATAAATCATTTTAGAAAATAAATTGTTTAAATTTCATGCTTTGCTTATATCATCAGAATCGACTTAAGAAATTAGGATTTTTTGTAGTAATATCATGATTTTTAAGTTAGTATTTGGGAAGGAATTACAAGTTAGACAAAATCGGGTTTTGGTCGATTTCCGGCAATCAGAGCTTAGGGGAGCGTCGGGGTTGCAGCTGGAGGTAGCTGGATGGTCAGGGATTGTGGGAAAAATGATCAGAGATTTTCCTGATCGCCTTGGTGGCACGGCAAAGGCGAAGTAGGGTTTTGGACTTCGATCAAGAGATGAGCTAAATGGTAGAGACATATTGACTATATTCAGCTGTGTATTAGGGGCTGTATTGATAGTATTCAGGGATAAGTTGTTACAACTGTGCAGATTCGTTGTAATATGATATATTGTGTGTATATAAACAGTTACAGCTTTTCTTGTATAAAATGCTGTTATTTGTATATTATATTTTGTTCCGCTGCGATTGTGAATTTCTGTGCTTTTTTTTCCGTTTCTTCTTCTACCTTTTTTCTTCTTAGCCCTAACAGTCTGGTGTTTCCGGCACTCGATTTCTCGACACTCTATATAGTGAACGTATCAGTGTCGGTTTTCGAGGTCAAAAAATTTCCGAGCCATCACAATCAAACTAGAGACGATCGACTTTGATTCACTAGGATTTCGGCATAATTTTGTTAAATAATTTTAAATATAAAAGAATATTTGAGTGGAGAAGGAGTGAAGATATGTAGAAAAACTTACTTAAAATTTATTGAAAACATCTGGTATATATAGGAGAATAACGGTCATGTCCATTCGTGAAAGGTTATGACGAATAAACACTTCTTTTGAAAATTTGAATTTTAAAATCTACGGTTACAATGTTGACATAGGGGGTATAGGGATATCGACATGCCTATGTTATTTTTGAAAAATGATTTTGCTTTAAAATTATTTCTATTCTAACTGTTTCTAAACTTTGTAAACTATTTTGAATATAGTTTAAACTTATAAAAGAGTTTTAGAAAGTAGTCTTAAAATATATAATCTATAATTAAAAGTAATATTAAAAACTAAGTACAAACTTCTTTAAAATATATCTTTTAGGCTTGAAGCTAAAATATTAAAACCAAGAGATAGTTTAAAAAACCCAAGAGATGATTTTGAGATCAAAATATTAAAAGATGATAAGAATAGTTTTTCGAATCAAGGCTAAATATTTAAATTGATAGAGATGACTTTTAAAAAGATAGGTTTTGGAAAAATATTTAAAGTAAATTATTTTGAATATTTATTGGATTCAATTCTACTAGAAAAGGTCGTAGGTTCCATCCCACTAAAGAGGTCATGGGTTCCTTCCTACTATTAAAGCGAGAAGGTGGATTCCATTCCACAATTAAAATTCGAATAAAGATTTTAGTGCTATTATGAAGTTTTAACATACTAGACTCTATTAATTATTTTGATATCTTGAACTCTTGATAATCTTGATATTTTGATACTCATAAGTCTTCAGTCTTGATTTTTGCAATCTTGAATTCGTCAGTCTTGAATCTCTATACTGTACAGTCTTTATTCTCAGTACATGCATATACACACACATATATCCTGCATATATATATATATATATATAGACAAAGATATTAGTATTTATATTTTATAACAAGTCCTAAGGTTGTTGTCATCAAAACCATCATCTCAGGAACTAACAATCTCCCCTCTTTTGATGTTGGCAACCTATGTTTATAAAATATACTCCACAACTCTGATTCTACTCTGACCCCCCCTTATTCCAACCACTCCCCCTTAATCTACTAACTCACCCTTAATCTAAGCCTAATTAACAACCTAACTATCCTATTTTATAATTCTCTCTCTTTGTCATCAACAAAACTAAGCCTAAACTACATAACTCCCCCTTAAACTAATACCATGGAACTAAATGCTAATAACAAAGTATAATAAGAAAAACATAAATCTAATTTTATTATATATGATGTTACATCACACATATATGAAAGACAAATATATATATATATATATATATATATATATATATATATAAGTACACAAATGTAAAAACATTAATATAATAACAATCTAACGAGAGTCCTTGAAAATTGGTGACTTGTCAATCGAACAATTAGGGTAATGGAGACAAAAGTTTCCATGTTGTTCAACCAAATTACCATTTTTATCAAAAAAAACTTCTCCAATGCAAACAACATTATTGTCCTCGTCCATTTGCGCTTCTTCCTCCTATTCTTCTTCTTTATCATTGCCTTCTAATAGATTATGAATACATATGTTAGAGGAGTCATCTTCAATCACAATAGGGTCTGTATAATTATCCATTAGAAATTTTTGCAAATTACTAATAATCTTGATTTGTTTCTCTTGTTCCTTTGCCATCCTTATCTGTATGACTTGTAATTCAGTCAGCATTTGCAGAGAATCCTTCATAATTTCCTCGACCTTCATTACTTGGGCCAATATAGCACATTGGAATGGACCGAAATTAGGAAGGGAAAGAAATGGTCGCATTTTGGTTTGATTTAGAAAAGGAGGCCATTACTTTGTATTTTCAGAAGTTTATTACAGAGAAAATAAAGTGAGAAGACAAATGATTTCGAAATATTGTGGTTATATAACCACCAAACTGATTTTAGAAGGAGAATCAAAATTTTGAATCTGACTGTTGTATGTCGACATGGAGGTAGGGGCATGTCGACATCCCTTGGTATGAAAATTTTGTTTTTATATATTTATTTAAATATATATGTTACTTAATCTATATTCTATATCTTAGTTATAGAATAAATACTTAGTTCTCTTCTTAATTTAGTAAAGGTGGATTGATTTAAGGGTTTGGTCAGAATATCAGCTATTTGATTCTCGGTGTTGATAAATTCAAGAGAAATAACCTCTTTTCTTATATTATCTATGAGAAAATGATGTCTGATATCGATATGTTTGATTCGGACATGATGAGTAGGAGTTTTGGATAAATTTATTGCATGTGTACTGTCACAATAAATTGGTGATTTTGAAATATTAATCCAAAATCCTTTAAGGTCTGTTGCATACAGATAACTTGAGAACAAGCAAAAGCAGCAGAGATATATTCTTCTTCAATTGTTGATAATGAGATGGTATTTTGCATTTTACTAAACCAGGAAACAAGAGAATGTCCTAAAAAGTGACAAGTTCCATTTGTACTTTTTCGGTCCAAGTTATAACCAACATAACAACATCACAATATTAGATTAAATCAAATGAATTATTTTTAGGGTAAAATACTTTTCTTGACTAATGAAAATACCACTATCTAATTGTTTTATTTGCAATCCTAAAAAGAATGTAAGTTCATCCATATGACTCATCTCAAACTTTTTTGTCATTATTTTAGAAAAATCTTTGTTCATTTAATTGTTTGTTGATCCAAAAATGATATCATCTACATAAATATGTACTAATTGGATATCATTTTTTGTCTCCTTTAGTAAAAAGAGTATTATCTACTCTACCAATTTCAAAATTCGATTGTAACAAGTAAGATCTTAGTCTGTCATACTAGACTCTAGGAGCTTGTTCCAAACCATATAAAGCTTTCTTTAATTTGTAAACATGATTTAACAACCTTTCTTCTTCAAAAAGTGGAGGTTGTTCAACATAAACATCCTCTTTAACAAAACCATTTAAAGGCACATTTGACACAATTTGAAATAATTTAAATTGTTGTGGTTTGCGAAAGCAAGTAGAATTTTAATGACTTCTGATTTTGCTACGGGTGCAAAGGTTTCATCAAAGTCTATTCTTCTTCTTGACAATAACCTTGCGCGACTAACCAAGCTTTATTTCTATCATCTTGTTCATTCATTTTATTTTATAAACCCATTCCTTAGGTCTAGGAACAATTTCCCATACATCATTTCTAGTGAATTGATTCAGTTATTCTTGCATAGCAAGAATCCTTGAATCATAAGATGATGCTCCCTTTGGATTTTAGGGTTCAACAGTTGATATAAAAGCTATATTACTCATCTTATTTAGTTGATTTGTAGTTAACAACACATTTAATATTTCCTAGTATATTTTCTATATGATCGTCTTTTAAAAGCCTGATCCTTTTATTAGGATGAACAGTTTCACAATTTGTTTCATTTGATTCATTATTTAAAGTAATAAACATCTTCATAATTTATTTGAATAAAATCTTTGAAATTTTCATCCAAAGATACATGCATTGTTTCTTCAATGGTGTTAGTTTTTAAATTGAAAACTCTGAATGCTTTACTTCTTTTAGAATATTCGATAAAGATTCCTTTATCGGATTTAGGATCAAATTTATCCAAATTGTTCTATGTATTTAGAAAAAGCATTAACTTCTAAAAACTTTAAAATAAGATATCTTTGGTTTCTTATTGAAAAAAGTTCATATGGTGTTTTATTGGTTAGAGGACTAATTAACATCCTATTCAAAATGTAACAAGTTGTAGCGACTGCTTCAGCCCAAAAATTTCTTGGTAATCTACTATCTGAAAGCTTAGTTCTTGTACACTCTTGAATCGTCCTATTATATGCTCTACCACTCCGTTTGTTGTGGAGTTCTTGGAAAAGAAAAATTATGACTTATTCCTTTTTTATTACAGAAATTCTCAAAATTTTCATTTTCAAATTCTCCACCGTGATCATTACGAATAGTTTTGATTTTTAAAGAAAATTGATTTTGAATTCTTTTTGCAAAAATTCCAAATTAGTCAAAAGCATCAATTTTAGGCTTCAAAAAAATTGTCCATGTAAATCTAGAATAATCATCTATAATTATGAAAACATATTGACTGTGATTTATTGGTTGAATTTGAGATGGACCAAACAGATCTAAATGAAGTAACTCAAGAGGTTTTGAAGTTGTAATCATATCTTTCAATTTGAATGAACACTTCCTAAGTTTTACTAATTGATAAGCACCACATATACCATCTACTTCAAAATCCTCTAACTAGATCAAGTTTTGAAAGTCTAGATAAGAGTTTGAAATTCAAATGTCCAAATCTTTTATGCCAAATCCAAGGGTCATTTGTATTAGCCAAAAGACATGGTTATCATTTGAGATTTTCATACTGAGAATATAAATATTTTTCTTCCTAATTCCTTCAAAGATAATATTTGATTTATTACTTTCGATGTGACACTTATCCTATTCATACTTAATTTTGTAGCCCTTTATTACATAGTTGACTTTTACTAAGTAAGTTGTGTTTTAGATTCCTAAATAACAGAACATCAGGAATAGTAGGAGTTTTAGAGTTACCAACATTGCCGATGCCAATTACATATCCTTTTGAATTGTCTTCAAAGTTGACCATTCCTTCATCTTCATAAATTATGTCATTCAGTATCTCCGGATTACCAGTCATGTGTCTTGAACATCCACTATCAAGTATCCATTTGTTTTCTTGATTTCAACCATTTGTCCATTAAGTGTTGATTCTTTAAAAGTCATTTAACACATCTGTTCCTGCATCTGTTTCTGCACAACACATCAATTCGGTAGAAACTTGATTTTGTATATTAATAATATGCATACTTATGAGACAATGATGATTTAGACAGCTTTGAACTAGTGTTAACAAAATTTCTGAAAATTGCCATTTTAAACTTTTTAAAATTCAGATTACGATAATTTTGAAAATTAATGCTCTAATACCACATGTAGGAAATGCAGATTATGGATCTTAAGGCAAAACTAACACAAGAGGGGGGTGGATGGTGTTTAATTAATTCTATGAATCTTTTTGAAATCTTTTCAAATTAAACCAAAACAGATGCAATTCACAAACACAGAGACAATCATAGAACCAGACACAGATGCAAATAGCAAATAAAAGCAGTAAAGGAAGGAACGCAATGGAATTTTATACTAGTTTGGAGTTACCCTACATCCAGTCCCATACAATTTCTTATGCAGATTTCTTTTCAAATATAATGTCGATATTACAACCTCGATTTCGAGGCCACAAGATACACCCTCCTGTCTTCGAGTCCAGGACAAACTCTCTTGATTTAACCATGCTATATGATCATCTAATTGATTTACGGGCTACAATCACAACCAATTGATTTACGGGCCAAAATCACACCGTTTCCAATCACAATTTGATAGAGGGAGACTTGATACACTTTGAACTTTTGACCTTTGATTATCAATGATCCTATAACTCTGAATAGCACTAAGATCTTTGAGAGAGAGTAGTAGAGGATCAAATTAGAGACGATCGAGTTTGATTCACTTAGGATTTCGATAGAATTTTGTTAAAGCATTTGAAATATAAGAAAATATTTGAATGGAGAAGAAGGAGTGAAGAAATGAAGAAAAACTAACTTAAAATTCATCGAAAACATCTGGTATATATAGGAGAATAACGGTCATGTCCATTCGTAAAAGGTTATGATGAATATACACTTCTTTTGAAAATTTGAATTCTAAAATCTATGGCTGCCATGTTGACATAGGAGTACAAGGACGTTGACAAGCCTATGTTATTATTGAAATTTGATTTTATTTTAAAATGATTTCTATTCTAAAACTTACCAAAACAATTTCTAAACTTTGTAACCATTTTGAACATAGTTTAAACTTATAAAAGAGCTTTAGAAAGTAATCTTAAAATATATAATTTACAATAAAAAAGCAATATTAAAAACTAGGTATATACTACTTTAAAATATATTTTTCAGATTTAAAGCTAAAATATTAAAATCAATAGGTAGTTCAAAAAAACAAGAGATGATTTGGAGATCAAAATATTAAAAGATGATAAGAATAATTTTTGAATTAAGGCTAAAATATTTAAATTGATAGAGATGACTTTTAAAAAGAGAGTTTTTGAAAAATAGTTAAAATAAATTATTTTGGATATTTCTTGGATTCCATTCCACTGGAGAAGGTCATGGGTTCCATCCTACTAAAGAGGTCGTGGGTTCCATCCCAATATTAAAGCAAGAAGGTGGATTCCATTCCATAATTAAAATTCGAATAAAGATTTTAGTCCTATTATAAAGATTTAACATAAATCTAGACTTGATTACTTACCTTGATATATTGATACTCATGAGTCTTCACTCTTGATTTCTACAATTTTGAATTCGTCAGTCTTGAATCTCTATACCGTACAGTCTTTATTCTAGTACTGCATATACATATTTATCTGCATATACATATATATCTAGACAAGATATTAGTATTTATATTTTATAACAAGTCCTAAGGTTGTTGTCATCAAAACCATCATCTTAGGAACTAACGGTAACCAGTGCCCTAAACTTATCTGGCCTTTGTTTTATCTTTTAGAGAAGGGATGGAAAGATCGAAAGGAAAGACCAGATGCTCTAAAATGGTATTCCTAAAGTAAAAAGTGAAGAGTTTTCCAAGAGTTAAACAAGGATTTGAATAAAATGGTTTTGGGTCTGTGGTAGCGATGTTTTACATAACATCATTTTTAACCCATTTAAATGAGGATTTGAAAGTAGAAAATTTTTATTAAAGGTTTAAACATTATATTAAATAAGTTGACTTGGTATTTCCTAAGATTAAAGAGGAGTTCAAATAGAAGATTTAAAGAAATAATGTTGAAAAATTTTCCTAAGTAGAAGAGAAAATAATTTGGAATTATTCCAAAATTAAAAAGGTTTTAAATTTACCAAATGATTTGATAAACGAGGTTAATGATTCCATATGCTCTTAAAATAATGAATATATCTCTAAGAGATATTTATGAATGAATAAAAAGATGAAGTAAATTGAATGGCGATTGATAGTTACGTATGAACTTAACATCTTTTTATCGATAATTGGTTTCGAAGAAACCAGTGTTGGATTTGGGTGATTCCTATCCGAAAACCACTTCAAATCAATGTACATGTTCGGAAGTAAAGAAGTGTTGAAGATGATGATTATTGAAGGTCGAAGATCTTCACCATGTAGAGATTGCTATCATGAGTCCTGTGGGTTTTATCCCACATTATATTTATGCGGCAATGATGACTTCATTCTGAAAATCTTCGTTGTTTTGAGGACCGAAGATCTTCATAGAGGAAGGACTCCTTGTTGACATTCTCTGTGTATGTGACGACCTGAAATTTTTGAGCATTTAAAATCGAAATATTTAATTGATTGTAAATATTCAAAGGAGTAATTTTAACTTGTATTACGAATATCACAATTTATTTGATAATTGAATTATTAAATTAAATAAGTAAAGTTGGGTGAATTGTTGAATCTGGAGTTTTAAAAACCCGTTGAATATAATTTGAAGGCTTATAAAATTTATATTGATAGTACTGAAGATAATAGAAGTTGTAAAATGGAAATTAACAGTGGTTTGTTCAGTTTTAAAGAAATATATCATTTAAATTGAATTTAAAAATAGCCTTCCGAGGCACAGTCTTGGAATTCAACGAAAACAGTTCCATTGGGTCCGTAATATTTTATTATTATCGGATTCCAAATTTTGTACCTTTCGGAGCTATCGTGATCGTACGGAATATAAACGGCTAAACAAAAAAATAAATCGATTTAATTTGAATATAGATATTTATACCATGTCAACTTCAGTTTACCTTCCGCTACACGCCTCTTCTCTTCAATATGTAGCCAAGCTTCCTTCCTTTTTTCGAAATCAAAAATCAAAGCCGATAAAATTTTTTTTATAAGGCCGAGGCCTTTATCTTTAAATCAGAGAAACCGAAAAAAAGGGGGTAATGGCTGCGTATACTACTTTAATTTATTTCCAGGCCGAAGCCCTTCTCTTTCTAGGGATTTTTGCCCTAAATCCAAAATCTATCGATGGCGGACCGAGCTTGAGTTCGTCGCGAACGACAATGGTATGGCGATCGTACCTTACTTTGAAGAGAGAGAGGGAATTAGATGAAGCTCGCGGTGAGAAGGTAAACTCGCGAGTAGGCCAGAAAGGACGATGCGAGGGTAGGGGTGCCGATGTCGCGTGACATTATGGTAGTGGGTCGAGGTCTAGTAATCAAGACCGCGATGTCGATTCGTTCTCGGCACTGATGGTGTTTCTTCGTCGATGATATGTCGATTTGGGGAAGGGTTCTTCTGTCTGGATCGGTCGAGACTTTGGGGTATGGGTTCTTCCCTCTTTTTAATTCGTATTTAAAATTTTGAAATGAGTAAAAACTTGGGAAAAATTATAGAATTTAGATATTACAGCGAACTTGAATTCTAGAATTTACAGTTAAGGTTAGGAGATTTAAATTAATTTAATGTATGTGTATATATATATATTTTAAGTGATAGATTTCCCTTTGTAAAATTTCATAAATACATTTGGAAAAAAAAGGGGGGAGGGGGAGGGGGCATTGATAGTAAGAGATAAAACAAATTGATTTTTCCAGTTTACAGATTTTCATTAATGAATATATATGCGGGCAGGCCTATTTAGTTTAGCTGGGTATGTAGTTAAGGTTTTTGGAAAAATATAGGGATGCAGATTTTTATACATGCACATAAATCAGAATAATATATATGTGTATGCACATATAAGATTAGAAATTGTTAGTTAATAAATTATTAGGTTAAAATCAAATTATTAACTTAAAGTAAATAAATAGTGATTAATTGTTCAATCAATTCACATATTAACAAACCTTATAATATTGACCCAAGGTCTAAAATAGAGAAACAAGCTGGATTGAAAGTGGATTGGAATGGTCTGCAAATTTTAAGTCAAAGGTGAGTTAATCCCACTTAGTGAATTTAAATTTAAATGATCAATTTAAATAATTGTTTGAAATGGTTGAATTGATTGATGTGATATAGTGTGATATTTTGAAATTGGTGTATTATGTTGTGCTAACATCTATGGATGCAGGGAGAACAGGTTACAGAGATCCAACTAGACCCCTCAACTTTATTTAATTATTTAATATTCTCTGTTCTGAATATTTGATATCCTGTAATGAATTATGTGGAAATATTGAATGCCATGGCTTGTTTGTTGTAATCGGGCAATAATGAATTACCAAATATATAATTTGAGTTTGGAAATGGAAATAAAAGAAGTGAAATTGTAAGTAAAATAATTATAGAAAAGTTGAATAAATTTATAAATGAACTGGGAAGGAAATAAAGTGACTCTAAAATTTTAACAAATAAATCTCGAGTATGGGAAGTAAAATTTAAATAAACAGAAAGTTAATGAAACTTAAACTTCAATGTTTTTGTTTAAAAGAACAAAGCATATATTTTGAATTTAAGATTTAAATTATTTAAGAAGAATAAAGAAGAAATTGGGAATAACCTGAAATTTGTATATTTCGGCTAAAGGATTTAAAATCAAACTGAAAATAACAATAAAGTTCATAATTAATGAATTTCGAAATGAACTGATAAGTAAAGAAATTTATTTCAAATGGAATAAATTGGGAATCAATTTGGAGAATTGATTTAAGTGATTGAGATGGGAAATCTCTCTCTGAATAACCAAGTATGTTTTCAAAGTAAATTTTTAAGTATAAATTAAAGGTTTAAAGTTGTTTAAGAAATATGTTTGAAAAATTTATTATTTCTAAATATTTAAATTCTAAAGTAAGTATTTCCTTTTAATCTATTATAATAATTATTATTTTTAATCTATTATAGCAATAATTATTTAAAGAGTGACCTAGTACTCTATTTTTAATAAGTGAAATCTAGTTTTATGTTTTATTTAGTAACATTATTTTCAAATATTCATATAGTATGGTATTTTAAATAAATTATTGTTGTAGTTTTAACTTAAATGTTTTAAAGTATATTTCAAAGTAAAGTGTTTTAAATTATTTTAGAAATCTAATTTTGTGCTTGGTAATTTCAGAGGAGATAGATAATATTTGGGAAAGTTTATTCTGAAAGAAAGATGGATTTGAAACTGTTTTCAAAGGATTGAAAATAGAAATTTATCTCGTGAAGATATTTTGGGATAAATAAATAATTTGGAAGATTATTTATAGTGTGATGGATGTTGTGAATATTAATTGATAGCTAAATAACCGACTATCAATATTGGACAAACTGCTTTGATCGTTTCGGAGAGTCCGGGATCGAGATTTATTTCTCGAAAACCACTTCGATCCGGTTTGTACGTTTCGTGTAAACGATTGTGGATTCAAAGATGGAGCAGTGAAGTGCAAGGGCTAGTCGCTACTAATCCTGAGGATATTTCCAAAATGGATGTAGTAGGAATAGTGCCTTCGGTTCCGTTCGAATCCGGGACGGACTTGTATGGATGAATGCTTGCGAAACATCGTCAGGTGGACGATGGGCATTCTAAGGGATATATTCTAAAAGGGTAACGCTTAGCCTCAAGCCTCATCAAATGGGAATGGCTGAAAATCAGGGATATGCAGCAAGGCTTCGTGGGTAGCCCCCACTGGAGGGTGAGGTCATCCCTGTCTAGATGTCCCTTTATTTCGGCTTAGTGGGCGGTTGCTGATCCCAACCGCGAGGTGATCTTGCTCGGGACTGTCCAGTAAGGGATGGTTCCGGTCTTGTGTTGCAGGAGAGTTAGGGTGGCTCCTCGGTACGCTGATCTAGACCAGATACTGTGACAGGTGGTACCCCAGTGCCTAGCCATTAGTTGGAATCCATTTTCCCTACGCACCCGTACGGTTTTGATTGTGCCCAACTATTGCTGAAACGTGAGATGCAAGCATTTCAGCTAGATTCTATTTTACTTTCTATAGACACTATTATAATATCAGAGGACTTTAATAAAAATATTTTAGCTATCGTAAGGTAAAAACCCGACATGTTTATTTGTGGCGTGGTCTTACGAGATGCTTTTGTTTTCAAAGGATTTTTGAAACTTTAATAATCAATTGGGTGTGATTTTCTCACGCTGGTATTCCAGACTGACTTGAGTGTTATTTAACTGTAATGATCGGGTCAGACCGAGTGTTATAGAATACAGGATATGATGCTGTGGAGCTCAGGAGACGAGCAGGATGACGATACGTATATCCGTACTTGTTTTATATATATTCCGCTGTGTTGAGTTATTGTGTACCCATTTGTATGATATTGATGTTGAGTTGTGATTGATGTACTCTGATTGATGTAATATATAAACAAAGTTATATTTGATTGAGTAAAGATTTTTTTAGTATCTATTATATTTTATTCCACTGCGATGGTTAGATTCTGATGTTGATTTTGTTTTCTGTTCTTCTACCCCTTCTTCTTAAACCCAGATGGCTCGTATTTCTGTACAACTTGAGTTGATTGTTGTAGAATAGTGTTAACTCAAGCGGTGCGGATTTGCGGGCCGTTACACTTGGTATCAGAGCTTAGGTTGGAGACAACCTTGGCTCTGGTGGGAAAATTACTCAAATAGAGTCCGTATTACTCTATAATGAGTTTGAGCGTATTAATAGATATTAGCGCGTATTTGTTAGTGAATATAAATTGTTTAATATCGCGTTGATTGATTTATTGAGTGGCATATAAACCTTCGTCGACACAGTCTGCGCAACTGCATCGAAGGGGTTTCTAAACACTTGAATATAACGATTGACACGATATTGTTTTAAATGCGGGTAAATGAAATAATTTTACCCAAAATATATTTTGATATAAAGAAAAGTTTTTGAAAACTATTTAGCTAATATATGGTTGCTTGGATGTTAGAAATGATAATATTAAAGTATTATCATTGTTAAGTGAAAATTTAACTAGAAATTAAAGTATAACTAAAATTTAGGGGAATAAATTCATTTTAAAATAAAATTTATAAATATGAATTATAAAGATAATTTATGAATTGGAATAACATTAAATGGCAATTTGTATAAACATAAAGCTGTACAAATGAATTATAGTTAAAATTTATTTAAGTAGGCTTTGGAAATTTAAAATCTCGAAAATTTGGAAATGTTTATCGAGGTGTTTGGAGATAAATAGTAGTATTGTTGTTTTGGAGATATTTTTGAATGGAAATCTATTTTAAATAGATTTTGAAAGTGAAAGAGCATTGAAATCATTTGGATTATTGGAAAATAATTCCGATGAGGACGGCCGCATCATCAGTTTTCATTTTCGAATTTCTGAGTGACAGATTGCTACCAAATTGATTTGTTCAGGAAAACCAGTTTGTTTTTGAAATCTCAAAGGAAATTTGTTGGGAATAAAACCAGGATTGGTTTAACTTTGGAGAAATGTGATTTGAGATGTTGGAGATTTCTAAATGATTTGAAACCAAAGCCGGGAGTTTAAAAAAATAATAATAATATCGATAGGATGGGTTGTAAGCTTATAAATTGAGATGATTTTTAAATCAGGAATGGAATATAAGCTTTGAAGGTTGGAATTTAAATTTAAAGTGAGAATTTAAAAATGAGATTTACTTGGATTGATGAATAAAACTGAATCGAATTGAGTTAAATAAAACTGAGTTCAAATAAAATTGGATTGGAATAAGAATTCAATTGAACTATGAATGGAAATATATTCTTACTTAAATAAATGAAAAATAAATTGAATAAGGATTGGACTTGAAATAAATAAATTAGAATAACTTGTAAGAGAATTAAAAATCCATAGAAATAAAATATGCTTGGGCTATAAATAAATAGAAGGCTTGAGCTAAAGAAATAAAAGATGAATATATTCAAGCCTATAATGGATGGAATTGTGTAAATAATAAGTTGTGGCATATAAATTTTGAAAGTGGAATAGAAAATCCAAAATAAATATTGTTTGATGTTTTGGATAATGAAAAGAAAATCCAAACTTTAATTATTAACTAAATTGAACCAAGAAAATTAAATGAAGAGATTTTGGGGTTAAAATTAAGTTCTGGATTATAAGTTGGAGAAAAAGACTAATTAGATAATAAATTAGTTAATGAAATTAAATTGTGAGTTTATGATGAGGATTGAGAATAAAACTCAAGTTATAATTAAATTTGACTTAAATTGTCGACGAAGAAAATATCATTGAAAGTGGCCTTGCAATTAATTAAATGAACTGGGAATGTAATTGAATTGTGAGTCAATGAAATTGGTGAAGATTGGAAATGGATAGTGGATTCGGAACTTGTGTATAAATTAAAATTTAACTTGAAGTGTTAACAGATTAAATATAGTTAGGAATGTGTCGAATGAATAAAATGTAAATGGATTAAAATAGTAATGGTTTGAATGTGTAAATGAAATCCAATAAGTGGAAATAAATTGGATATGGCCTTGGAATCAACTGAGTTAAGTTGAGTATAAAGGAGTAAAATTTGCTGGTAAAATGAAATGAGCTTAAGAATAAAATTTGAATAAATTGAAATAAATCGACTTAAGCTGAATAGATGGAAGAGAGTTGAATTTAAATCAACTTGAATTACGTTTAATGATATTGGGTTGGATTTAAATCCAGTAAAGATAAATTTAAATCGAAATAGAATTCGGTGGGTTGCAGATAATATTTGATGAAATGAAATATTTAAATAAATAATTGTAAAACCATTTAAATTGTTAAGAAATTGTAATAATTTGGGACTATAAGGAAATTGAAATGGTTATTGAATAAAATAGCTTAGATTGTCTTTGAGCTAAATAAAATAGTTTGGAATAAACAAATATAGAATGAAATGTAAATGAATGGGTAGTAATATGCAAACTTGAAATGGGTCGAGCTAAATGAATGGTCGTGAATGAGTTAAAATAAAAAGGAAATTAATTGGTAATGAAATATGGAGATGGAACTTGAATTGGTTAAATGAAGTCGAATACCAATTTAATGTGGCAAATGTTTAGTTTGTAAATTAATTATGAAATGAGTATTTGATGTAATCAATATGAAATGTTTCGATATAAATAAATGGATTCAAATAAAATGAATGATAATATAGCACTGAATTTGCATAAAATTGGTTTTTAAATCAATTGTAATAAATATGGGTTTGTTTGAATGAATAATAAATTGAATGTAAACAATGAGATGTAAATGGAAGTAATTCAAATTCTATGAATTGGTAAGAGTAGATAAATTGATTTTGAGATCAATTGGATCAAATATGAGTTTAGTTTACTTAAAAATAAATTAAATGTAAGCTATTGTGTTTTAAGCCATTCAAATTGATGAAGTTGTATATAAATGGATTAAAAACCATTCACATTGACTGAAAATAGGTTGTAAATTAATTGGAACAATGGAATTGGTATGGAAGTTGTATAAGTTGCTTACGGAAAATGTTTGGTGTGAATTTCTTTTAGAATTCGTGAGTTTAATTATTGCAAATAAGTGATATGCTGTTAAACTTCATATATTCGGCACTTACATGTTTAAATTGAGTAAGTACAGGTACCTGGAAGCCGTGTGGCTGGATTTGGTTGTGCTATTTGCTAAACATAATAAGCCGCTTGCTTAAAATGCTTAATAAGGTACGCCTACGTAATAAAAATAGGAAATATGAACTATTTTTGGTTTTTCCAACCGGGTGGGTCGATGTATATATATTTATCTCTTTTGTCAAATTGCAAAAACTCCTCCGTACAAAGGAGACTCTGCCAAAAAATTTCGGAAATTTTGGGAGTTAGAAAATTTTTGAAGATTTTTGGAAAATTTAGTTAACAGCAAAACGATTTCAAACTGGAAATTGAAATAAGTTAGTAAATGAAACTAATTAAAATAATGGCATGAATTAGTTATAAATGGAAAATAAAATTCGCTATTTGAAATTAAAGATAAATTGAATTTGTATGAAAATGGAAGAATCAATGTGAATAGGAATAGATATAAACTAAAGTGGGAAATGACAATAAATATAAGGAACATATAGAATGCTTATACAAAATTTAAGAAAAGAATGGCGAATTCTAAATGGGAAATTGATATTACAAATATATTCCAAGTTAATATTCGAATGAATAGATATTGGTATTTTGTGAGAAGGTCGATAAAATGTTTTTGGAATATTGTGATTGGATATTAGTGCTAAGCAGGATTGGCGGGTTATTACCGCCGTTTTATCAAAGACTTTTCTAAGATTGCCGTGCCTCTCACTAGTTTAACGAAGAAAGGTGTTAAATACGTTTGGTCGGACAAATGTGAAACTTTTTTTCAGAAATTAAAAAACTCCTTTCTGATGCTCCTATTCTTGTTATTCCCTAGGGGAATCAAGATTTCGTTGTTTATACCGATGCCAGTCGCGTTGGTTTCGATGCCGTTCTTATGCAAAAAGAACGTGTTATTGCTTATGCTTCTAGGCAATTAAAGCCTGCCGAGACTAGATATGCCACAAATGATTTAGAGCTCGCGGCTATTGTTTTTGCTCTTCGTATTTGGCGTCATTATCTTTTGGAGAGAAATTTGTTCTTTATACCGATCATAAGTCCTTGAAGTATTTATTCTCTCAGAAGGAACTTAATTTGCGTCAACAGCGTTGGCTCGAGTTCCTTGCTCCTTATGATCTTGATATTCTTTATACCCCCGGTAAGGGTAATCGTGTCGCCGATGCTCTTAGCCGTAAACAACAAGATGTTGTTTCTATGATGATATCCGAATGGAACGATCTCGAGATTTTATCCACTTGCGAAATTCGAGACCGTGTTTCCGATTTATGATCATCTCTTGTTTTATGTAGCCTTGAGGCTCATCCTTCTCTTTTGGACCGCATTCTTGAAGCTCAAGGGCTAGATCCTGAATTGGCTCTTCTTGGCCAAAATATTAAGGATAAAATTGATATTGAAGGTTTGAAAGACTTTGATATCGATTCTCGTGGCAGCATTCGGAAATTTGGTAGACTTATCATGCCAATTATTAGTGATCTTCGGAAAGATATTTTAGAAGATTCCCATCGTTCTAAATTTACCATTCATCCCAGTAGTAGTAAAATGTACGCGGATATGAAGCGGCTTTATTATTGGAAGGGAATGAAATCTGATATTGCTAACTTTGTTAAGTGTTGCATGACTTGCCAACTCATTAAGGCCGAACATCAAAGGCCCTGTGGGTTATTTCAACCTTTAGAAATTCCAATTTGGAAGTGGGATCAAATTTCCATGGATTTTATCGATGGCCTTCCCCGTTCTCATTCGGGTCATGATAGCTTATGGGTGATCGTTGACAGGCTTACTAAATCCGCCCATTTTATTCCCGTTCGATCTAACCGAACCGTTCCTCTTTTGGCCAAACTCTTTATCAAAGAAATTGTTAAATTGCATGGAGTTCCTACTTCTATTGTTAGTGATCGTGATCCATTATTTACTAGTGGATTTTGGAAGAGTCTTCAAAAAGCTTTAGGAACGAAGCTTAATTTTAGCACCACTTTTCACCCCTAGTCCGATGGACAAACCGAGCATGTGAATCAAACTCTTGAAGATCTTCTTCGTGCTTGTGTGCTCGATTTCGGTGTAAGTTAGGAAAATCACATTTCCCTTGTTGAATTTTCCTATAATAATAGCTTCCAATCTAGTATTGGTATGGCACCTTTCGAGGCACTATATGGAAGGCCATGCCGATCTCCTTCTTGTTGGCTTGAGGCTGGTGAGAAGCTGGTTTTAGGTCCAGATTTTATTCGGGATTCCACAGAGAAAATTGACCTTATTCGACATAGAATGAAAGAAGCCCAGAGTAGACAAAAATCCTATGCCGATAAACGAAGAAGGAAATTAGAATTTTCTGTTGGAGATCTTGTTTTTATTCATGTTTCACCTATGAAGGATGTTGTACGTTTCAGTCGATCGGGAAGGTTAGCGCCTCGATATATTGGGCCATTTCCTATCACTGAACGTATTGGTTCTGTGGCTTATCGCCTTTTATTACTGGATCAATTTTCTGCTATCCATGATGTGTTTCACGTTTCTCAACTTCGGAAATGTCTTCGAGATTCCGATTCTATTCTTGAGTCTGGTGTTGTGGCAGAGATTGAAGTTTCGCCTAATTTAACTTATGAGCAACATCCTATTCGTATGATTGCTTCGGAAGTCAAGCGACTTTGAAATAAAGATGTTCTGCTTGTTAAAGTTCAATGGTCTTCAAATCCTAAGGATTGTTCTTGGGAATCTAGTGAGTTCATCGAGCGAACTCATCCGAACTTATTTTCTCGGGCTCTTTGAGGTGAACTTCTTATTTCAAATTTCTTTTATGATTGAATATGCTTTTATGGTTGTTACTTTATATTTTCTTCTTAAATATTGTGAGGACGCAATTTCATTAAGGAGGGGAGTCTGTAACAACCCGCATATTTATCAAATTTTATATTTAAATATTTTATCGATACTCGGAATTTGGCCCGAAAAGCTACTTTTTGCATACGGTCGAATTAGGACTCGGGACCACTCCCATTGAGTTTAAAATGCCGTTTGCGACCTTTTTGAGTGTAAGCTTCGATATGTTTGGAGTTAGTCAAGTTTTGCTACTTTTTCACTTTGGGTTTGGGTTTCGGTTCAGCCCTATGTTTAACTTATACTCAAATTTGAACCACTCCTCCCTATTCACTCTCACTTCCTCCTTTATTCATCTCTAAAGCATCAATGGTGGGAGAGATGGGAAATTAAAACTCCAAACCCTTGTTTTCTTTTGCAAATCAAACTCTAGCTCCAAACTAATAGAAGAACCCATTAGTAAGCTTCTCTTCTTCTTCTCCAACTCATTCTCTTATCAATTTCAGAAATTCCTAAACCTAACTTTGGGAATGTTCTTCTTTTAAAAGCTTATAATCAAGTTTCTTGAGTTGGATTTAAAGAGTGGTTGATTCTCCTTTGCTTTCGAGCTTCTTCTTCAATTGTTTGGGTTCAAAGGTGAGATTTTTTATCTCACATCTTTTTCTATATCTATCTTTGTGGTTAGGTATGAATTCCTAACATTTGTGCATATTCATTTGGTTTTGATTTGAATTGATTTGGTGAATTTTCCTAATTTGGGTGTTTTGGTCCAAGTTTATGAAAATCCTATTATGAACATTTGGACAATGATATTCGGGGTGTATTGAGGAGCCGTTAAGGTTGGGTTGTCGCTAGGCATAAATCCTTAGTCGTCGTTGCTCGTCCGATCGCTCCCGATACGTTTTGGCCACTTTGGCCTAGGCAAATTGTTGCCCAGACCAGGTGACCAGACGTCTGGTGACCAAGTCCAGACGTCTGGTTTGGGCCTGGAGAGAAAAAAATATAACCAAGTAGGATATAAAAAAAAAGGCAGAGACTAATTCCAGACGTCTGAAATTTAGGATCAGACGTCTGGATAGGTCTCAGACGTCTGACTTGAAGTTTCAGACGTCTGGGTGTTCTCTGGATTATTCCCAGAGAACAAATCCAGACGTCTGGATTCTAAACCAGACGTCTGATTATTTTTCAGACGCCTGGATTGGACCTCCAGATGCCTAGAATTGTTCATAGCGCCTATTTGCTTATGTTTTTGAGTGGATTCACTATTTTAATCGATTTTTGTGGATCCGAATAGTGGTTATCACTTTCTATCGACTTTGATGACTTCTTTTTATGGATTTTTGGAAATATCTATTAGGATGGATTTGGTATCGGTTTATTTGGATTTGATTCACGTCTTCATATGTGAATTTGATGATTGATTGTTTCTACAATCATTTTTAGTAATTTGTCACTTTAAAACATAAAGGTTTCAATACTAGTATTAAATATCAAAACCTCTTCATCAAAACGATTTCAACTATATTTTTAATATCAAACTCGTTTATAAAACCGTTTTCTTATCCACTAGTATACACAAACCTTTACCTCACTCGTATGAGAAATCTAATTAAATGGCTTAGTAAAACAAGTGGTATGAAACGCTTGCGTTTACTTCGTCGGTTAATTCTTGGACTTGTTCGATCGAATCTCTTGTGACAATTTTCTAGTGAAGATCTACAGTTTGTTTGTAAATATTAAAGTTAAGCAAGTGGTTATGGGACATGAAGCTAAACTCATATATTTACTAGCTTAGTGTAATTGACACTTCTTGTTGATCATGATGATCATCTTTGTGGTTTAGACTAGCAATGTGCGATGTCTCTTTGTCTGCGAGGGAGACTAAACCTCGTTTTGTGGAGTTTCGACTCAAATTGGTGGGGTAGCAACCCATGGTCTTCGGGCCGTTTGTGGAGCTTCGGCTTAATTTGTGATGGTTAGCAACCATGGAATTAGCGTTCCGTTTGTGATACATGTGTTGGTGAGCTTTATGCTCCCGTTTGTGATAGGCCTTCCCCCTTTTTGTGATTTCTGAATTTCCTGAGATGATTTCTAGAATTTGTGTTTCACCAATTTTCGTGATTTCCATTGATAAGTTTTATCAATATTTGTGCATTGGTGAATTTGTGTGTCGTTGACTTTTGTGATTTCTGGAATTCTTGAGATGATTTCTAGAATTTGTGTTTCACCAATTTTCGTGACTTCCATTGATAAGTTTTATCAATATTTGTGCATTGGTGAATTTGTGTGTCATTGGCTTTTGTGATTGATATTGATATAATCGTCAATATTTATGGTTTGGTGAACGAAATAAAGAGTATGACATTTCTTTTGTTCCTTGAGTAGATTTTTGAGATATTGATTAATCTCTTGATGATTTTCAATTACTTATATATCACAGCTTGGCATTGTGATTATTATGTGTTTAGTCACACCTCTTATTTTATATCGTCTCATCTGATATTTATAGCTAGACTGATCCGTTTATTATTTTCTTATTAAATAATACTCGGTTCAGACCGAGATGTTATAGGTGCTTCAGCTTGACTTCTGACTGGGGATTGATTTCTCTGACTTTTGGTTAACTACTTAGATTAGTAGTTTATTTTGTTGTATACACTTGAGATATGGACTCATAGTTGTATTCTTTTGTATAGCACGTGTTACTATTCTTTTGTATAATTGTGGATCTTTTTCACCACTACTCTGATATACACTTTCATGTGTTAGTTATATATTCATATCTTCTTTCGCCTTTGTGATATGAATTTTTTCTTTAACTGATTTATGTTATGTTTATTTCTATATTTGTTTCCGAAGATATTATAGCTACTGTGTAGTAGCTTTGAGTTTGTGTCGGTATGCCGGATTTCCTCTTGATAAAGAAATGCATGTAATACTATCTGGCATATCACTTGCTCGCACAAAGCAATTACACGGATGGTCGTTCCTCAACAGCCTTATTCTCCGCGCTAGTTGACAGCATTACACCATAATGTCCTTGGCTAGCGTGGGTATAGAGGTGGGGCGTCACAGCTTGGTATCAGAGCCAAACTTCGGAACAATGTAGAATAATTTAACAAGGATCATCGTCCTAAGTCCTTCTTAGGAGTCGTGCCTTAGGATTTAATTCGAGTCTTCGTACCGATTCATCCTATTTTCTTTATGATTCCTTGTTTTGTCTATCAAGATTGCTTGATATTCCTTTTGTGAATAACCTTTTTCTTCTTCTTTACTTCTTTCTAAAGGAAGAAAAATGGTTAGACCTGGCCGTCCCAGCGCCGGTCAATCTAGTGCTACTCCCCAAGATGGAGTTTTTATGACTACCCAGCAACTTCGTGACCTTGTCACGAATGCTCAAGCAGCTAGTTCTAATCCGGAACCTACTCACCCTAAATCTGGGTTTGCACGTTTGTGCAATGATTACACCAACCTGGGCGGGAAGCCATTTAAAGGTTCTGAGACTATTATTGAAGTCCAGGCTTGGTTAAGGACATGTGATCGAATCTTTTCTCGCATGAACCTCATTGATCTTCACCGAGTTCAGGTGGCTTCCAGTATGCTCCAAGAAAGAGCATTAGACTGGTACGAACTTCTTATTTCTGAGATTAATGAAGCGGATCTCACCTGGGAGAAATTCCGAGAGCGCTTCGAGTTAAAATTCGTACCAGAAGCTGAGAAGGTGACTTTGGCTCGCCGTTTTATAGACCTTGTTCAAGGTGAACCTTCCGTGGCAGATTATGTCGCGTCTTTTGAATCTCTCTCCAAATATGGGGTTGAATACATCAGCACCCCATTGAAGAAAAATCAAAGATTTGGCTATGGCTTAAACAAAAATCTCAAGAAGCCATTACTTCTAAAATTAGAAGTTTCTTTCGACCAACTCATTGATATCGCTCTTCGTCTTGAAGAGGCAGATAGGGAGAATGATGTTGAAGTGGTGGGTTCCAAACCAAACTTCAACAACAAGAAGAGGCCAAACAAATTCAAAGGTCCTTATCCCAATAGGAAAGGGAGGCAAGCAACTCCTGCTGCAAAGACCTTTTCCTCTACTGAAGGGAAATGCTTTAACTGTGGTTCCAGAGACCATTTTGCAAACAAGTGTTCAAAGCCTCGTACTTGTCGCTATTGCAAAAGCTCGGATCATTATTTATCTTCTTGCCCCAAGCTTCAGGGCAGGAAGGAGGGAAAACTTAATGTTGCTCAAGCCCCTGGCAACACATCTCGTGGTCAAGGTATTTCTCATTCTATCCTTGATGGTATTATTATATTTCGTGATCAACCTATTCGAGTTCTTTTTGATATGGGTGCATCCCATTCTTTTATATCAAAAGAACCTGTTGATACTTTTTCTTTAAGTGTTGTTGCTTTAATGACTTCTTTGAGAATTGCGAATCCGGTTGGTGGATCCGCAACTCTTAGTTTGCTTTGCAAAGATGTGGAGATTATTTTGTGTGATTTTCCTTTCCTAGCCGATTTGCATGTCATGCGTTATTTAGGCTTTGGAATGATTCTGGGAATGTATTGGCTTAACCGTTATGAAGCTCACATCCTATGTCCTGAGCGGACTATTCATCTTCGACATCCTCAATCTGTTAAGCAGATTTCTATTAATCTTAAAGATTCAGATTCCAGCTTGGTTGCATCTTTATATTCTTTAAATCCTCGTGATGACGATAATGATGATGAGGAAGATATTATTTCTCTTATTCACGTTGTTCGTGAATTTTCCGACATATTTGAGCCCGTTTTAGGATTACCGCCTAAGCGAACAATTGAGTTCAAAATTAACCTTACTCCTGGAGCTCAACCTATTACTTGTCCTCCTTATCGCATGTCCAATAAGGAAAATGAAGAGATGCGCAAACAATTATCCGAATTGGAGACGAAGCAATTTATTCGCTCTAGTTCCTCGCCTTGGGGAGCCTTGGCTATTTTTGTGAAGAAATCCGATGGTACACTTAGGCTTTGCGTTGACTACCGCAAGCTTAATGATCTTACTATCAAAAATAAATATCCTTTACCTCGGATTGATGATCTATTCGATCAACTTAGTGGTGCTAAAGTCTTTTCACAATTAGACTTAGCTACTGGATTTCATCAGCTTCGTATTGCAAAGGATAGTATTCCTTTGACCTTGTTCCGTACTCGTTATGGATCTTATGAATGGCTTGTTATGCCGTTTGGTCTAACGAATGCCCCAGCTTATTTCGTTGACCTTATGAATAGAGTTTTCAAAGACTTCCTCGACCGGTTTGTTCTCATCTTTATTTATGATATTCTTGTGTATTCAAAAACCGAGGAGGAACATAAGAAGCATCTTCGGATTGTGTTGGAAACTCTTAGGAGTAATCATTTGAAAGCAAAATTTTCTAAATGCCATTTTTGGCAATCTCGTGTAAAGTTTCTCGGTCATATCATTTCTGAATCCGGAATTTCCGTGGATCCTTCAAAGATTGAAGCGATTCAAGATTGGAAGAGACCGGAGAGTGTGACGGAGATTCGTAGTTTTCTTGGATTGGCGGGTTACAACCGCCGTTTTATCAAAGACTTTTCTAAGATTGCCATGTCTCTCACTAGTTTAACGAAGAAAGGTGTTAAATACGTTTGGTCGGACAAATATGGAACTTCTTTTCAGAAATTAAAAGAACTCCTTTCTGATGCTCCTATTCTTGTTATTCCCTAGGGGAATCAAGATTTCGTTGTTTATACCAATGCCAGTCGCGTTGGTTTGGGAGCCGTTCTTATGCAAAAAGAACGTGTTATTGCTTATGCTTCTAGGCAATTAAAGCCTGCCGAGACTAGATATGACACACATGATTTAGAGCTTGCGGCTATTGTTTTTTCTCTTCGTATTTGGCGTCATTATCTTTTGGGAGAGAAATTTGTTCTTTATACCGATCATAAGTCCTTGAAGTATTTATTCTCTCAGAAGGAACTTAATTTGCGTCAACAGCGTTGGCTCGAGTTCCTTGCTCCTTATGATCTTGATATTCTTTATACCCCCGGTAAGGGTAATCGTGTCGCCGATGCTCTTAGCCGTAAACAACAAGCTATTGTTTCTATGATGATATCCGAATGGAACGATCTCGAGATTTTATCCACTTGCGAAATTCGAGACCGTGTTTCCGATTTATGCTCATCTCTTGTTTTATGTAGCCTTGAGGCTCATCCTTCTCTTTTGGACCGCATTCTTGAAGCTCAAGGGCTAGATCCTGAATTGGCTCTTCTTGGCCAAAATATTAATGATAAAATTGATATTGAAGGTTTGAAAGACTTTGATATCGATTCTCGTGGCGGCATTCGGAAATTTGGTAGACTTATCGTGCCAAATATTAGTTATCTCCGAAAAGATATTTTAGAAGATTCCCATCGTTCTAAATTTACCATTCATCCCGGTAGTAGTAAAATGTACGCGATATGAAGCGGCTTTATTATTGGGAGGGAATGAAATCTGATATTGCTAACTTTGTTAAGTGTCGCATGACTTGCCAACTCATTAAGGCCGAACATCAAAGGCCCGGTGGGTTATTGCAACCTTTAGAAATTCCAATTTGGAAGTGGGATCAAATTTCCATGGATTTTATCGATGGCCTTCCCCGTTCTCGTTCGGGTTATGATAGCTTATGGGTGATCGTTGATAGGCTTACTAAATCCGCCCATTTTATTTCCGTACGATCTAACCGAACCGTTCCTCTTTTGGCCAAACTCTTTATCAAAGAAATTGTTAAATTGCATGGAGTTCCTACTTCTATTGTTAGTGATCGTGATCCATTGTTTACTAGTGGATTTTGGAAGAGTCTTCAAAAAGCTTTAGGAACGAAGCTTAATTTTAGCACCGCTTATCACCCCCAGTCCGATGGACAAACCGAGCGTGTGAATCAAACTCTTGAAGATCTTCTTCGTGCTTGTGTACTCGATTTCGGTGGAAGTTGGGAAGATCACATTTCCCTTGTTGAATTTTCCTATAATAATAGCTTCCAATCTAGTATTGGTATGGCACCTTTCGAGGCACTCTATGGAAGGCCATGCCGATCTCCTTCTTGTTGGCTTGAGGCCGGTGAGAAGCTGGTTTTAGGTCCAGATTTTATTCGGGATTCCACAGAGAAAATTGACCTTATTCGACATAGAATGAAAGAAGCCCAGATTAGACAAAAATCCTACGCCGATAACCGAAGAAGGAAATTAGAATTTTCTGTTGGAGATCTTGTTTTTATTCGTGTTTCACCTATGAAGAGTGTTGTACATTTCAGTCGATCGGGAAAGTTAGCGCCTCGATATATTGGGCCATTTCCTATCACTGAACCTATTAGTTCCATGGCTTATCGCCTTTTATTACCGGCTCAATTTTCTGCTATCAATGATGTGCTTCACGTTTCTCAACTTTGGAAATGTCTTCGAGATTCCAATTCTATTCTTGAGCCCGGTGTTGTGGAAGAGATTGAAGTTTCGCATAATTTAACTTATGAGCAACATCCTATTCGTATCATTGCTTCGGAAGTCAAGCGACTTCGAAATAAAGATGTTCCGCTTGTTAAAGTTCAATGGTCTTCAAATCCTAAGGATTGTTCTTGGGAATCTAGTGAGTTCATCGAGCGAACTCATCCGAACTTACTTTCTCGGGCTCTTTGAGGTGAGCTTCTTATTTCAAATTTCTTTTGTGATTGAATATGCTTTTATGGTTGTTACTTTATATTTTCTTCTTAAATATTGCGAGGACGCAATTTCTTTAAGGAGGGGAGTCTGTAACAACCCGCATATTTATCGATTTTTATATTTAAATATTTTATTTAAATATTTTATCGATACTCGGAATTTGGTTCGAAAAGCTACTTTTTGCATATGGTCGAATTAGGACTCGGGACCACTCCCATTGAGTTTAAAATGCCGTTTGCGACCTTTTTGAGTGTAAGCTTCGATATGTTTGGAGTTAGTCAAGTTTTGCTACATTTTCACTTTGGGTTTGGGTTTCGGTTCAGCCCTATGTTTAACTCATACTCAAATCTGAACCACTCCTCCCCATTCACTCTCACTTCCTCCTCTATTCAGCTCTAAAGCATCAATGGTGGGAGAGATGGGAAATTAAAACTCCAAACCCTAGTTTTCTTTTGCAAACCAAACTCTAGCTCCAAACTAATAGAAGAACCCATTGGTAAGCTTCTCTTCTTCTTCTCCAACTCATTCTCTTATCAATTTTAGAAATTCCTAAACCTAACTTTGGGGCTTATAATCAAGCTTCTTGAGTTGGATTTGGAAAGTGGTTGATTCTCCTTTGCTTTCGAGCTTCTTCTTCAACCGTTTGGGTTCAAAGGTGAGATTTTTTATCTCACATCTTTTTCTATATCTATCTTTGTGGTTAGGTATGAATTCCTAACATTTGTGCATATTCATTTGCTTTTGATTCGAATTGATTTGGTGAATTTTCCTAATTTGGGTGTTTTGGTCCAAGTTTATGAAAATCCTATTATGAATATTTGGACAATGATATTCGGGGTGTATTGAGGAGCCGTTAAGGCTGGGTTGTCGCTAGGCATAAATCCTTAGTCATCGTTGCTCGTCCGATCGCTCCCGATACGTTTTGGCCACTTTGGCCTAGGCAAATTGTTGCCCAGACCAGGTGACCAGACGTCTGGTGACCAAGTCCAGACGTCTAGTTTGGGCCTAGAGAGAAAAAATATAACCACGCAGGATATAAAAAAAAAGGCAGAGACTAATTCCAGACGTCTGAAATTTAGGATCAGACGTCTGGATAGGTCTCAGACGTCTGACTTGAAGTTTCAGACGTCTGAGTGTTCTTTGGATTATTCCCAGAGAACAAATCTAGACGTCTGGATTCTAAACCAGACGCCTGATTAGTTTTCAGACGCCTGGATTGGACCTCCAGACGCCTAGAATTGTGCATAGTGCCTATTTGCTTATGTTTTTGAGTGGATTCACTATTTTAATCGATTTTTGTGGATTCGAATAGTGGTTATCACTTTCTATCGACTTTGATGACTTCCTTTTATGGATTTTTGGAAATATCCATTTGGATGGATTTGGTATCGATTTCTTTGGATTTAATTCACGTCTTCATATGTGAATTTTGATGATTGATTGTTTCTACAATCATTTTTAGTAATTTGTCACTTTAAAACATAAAGGTTTCAATACTAGTATTAAATATCAAAACCTCTTCATCAAAACGATTTCAACTATATTTTTAATATCAAACTCGTTTATAAAACCGTTTTCCAATCCACTAGTATACACAAACCTTTACCTCACTCGTATGAGAAATCTAATTAAACGGCTTAGTAAAACAAGTGGTATGAAATGCTTGCGTTTACTTCGTCGGTTAATTCTTGGACTTGTTCGATTGAATCTCTTGTGACAATTTTCTAGTGGAGATCTACAGTTTGTTCGTAAATATTTAAGTTAAGCAAGTGGTTATGGGACATGAAGCTAAACTCATATATTTACTAGCTTAGTGTAATTGACACTTCTTGTTGATCATGACGATCATCTTTGTGGTTTAGACTAGCAATGTGCGATGTCTCTTTGTCTACGAGGGAGACTAAACCCTGTTTTGTGGAGTTTCGACTCAAATTGGTGGGGTAGCAACCTATGGTCTTCGTTTGTGGAGCTTCGGCTCAATTTGTGATGGTTAGCAACAATGGAATTAGCATTCCGTTTATGATACACGTGTTGGTGAGCTTTATGCTCCCATTTGTGATAGGCCTTCCCCCTTTTTGTGATTTCTGGATTTCTTGAGATGATTTCTAGAATTTGTGTTTCACCGATTTTCGTGATTTCCATTGATAAGTTTTATCAATATTTGTGCATTGGTGAATTTGTGTGTCTCTTGAGATGATTTCTAGAATTTTGTGTTTCACCAATTTTCGTGACTTCCATTGACAAGTTTTATCAATATTTGTGCATTGGTGAATTTGTGTGTCATTGACTTTTGTGATTGATATTGATATAATCGTCAATATTTATGGTTTGGTGAACGAAATAAAGAGTATGACATTTCTTTTGTTCCTTGAGTACATTTTTGAGATATTGATTAATATCTTGATGATTTTCAGTTACTTATATATCACAGCTTGGCATTGTGATTATTATGTGTTTAGTCATACCTCTTATTTTATATCGTCTCATCTGATATTTATAGCTAGACTGATCCATTTATTATTTTCTTATTAAATAATACTCGGTTCAGACCGAGATGTTACAGGTGCTTCAGCTTGACTTTTGACTGAGGATTGATTTCTCTGACTTTTGGTTAACTACTTAGATTAGCAGTTTATTTGTTGCATACACTTGAGATATAGACTCATAGTTGTATTCTTTTGTATAGCACGTGTTGCTATTCTTTTGTATTATTGTGGATCTTTTTGACCACTACTCTGATATACACTTTCATGTGTTAGTTATATATTCATATCTTCTTCCGCCTTTGTGATATGAATTGTCTGTGACTGTTTTATGTTATGTTTATTTCTATATTTGTTTTCGAAGATATTATAGCCACTGTGTAGTAGCTTTGAGCTTGTGTCGGTATGCCGGATTTCCTCTTGATAAAGAAATGCATGTAATACTATCTGGCATATCGATTGCTTGCACAAAGCAATTACATGGATGGTCGCTCCTCAACAGCCTTAATCTCCGCGCTAGTTGACAGCATTACACCATAATATCCTTGGCTAGCGTGGGTATAGAGGTGGGGCGTCACAAAATTCTTTTAAGGGGGAAGGAATGTGACGACCCGAAATTTTCGAGCATTTAAAATCAAAATATTTAATTGATTGTAAATATTCAAAGGAGTAATTTTAACTTGTATTACGAATATCACAATTTATTTGATAATTGAATTATTAAATTAAATAAGTAAAGTTGGGTAAATTATTGAATCTGGAGTTTTAAAAACCCGTTGAATATAATTTGAAGGCTTATAAAATTTATATTGATAGTACTGAAGATAATAGAAGTTGTAAAATGGAAATTAACAGTGGTTTGTTCAGTTTTAAAGAAATATATCGTTTAAATTGAATTTGAAAATAGCCTTCCAAGGCACAGTCTCGGAATTCAACGAAAATAGTTCCATTGGGTCCGTAATATTTTATTATTATCGGATTCCAAATTTCGTAGCTTTCGGAGCTATCGTGGGATCGTACAGAATATAAACGGCTAAACAAAAAAAATAAATCGATTTAATTTGAATATAGATATTTATACCAAGTCAACTTCAGTTTACCTTCCTCTACACGCCTCTTCTCTTCAATATGTAGCCAAGCTTCCTTCCTTTTTTCGAAATCAAAAATCAAAGCCGATAAAAAAAAATTTATAAGGCCGACGCCTTTATCTTTAAATCAGAGAAACCGAAAAAAAAGGGGGTAATGGCTGCGTATGCTTCTTTAATTTATTTCCAGGCCGAAGCCCTTCTCTTTCTAGGGATTTTTGCCCTAAATCCAAAATCTATCGATGGCGGACCGAGCTTGAGTTCGTCGCGAACGACAATGGTATGGCGATCGTACCTTACTTTGAAGAGAGAGAGGGAATCAGATGAAGCTCGCGGTGAGAAGGGAAACTCGCGAGCAGGCCAGAAAGGACGATGCGAGGGTTGGGGTGCCGATGTCGCGTGACATTCTGGTAGTGGGTCGAGGTCTAGTAATCAAGACCGTGATGTCGATTCGTGCTCGACACTGATGGTGTTTCTTCGTCGATGATATGTCGATTTGGGGAAGGGTTCTTCTGTCTGGATCGGTCGAGACTTTGGGGTATGGGTTCTTCCCTCTTTTTAATTCGTATTTAAAAATTTTGAAATAAGTAAAAACTTGGGAAAAATTATAGAATTTAGATATTACAGTGAACTTGAATTCTGGAATTTACAGTTAAGGTTAGGAGATTTAAATTAATTTAATGTATATGTATATATATATATATATTTTAAGTGATAGATTTCCATTTGTAAAATTTCAAAAATACATTTGGGAAGAAAAAGGGGTGGGGGCCATTGACAGTAAGAGATAAAACAAATTGATTTTTCCAGTTTACAGATTTTCATTAATGAATATATATGCGGGCATGCCTATTTAGTTTAGCTGGGTATGTAGTTAAGGTTTTTGGAAAAATATAAGGATGCAGATTTTTATACATGCACATAAATCAGAATAATATGTATGTGAATGCATATATAAGATTAGAAATTGTTAGTTAATAAATTATTAGGTTAAAATCAAATTATTAACTTAAAGTAAATAAATAGTGATTAATTTTTCAATCAATTCACATATTAACAAACCTTATAATATTGACTCAAGGTCTAAAATAGAGAAACAAGCTGGATTGAAAGTGGATTGGAATGGTCTGCAAATTTTAAGTCAAAGGTGAGTTAATCTCACTCAGTGAATTTAAATTTAAATGATTAAATTTAAATAATTGTTTGAAATGGTTGAATTGATTGATGTGATATAGTGTGATATTTTGAAATTGGTGTATTATGTTGTGCTAACATCTGTGGATGCAGGGAGAACAGGTTGGAGGGATCTAACTGGACCCCTCAACTTTATTTAATTAGTTAATATTCTCTGTTCTGAATATTTGATATCCTGTAATGAATTATGTGGAAATATTGAATGCCATGGCTTGTTTGTTGTAATCGGGCAATAATGAATTACAAAATATATAATTTGAGTTTGGAAATGGAAATAAAAGAAGTGAAATTATAAGTAAAATAATTATAGAAAAGTTGAATAAATTTAAAAATGAACTGGGAAGGAAATAAAGTGACTCTAAAATTTTAACAAATAAATCTCGAGTATGGGAAGGAAAAATTAAATAAACAGAAAGTTAATGAAACTTAAACTTCAATGTTTTTGTTTAAAAGAACAAAGCATATATTTTGAATTTAGGATTTAAATTATTTAAGAATAATAAAGAAGAAATTGGGAATAACCTGAAATTTGTATATTTCAGCTAAAGGATTTAAAAATCAAAATGAAAATAACAATAAAGTTCATAATTAATGAATTTCGAAATGAACTGATAAGCAAAGAAATTTATTTCAAATGGAATAAATTGGGAATCAATTTGGAGAATTGATTTAAGTGATTGAGATTGGAAATCTCTCTCTGAATAACCAAGTACGTTTTCAAAGTAAATTTTTAAGTATAAATTAAAGGTTTAAAGTTGTTTAAGAAATATGTTTGAAAAATTTATTATTTCTAAATATTTAAATTCTAAAGTAAGTATTTCCTTTTAATCTATTATAACAATAATTATTTTTAATCTATTATAGCAATAATTATTTAAAGAGTGACTTAGTACTCTATTTTTAAAAAGCGAAATCTAGTTTTATGTTTTATTTAGTAACATTATTTTCAAATATTCATATAGTATGGTATTTTAAATAAATTATTGTTGTAGTTTTAACTTAAATGTTTAAATTATATTTCAAAGTAAAGTGTTTTAAATTATTTTAGAAATCTAATTTTGTGCTTGGTAATTTCAGAGGAGATGGATAATATTTGGGAAAGTTTATTCTGAAAGAAAGATGGATTTGAAACTGTTTTCAAAGGATTGAAAATAGAAATTTATCCTGTGAAGATATTTTGGGATAAATAAATAATTTGGAAGATTATTTGTAGTGTGATGGATGTTGTGAATATTAATTGATAGTTAAATAACCGACTATCAATATTGGACAAACTGCGTTGATCGTTTCGAAGAGTCCGGGATTGAGATTTATTTCTCGAAAACCACTTCGATCCGGTATGTACGTTTCGTGTAAACGATTGTGGATTCGAAGATGGAACAGTGAAGTGCAAGGGCTAGTCGCTACTAATCCTGAGGATATTTCCAAAATGGATGTAGTAGGAATAGTGCCATCTGTTCCGTTCGAACGCGGGACGGACTTGTATGGATGAATGCTTGCGAAACATCGTCAGGTGGACGATGGGCATTCTAAGGGATATATTCTAAAAAGGTAACGCTTAGCCTTAAGCCTCATCAAATGGGAATAGCTGAAAATCAGGGGATATGCAGCAAGGCTTCGTGGGTAGCCCCCGCTGGAGGGTGAGGTCATCCCTGTCTAAATGTCCCTTTATTTCGGCTTAGTGGGCGGTTGCTGATCCCAACCACGGGGTGATCTTGCTCGGGACTGTCCAGTAAGGGATGGTTCCGGTCTTGTGTTGCAGGGGAGTTAGGGTGGCTCCTCGGTACGCTGATCTAGACCAGGTACTGTGACAGGTGGTACCCCAGTGCCTAGCCATTAGTTGGAATCCATTTTCCCTACGCGCCCGTACGGTTTTGATTGTGCCCAACTATTGCTGAAACGTGAGATGCAAGCATTTCAGCTAGATTCTATTTTGCTTTCTATAGACACTATTATAATATCAGAGGACTTTTATAAAATTGTTTTAGCTATCGTAAGGTAAAAACCGACATGTTTATTTATGGCGTGGTCTTACGAGATGCTTTTGTTTTCAAAGGATTTTTGAAACTTTAATAATCAATTGGGTGTGATTTTCTCACGCTGGTATTCCAGATGACTCGGGTGTTATTTAACTGTAATGCTCGGGTCAGACCGAGTGTTATAGAATACAGGATATGATGCTGTGGAGCTCAGGAGACGAGCAGGATGACGATACGTATATCCGTACTTGTTTTATATATATTCCATTGTGTTGAGTTGTTGTGTACCCATTTGTATGATATTGATGTTGAGTTGTGATTGATGTACTCTGATTGATCTAATATATAAACAGAGTTATATTTGATTGATTAAAGATTTTTTTTGTATCTATTATATTTTATTCCGCTGCGATGGTTAGATTCTGATGTTGATTTTGTTTTCTCTTCTTCTACCCCTTCTTCTTAAACCCAGATGGTTCGTATTTCTGTACAACTTGAGTTGATTATTGTAGAATAGTGTTAACTCAAGGGGTACGGATTTGCGGGCCGTTACAGTGTAGCTCCCAATATAGAGATATTTATAGCAGTGGCTCTGTCGTGTTTTGAAATCTTCAGATTGCAAGGACTACTCGCTACTAATGGTAGTAGGAGGAGTGTCTTCGGTTTCATTCAGTCTCTGAACAAACTTGTATGGATGAGTGTCTGACAGTGCATTTCTAATCACATAAATTGATCTCTATCCATGTATTATCTCCTTGGTGGAGGAGAAGTCAACTTCTCCTAGGTTAACACCCTTTTCTGAGACCTTCAAGCTCAGGAGTTATACATTATTCAAAATCAGTTGTGTGATTATGGAATGGCAATATGGCATTCAAAGTGGAACCTGTTAGGATCAAAGCGTGATTTTGTATGAAAAACATGGCTTTTTCTAAGTTGAGAGTAACCTCACTCCCAAGCCTCACATCTCGGAAATGATACGTGAACTATGTTACATATTTCAGGCTTAGTATTACTAGGGTGGCATATGATCCCTCAAAGTGACTGGCGGCGTATGATCTTTGTCACCACAGCGTCAAAACGGGACCTACATTGTATGGTATAGTGGTGTGTGAGTCCTTGCATGAGAAGCCACCACATATCAAGAAGTGTGACAATACACAGAATAGTGGTGTGTGAGTCCTTGCACCAAAAACCACCGTGTTTCGGTTGCTATGCGTGGTTATCGAGGTTCCTTATCATATTGGAAAATCCAATTCAAATACGAGCTTTACGATTTTGATTGTATTCTCAAAATATCTGTAATGCTTTGCGAACATTTCAGCTACCCCTATTGGTATCATTTATACCATCAGTATTTGTATCAAACTATGCCACCTATGACGACTCGGGTTTTCGGACCAGTGAAAATCACCAAAAAAACCTGTCCGTTCTAAAATTACGAATGAAAACTATGAGCTTAATACATAATATTTGATGAATATTCAACATTACTAAATGTATAGGACGCAACTTTAAATTATACAAATTACCAGAGTAATAATTCATTCTACAGTGTTCTTTAATACAAATCCAAAATCAAATACTACAATAAACTGTAATCTACCGTTGCATAACTCTGATGAGAAACATTGATATCCTTATAAATTTAATTCCAAACTTATTTTATATTACATAACTTTCCCCTTTATACTTTTTCAAAACATTAGGATATCCATCTTTCTCAACATCATTTTATTTTTTCTAATTACACTTTATTTTATAAAATATACATTTATAAAATATATCCTTAAATAATTTCTTAATTTAAACAATTTATATACAAATACTTTTTTATAGGAATTAGTGTGCTTCCGTCTTACATACTAACGTGTACTTTTCTTGAACTTGCTGCTTTAAATTTCCTCTTTTTTATATTTAAAGTGGAGGATTGTATGGTTCGACCTTGGTTGTGTGGGGGTATGGCCTCTTAGGTGGCTCGGGTAGGGTGATGGAGGCGTGTAGGGCTGGGGTGGAGGGTATAGGTGTGTATTGGTGTAAAAGGTGGTGTAGATAGAGGTTGTGGGGGTGTAGTAGGTGGGTAAGGTGATTAGGAGTTTGGTTGAGGTGACGGCCGAGAGTGTGGAGGTGAGTAGGGTGCTTGAGGGGCTCGGGTGAGGGTGTTTGAGGCTTGGTCGTGGGTTATGGGAGGTGGGTAGGTGGTTGGCTAAGTGGGTGGAGGTGATAAGGAGGGGAGTACAACTTGTAGAGGTGGGGTTTGGGTATGTGGGAGCTTGGTTAAGGTAATGAGATGGTGGAGTAGATTTTAATGGAAAAAGAAGGAGGAAATGAAAAAGGACAGAGAATGATTTTGTGGTGAGAAAGTGAAGATATGCATGCTTATTTATACATTTTTTGTTATGTTATAATAATCATGATTATCCCATCTACATGTTAAGTTAATTATCACCATTTGATAATATGGACGTTTGGCTGAAATGAATGTTTGGATATATTGGTTGGATATTTGAGTTTTGACAATATACTCAATAAATGTTATTCACTTTGCTATGGGAATAGATGTTATGTTATTTATGAATATTGAAAGTGATTATGCTTATTTGTGATTGTGTAATCCCCTCTGATAAATATGACACATTTGGTTAATATGGTATGTGTTGGAATTACTAAGCCTCCTTTTGAATAGTGGAATTCAATTTGAATCTAAAAATGAAATTCAAATTGAAACTAAAGTATAATTGAATTTGAAATCGAATTTGAAATTGTAAGCGAAATTAAAATAGATTTGAAAAAAATTGAAATTTAGATTAAGGTTGAAATTTAAATTAGAATCTAAACTAGATTTGAAATCTAAGTTTTAATTAACTTTATTTTGAAGTTGGAATTGAAATTGAATAGACATTGGTTTTAAAAATTTAATATTAAAATATTAGGAATATAATAATATTATAATATGAGAATTATGAAGATATACTTTAAATACTTTAATGAGTGAAAATATTGATTCAAAATGATTTATAATGTTTTTATAAGTAATTAAGTTTGATTTGGAAAATTTATTTCAAGTTTTGAAAATCAAATAAAAAACTAGGCACGTCGCGTAATAGTAGTTCGCGATTTCACGCCGGAAAGTTTAAATGAATGTATAGAATGAAATATAGCTCGGACTTCTTCAAAACAAGATATGTCTGAACTATTATATCCATAGTTTTTAAGTGAAGAAAGAAAGTCAAGATTTCATCTTGTACATTTTGAAATATATCCAAAACCAATTTTCAGAAAAATCGCGCTTTTGCAGTAAAGTGACCAAAGTTAGAAATTGGTATTTTCCATATTTTAGAAAATAAGGAAAAATCTCTCAAATTCCTTTAAATGGTTTTAAAAGCGATTTAAGTCAAAGAATGGAATTTTAAATGATAGAGAAGTCAATTTGGTCAATATAGGTTTAAACACTATTTGCAACGCTTTTGTGGCAGTTTTGTGTAACATATGAAATAAACATTTTAACTTGGCAATTCTTTTTAGAATCTTTTATAATCATTTTACAAAGAGACTTAAGTGCTTTTAATGATGAATTGGGAAATTTATAATCGATTCTAAAATAAAAGTTAATCAATGAGTATGCAGAAATGACTAGTACATTTGTCCCGCCTGTGAGAGCTAAACGATAAAACAAGGCGTGTAACTAAGGTTAGGAATGGTGCAAGCAGTGCCCTGAACTTACCCGGCCTTCAATTTATCCTTTAGACGAGGGGTGGAACAGATCGAAGGGAAAGCCTATGTGCTCCAAAAGATCATATTAAGTTTTCTCATAATAAAAGAGGATTTATATTTTCCAGAAATTAAGCAAGTGTAGAAGATTTTGATTTATAACTTGGATTGCATAGAAATGATCTTGTTATATTTGATTTTAAAGTCCAAAGAGAGATCTCGTCCTATTCGTAGAATTTAAAAGGTGATTTCACCATTTTTCTGCTTATAGCACTTGTTGAATACAGGAATTGATATTGAGTAAAAGTAGAATGATTTCTATGATCCTATTTACTCGATAATTTTTTCTAAGATTAGTTTTAGGGTTTACATTAAACGATGTCTTAAATGACATTGTTTTTTACCCACTTAAAAGTTGAAGAAATTTGGAGTGAATGTTTAGCAAGAAATTGGAAATATTTTCCTAAGAGAAAGTGAATTTAATTAGAATTACTCCATGATTAAAAATAGATTTTTGTAAAACCGAGAGGATCAAATAGAAAAGAGGCTTAATAAATCTTATATACTCATATTCAATGTTTATTGATAATTGGATTTCGAAGGAAACGGGGTCAGATTTGAATGATACTTATTCGAAGATATTGAATATGCAAGTATATGATTTTTGTTTAATGATAATAAACATGTATATACATATATATTCATTTAAATGTATTTCTTAATGTACAATTTTATTTTTTACATAAATAAATAAATATTTTCTGAATAAAATAAATAACATGGAATTTAAATTCAAACATATATTTTATTCAAACAAATATTTTATTACAATTTTGAACAGTACAAATTTGAGCTCTCGCTATATAAAATTTTCATCACAATACAATTTTAATTACATCACATTTTTAACTATACAATTATCATTTACATTAGCACCTCACTACATATCACTTATTCACCCGTATTTTATCTTCGACTCTATTCCAGATAGAATCTAGCATTTGAGCGATCTGCAAAATAAACACTGACACGATAAAATTGAAAAAGAAATATTTTTGCAGTGTAAAATAAAATATGTATTTTCAAAATGTTATTTGCCTCGATCATTTGGGTTATTCGTCATCATCTTCATTTTTGAATTCATCATACACGAACAGCTTGTAACATGCATAGTGTATCACTGTACATTCCATAAGGCCCAACACACCGATATACACTTGATTAAATTGCAGGGATAGGTGAGAAAAAGGTCAAACCCAATCAAAAGCCGGGTCCAACTCAAGTGAGATACAAATAAATAACGATATTAGCACAAGATCAAACCAGAGCCATAAGCTGGATTCAACACAGGTGCAATCGAAATGTACAAATTCAATAAAATGGTCAAGACAACTAAAACGAACTCGATGGTGGAGCCATGAAATAATGTCAACCAGAACAAAGAACCAGACCGGGCAATAGAACCAAAACTCCAACCAAAAATAGTAGCCTCAATAGTAAATGATCATAGTAAGAGACTCAAATGAACATTACCAAAACCAAGGAAAAATGAAGACGACAAGTTTACATGACTTGAATCAATGTAATCAGGCTAGAGGATCAAGTACAGTCACAAATGTACAAAACCAAGTGCAAGTCCAATGTCCAAAACAGACTACATGGCCAAGAAGTAGACTATATAACCAAGTAATATATATGTATACAACTTGAAGCAAGAAGGTCAAGTGCACTAAAATGTACAGAACAGAAGTGACACCTAACCGGCTTCAACATCATTAAATGAAAATCGAGATGAACTCGTTTCATTTAAGATAGTCAGGACATACATGTATACAATAAACCAAGGACAAGCACGGACATGGAACAGTTCAAAGTTTCAGTTGTAACAAGACCCAAATGAACAAAGTACAGACCCAATTCAACATAACAAACATGCTTAGTTCTAATAAGGACAAAATGCATACACACTTGTATACATTTATACGAACATGAATAACACATCAGGCATCACAACATACACATATACATGTGTATACACACACACACACACACATATGCAGTGGAAACCAAATTTCATTACAACATGAAATGATCATGTGACAGCAATGCAGACCGCCAGTGAAAGAAATGGAGATGACCATCAACAAAAGAGCAGACTCAAATATCAATGGCCTAGCCTCAACCATCAAAGCATACACATTGAAATCAGACTCGAACAACCATACAACATCTCTACCAGGTGCATGACCATGAAAACAATGCAAGCTCAAATCGAAGCATGTACTGAAAGCATATGGAAATACAAGTAAATTATCACAAATCAAATACCTAGCGAGTTAAGGAAATATGCAATACAATAAAGTGGACTATGCAATCAACCAAATGCATAGGAACACATATATACATACATGTAGGTATGTATATACGGGAACAAAACTGAAGTGCACTATACCAGCAAGCACACGGGTTGATCGGAAAGAGTTTCTAAAGTTAACAAGTCAAAGCAGTGTTCACGTATTAAAAACAAAGGAATTCAACTTGTAGAAATATACAAATTGGCAGATACGTTAAAAAACTGTGTAGCCGTAAGGAAACTATTTCCTAATGACCAAAATTCTAGGTGTTAACAAAAGTCGAACAAGTTTAGATTGTCACAAATTTCAAATTGCCGAAGTCAAGCTAGAAATTCACGGAACCAAAGTCAAGTTTAGTCAAAGCCATGGTGACCAAGGAAGAGTCGATCAAATCAGCAACAAACCCGTGATAACCAAGTAATCAAAAAATATACGTATTGTAAAGGTAAGGATCAATCACAAGCAATCAATTTAAAATCATTGGCCAAAGCATATCAAGTGACGAATTCAAAAAAAAATATTCAAATGATAATTAAGGGAATTAAACCCTATAAAAATCTAAGTCATCATTGGCGTTTAAATCATTCAAGTTCAAGTAACAACAGAGAAGAATAAACAATTCAACTCGAATCAATGTCGAGAATAATTAATAATCATAAAAGGCATTCACCTGCTAATTCACACATCAATTGAGCTCGATAATTTGAAGCAGCTGGGAAATCAATCATGGAAAGCAAACAAAGCATCATTCAACCAACATCAGAAAGTGGTGGCTTCAAAGAATATCACGAACCCTAATTTTGAAAGAAAGAGGAATAATGAAGCAACCTTTTTCATAGAGCATACGGCCGATATAATAAAAGGAAAAGAGGGATAATTTTTTATCACTTAACATATTTGGGTCGGCTTTATAATTTCTTTTAGGATTTAGTTTATTAAAATTAGGGTTCTTTTTTTAAGTTGTTTTTTTTTGTAATTTATTTTTTAAACATTTGTAAATTCTATTCGTGTGACTAGGGGACGAACTACGGTGGTGTAGTTCGAGAATTTGCAATCTAGTGGATGAGTTGTGGTAGGGTTTGTGCACAGAGTCAGGTTAATCGATAGCGGGTGTCGCGAGTTTACGTGTGTAAGCATCTGACTACTTAATTTCTAGTAGAAACCTTGGGGGTAGCACATAGGCAGGGTTTCACCGAAGCTGGGTAAATCCGTGTCGTTCTCTTTCTGCTTTTATTCTGCCTTTACCTATGCTACTATTATTCTACTATATATATTTTGCAATTATTTTATATACTTCTGCAATAAATTTTTATAATTGATAGTATCACCTTATTCATCCCCTCTCTAGGGTGAAATCAATCCTACAAGTAGTATCAGAGCTCAGAACGAAAGCCATTTTTGTTTTTAAATTTTGATTTTTTAAAAACCAATTTTTTTTTACAAATTTGATTTTTAAAATGGCTTCTTTTAAAAATGCTTTTGCTGAGGGTCGGTCCAATATTATTATTCTTTTTTGATGGAATTGATTTTTTGAATTGGAAATTAAAAATGGAGTTTTATTTAAATCTATTAATGTTAAATGTTGGGATATTATTGAAAATGGGTGTGATATAATAGACGAGAAAATTATTTCGATTAATGCTCTTGCTATGCATATACTATATTCTCATATTAATAAAGATAATTTTAACTTTATCTCTCATTGTGAAAATGCATGGGAAATCTGGAATACTTTTGATGCAATATATGGCGCAAAAGTCAACAACCTTGAGAGATCCTCCATAATTGACTTAGGAACGTGCTTGACAGGATTAACAAAATGCAGCAGTGGTGAAGATTCAATAAACGATAAGATAAGTGATTTTCCATTCAGTGATTTGGTTCTTTTGTACCAAAAATTGATTAAAAATAATAAAGTTCTTGAGTTGAAAAATACTAAATTGGAATGGGAAAAAACTAAACTTCATTAGAAAAATAATGATTTGGAAAAAGAGCTTAAAATATTAAGAAAACTAAAAATTCTGATTTGCAAAAGGTATTTGAACTATGAAAAAGAATTTGGCTATTTCCATGAAAAAATTCAAAAGTTAGAAAATGAAATCTTAATACGGGAGAAAACAAAACTAAATTGATTTGTAAAAATAATATTTTGTAGAAAGAGTTGGATAGCTTTAAGAAGTTGAAAATTTCTAAATGTGAGATTTTTGAAAAGAAATTAAATGAGGTCAATAAAAATTTCAAAACTCTTGAAAAAGAAAACATGATGATGAGCTACTCTGAAATTATTAGATCAAATTACGAGTTTGAAAAGGAGATTGAAGAATTCAAGGATTTTGAAAAAAATTAAGTGTAAAAATTCTAACTCTTTGAAACTGAGATGCTTGAAACAGAGACTAAAATTAGAGAGCTTAAATGCAAATATGGACTTGAAAATGAAGAATTTTGAAAGGAGAGATAGTACCATTAATTGATGTTCGAAGCTAATAAATGAAAATAAACTTTTACAATCCAATGTTAACCAACTTGAGTTGATTACTCGAAACGTTTTCCCTAGAGGAAAATCATTTAATATGCTTCTAGAAAATCAACTCTTTATGAATAAAAGGAAAGAACATGGATTTGAAAAAGTGTCAAAATATGGACAAACAACTAATAACACTGTCAAGGGGAAATATGTGATACACAAATGTGTAGAGTGTGGAAATATTGGACATAACAAGAATAATTGTCAAAATATATACAAACACAAAATGGTAAAAAAATATGGATTCCAAAAGGTAAAAATATAAATGGTTTGAAATTTAAACAGATTTGGATTCCAAAGGATACAATTGTAAATGCTAACAGTTTGTTATATAAACAAATTTGGGTACCAAAGATTTCAATAGATAATAATAGTGGCCCTACATCCTATTTAGACCACTTGCCTTCCCCAAAATTTAGACACATAAGTGGGCTAAGGAACAACTTTGGTGGAGATAGATTTCGAGTTGTTCTAAATGATTGATAAACTAAAATTTAAATGTTCCTTAGCCAATAAAGATTAGATGGAGATCATCGCATTTTGGATATCACAGAAAAGAAGTGAAGTGAGGTATAATCTATCAACTCAATTTTATGTTCGCATATTGTTAATTATGTTTTGATCGACATTGTTGAAGTATTTCTGACATATCTTGAACATCTCAACTTTGATTTGTAAAATTCTTAAAGTTTTTAAAAATTTATTCAATAATGCTATAACTTCTCTGAATTCTGATTCACTTTGGAATGCCATGAATAACGGCTTTGACAAATTTGTCCAAATATGTGTTTTTTGCTTACTTGTGCTTGATATAAATGGATGTGCTGAAAATTCCAAAACAAATCAAGTGTTGAGGAATACACATTTGTATACCACTATTTATCACTATGAATATCTAAAAAACAAGTGGTATCTTATATGATCTCATGTTGAAATCATTTCTGCAATAATTTAATTATTTATATTGATTTTCAACTTGAAGTCATTTACACAAAATTCCCTAACAGAAAATTGATTTTCACTTATTTTAATTTTTGAAATGATATCAACTTAATGATAACCTTGAGTTAAAGGGGAATTCAAATGCAGGTTACATTGGTAGCCTAGTTGATAGGAAAAGTATTAGTGGAACGAGTTTTATATTGAGACATTCAGTAGTTGCATTGGTTTCAAAGAAAATATCTGCATATTTTTAATTTTAACTAATTTAAAATAGCAGACATTTTTCTAATAAAACCTCTTCCAAAAAATCATTTTTATTGACCTAGTTTTAGATTAGTCATTTTAGAAAATTAGATTACATTTAGATTTGATCTTAAATGACCATATTAAGTAATCCGAGTCCCTATTGATTATCGAAATGATAAATAGTGATTGAAAAATGACGAGTTTTAATATTAATCATATATTATAACTTGAGATAGTATAATTAGTAAATTACTTTAGAAATTCAAACAAGAATTATAAAAACTTTATGTTGGTAAAAATTCCATGACCATCTCTATTTCTATCATATTTCTAACGACCATCACTCATCAAAATCCAATATAGTACGTCAATATGTGGTATTTTAAATGGGAAATCATTCGTTTTTTCATTTCATTATATTTTGAACGATAAAAACATCCATAGTATTCACTCTCATCTAAAAATCCTCATGATTATGCATGGGTGAATTACATCGAATTTTTTATTATGTGCTTTCATGCTCATTTAAAAGTCCTTACAGTTATGCATGTATGCAACACGTATCAAAATTGATTATTAAATAGACAAGTTGATTCTAATCTAATTTAAAAGTCCTCACGGTTATGCGTAATTAGAAGATACATGAAATTCATTTTTTTAAAATTAGGAATACTACTAATCTCATTTAGAAATCCTAACGGTTATGCATGGTTAGTAGATATTCGAATTCCGGATATAAATATACCACAAATAGAAACAACTATACGATTTTGTATACCGACATCATCCCTATCACTCTAAAGTGAAATATGTGTCAAACAGAGTGTTTATGATTTTTGTTTGATTTTTCATTAAAATTTAATATTTATACTCGATTTGGTATTAATGTTATATTAATGTCTATTACTTTATGTCTATTTTTCTAACACTATTACTCTTTTGTAGATAACAAAAGGGGGAGAGAAAAGTTAAGATTTTGGCAAATAAAGGTCAAATATTTTATTTTGTATTTGCATCTAGGTTCATTTACATATTTTTATTTATTTCCATGCATATATGAAGGGGGAGCTTTGTGTAGAGAGGGAGAATTCAAATAGGGGGAGGAACTAGATTTCATCTATACTCAAATACATTCAGTAAATTCAAAATCTTAAATATATGTTTGTTATCATCAAAAGGGGAAGATTGTTGAATATGCAAGTTTATGATTTTTGTTTGATGATAATAAACGTATATATTCATTTAAATGCATTTGTTAATGTATTATATTATTTTTCACATAAGTAAATTAATATTTGCTGAATAAAATAAATAACATGAATTTAAATTCAAACTGATATATTATTCAAACAAATATTTTATTAAAATTTTGAATGGTACAAATTTGAGCTCTCACTATATAAAATATTCAATTACAATACAATTTCAATTACATCAGATTTCATTAGCGCCTCACTATATATCACTCGTTTACTCGCATTTTATCTTCAACCCTGTTCCAGATTGAATCTAGCATCTAAGCGATCTGCAAAATAAAGACTGACATAATAAAATTTAAAAGAAATATTTTTGCAGTGTAAAATAAAATATGTATTTTGAAAATGTTATTTGCCTTGGTCATTTGGGTCGTTTGTCACCATATTCATTTTTGAATTCATCATACACGAACAACTTGTGACATGCACAGTGCATCACTGTACATGCCATAAGGCCATGCACACCGATATACACTTGATAAAATTGCTGGGATAGGTGAGCAAAAGGTCAAACCCAATCAAAAGCCGGGTTCAACTCAAGTAAAATACAAATAAAGTCATGATATTAGCATAAGGTTAAACTCGAGCTATAAGCTGGATTCAACACAGGTGCAATCCAAATGTACAAGTTTAGTAAAATGGTCAACACAACTAAAACAGACTCGACAGTAGAGGCATGAAACAATGTCAACCAAAATAAAGAACAAGACCGAGCAATGATAAAACCAAAACTTGGACCAAAACCAGTTGCCTCAATAGTAAATGATCATAGTAAGAGACTCAAATGAACATAACCAGAACCAAGGAAAAATGAAGACAACAAGTTTACATGACTCGAAGCAATGAAATCTGTCTAGAGGATCAAGTGCAGCCACAAATGAACAAAACCAAGTGCAAGTCCAATATCCAAAGCAGACTACATGATGATGCCAGGAAGTAGACTGTACAACCAAGTAACATATATGTATACAATTCAAAGCAAGAAGGTCAAGTGTACTAAAATGTATAGAATAGAAGTGACAACCGACCAGCTTCAATATCATCAAATGAAAACAGGGATGAACTCATTTTTTTAAGATAGTCAGGACATACTTGTATACAATAAACCAAGGACAAGCACACACATAGAATAATTCAAAGTTCAGCTGTAACAAGACTCAAATGAACAAAGTGAAAACCAGTCCAACATAACAAACATGTTCAGTTCTAACGAGGACAAAATGCATACACACTTATATACATTTATACAAACATGAATAACACATCAGGCACCACAACATACATATATACATGTGTAAACACACACATATATACAGTGGAAACCAAACTTCAATACAACATGAAATGATCGTGCGATAGCAATGCAAATCAACAGTGAAGCAAATGGAGATGACCATCAACAAAAGAGAAGACTCAAATATTAATGGCACTGCCTCAATAGTCAAAGCATACACATTGAAACCAGACTCGAACAACCATACAACATCTCTACCAAGCGCATGACCATGAAAAAAATGCAAGCTCAAATCGAAGAATGGACAGAAAGAATATGGAAATACAAGTAAATCATCACAAATCAAATACATAGTGACTCAAGGATATATGCAATACAACAAAGTGTACTGTGCAATCAACCAATTGCATAGGCACACACGTATATGCATACACATATGTATATACATGAACAAAACTAAAGTGCACTATACCACCAAGCACTCGAGTTAACAGCAAAGAGTTTTTGAAGTTAACAAGTCAAAGCAGTGTTCACATATTAAAAAACAAAGGTCAACCTGCAGATATTTACAAAATTGATAGGTACAGTAGAAAACTGCGTAGCCATAAGGAAACAATTTCCTAATGTCCGAAATTTTAGATGTTAACAAAAGTCGAACAAGTTCAAATTATCACAAATTTACAATTGCCGAAGTCATGCCAGAAATTCACGAAACCAAAGTCAAGTGTAGTCAAAGTCATGGTGACTAAGGAAGAGTCGATCAATTCAGAAACCAAAGCTGTGATAACCATGCCGTCAAAAAATTTATGTATTGAAAAAGTCAGGATCAATCACAAGTAATTAATTGGAAATCAATGGCCAAAGAATAGCAAGCGACGAATTCAAATAAATATATTCGAATGACAATTAAGGGAATTAAACCCTACAAAAACCCAAGTCATCATCGGTGTTTAAATCATTCGAGTTAAAGTAACAATAGAGAAGAATAAACCATTCAACTCGAATCAAAGTCGAGAATAATTAATAATCAGAAAAGGCATTCATGTACCAATTTGCACATCAATTGAATCGATGATTTGAAGCAGCCGAGAAGTCAATCAAAGAAAGCAAACAAAGCATCATTCAATCAACAATTGGAAGCGGTGGCTTCAAAGAATATCACGAATCCTAATTTTAAAATAAAGAGGAACAATGAAGCAAACATTTTTCATAGAGCATACGGCTGATAGAATAAAAGGAAAAGAGGGATAATTTTTTATTCACTCAACATATTTGGGCCGACTTTATAATTTCTTTTGGGCTTTAGTTTATTAAAATTAGGATTCTTGTTTTAAGTTGTTTTTTATTTGTAATTTTTTTAAACGTTTGTAAATTCTAGTCATGTGACTGGAGGATGAACTACGGTAGTTTAGTTTGAGAATTCCCAACTCAATAGCTGAATTGTGGCGGGTTTTTGAGCATAGAGTTGGGTTAGTCGATAGCGAATGTTGCAAATTTACGTGTGATAAGTGTCCGAGCACTTAATTTCTAGTAGAAACCTTGGGGGCAGCACGTAGGTAGGGTTTTTTCGAAGTTGGGTAAATCTGTGTTGTTCTATTTCTGCTTGTATTCAACCATTATCTGTGCTGCTATTATTCTACTATATCTGTGTTGCAATTATTTTATATACTTCTGCAATTTTTTTTATAATTTATAGTATCACCCTATTCATCCACCCCTAGGGTGAAATCAATCCTACAAAGACCACTTCAAACCAATCTACGTATTCCAAGTAAAATATTGGAAGTTGAAGACATTGAGACGAATAGTGACAAAGGACTGCTTGTTGATTTGATTAGGGATAACTGCCGAAATACTTATAGTAGCAGTGATCTCTTTGTCACGAAAAATCTCAGAAACACAAGGACTATTCATTACCAATCTTATTATGAGGTAGGAGAGTGCCTTCGATTTGTCCTGTTCCTGGACAACTTTTAAGGATGAGTGTCTGACCTTGCATTCTAAATCACAATTAGTGGTCACTATATAATGTATATCAATCGATGGCGGAGAAGACATCTTCTCTTAGCTTAACACCCATTCCCAAGACATTCGAGCTCAGGAAGTTATACGTTTGTAGAAATCACTCATGTAACTATGGAATGACAATGTGGCATTCAAAGAGGAAAGATGATGTGCTATGTGAAATGTAATTGTCACCTCAGGCCTCGCACTCGAAATGATCGAAACAGGGTAAACGCGACAAGGCTATGAAGTTCGCAGCCATTAGGGTATGATCATCCCTTTCGGATATTTCTACCCACTATGTTGTTCACGTTTAAATTATTATGGTGTATGCTATGAGACGTCTCGGATAGGTCGGTAACGATCGGGTTGATGACATATTCGGCACTATCTAGGTAGAGGTTTGTGTTGGTAGAGGCCATCCGTTGGGCCTCGGTATATTCCTCTAGGGATGTACTTTCGGAAGGTAGTCCCTAAACGTAGTCATTTGTATAGAAACCTATTCTCCAATAAGTGCTTTCCATTTTGTTTGTAGAGCACGCATTTGTGGTTGGTATATGGAATTTAATAATGCAACAATTTCGGCTAAGATTGATAACTTTATTTGTAGATGTTTCCAAAGAAACGTCATTAGAAATAATATCAAATGTTTTGATATATAAAAGCGATTTTGTTATCTTAAGGTAAAAACCTGTCTTGTTTATGTGTGGATGTGGTCTTATGAGTACTTTTTCATTTCAAAGGATTTTATTCGAGGGTTGATATATGAAAATGTCATTTATTATTCAGTTTTTCTCATGCTGGTTTATCAAGCCAGATCCGAATATTTTCAATACTTGGGTAAGATCCAAATAGTTTTTGGTTTAGATGAGAACATATGGAGTTTCCAGAGGGGAGATGTAGATATTCATCTACGTATGGACGTATGCTATTATCCGCTTCGCTTATTCTTCATTGATTGATGATTGTCAGCATTTGTAAGGACAGATGTTTATAACTCTCTAAGCTGAAATTAGGTTAGACTCTGATATATGTATTTTAAAAGTTTTCCGCTACAAAGATATTTGTCCAATATTATTTGTTATTCCATTCGAGTGAGATTTTTTGTAACAACCCAAGATTTTTTTGCAAATATTTTTTTATATAGATTTTATTTCAAAATTTTATTTTCAAAACATTTAAAAGTGTAGTTGTAATTTTCCTATGTTAGTTGTATTTTGTTTACAATTTTTAATTCTAGTTTCAATATAACAAACTATTTTCTTTATTTATTTTTCTATTTTTCCTAAGACATTATTTTATTTTCATTTCCACTTTATTTTGTGCCGACTTCTATTTTATTTACTTGATTTTTTATTTGTTTATATTGAATTAATAGATTTGGAAATTCAAAGAGACAAAGCTTTACAGTTTAGCTTATGACTTTTCCTTTTCTTGTCTCTTCATTGCCTTGGGCGTCCATTTCTCTTTGATAGCCGTGTATTTCATTTGCTTAATCACGTGAAAACTTTCTCACCTCTTCACCATTCATGGCTATTCTCAATTCTAAAATTTTTTGTTAGTCATGGCTTCTCTCTTCACTTTTCTTCTTCATTTATATTGATTTTTGCCTTACTCCTCTCTAGGTTTGCTCGGCTACAACCACCATCACCATCACCTTCACCGACTACCACCATCATCTCCTTCCCCTCATTATCCATGGCCAACCACCTTAATCCCCTGCCCAGACCTGGCCGTGACCACCAAGTGGAGCCATCACTACAAAACATTGCAAACCCCTTGCAAATTGCCTAGCCGAGCCATATTTCCGTCATCACCTTCATGTTTAGCCTCAGCCACCACCAATAACACCACCACCACTTACTGCCATGACCTCTGGCCATCACTTCAGGACTTGACCTGACCCATAGTGACCATGGCCGAGCCAAAATATTGATATAGGCCGAGCCTATGTTGCACCAAACTCCACCTTTTTGGCCTTGACCCTTTGCATTCCATGTTTGCAACTCCAACCCCTTCAAATTCCTAGCCTAGTCGTGTGTTTTGACCCATACCCGAACCACTTACCACCAATAAACCATCATGGCCAAGCCTATGACCCTTCGTGGCCGAGCACTTGAGTGGTTAAAGCATGGTTAAGCATTTTTCTCTTTTGTTAATTTTAATTTCCATTTTTGTTCAATTTAAATTTTTGTGTCGAATATATATTTATATTGCTTTGTTTTATTTGTTGTATACAAGAACAATATCTTGACTCTCTCTCCCCTTGATCTATAGTCGTGCTATCATGCTTTCTGGAAGTTATCCATGTGTTTTGATTTGCTAACTCCAACTTGAAAAGGTGAGTATTCACGTTTGACATTCATACTTATGCAATTGTGAAGTGATAACAAGTGAATGTGTAGAATTGTTATATCATATTGTACCTGCCTATGATATGAATTATATGATGTTAACTCTTGTTTATAAACCTATCACGTCATCTTATATTGTTATATTTTGCTATATTGTTATTTTATTCTATTTCTCACACTGCAAGTTCCCTGTAGAATAGAATCACTATGGGTTGAAATGATATATACTCGAACAGACTTTAGAATAGGGAAAAATCGTTACGGGCTAAAATGATAGGTCTGGGCGATTTTTATTTATTTTTATTTACTTGGGATTGCGGGTTTGAAATGATAGAACCCGGATTGTTCTTTGTAAGTTTCGGATTGAAATGATATATTATCCATATCACTTGACTTAGGTTAGAAAATATTATACAGACCCGTGGTTATTTTATAAATTTTATGAAATTTTTAAGCATTTTGTTAGATGTAGATCTATGATAATTTGATTTAAATTGATTTTAAACTGTTTTAAATAAAGGGTTAGTGATTTCTCTAGGTTAAAAATGTAAAATAAATGAATGGTTAAATTGTGGTTTGAAATATAACTTAATTTGAAAATTCGAGATTTGGTTTAAAAATGAAGTTTGAGTTAAGAAAAAAATGGAAATTAAGTTTTATATTTTTAAATGGTAATTTAAATTTAAGTGTTAAGTCAATTGGTAAAAATGCAAAGAATTGCAAATTAGTACACTTGGATTGAATAAGTGAATTACCAAAAATTTGATTTTATTTATAAAATTTTACTTTATAAAAATCATACGTTAAAGGGTATTTAAGTGAACATTTTTGAGTGGAAAAAATATGATTTTTATAAGTTAAATGGTTAAAAACCGAAGTTTATTTGTTTCTGAAATTTTATTTTAAATCTGGAAATTGAATTAGTAGCACTTCAAAAATGCCATCATTTCTGAAACTAGCTTAAAATCTGAAGTGAAAGATACTACAGCACTTGGTAAGTGTTGTGGTTGCTGCAAATAAACTATGGCTGAAATTTAACTAAGAGATGCTGCAGCACTTGGTAAGTGCTGTGGTTGATGCAATTAAACTATGGCTGAAATTTAACTAAGAGATGCTGCAGCACTTGGTAAGCACTGTGGTTGCAGAAAGAAAATTTAAAATCTGAAACAAATAAAACAGAACTACTGCAGCAATTTTAATTGCTGTCTTTTTTGAAATGAATTGTTTTATGAAACTGAACTACTACAGCAGTTTTTAAATGCTGTCTTTGCTGAAATGAACTGTTTTTTAAAACTGAACTACTACAGCAGTTTTTAAATGCTGTCTTTACTGAAATGAATTATTTTCAAATATGACTTACCGCAACATTTATCTAAGTGCTATGAAAGCTGAAATTTCAATGTTTTGTAGTACTTAACTGAATAAATAAGCTCAGAAAAAGATTAAATTTTGGGAATTGAATATTTGATTTGTAAGTATAACGACTTCACTTTTAAATGGTTTAAATGGATTATTTTGAGTTTAAATATAAACCGTTATGAAATGTATATCCACGGGTTATAATAACAAGTGGTTGTTAAAGAGACCAGGATTGGATAAGGACATCCTCTCTGTCGGTACCGAAAACCACTTTAACAACTGTGTACACAATGGAGTTTCTAGAATGAAGTAGGATGGTGGCGAAGATCCTATTGTGGTATGAACGTGGACCCGACTCCCATGAGTTGGCTTAAGGTGGCTAAAACATGATCAATCTCGGGCTAAAAGTGGTAGCTTCTCTGGTCGGATACACTTCTTCGATACTATACTCTTACCTTGTGATTTATTTGTTAGCCATCTTCAATTTTGATTTGGGAGTGTGTTCTGAGGTGGGCGGTAGTGCCTGTTACGCATTACCAACAGCCCGTGTGTGTAATTGGTATATATACCTTGGCATTGCCTTGTTGTGCCGTGTCACCTACCGTAGCAAGCTTTACTACGGGTTTGGTTTTCTCCCGTTGCCCATGGAGTATTTAGGGTAGCCTTCCGATCTGGAGGTATGCTGATACTGGATGGACTACTGGGACTATTACATGTTAAGGGCTATATAGGCAACCCCTTAACGCTATTAAAAAGTAAGTTTATTTTAATGTTAGACATTATTATAATAGCGAAATATTACTACATAGTAAATAATTTAACGGATCCTTAGAGGATGGACGGTCCCAAGCATCCTTTAAGTTACTTGTGCTTTTATTACAGTTCACTTGAGTTGGTTTACATTGTATAAATATGTATGTCCTGACTCGAGTGTTTGTGTTTTATTTACGCTCGGGTCAGCCGGAGTATTCACAGCTTTGGATTTTACTTTCTGGAGGTAGGAATCGTTGGAGATTCAGTTTATCTAGTTATTTATCCATTTCAGTTTCAGTTGTTCTATTTCAGCTTTTGTATTAGTGGACTTTCATATATTTGGGATTTCTATTGCATTTGTTTTCAGACTGATATTACGTATTTGCTTTGAGATTTTGTTTTAGTAGCCTCAGGGACTACTATGGTATTTTATCTTCCGCTACAAGTTATTCTGATATTTCTGTGTTTGTGATATCTGTGATTGGTTTTATTTTCTCCAAATTTTATTACAATATATTATTTTGAATTATTCAAGTCTGACATGTGCGGATAATTGTCGATTTGAATGGTCTAAAATAGTGGCACGCTGCATTTTTGTTCTTCTATTTCTTTATTTTACCCTTGATGATCCGACTTTCTATTCACTTTGTGTTAGACATATGTGGTTTATTGTCGACTCAAAGGGTATGAATTTTCGGGTCTCCTAGTTCTGGAAAAAGATTATAGCTTTTACTAACTCATGATCTAAGTTCCCAGCCCCTACTCTTTGCCCCCTTGAGTGCTCGACCATTCCATTCCAAAAGTGGTGCTCGACCACGCATTGGAAATGAGGTGTAGGACTTTGGATTATCTTTGAATTTACCGAAAACTAGACCTAAAAATAGGTCATTTTCGATCGGGTTTTTGGATACACAACTCTCCGAATTTCAAAATGTGGCCAACATGAAAGTTGTAGGAAATTGTTTCCTCTATGGTTTTAAATAATGAATCATCTAATTTGGATTAGTTATGAGGAAGTTATGGCCAAGAGAAGAAGAGGTATTCTCGGATTTGTCAAAACAAGGCTCGAAAATGCACTATAAAAAACTAGTATTTTGACATAGGTAATCTCTAAACTAGTAGAAGTGCTCAAAAAGAAAGTCGTAGCCACTGGAATTTCATACAATTTGAGGAAAAATAATTACCTCATTTGGGTCTGTTTTAGAGGAGTTATACTCAAATGAAAAAGAGGCATTTTTGACCATTAAAACTGGGCTCGAAAATGCTTTGGAGAAAATGGAGTTTTAAGCATAGCAAACTTCGAAATGGGAAGAAGTGGTCGTCTAGAAAGTTGTAGCCACTGGAATTTTGAAGGGTCAAAAAAAATTCTTATTCGGTTGATATGAGGAAGTTAGGCTAGAATGAAAAATATGAAAAAGTGTGACGAGAGGGTGAGCCACTTATAGCCAAAGGAAGTGTGCAAAGGAAACCATACACCACATCATCACTTCATTGCTACTCCAACACACCTTCCTCCTCCCTAGACAAGAAAAAGCCTTCCCCCATGTGCCCATCACTTCCATCCAGTTAATGTGTGCCCAAGTTGACTAATGAAAGCTTAAGGAAGAAGCTTTACATATAATATCTTTGATTTTTGTCTTATGTATGTATTCTTAAGTTTATAAGTATATATGTGTATATGCATATGTTCATATGCATGTTGGCAGATGCATTTGTACACACTATACATTCTTTAAAATGGTTTAAAATGTACTTGAATTGTTTTATAAAGATGGTATCAGAGCTTAGGTCAGGTGCCTAAAAAAATTGTCTAGGTTAGTGAATCAACCTAGGAATCTTAAAAATGAAACTACCTTAGTTTGATAAACAAAATGGATAGAATAAGGCACTATACCTTCGAGGGGGGTTATGGGTGATATTACTATTTTTGGTGTGCTTCACTTTCATTAGTTGTGGTTTTTTCTTATATTTTCGCATCCTTGTGATTTCAAGGATGAAATTCTTTTAAGTAAGGGAGAATGTAATGACCTAGAATTTGACCACTTTAAAATATACTATTTAAAGTGATTTTAAATATAAAATATATAACATTATATGATTTAAGAAATATTAGATATGATTTGCAAAGAGAATTATACACGAAAATAGGAATAATTGCTTATATCGACAAAAGTGACAAAATCCCGATTTCAGAAAAGTAAGTTTCAATGGTTAAATAAATTATTTTAATTAATTTATGAGTGTTTATATTTTAAATAACATTATACAAATTTATTTTTAAATTTGGTTTTAATAATTAATATTTTAACTAAAACATCAAAATGTGACCGTAAAACATTTTGCCAAAAATCAACATTTTGTCAAATAAAAGTTGCCGCAATGTTGTTGCACCTTTATGTATACTTACATGTACACATTTTTAAATATGTTAAGTATTAGCAATGAAATAATCAAGTTTACTTTTGCTAATTAAGGTTATAAATTTCTAGAAAATCATTAAGAAAAAGTAAATATAAATGGACAAAATCATGTCAAATCAAATCAAAAAAAACCTTTACTATATTTTCCTCATGCATTAAGTGACTAAGACATAAAGTAGTGATGTGACAAGGTGATGGTAAGTGTTGAAAAAGTAAGATAAAGCAAGATTTTTTAGTTTTGTAGTTCACCACTCCTTACTTTTCCTATAAATATCCATTCATTCTTCTCATTTTTTTCATATTTTTCATTCTTCTTCTTCTTCATTTTTGAGCTTTCTTTTACTCATTATTGGCTTCTCTTCTTTAAAAGAGGTAGGAGGGTTAAAAATAGTGTAGTGCTTAAGTACCAATCCACTAATTGCTCTCTAACCTCTTCTTAATTCACTTCTTCTTCTTCTTCTCTTCTCTAAACGGCCTTAAGCCATGAGTGCCAGGATAGGGAGGCTATGGCCGTCAGTTATGGAGGAGGAAGGATGGTCGTAAGGATGGGCAAGGTGGTGGAGTTGTTTATGGATGTATCAGTGAAGTATGGGTAAGTTTAGTGAAGTGTGATTGGTATGAATGTTGGTAGGAAGAATCGATTAAGTTAATAGTTTAAATAATAATTCCAAGTTTAATAATATGAAAGTTAAATATCTTAGATGATTAATATGTTTCATAACTTGGATGCAAAGTTGGTTGTTGTAACGGTCGGGATTTTTCATCCACGAAGGTCGACATAAATACGTCCACTGTATCAACTACCGAGCAATCGAAGGCCGAAAAACCGTACTGTTAGGGTTAAAGAAGAGGTAGAAGGTAGAAGAAGAAAGAAAGAAAAGCAACAGAACCAATAACAGAATCTCTCAATCGTAGCGGAACAACATATAATAGATAAATGAATATCTTTAAATCAAAAGAACTATCTCAGTTATTACATTACATCACATTACATTACATTATCAGAGTTTACAACAACAAATAGCGGAAAGAAATACTATATACTAATTGATACGCCATGCCATCCGGCCTGCTCCTGATCTCCACAGCAACTCCTGAATCTCTAGAATGACTTGATAACCTGACTCTAGACTGCCCGTGTTAAAATTGATGGACACCCAGATTTTAGGAAGAGAACAATAAACTCCAGGTCAGTCATGGGACTGGTGTGAGAACTTAAAACATTTTATCTTTTGAAAACAAACGAAGAAATATTTTTAAATTTTATTCGCAATGCTTTTTAGAAAATGAGACTACCATAAAGCCTCCCGCACACACACACAATGCAAACGCAGAATCGGAGGAGATTTCTCCTTATGATAGTCAAATATGCTTGATACGTAGAAATTTTTCTTTGATATTATTACTATAAGTGCAAAGTGTAGGAAAACATTTCGATAGTAAAGATATAAATCTTAGCCAACATAGATATTTCGAACTATGCCTACTATAACTACCATCTAAACAGTGGTGACCATCATATGTAAATGGCAGGTTCTACAACTAAAGCCGTACAAGGTACGTATTAGAGTTTGGATTTCCAACTAATGGTCAGGCCAAGCAACTTCCCATTGCCACATGAGTACGCCTCTGGAAAGACACCCCGAGAACCTAACCTAACATTACGATTAGATCTCTGCCAACACAAGGCCGGTTTACCCCTAGCTGGGTAACTACTGACACGAATATGCCATCCCTCGGTCGCAACCGACCTAAATCCTGTTATTCACCAACAACCACAAAGTAATAAGTTTGCAGCAGCAATATAGGTTAAGTATCAGGGCTCCATACCATAATACCACCTCTATCCAGAAGTAAATGACATACACTAAGGGAGCGCTGTCCCCTAATAACCTTGCTGCATATTTTCCTGTTTTGACCATTTTCGGGATGTGAGGTCCGACGAAGTCTCGTCCACAAAGCTACGCTTTATACAAAAGCCACGCTTTGATCAACAAATGCTCAACAGCACTTCGGATGCCACATTACCAATTTGGGAATATATCACAAGTAACCATCAACTACATAACCTCTAAGCTCGTACGTATCAGAGAAGGGTGTTAAGCTAAGAGAATAAATTCTCCGCCACCAACAGAAACATATTTGATAGAAACCAGCTTTACATCTCAAATTGTAACGTCAGACACACATCCATACAAGTCCGTTCCGGGATCGAACAGAACCGAAGGCACTTCCAAAGAAGCCCTTGCAATCCGGATATTCACTAATCACGACTGGATTTCCCATCACAAAGGGTGATAAAATCTCTATATCGGAGATCAGCTGATGTAGAGTCATTCGAAGGTAATCCTTCCGTTTTCAAAAATACCCGGTCTTCAACAATGGTCTTCAAATGCTATCCTTACGACATATCACTTATTCGGAATGCGATTTATGACACAAAGGTCCTCTCCCGGCTGAACCGAATAACGAGCGCTTATTTTCAAAATAAGTGTAGCATTCATATTCAAGCAATCATAACAAATACCCATTTAGATGTAAATACTGATAGTCGGTTATTTAACTATCAAGGCCAACAACCAAATATCCAGCAACATAACAATCACTAGGCCCTTTTTATTAATCTTCCATAAATTAATACCTTGCCAGATATTCACTTCAATTTATCTTTAAAAAATATATTCTCTAAACCCTTTCAATTTCTTCATTGGAAAACATTTCCAAATACTTATTTAACAATATGTAATTCACAAATCTATTTATTTTCAATACTTAGAAAATATTCAATATACTTAAATCACAATTTAGTATACATTTCATTCTTTAAGGAAAACATTTTATTAAACACATTTATTTGGGCCAAAACGAATGTTACGTAAAACATCGTTACGACAACCAAAAATCACTAGTATAGGGATTCAAAATTAAGATAGATATATAAATCCCAGTACTTTACAAAAAAAACATTTCCTTTCGGAAATCATTTACTATAGCAGCAGTGTTATAGTCCATCTTTTCCTTATTTCTCGAAAACATCTATTTTAACAATGAATGTTGAAATATATGTTTTCGACACTTAATAGTTTTGAAAACAACTTCAAATCATTTTAATTCTATTTAAAATATCCCTTCCCCAAAACACTTTAATATATTATTCACTATCCCAAAATCGTGAATATTCTTCGTTTAATCAGCTATAAAAATTAACTTATCAAATTCAATCAATCTTGAATTTATAAATCAATGTTTATAAATTCACATTTATATATTATAAAAACTTCAAGTTTTAAAATCACTTTATTTACGAATTCTATTATATCTTATTTAGTTGCTAAATCTAAATTATAAGTAAATTTAACTTAAAAAATCTTTTATTTTACAAAATCTATTCATTTTATGACTTTACAATTTATAAATCTATAAATTTCATTTACTTAAGAAATCCATTTATATTTCATTCTTTTAACGCTTATAAAAACTCATTTTATAATTCCAATATTTTAATTTATAAATATCAATTTTATAAACCTTTTAAATAAACCGTTTATAATAATTAAACTATTTTATAAAATTCATTAACTCCATATCTCAAAAAACACATTTCGGTTATATTTCACAAAAATCATAATTTTTATAACATTAAAATTATAACGTTTATTTATTTAAAATAAATAAATTCCAAAATTTAAATGAAAACGTATACTTTCAAAAATCACTTGAAAATCCTTTTTAAATTAAAAATCGTTACTTTAACATTTTTAAAACTCCAAAATTAGGCCCAATGCTGAAACAACACTAAATATAACAATCACGGCATCCAAACATCATATATCAATATGATATACAGAATATATCACAATATGTGTAAATAAATCAATACCGTTGAGGAATCCAGTTGGATCCCTCTAACCTGTTTCCCTGCATCCACAGATGTTAGCACAATACCAATTTCGTTCCAATATGGAATATCGCGGTACATGGGTTTTATAAAATATTGTACGCTATTATGCGGCACAATAGGGTCTCATCCGCTATATAATGCGGGAAAATCAACTCCAAGTACATATATAATACCAATTCCAATCAAGATGGAATTATCGCGGTATATGTTTTTAATAAATAACATCCGCTTAATATACAACGTATAGGGTCTATTTCAAAACAATAGATAATAATTTATCATTCAATCAAGAAATTTTAAATCTAACTATTTAAAATTTAAGTCGAAACAATTTCGACCGAGTGAGAAGTTCTCACCTTGGTTCCAATAACAGTTTCAGCGTTTTATTTCGAATAAAATTAAACGCGCGTTTAATTTTATTCGAAATTTACACTAGCTCCAAACGATTCCATTCCAGATCCATCGCGTAGTATTCGATAAAACGAAGCCAATACAAGTTGTTTCGTCATTTTTCGATCTCGTATGAAAAAGATATAACATTTTAATGTTTGTACCATTTAAAATATAATTCAATTTACAAATTCCTTTTATTATTTTAAACCCTACTATTCCAGGCCATTGATTTCAAGTCCAAGCAGATCCTGGCCGCCCCCTTTCTTCTCACGCGTGTGAACAACACAGGTGATAACCGAACCCATAGCTGCCTCTTAGCCATAAATCTCGCGGCCAACACAAGCACTTCCACTTCGATCAGGTGTTGCCTTCACGTGCGTCTAGCCTAGCTCCACCACCGGCCTAAGTTTCAATAATCTCGGCTCCCCCTTGCCTTCGAAAAACGTGTCCAAACACGTAGAGAACGCGGCCAATTTGAGGTCGATTCGTAGCATATTTCTCGATCTTGACCGTTGGATACGTAGCTCTTGACGAGCTCTACGGTTTTCTAGTTGAGAGTTTCTGGAAATAGTGTGTGGATTTGAAGAACGAGAAGGAAGAAAACGAATCATCTTCATCCATTAAATGTATAGACGGTGGCTAGGGCATTTGAACCGAAACCCTATATAGAAAATTTCTCAAAACACTATTCATCCAAAATTTTCCGAACTCCAAACGAAGCGTGCCGGCTGGCATTTCTAGGGTTTACCCCGCGTTTCGAACACAATGGAACGTGTTTCGGAGGCTAATTTGATCACATGTGCGAGTTATGGAAATAAACGATCAAATTTAAATTAAATCAATTTAAACTAATTTCTATGCGTTTTGGATTGCCCCGGACAAACCATAAATCTGATTGACACGAAATTTGAAACCACATAATAATTTAACATTACGGATCTGATGAAACTGGTTTCGTCGAAATCCGAGACTGTTTGAAAAATGGCTATTTTAACTCGTCAATTAAATATTAAAATATTCAATTTCTACAAATTAACTTTTAATTCAATTTTAAAAGTTCTATAACATCTTTCAAACTCCAATATGATTTAATATAACTTTATAAATCTAATTTAATCACATTAAACCCAATTTTGAATTATTTCTGTCATTTCACATATTAAACTATCGATTTAATTATCCAATTACATGCAGATATTCAAAACAAAATTTATTCGACTTACAAATTTTACTTGTTAATATTTAAAATCAATTAAATATACGAATTTCAAATGACAGAAATTCTGGGTCGTTACAAACTTCCACCTTTAAAAGAATTTCGTCCCCTAAATTGCCAAGTAAGAAAAAGTTACAGAATCCATTAACTTTTCAAAATCATTTGTTCAAATTAAAATTTTAAATTCACTTAAGTGTTTAACTTTTCCAAAATTCGTTGTTAAACTTATTATAAAACTTTATTAAGTTTTCAAATCGTACTTAGTTATCTTTTCAAAACCAACTAATATCGTTTGACTTTTATAACTCAAAAATCAAACTTTTAGTTTTCAAAATTTTCCCATTTTCTCAAAAATATTCTAACGCCTTAAATTTTCAGAAAAAATTTGCCATAGCCTCATTTGCGCGGCTCGATCCGAAAAAAAATGATAGTATATATATCACAAATATACATCTCATCAAGTAATGGGGCATCCCGTAGGGAAACAAGTGTAAAAGTACGATATGTAATCCGAGATATGTACCTTATATTTTATTAGCGAGCATATACGGCTAATATAGCATGAAAGCGAGCTCCAAAAGCGAAGAAATGCGCAATCCGCACCTACTAAACACTCAACAAATCATGAGAAACATGCATATATGAAAATAATGTCAATATACAACATATACCAACAACTATATATGCCAATATAGCCAATGCAATCAAAAGCAATAAATTCAACCATCAACCAACTATCATCCAACTACATCTAATATCTATCCAATTAATCAATATTCATTCATATTCAATTAGTTTACATTCACTAATTCATATACAAGTTGGTTCACTTCCAAATCAAATTCAATTTCATAGCTTCCAATTTTTTTATCAATTCAGCTTCATTAACACTTAATGAATTATATACAATCAACTAACAACAAACGTATAATCAACATAACCAAATTTATTTAATTCGCTTACATTCATTCAATTTGGTTCATCACTTTAAATTAGCTTTAATGGATTAACACTTACATCCATTATTTCATATCAGTTTATTTACATTCAGTTGATTTACATTCAATTCATTCATTAATTCAATTGCTAATTCATTTAACAAATAAGGTTGAATTTCATTTATATAATTCAAGTCCACATCCATTTAATTTACTTTATTATTTTACTTCGATACCAAAATCAACTTCATTCAAAATTACTTAAGCCATATTTCATTTCAAACGTCATTTGTTTAACTTAACTTAAATTTACGCTTATAAGTCCAATTCAGATTCCAATTCCAGTTTTATTTACTTACAAATTCGAAATTGATTTCAATTTCATTTTCTTGCACTTGCAAATTTTATTTATTCATACACAATTTATTTTCCAACTTAATAATTGTATTCCAATCATTTTATATGGCATTCCAGAGTCTTTTCAATCTTTAAAAACCATTTTTGAAACCAATTCAATTATCCTTTGGATTTCAAAACCCAAACCCCAATTTTCCAAACAACTTTCATTTAAAACAATTTGGCAGCAATCCCTCTTTTGAAAACCCAAAAATGAACACCGATGATGTTGCAATCATCATCGGAATTATTTTCCAGCGTCCGAAAAGAGTTTAGAGCTTTTATCCCTTCAAAAACATTTTTCCAAACCTTTAAAAACCATTTTCAAACTCTAAAAGGAATTTAATATTTTCCAAATTGCAAACCCTTTCAAAACATTTTCAAATATTCCTTTGGAATTTTACTTCAAATTACATATCACATTTACAAATCTTTTACTTATATAATTTCACTTATTGTATATATAAGATTATTTCACAAATGTAAATTATATTAATTATAATTCCATCTTAATAATTCATTTGCTTATACAATTTATTCTTTTAATTAACTTATATATATTCTTTCATTTTCAACAACCAAACAATCAATTTATATACACTTCGATAATTTCTGAAAAATTATTTACTTCATATGTAAAATATAATCAAGGTAAAATTATTTCATTTACCCTATTTTAAACCGATATTGTGTCAAATTGTTCTGTACAAGTGTTTAGAGATCCCTATCAATAACGTTAATTACTCGTATTGACCAGAATCCATATACTACTCAACAAACCAATTAACAAAATATAAAACAATTTTTATATTCACTAACAAATACGCGCTCATAGCTATTATTACACTCAAACTCATTCTAGAGTACTGCTGACTCTATCTCTAATGAGTAATTCCCAATAGAGCCAAGGTTGTCACTTAACCATATGCTCTGATACCAAATTGTAACGGCCGGGATTTTTCGTCCATGAAGGTCGACATTAATACGTCCACTGTATCAACTGCCAAGCAATCGAAGGCCGAAAAACCGCATCGTTAGGGTTAAAGAAGAGGTAGAAGATAGAAGAAGAAAGAAAGAAAAGCAACAGAACCAATAACATAATCACACAATCGCAGCGGAACAACATATAATAGATAAATGAATATCTTTAAATCAAAAGAACTATCTCGGTTATTACATTACATCACATTACATTACATTATCAGAGTTTACAACAACAAACAACGGAAAGAAATACTATATACTAATTGATACGCCATGCCATCCAGCCTGCTCCTGATCTCCACAGCAACTCCTTAATCTCCAAAATGACCTGATAACCTGACTCTAGACTTCCCATGTTAAAATTGGTGGGCACCCAGAGTTTAGGAAGAGGACAATAAACTCCAGGTCAGTCATGGGACTGGTGTGAGAACTTAAAACGGTTTATCTTTTAAAAACAAACAAAGAAATATTTTTAAATTTGATTCGCAATGCTTTTTAGAAAATGAGACTACCATAAGGCCTCCTGCACACACACATAGTGCAAACGCGGAATCGGAGGAGATTTCTCCTTATGATAGTCAAATATGCTTGATACGTAGAAATTTTTCTTTGATATTTTTACTATAAGTGCAAAATGTAGGAAAACATTTCGAAAGTAAAGATATAAATCTTGGCAAACATAGACATTCCGAACTATGCCTACTATAGCTACCATCTAAACAGTGGTGACCACCATAAGTAAATGGCAGGTTCTACAACTAAAACCGTACAAGGCATGTATTGGAGTTTGAATTTCCCACTAATGGTCAAGCCAAGGAACTTCCCATTGCCACATGAGTACGCCTCTGGAAAGACGCCCCGAGAACCTAACCTAACATTACGGTTAGATCTCTGCCAACACAAGGCCGGGTTACCCCTAGCTGGGTAACTACTGACATGAATATGCCATCCCCGGTCGCAACCGACCTAAATCCCGGGATTCACCAACAACCAAAAAGTAATAAGTTTGCAGCAACAACATAGTATCAGGGCTCCATACCATAATACCACCTATATCCAGAAGGAAATGACATACACTAAGGGGGCGCTATCCCCTAATAACCTTGCTGCATCTTTTTCTGTTTTGACCATTTTCGAGGTGTGAGGTCCGACGAAGTCTCGTCCATAAAGCTACGCTTTATACAAAAGCCACGTTTTGATCAACAAATGCTCAACAGCACTTCGTATGCCACATTACCAATTTGGGAATATATCACTAGTAACCATCAACTACATAACCTCTAAGCTCGTTCGTCTCAGAGAAGGGTGTTAAGCTAAGAGAATAAACTCTCCGCCACCAACAGAAATATATTTGATAGAAACAAGCTTTACATCTCAAATTGTAACGTCAGACACACATCTATACAAGTCCGTTCCGGGATCGAACAGAACCGAAGGCACTTCCAAAGAAGCCCTTGCAATCCGGATAATCACTAATCACGACCGGATTTCCCATCACAAAGGGTGATAAAATCTCTATATCGGAGATCAGCCGATGTAGAGTCATTCGATGGTAATCCTTCCGTTTTCAAAAATACCCGATCTTCAACACCGGTCTTCAAATGCTATCCATTACGACATATTACTTATTCAGAATGTGATTTATGACACAAAGGTCCTCTCTCGGCTAAATCGAATAATGAGCGCTTATTTTCAAAATAAGTGTAGCATTCATACTCAAGCAATCATAACAAATACCCATTTAAAGGTAAATATTGATAGTCGGTTATTTAACTATCAAGGCCAACAACCAAATATCCAGCACACAACAATCACTAGGCCCTTTTTATTCATCTTCCATAAATTAATAACTCGCTAGATATTCACTTCAATTTATCTTTAAAAAGATATATTCTCTAAACCCTTTCAATTTCTTCATTGGAAAACATTTCTAAATACTTATTTAACAACAAGTAATTCACAATCTATTTATTTTCAATACTTAGAAAATATTCAATATACTTAAATCACAATTTAGTATACGTTTCATCCTTTGAGGAAAACATTCTCTTAAACACATTTATTTGGGCCAAAACGAATGTTACGTAAAGTATCGTTACGACAACCCAAAAGCACTAGTATAGGGATTCGAAACTAAGATAGATATATAAATCCCAATACTATACAAAAAAAACATTTCCTTTCGAAAATCATTCACTATAACAATAGTGTTATAATCCATCTTTTTCTTATTTCTCGAAAACGTCTTTTTTAACAATGAATGTTGAAATATATGTTTTTGACACTGAATACTTTTTAAAACAACTTCAAATCGTTTTAATTCTATTTAAAATATCACTTCCCAGAACACTTTAATATATTATTCACTGTCCCAAAATCATGAATATTCTTCGTTTAATCAGCTATAAAAATTAACTTATCAAATTCAATCAATCTTGAATTTATAAATCAATGTTTATAAATTCACACTTATATATTATAAAAACTTCAAGTTATAAAATCACTTTATTTACGAATTCTATTATATCTTATTTAGTTGCTAAATCTAAACTATAAGTAAATTTAACTAAAAAAAATCTTTTATTTTAAAAAAACTATTCATTTTATAACTTCACAATTAATAAATCTATAAATTTCATTTACTTGCGAAATCCATTTATATTTCATTCTTTTAACACTTATAAAAACTCGTTTTATAATTCCAATATTTTTATTTATAAATATCAATTTTATAAACCTTATATATAAACTGTTTATAATAATTCAAAGATCCCAATTTAAACTATTTTATAAAATTCATTAACTCCATATCTCAAAAATCACATTTCGGTTATATTCACAAAAATCATAATTTTTATAACATTAAAATTATAACGTTTATTTATTTAAAATAATGGCGAAATCACCTTTTAAATTCCGTGAGTGTATGAGTACCCACTTTGGGCTTTAACATCGACTACAAGAAGCTCATCTCCATAAAATCCAAATTGTATAAATGATGGAAAACTTTATTCTTTATTCTTTAGAAAATTTCGATCCGAGTAAATCAAATTCACTATCCCATCCGTCGGCCCAGTCCGGATAGCCAATGAGAGGAGGAAACTGGTTTTCCAAACCCAAGCCTAGAAAATATCTCTTTGACATCCATAACGTGGTCAAGTTATTCGATCGACTCTAAATCATTAAAACATTTTATTGTTTCACAAATCTTTCAAATCATCTGTAAAACACTGTATTAATCATTTAAAAACATTTACAAAATATTTGAGAAAGAACGGTTGCGTTGATAAGTATATTTCAAAAGTTATAAAAAAGTGCTGCGGAAAGTGCTTTTCAAGCTATATTGATCAAAATGAATTTTTATTATTTGCAAATTCATTTTTATTACTCAAATCACTTATATAACATTTTAAAAAGGTTTATCAATTCCATACAACCATTTCATTAATTCAAAGAAAGTGATTTCCTTTGTGCTTATCGACGTGTATTTTCATGACTTGCATTTATATTTAACATTCATATGAAAACAACTAAACTTGATGATCAAAGCATATTAGACATCCATTTTAAACATCATATCAACATCCGAAATTTAGCGTAATAGTTTTAGGAGTTCTCACCATTGATTTCCTATCGAAAAAAGGCTGTAGCTTCACTAATCTCTCGATCTGAGCTCACGAACTGCAACATTTTACCTCCTAAAGTGCTCAGTCATTCTGTGTCAAAAGTGTTGCTCGGCTAAGCATGTGGAATGAGGAGTAGTACTTTGAATCATTATTTAATTTGTTGAAAACTAGACCTAAAAATAGGTCATATTCTCTTGGGTTTTTGGACACTCAACTCTCCGAATTTGAAAATGTGGTCAACATGAAAGTTGTTGGAAATTATTTTTCTAAGGTTTTGAGAAAAGAATAATCTAATTTAGATTAACTATAAGTAAGTTATGGCCAAGGAAAGAAGAGGTATTCTTGGATTCATCGAAACAAAGCCCGAAATGCACCGTAAAAAAGTGGTATTTTGACATAGACAGACTCAAAACAAGTAGATGTGATAAACATGAAAGTTGTACCCCCTAGAATTTAACACGATTTGAAATAAATAATTATTTCATTTGGATTAGTTTTGGAAGAGTTATACTCGAATGAAAATGAGATATTTTCGGCCATTAAAACTGGAATCAAATATGCTTCGGAGAAAATGGAGTTTTGAGCATAACTAACTTTAAAATGGGAAGAAATGGTCAACTAGAAAGTTGTAGCCACTGAAATGTTGAAGGGTGTCAAAAATAGAAATTCCTCATTTAGGTCGGTTATGGGGAAGTTAGGATAGAGTGAAGAAAATAGAAATTCCTCACTTATGTGTTATATATGTGTACATGACATATAAACAATGTTGCATTTATTTCGAATGACTTTTGTTCGATAAACCGTTGTCAATCGAAGAACCGATTTCCGGTCACATTTTCAATTCTTAGTTAACTCACACATTTTTCTAAACAAAATTTGAAAATGAATATCTTATCATTTAAATTAATTAAAATGATCAAATTTCATTTGTAAAACCATATAAATTAATATTAACAAATATTTATGAAAATTGCTATTATACCGATAAAGCGATATCGATTTTTCCTTATATTTTCAAATAAATTATACATCTTTATAAAACTATTATAAATGATTTATTATCACTTTATAACTATTTAAATGAATTATAACCTTTTTAAAATCATTAATTGAATAATTATAATTATTATTCAATCATTGAATCTCAATTTAATTTAATAACTCAATTATCATATATTTAAGGGAATTATTACTAATGTTATAAACACATTTTATTTTCAATAACAAATAAATAGATTTTATTTCATATTCTTGTTTAATTATAAAAATAAGTGTATTTACCTAGCTTCGTGCATGATATTTTACGATTATAGGGCTGGTTATTGATAAAACAGTTTTCAGCCATTTTATCTATTTAGATTTCGAGAAAATATTTTTGTAAATATTTATTCAAAGTAAGATTAATATTACTTATTATCACTCAAAACAATATAGTTTATATTATCAACCTTTCATTTAAAAATAAATATAATTTATCAAAGTGATAAATTGGTGGGTCCTTTCTAATATATAATTGTTATAAAATGTTATAGATAATTTATTAGGTAGTTTAAGCATGTACGTCAAAAAGTTAATAAATGATGCGTTTGTAACAATAGTTACAAATAGTTTTAACCATGAGTATTATATCATAATGTGAGAAACACATCATTTTAAATATTCCTAGTCAAGATATATCAATATTTAATATCCATGCATTCGTTGAGACTAGAGCACACAACGTCTTCCAATGTGACAGTGTATTACTCATGGCCGCTAGGGGAGCCAAAGAATTACATGTTTGTAGTTATTGGATAACTATAGGATGACTTACTCGATAGTTTTCTACAGCTTAATATAATCAACCTAAATAGAAAATATGAAAGTGACTAATATACACAGTTCTCTTGACTTGAGAAAATTGCTGATCTTTAATATGGAAGCTTCAGTTTTGATTATAGTTAAAACATGGCACAGTCTCTATTGAAAGACTATAGTTGGGCTAAGTAGAAGTATTGAAAATGAAACACTGTTCAAAAAAGGATTTATCTCCATAGTTATATGTGGTTGGTATCATAGTCAATTAAAGCCAGCTCAAAGCCAAAATCTCTGGCCAAAGTGGGTTGATAATAATTGTTATTATTGAACCAAGGACTTCATGTTTGAGCTATAAATTTGAATATGTACGATACTGAAATTTTAACCATTAGTAAATTCCACAAGTCTAATGTGATACAGTTTTGATGAAGAGAATTGGTGTAAATAATCATCACTATCAGGTTTTGCTTATAATAAGTAAAATTGGGTTTTACCAAAAGATATGTAAGCGATAAATTCAGCCAAATATCACACCATTAGCAAAGGTGACGTGTGAACATTAATATTTGAATTGTTCGATATTTACTGAATTTACACTATTAAGTCGCACAACCATAATGCTGAAGTCTTTGAAAAACCACATGATTTGATTAATTTATAAAATATTGTAGATCAATTAATATTCGCGAAACGTTAATTATTATTTAATTTATTTGATGTTTAGGAGTTGTTCGTAATTATTTAAATGCATTTATAAATGTTATATTTGCATGCATTGGTATATGATACTGGTGAAACTTTAAAAGGTTTTAACTAAAAGATAATTACTTCATGGGTTTTTGAAATATTTTTCCATAAGATTGCAAAAAAAATGACCGACCATACATAGATGGTGGGTTTAGATTTGATTGAGAATTAATGAAAAATAAAGAGGAAAGTTTTAAGGAAGGAATCGAAAAAAAATTCAATTATTCCATTAAAAACAAAATCCTTTTCCTTCTTTCATTAATTCATTCTCTTTCTAGATTACTTTTCTTTCTCTCTTCCTTCATGCCGTGGTCGAAATTGAGGTCACATCCAAACCAAAAATAAACCCCAAATCGGTGAAAATAACATTCAAAAAAAATAAAATACAAGTGGTTCATCCATCTCCTGCAAGGATTGGATGTGGATAATGGAGTTCTAAGAAGATTTCTTCATTCAAGGTGTATTCTCTTGGCAACATCTCAATGCAATAATTTTGATTTTATATATTCATCATTCACCTTACTCATATGATTTGGATCCATCACATATTTCTTCTCATGTAGATATTTATTTGTTTGGTTATATAGATTAGATCCTCTTTTGCTGCATCTTGTTTAATTATATATGTTCATCGTGTTATTTTGATTTGAATCCATTTAAGATATTCTTTGATTTCTTACCTATTAATCTTATCATCATTAGATCTACATCAATTTCACGTTTAATTAATTGTTCATATTGTCTATATAGTTTAGATCTGAAACCTTTGCAACACACACACACACACACACACATATATATGTATGTATGTATGTATGTATGTATGTATGTATGCATGATTTGTCCTATCTATTTTTGTTATTATTTTAAATTTGATGATTAAATATAAGAAAAACTTTGTATTGAGATATTTGTTTAATATTATTCTTTTAATGATTAAAATATTAGTTTATTGATGTTTGTATATATGTTTTATGTTTGTCATTTTGAATATAATCTTTTGGTTATCGCATACTTCTATTTGAAAGTTCGAAAAAAGACTTCATAAACATAACTGGATTTTTATGCAAAATATCACAAACCCTTGTATTTTCTTTTAAATTAAAGTTAGACTTCAATTTGGTACTTTATTTTTAAGTATATACTAAATTGTAAATTTTAACATATATATGTTGTTTAAAGTTTAAAACATTATTTACAATGATTTATACATATGCATGTGTATTAATTCAACTTAAGAGTTACAAAATGGAATTTTATGTAAAATCATAATTTTAATCTTAAACCCTTCTTAACTTTGTAATTATATTCAAAAAAGTTATTTATAATATCGAACTTATAAAAACAGCGAAACATAATTTCAACAATTTATATGTATGTATGTATATGCATATGTATAAGCTTTATTTTATATATATATATATATATATGTTTAAGCTTTAATATATATATATATATATCTGTGTATGTATGTATGCATCTATGTACATATGTATTTTAAATAATACCATGGAAAATAAAGGGATATATAAGGAAACGTCATCTATGCACACTTCTCATATGTTGTACTTATACAATATCTATTGGAGTATATTGGATATACTCACATTTCATGCCATGTTTAAATTGATCATCAATGACATTTTTTAAGTCATCATTCCAATCAAAGAGAGACAACTAAAACATTTATCTCCCTAATTAATATTATTATTTATTTCCTTAATTAATTGCGCAAGCAGAAACAAAAGGTTTCCTTCTCGAATTAATTTTAATAAGTAACCGCTACACGCATTGGTGTATTTCATACACCCAGTCATTTAAATTTATATCAAATTAAAATTTTTTCAAACCAATAAAATAAACTATTTTATTTAAAACACCTTTTAGTTTCGATTTAAACTATCTTTGGACTTCATAGGCCCAATAGATCCAAAGAGGAATTTTTATGAAAATTACCCTTTAACTTTACTATGGGTTGGCTAAGTTCCTTTAATGGTATCAGAGCGAGGTGGTTTAGGCGTTCAACTGTTACATTAGATGCCCTAGATTCGATTCCTTCAACTAGCATGATGGGTGTTTCTCATATTGTGATATGTGATGAAGCATTGTCTCTTACTCCTACATGTCATATGATGGTTGTGCTAGTCAAAGGCTACATGTAAAGCTCGCTCACAAGGTATCTAGTTATGTCACCCCAAAGGAATTTGGGTTGGAGCTCCAATGGTATCAGAGCGAATAGCCAATGCGGTCTAAACTATCATTTAGATGCTAAATAATTAAGCTTTCCCACTTAATACAGTGTTTAAAAAGATAATGTCTAGGATTATAATTGGACAATCAAGTAACCTATCCTACTTGGTTATGGGCCTGACCTGAAAGGTGAAATAAGCCCAAAAGTTGCTCCTAATAGATAAGGCCCAATTCGAATTGGATCTTAGGCTAATTTTCAAAATTATAAAAATTAAAGTAAATATTTTAAATTAAAAGTTAAATTTAAAATGAAACATGATTATTATAAAAGTTATAATATAACATTTGTTTACAAAATGTTTTAGAAGATAATAAAATTTTCAAAGTGTTTGAAAATTTTAAACTAAAAATTAAAACATAAATTTCAAGAACTAATTTATTAAAAATAGTAATAAAATAAGTTAATAAATTAAATAAATATATATACACATATGTATGCAAGTATTATATATATTCATATATATTATATTGCCATAAAATGTTAAAGAAAGTATAGATATACATGTGTGTATGTATAAAATGACTTTTAAAATAATATAATTTAATTAAAATTGTTTAATTAATGGTTAATAAGTTGAATTAAAGATACATACATACATATATGATATATGCATATGTATTACTATAAAAGTTATAATATATACTATAAGGGTTATAATATACATGTACAATGTAACGACCCGTAAATTTCGATAATTAAATTGGTTGATTTAATAAGATTTTTGGTAATGAAATTTAGAAAGAAACAAAACTTTATAATTTATAATGAAGCGAAAGTTAGAAATGAATGTAGCATTGGTAATTAAAATTAATTTTTGGCAATTGGAGTGAAATCCCAATAAAGAAATAGTGTTAATTGTTACACTTGGGTATAAAATTTAAAATAAGTAAATAAAAGTAAGCATTTAATTAACCAGTGTAATAATATATTGATTAATAGTAACTGAATGTAAATTAAGGTAGTAATGTTAATGCCAGTTGATAAATAACTAATTTAGTGCAATCCCAATTTAATTGAAACAATGGTAAGGTTATAATTGATTGTATTTAGAAAATTGGAAATAAATTTCAATAATATAATTAAATAATATGTTACTGATGACTGAATGAAATTTGTGTGATGTAAACAATTGTAACAAATGTTTGGGGATAATAACTCATAAGTGTGATTGAAAGTAAATCGTAACAAATATTTTAGGTTACCTATTTATTCATCCTGTTAATTTAAATGTGGCAAAAAATTGCAATAAATCTAAATTAAATATTTCGTTAATGTGAATTTAGTAAATAATGGGAAATAACATTTACTTTATTCATAATATGACAATTGGTTGAATAAAAGGAATGGAAATTCAAGATTTATAAATTTATTGGAATTTAAATTTAATAATGGAATTAATAGAAAATAAATGGAATTTAAAATTTAATGTGAAATCAATTGCAATTAATTGACTTAATTTGTGTAGTTAGGGTAGGTTTGATTTACATTGAAGATTGTTAACTCTACAAGAAGTAACCAATGTAAACTCTATCCATAATACGGCAATTGATTGCATCAAAACAATTGAAATCCATGTTTGATTAATTTATTGGATTTGAACTATAATAATTGGATCAATTGCAATTAAATGAAATTAAAATATCTAAATATTACGTTATTTGAATTTAAGAAGGAATGCGAGAATATTAATGTAATAGTTTTGATTCCAATGTTAAATCCATCTATTTGACAATAATGAATGGAATAATCATTAATTTATTTAATTAAATGGGATTGTTGGGAATTATATTTATAATTTTTGAATTTAATGAATTGAGGCTAACACTGAAATTGATAAATTAATCAACTATACATTGACATTTAAATTTGTTTAGATCATTGTAAGTGGTTAAGAAATCAAAAATGATGAAACTTGCCAATTATCGAATTGAAATTAGAAATTGATTTAATTAATTCATTATTAATTTATTTAAGTGGAAATTAGCCACAATGGCCTCTTTAGTAAGTGCAATTAGTTTCTAGAACACACAACTGAAAAAATTACTTTTAAGGACAAAATGCAAAATAATTAGTTTTTAAGGCCTAAAAATCTCTAAAATATGTCCTTGAAACTAATTGGACTGCTGACTTTGTCCTTAAAAGTAATTATTCTGCTGACTTTGGCCTTGAAATTAATTTCCGTGGATGTGTGTCCTAGAAACTAATTGGACTGCAAAATTTGTCCTTATAGTGAAATGCCCCTTTATTTAATTAATAGGAAAATAGCCATTTTGGCCACTGATTCAGACTTCGACGAAACTAATTTCATCGGATCCGTAACGGTGAATTATTGTAGGATTTCAAGTTTCGTAGCGATCAGACTTGTCGTTTGACGTACGGACTCGAAATTTAATTGAAATCAATTTGAAATAACTTGATTTGAGCATAACTTCTCCATAAGATGGAATTTGGACTTGAAACCTGTTCCATCGCGTTTAAAATATTTAAAAACATGTACCTTGATATATGGGTTGACCCAATTTCGTCCTGGAGTTAGAACGGGCTTTTTTTGGGCCATTTTATCGTTCAACGCGTATATCCAATCGATCTGGTCCATTCTAATTTCAGCTTGCCTTTATATACCTCGTTATAAACCCTAATTGTTCCTCATTGTCATTTGGCTGTACATACAATTTCTTTTCACCTCCTCATTTCAATGGCAGACAAACCCTAATACTAATTGCAATTTCAAAATCAAGTTCAATTCCAAAAATTTAACCTCCTCAATAAAAATTCAAAAAAATATATATCGAAGATCTCATCAATACGAATCAGTGTCTTGTTTCCTTGTTTGAAATAGTGCTCGAGGCATCTAGAAATATGGTCAAAGCCACGAAATTTCGAAACCCTAAGCAATATTGGGGCTTTCCGATTTAGGCTTCGATCAGGGAAATTGAGAGATGGGTATTGGAGAACTCGTCAGGGGAAGTGGATAGGTAGTGGTCTCGCAGCCTAGCACGGCCTGTGGCGGCTTGAATTGATGTTTTAGGGTTCGAAAACCCTAGTTATGGGGCGGCGGACGGCGGCGTATTAGGCGACGTGGCGGGGGAAATTGATGGGCGATGTATAGAGCAGTGGTGGGTGGTCGTTCGATGGACTATCGATGGCGTTTGGATGATGAAATCGATGGTCAGCGCAGAGTATGGGCCAGGGTTCGTGTGTTCTGTGCATGCGTGATTTTGGGCCTGGGTGCTGAGAGATGATGACATGGCAATTTGTTGTGTAACGTTATTTATTCTGTTTTTAATTTAAATTTAATTTTTCAAGTGTTCTAACGTATGTTTCTTCTTCATACGAGGTCAGATTTACGTACGGTTTTCTTTGTTAGGATCGTATTGAAATTCCGGTCATTTTGACGCTAGTTGAGATGGATTCTAAAACTGTTCAAATTTTGGCTTTAAATTGGATTTAAATTTAATTTAAATTCAAAAGGTGAGTGTTTTAACCCACTCACCACTTCTAAAATTTCTTATGTTTTTTAAATTGATTTATGATACGATTAGAAATTTATTTATGATAGTTTGGCATATTTTTAATCATCATCTCTGTTAAATTGAATTTATTTAAATTAAATTGTTATTTAATTTATTATGGAATGTAAACTGCCAGTAAATTCCTGTTGTTATTATCTGTTATATATTGGTGTTATTGTTTGAATTTTGGATGATGATTGTGATAAATGTTTGATGATTGATATTGGATGAATGGATGTTGTATTTTATATTGTTATAAACTGCAAGTTGTTATGCATTTTTATTTCATTCGGGATTGCGGTTTGAAATGATATATAACCATATTTATATTTTAAATTACATATTGAAGTGATAAATATCCGTATCACTTAACCATAGGGTAGAAAATTATGTACAGACACCGTGGTCTATATATAAGAATATTTTGAAATGATTTCTATGGTTTGGAAAGAAATATATGGTTTAATGAATATTGATTTTGATATTATCTAAATATTATTTTTATATATAGTTAAATGATTGAATTTAAGCTATGTATAAGTTTGTTAAATAAAAATTAAGTTTAATAATAGAGTTTGATTTTTATTAAAAGAAAAGATGAGTAAGTATTTAAATTTTATTTTAATATAGAGTATATAATGATTTAAATAAATTAAGGTGGGGAGATAAATTGGAGATTTATTTGATTAATTTATTTAAGAATTAAACTCAAAAAGGTTGATGTGAAATTTATTAAATTGGAAATTTTAAAAGGTATAATTATTATAACTTGATTTTGGGGTCAAGGTGAATTAAATAATTATTTCAAGTATAAAGGTATTGAAGGAAATAATTAGTTATTTGCAATTTGAGCTTTATTTAAATGATAATGGATTTATTATGCAAATATTTCAAAACTAAATAATAGAACATTGAATTTTTGAATCGCAATTTCCAACCTTAGTTTTGAAATTGTTTAATACTAAAAGTTTGAAATATATTGAAATTGAAATGGTTTATTAAAACTGAAAGTGAGTTGAAAGTTATGAATTGAGATTTAATTTAAAGCAAATGAAATTGTGAAGTCGAGGAAATTATTTTACTTTATAAAGTAATTTTAAATTCAAACTATTTAATTTTATATACTGTTGGAATATCCAAACTATTTAAGTTTTGAAAGTTATGGTTTAGAAGCTATAAAAGTCGAAGCATTATGTTTTGTAAGGTTATATTCCAAGCGTTTGGTTTCGAAATGTTATAAATCTGAAAGTGCTATGGTTATTGGAAAAGGGATATATATTTGAAATAAAAATGATATTATATTGATTTGGGTTTTTATAAAAATGATATCATATTGATTTGGTTTTTGAAATGGAAATGATATCATATTTATATGGTTTTGAAATGGATATTATATTATGGTTTGAAGTAAAATTAGTTTGAAATGACCGCGGTGTTATAATAAAATTTGGTTGTTAAAGAGAGCAGGATCGGAAGTTGTCATACTCTCTGCCAACTCCAAAAACCACTTTGACAACCGTGCGGTGGAGATTCCAAAATGAAGTAAGATGGTTGCGACGTTCTATTAAGGTATGTACATGGACCCGACCCTCGTGAGTTGGCATAAGATGGCTAAAACAGGAGCAATTCCGGGCCAGTGAGGTATCCCCTCTTATCGGACACACTCCTTCGATATTATATTCTGACTTTGAGATTTATTTGGTGGCCACTTTTTATTTTTGATTTTTGGGGGTGTGGCTCAAGATGGGCGGTAGCTGCGCGCTATGCATCACCACCAGTCCAGATAGCAATTGGTGTATCTACCCTAACATTGCCTAGTTGTGCCATGTCACCTACCTTAGCGCGCCTTGTACGAGTTTGATTTGCGTCGTACCTACGAAGTATCTTCTCATAGTTTCCCTATCAGGAGATATGCAGGTACTGCATAGATTATTGGCACTATTACGTGTTAAGGTGGAAAATGTAAAGCCTTAAAGCTATTTAAAAGTAAGTTTATTTAACTAATAGACGCTATTATAATAGTGTATATTACTACATAGTAAATAGTTTAATGGATCCTTAGGAGATGTGGATCCCGAGCATCTTTTAAGTTACTACACTCACATTAGACACTGGATAGAAGATGTCAAATCCCGTAAACATCTCCGACACCGTTTACACTCATATTTATTTACCGTTTATTTAACTTACATAAGATCTTTTGGTCCTAACTCGAGTGTTTTGTCTTTTCAAATTCGCTCGGGTCAGCCTGAGCATTTCTGGATTTGAAGGCCTTATTTCTGGAGGGTGAAGCGAAGATTTTATTACTACGATTAATTATTATAATTCAGTGCGTCGTGTATTCCGCTGCATTATTTAATTTTCGCTGGTATGTGTAACTCTGATATGTATTGTATAAGTATAAGCAAATGTTTTGTAAAATAGCTTCATGAACTGTTTATTTGATTATTATATTTTATCGTTCCGCTGCAAGATTCTATTTTGTTTTTTTCTTTCTCTGTTTTTTCTTATTCACCCCATAATAATCCGCCCTTCTGTATTGTTTGAGTCGGCACGTGTGTCTGCTTAAGCGTACAATAAGGTGGGATGTTATATCTGGTACCAGAGCTTTGATTTAACGATAAAACTTAGCTTTGTGGGGTTTGACTCTTTATTAGTAGGGTAGTAATACCCTATGATGAGTCACTGAGTGTATATACATGAGAGAGCGTATTTGTTAGTGCTATAAAAAGGGTTTGATATTGTGTTAATTTGTTCCGTTTTTGTATTTATAAATTCTGGTTGGTGCATAGGACGCTATGACATCAATAGGGATTTCTAAACACTTAATAGGACAAGCTGACACAATATTTATTTTGAATAAAAGTGAATGAAATAATTTTGCCTATTATATTTTCTATATATATAAATTTATAAATGATATATGTATATATATATATATTAATTTATAAATGATATATATATATTTGGTTGCAATATATTGGTTGTTAGGTAATGAAATTTATAAATAATAGTTGAAATGAGATTGAAAATAAAATAAATAAAAATTGGGAATTTAGAACTTAAGTTTTGGGTTTTGAAACTTTCTTTCGAATGATTTTGGAATATAATAATGATATTATTTAGAAGTATTTTATGATATAAATATTTCAATATGATTTGAAAGAATTGCTTTAAGGAAAGTTTGGAAGAAGTAGGTTCTACACTCCCCTCTCTGCTGCTGGAGAATAATTTCGATGATGAGTGCAAGCATCATCGATATTCATTTTCGAGTTTCAAAGTGGGAAGGCCACTGTAGTAGTTTTACTGCAGATTTATTTTGGATAGACGAATATAAATTTTAAATTTTTTTAAATATAATTGGATATATAAATTGTAAGTATACACCTTTATCTATTATTTTCAAAATGATTTGAAATTGAATCCGGTATTTAGTTCTTAAGTTCCGTTAATTAATAGTTCAATTATTTTAGTGAAATGGAATTTAACTAATTATAAATTTGGACCTCTAAATGAAATAAGAGATTAAATGCTAGGTTATAAATGAAACAGCAAGCAAGTTGAAACTGTAACTTATAAGACAAAGGATATAATCATTGAACATTAAATTGATTAAAAGAAATGGGATAAACTTGTATCATTTTCAGTTACATCCTTAAAAGCATATATATGACTTACCAAATGTTAAAAGTTCTAATGTTAAATAGAAAAATGTAATATAACATTTTACAAGTAAAAATTTGAAATAATGAAAATATTCCATGAAATTCTTTAATAGATAAGAATTTGATATTATAGTTGTTATAAATTAAGTGTTATAAATAAATGAATAATATAATGAATTTATGTAAGTATAAGTGTAAATAAGTGAAATAAACACTGAATCAATGGATGGAAATGAAAATTTGCAAGAAATAAATGTAAATAACAAAATAAATCATTATATGAATGAAATAATTAATGTATGAAATGAAATTAATAAGAATGAACTTGATCTATTGGTTGAAATTGTTGTTTGTTTGACTTATAGCTGTTTGGGCAAAGATACTTTAAATTTGTTTGGGTGAATGAATAATCAATTTAGTTTCATCGAAGGCTGTTGAGTAAATGGTGCACTTGGTAGTTATTTTCATCCTGTACACTTTAAAGTTCTGAACCCGAACAACTATTTGTTTTGTTTGATATGAATAGATAATTAATGTGTGTTGATTCAATATGATGATTGTATGTTGGTTACAATTGATGGTCATGGTTTTATATTGACTTGTTTGTTAGAAGTTGAGAACAACCTTACATATTTCATTTTATATAATTGTTAACCCTTTTTGGATTATATAAGTGAAATGCATGTTATGGAAGCAATTGCTACTACTTTTGGTTTCATAATTTAAGCGTTGTTTGCCCGAAAATAGGTACGTTCTCGGATTATGGTTTTATAGCACTATTATATTGTTCTTCCCGGGTTGGGATATATATTATTTTGGAAAATATATGCTGTATATTGTATATTTGATATTATATTTTCTCCGAGCCTCTTTATACAAAGGAGACTCTGCCAAAATTTTCCGTAAATTTTGGATTTAGAAAATTTTTGAAATTTGTTTCCAAACTTTATTAGTTTGAGTAATAAAAGATATAATGGTTATAAATTGGTATATTTTATTTAAATTGATTAATTTTTATTTTTATTTGTTTGTAAAGTTAATATTTTTGAATAAGATGTATTGATTACTCAATTCTTTCTTTTCCCTTCTTTTTCCTTTTCAGGGACGAAAAGTTTTCAGTGGCGGAGAGTATATGTGACATCCCGGAATTTTGACCCTATTATTATCATAAGTTTTTGATCAAATTTAATTAAAATACAAGATTTTAATTTATAAATAAATAAGATATTGGATATTATTAGTTGTATATGTATTATAAAGGAATTTATAATTTCAAAATGTAAAATAGACTCTTTAACAACACTTAAAATTAAATCTGTCTTATATAATTAAATTAAAAATTATGTATGAATGACATTTAATATCAAAAGTATCAAAGTAGTTGATAATAATAAGTATAATAATACAATTCTATTCATATTAAATATAAATATGAATGCATTAGTGCAAATACATTACAAATTAAATTTTGAAAAGATTAAACTTTAAATAAAAAAAGATATAAGAAGTGTTTCTAACAATAGCTTTTGTAATTAAAATAAAATAAGCTTATAAATATTTAAAATAAGTATAACACAAAATATAGTTGTCAACATACGTATACATAAACATAAGTACAAAACTATAACATGAATATAAGATATAAATACAAATGTAACTGTGTAAATAAAAATATATATAATAAAGCAAGTAAACTGTATATGCATAAGAAAACAAAACCTGCAAGCAAACATTTATCTATATGTTAACATAAGCGTGAAAACAAAATGAATCATGCAAGTAAACATTATATGCATAAGTAAGCCAAGTATTCACATCAATAAAACATTTTTGTACAAACCCAAATCTGCAAATATCTTTATATATATTGAAGTGCCAGCAAATAAAACATATCAGTACAAACAAAACCTGCAAATATCTTATACAAAATGTTTTGGTCAGCAAACTATGATATGTTAACATATATGTTAACACAAACATTAATTAGCACACTTTCTGCCTGGAGAAAAATATCTTCTAGCCGAAATTATGATTCAGCTCTAGCCTTAGTACATAATAAAATAAAGCAAATATTATATTGTGGTAAAGCTTGTTCCAGAAGACATTATGTTCAAAGCCATATATAGATATGTTATCATTCCATTTAGTTCATTCCTTAAGCAAAACCTGATAAAGCAAGAGAAAAAAATAAACAAAACTTTATATTCTCAAGCTCAAACAAAATTCAGAAAGCAAAAGAAGTTTACAGGAATTCAAAGCTTCAACTACAGGTTGCTTCATCATCTAACTAGCCTCTGTTTTCAACAGTTTCTGGTGAGTAAACAGTTTTAAAATCTAACTTTTAACAAGTAATTTGTGAAGAATTGATATGTTGATGTGTGATATTTGGAATGTTGCTATTCACTGTAAGTATGCATGTTCTGTCCTTCCAGGTTTCAAACTTTTGCCGAGGCAAAGAAAGAGTTAAACTATATCATGATTCTTATATAAAGTACTTATCTTCAATTAGCAACTTAACTAAAAAAATTAGTTTTAAGTATAAGATTTAGGTTTTGATCATTTTTTTAGTAGCTGTAAAATACAAGAACTGTAATCACATATTTACAGTAAAAATAAAACAAAGATCAAAATTCGAATAACTCGAATTGTAAACTTGAACTTATAAATTGAAACAACATGCAAAGCTATGATTTTTAAGACAAAAATCATAAATTTTAATCCCATATTTACAGAGTAGATTGTTATAGAACCAAAATTGCTTTTATATGAATATCAGATAATTCAATCAATAATCATTGATGAAATTTGACATGAAGCTTGTGTATTGATTCTAGATCACTAGAAAAATGCTAAAAAAATCTATGAATGCAAGATTTTTGAGGATTGGTTGAAAGTAGGGTTTTGGGTTCATTGCTTTTGGGTTCGGTTCGTTGATGAACGCGACACCATGGCATAACCGAGTGTAGTGAAACTTGGGTAGGTGCTAGAGTGAGTTGTCAGCAAGGTTTGGCCGTAGTCTTGTCGTCTCTGGCGGTCGTGATAGTGAGAACGAGGTGGATTTGTCCATCGTGTTCGTGGAACAGTTCGACCTTTCAGGCATATTTTGATTCCGAGTCTTACGCGTTTTACTGGGCGATGATTTCGCGTGAGGGGAAGCTATGTGATGTGTTGGTGGCGTAGAATGGCGTTGGAACGGTGGTGAGCCGCCGGGCACGTGCATGGCGGCAGAGGAGAGCCGCTGGGTGTCGACTCGAGAAAATCTCGAGTTTGTTTGCTAATGACTTCGGGTTTGTCCCTGGGTCTATGGTCGTGCACGTGTGTGAGGTTGTATCAGTTTTAAACTTAAGCTTTAATATAAAAAAAGAAACAGAAGAAATAAGAAACAGGGGAAGAAGAAGAGAAGACAGGGAGTGACGCGAGGAAAGTTTGGAGTTATCTCGAGTTCAACCCGAGTATATCGCGTGTTACCTTCGATTTTAAAATTCCAGGAATTTTCTAATTTTAATATTAGTTGAAAAGATACATAAGTTAAGTATTAATCAAGTTAATAGTGTTTTAAGCCAAGACGAATTGTAAAGCTTTACTGATACAAAAATGAGTAATTAATTTAAAATCAAAGTTAATAAAGAATGTAATCAATTTTATATTTATAATTTAATAAGTAGTTTCAAATAGAATTAAATTTGTAGTTAAAGATTTTAATGATAATCTTGTATAAAATCATTTGTAATTAAGAATTTATATAATCATTTGAAGTTGCTTAATTAACAAATCATAGTTAACTGATTAAATAACTAATTAATGATTGAACGATTAAGTTAATTAATAATTAATGATTAATTAAGCAATTAGTAATAATTAGATGTGTAATTGAGTTTTATAAATCAATAATTAAGATTATTGATTAATAATTAATTAATTAAGTAAATAATTAATAAGTATTTAATAAATTGAAATAAGTTAGTTAATTAGTAATTGATTAAGCAAGAATAGAATATCGATCATTCTTAAGCAAGTAATTAAGTTTAAAACAAATCAAACATGTTGATATGAATCGATGATTCTATTTGATTGCATCTGATGTTTATTTCTATCCTGTGTTGTTCTGTGATATCTTGGATATATTTGTAATGATTGAGTATGATTTATCTGTATTAAATCGCTATATGATTTATCTGATGTTATTTATCTGTATAGAATTGCAATATGAATTCAATTGTTAAATTTAAACTATTAAGTGAATTAGACAACTTGGCCTTTAAAATGGCGTTTGGATTTCGATGTGACCGGGATCGGGTATCGATTTGATATTCCGAAAACCACATCGATCCAAATTAAATGATAGGTCGTGTAATCTCAAGTGAAGATCGAGATGGTGTTTTCAGAATGCAAGGGTTATCGTCGTTAACTATGAGGGTGATTCCAAAACGAGTGTAACGAGATAATGCCTTCGGTTTCGTTCGAACCCGAAACGAACTTGTATGGATTGAATGCTTTCAGCACATCGTCAGGCGGACGATGAGCATTCTAAGAAATATGTTCTAAAAAGGTAAACGTAGCCTCAAGCCTCATCAACCGGGAATGGCTAAAACAGGGGATGTGCAGGAAGGTTAGGCGGGTTATGCCCAAGCAGGACGAGGTATACCCCTGTCTAGATGTCCCTTTTAGTCGGCCGTGTGGGTGGTTGGTCTGCAGCCAACTGCGGGGTTATATTGTTCGAGACTGTTCAGTAAGGAATGGTTCCGGCCTTGTGTTGCAGGGGAGTTAGGGTGGCTCCTTGGTACTGTGATCTAGGCCACGTACTGTGATGGGAGGTACCCCAGTAGCCCTGCCATTGTATGGGATCCAATTTACAATAAGCGCCGTACGTTTTGATTGTGCCCAACTATGTTGGAATGTGAGATGTAAGCATTTCAGCTATTTCTATATTTTACTTGAAAACCCTAGACACTATTATAATATCACTGAATTTCCTATAAAATGTTTTGGTTAGCGTAAGGTAAAAACTTACCCGTATTTATGTGTGGGAAATCTTACGTGATACCTTTATTTTAAATGATTTTCAAAGTTAAACAACTTTAAACCGTTTACTCATACCAGACCCATGTCTGACCCGGAGTTTATATTTTGTTTTTCATAAACTCTTGGGTATTCAAATTTTTATGAGTAGCCAAGTGATAGGTATTCGGAGTATAGAGTTTTCTGGAGGAGTTGGAGCAGGAGACCAGACGTATGTAGCTATCTATATAGTTCCGCTGTGTTAGTTAGTTTATGATATTTGAGATGTATGTTCTGACAGATATGATAGTCATGTTGTATGATATTGTATAACTCTGATGTATATATAACTATGTAATATTTATGTTGAGGTATTATATTTTATTCCATTCCGCTGTGAGATTCTGATGTTGTTCTTCTTTCTTTCTATTCTTTTCTATTTCTATCCCTTTCTTTCTTATTGATGACACGTCTTCCTGGGCGTAGGAAGCCGGGTCGTCACAGTTGGTATCAAAGCATTAGATTGAGCGAGTACCTATGCGCTGGAATAATATTTATCTTAAGAGTGCGTTTGTATTTTCATATAATTATATATATACCTATCTAAATTTGTTAAGCCACCTGAACAGGTAACCCAACATGAGTTCTGGAAGTAGAGGTAGAGTTAGGGCCAATACATTGATTGATAATGGTCGAAGTCAAATTGCTAGAGAGGCTGTAAATCCAGTACCGCCTCAAGTTAGTTTTGCAGCCTTATGTAAAGATTTTATCGATCTTGGAGGCCAACCATTTAAAGGTTCAAAATCGATAATTGAAGTTCAAGCCTGGCTACGGTCGTGTGAGCGTATTTTTAAGAGGATGAGATTGTCGGATGATCAGAAGAGGGATATGGCATCGTGGCAATTGCAGGGAGCGCAGCAGCATGGTGGGATATTACAATTGCAAATATTCCTGAAGAAGATATTTCTTGGGAATGATTTAAGGCGTTATTTGAGGAGAAGTTTATGCGTACAGCAAGGAAAACTCAATTGTACTAGGATTTTCCGAATTTGAAGCAGGAAAGCATGACCATTTCTGAGTATGAGACCATATTTAACGAACTTTCGTGTTATGGATCAGGACTCATTGATACTCCCCTCAAGAAGAATGAAAAGTTTGTGCAAGGATTGAGGTCCGAATTCCAGAATAAGATGACAGTGCTCTTGAAAGGATCTTTTGTTGATTTAGTTGATATGGCTTTGAGATATGAAGATTTGATGAGCAAGAAATTGGAGGCAACAGCAGCAGTTTCGAGAGGGAATTCCGTTAACCCAAATAAAAGAAAGTTTAATCCACTTTGGAAAAGACAAGCTAAGGGAAAGAAATCGGGAAGAAGCAATAACGGACCCCGTAAGTGTTATAATTGTCAGCAAATTGGACATTTAGCGGATCAGTGTTCTCAAGGAGGATCTCAGCAACAACAACGTCAGAATGGTCCAGGATTGGCAGCAGTCCAGAGATCGTTGTGTTTTAATTGTCGTCAGCCCGGTCATATGATTAAGAATTGTCCACTTTTGCAGAGGACACTGCAGGATAAAGTTTTTGCTTTGGAAGCAGGTTCATCTTATTCTTCTCAAGGCAAAGGAGTTTTGGAAGGTACCTTACTCTTAGATGGCAAATATATTAAAGTTTTGTTTGATTCGGGTGCATCTTTGAGTTTCATATCTCTGGAATCAGTAGACAAGTTTTCTCTTAATCCTAGTACCATGGATCGTCCCATTATTGTATCTAATCCTATTGGTGGAGCAACAAAATTGGATACGATCTGTAAGGACTTGAAGCTTTCTTATTTGTCCCATAGTTTCTCTTGTGAACCGTATGTGTTAAATTTTAAGGGATTTGATCTTATTTTGGGAATGGATTGGCTCGATAAGTATAAAGCAGTCCTGAATTGTGATGAGAGGATAGTTTCATTGGAGACTGATTTGGGTAGGATTGCCAAAGTGTCGTGCGATAGTTCTGGATTTCACTTGAGTAGTCTTTTGCTAGGAGTTGAGACTTCTCAAGAGAAAGTTGAGGAAATCGATGTGGTTCAAGATTTTCCAGATGTTTTTGAAGAAGTTAAGTGTCTACCGCCACATCGAGAGATTGAGTTTCGTATTGATTTGATTCCAGGAGCAGTGCCGGTGATTCAACCCAGTAGGAGAATGCCTCCTAGAGAAAGAGAAGAGTTGGTTAAGCAGACGCAAGATCTTTTGGAGAAGGGTTTGATTAGACCCAGTTTTTCTTGTTGGGGCTTTGCTGCGGTGTTTGTCACCAAATCGGATGGCTCGCTAAGGTTATGTGTTGATTATAGAGAATTGAACAAAGTGACCATTCGAAATAAATATCCTTTTCCTCGCATTGATGATCTTTTTGACCAGTTGCATGGAGCTTCTATCTTTTCTCAGATGGATCTAGCTTCAGGTTTCCATCAATTGAGAGTAGCCGAGGATAGTATTCCCTTGACATCATTTAGGGGACCGAATTATTTTTATGAGTGGTTGGTTACGCCGTTCGGGTTAACCAATGCACCAGCCTATTTTGTTGACCTTATGAACCGAGTCTTTAGGGATATGTTGAATAAGTTTGTTTTGGTATTCATTGATGATATCTTGGTCTACTCCAAATCGGAAGAAGAGCACATGCATCATTTGAGGATTGTATTGGTGACTCTAAGGAAGCATGTGTTGAAGCAAAATTTTCAAAGTGCCATTTTTGGAAATCAAAAGTTAAATTTTTAGGGCACATTGTTTCTGGTGAAGGCATTTCAGTAGATCCAACAAAGGTTGAAACTATTTTGCAATGGAAACAGCCAGAGACACCGATTGAAGTTCGCAGTTTTCTGGGTTTGGCTGGCTACTACAGAAATTCATTAAGGATTATTCCAAAATCTCTTCGCATCTGACTAAGCTGACTAGGAAAGAAACCAAATTCAAATGGACACCTCAGTGTAAAGAAGCTTTTCAGGAATTGAAGACAAGGCTAACTAGTGCTCCAGTACTTGCTATTCCGGATGGAAAGAGCAAATTTGAAGTATATACGGATGCATGTTTAGTTGGATTGGGTGCAGTTCTGATGCAGAACGGCAGAGTAATTGCGTATGCTAGTCGACAATTGAAGTCCTATGAGAAGAACTATGCTACGCATGGTCTAGAATTGTTAGCTATTGTTTTTGCTTTGAAGATATGGAGACATTATCTTTTGGGATAAAAGTTTGAGTTATTCATGGATCACAAACCGTTGAAATATATTTTCTCTCAAAAAGATCTTAATTTGAGACAGCAGAGATGGGTCGAATTTTTGGCATCTTATGATCTGGATATTTTGTATACTCCGGGGAAAGCGAATGTCATGGTTGATGCTCTTAGTAGAAATGCTGCTTTATCTCTTTTGAAAGTAGTACCATCTCTCCAAGAAAGAATCATTAGCAAGCAAATAGAGGATAATCTTTTGAGGAAATAATTCTTGGAACTAAAGACGGTCGGTATTCAGATTTCAAGATAGACGATCAAGGTGCTTTAAGGATTAATGGTCGTTTGTGTGTGCCTAATATTGATGGACTGAGGCAAGAAGTCTTAGCTGAGTGTCATCGTTCCAAATTGAATATTCACCCGGGAATCTCGAAGATGTATAAAGATATGAGGAGAGTTTTCTGGTGGCCGAATATGAAGAAGGATGTAGCTGCTTTTGTAAATAGTTGTGCCATTTGCCAGCAAGTGAAGGGAGATCAACAAAAGTCTGCAGGACTATTGCAGTCTTTGGAAATTCCAGAATGGAAGTGGGAGATGATCTCGATGGACTTCATCGACGGTTTGCCTAGAACCAAGAAAGGAAATGAAGGAATATGGGTTATTGTAGATCGTTTAACGAAGAGTGCCCATTTTATCCCAGTTAAGGCAACTCGTACTGCAGTTTCCTTGGCAGAAATTTTCTTGAAGGAGATAGTCAGATTGCATGGTGTTCCTGTTAGCATAGTAACTGATCGTGATTCTATTTTTACTAGCAAATTTTGGGAAGCTCTGCAATCAGCAATGGGAACAAGTTTGAGATTAAGTACAGCCTATCATCCTCAGACGGACGGACAAACGGAAAGGCTTAATCGAATTTTGGAAGATATGCTCCGAGCTTGTGTATTAGATTTTGGCGGATCATGGGAAAACCATCTTCATTTAGTGGAATTTTCTTATAATAACAGTTATCAAGCGAGTATTAAGATGGCTCCTTATGAAGCTCTGTATGGAAGACCGTGTAGATCCCCATCTTGTTGGATTGAATCGAATGATTGACTTGTGCTCGGACCCGATCTTATTCGTGAAGCTTCTGCGAAGGTTGAGCTTATCAAGAAAAGGATGAAAGCTGCTCAAGATCATCAAAAGAAATATGCAGATAAGAGACGAAGACCATTGGAATTTGAGATCGGAGATTTAGTTTTTATCAAAGTTTCCCCAATCAAAGGTGCTATAAGATTCGAAAAGACGGGAAATCTTGCTCCGAGATATATTGGTCCATTCCGAGTGCTGGAAAGAATTAAAACTGTAGCCTATAGGATTGAATTACCATAACGGATGTCTGGGATTCACAATGTATTTCATGTGTCTCATTTGAGGAAATTTATTCATGACCCATCATTAGTGATAGAACCAGTTGTTCAGGAAGATTTGGAAGTAGAACCCAACCTGACTGTGGTTAGAGATTCTGTTCAGATTGTAGATCAAGACGAGAAGCAACTCAGGAACAAATTGGTAAAAACTCATCAAGGTGTAATGGAGTGAGGATCCTAGAGATTGTACCTGAGAAACTCTTGATAGTTTTAGAAAAGCTTATTCAAATTTATGTCCGGATAACTAGTAATGTTGTTAGAATCGACTGTTTGGTTGTTTTTTTCGTATGGATGATATGTATGTTTAGATTGTTATTATTAAGCTTTTGAATTTACTGTTGTTTAAATTTCGGGGACGAAATTCTTTTAAGGGGGAGGAATGTGACATCCTGGAATTTTGACCCTATTATTGTCATAAGTTTTTTATCAAATTTAACTAAAATACAAGATTTTCATTTATAAATAAATAAGATGTTGGATATTATTAGTTGTATGTATTATAAAGGAATTTATAATTTCAAAATGTAAAATAGACTCTTTAACAACATTTAAAATTAAATCTGTTTTATTTAATTAAATTAAAAATTATGTATGAATGACATTTAATATCAAAAGTATCAAAGTAGTTGATAATAATAAGTATAATAATAGAATTCTCTTCATATTAAATATAAATATAAATACATTAGTGCAAATACATTACAAATTAAATTTTGGAAAGATTAAACTTTAAATAAAAATAAGATATATGAAGTGTTTCTAACAATATCTTTTGTAATTAAAATAAAATAAGCTTATCAATATTTAAAATAAGTATAACATAATATATAGTTGTCAACATACGTATACATAAACATAAGTACAAAACTATAACATGAATATAAGATATAAATACAAATGTAACTATGTAAATAAAAATATATATAATAAAGCAAGTAAACTGTATATGCATAAGAAAACAAAACCTGCAAGCAAACATTTATCTATATGTTAACATAAGCATGAAGACAAAATGAATTATGCAAGTAAACATTATATGCATAAGTAAGCCAAGTATTCACATCAATAAAACATTTTTGTACAAACCCAAATCTGCAAATATCTTTATATATATTAAAGTGCCAGCAAATAAAACATATCAGTACAAACAAAACCTGCAAATATCTTATACAAAATGTTTGTGTCAGAAAACATTATGATATGTTAACATATATGTTAACACAAATATTAATTAGCACACTTTCTGCCTGGAGAAAAATATCTTCTAGCCGAAATTATGATTCATCTCTGGCCTTAGTACATAATAAAATAAAGCAAATATTATATTATGGTAAAGCCTGTTCCAGAAGACATTATGTTCAAAGCCATATATAGATATGTTATCATTCCATTTAGTTCATTCCTTAAGCAAAACCTGATAAAGCAAGAGAAAAAAAATAAACAAAACTTTATATTCTCAAGCTCAAACAAAATTCAGAAAGCAAAAGAAGTTTACAGGAATTCAAAACTTCAACTGCAGGTTGCTTCATCATCCAACTAGCCTCTGTTTTCAACAATTTTTGGTGAGTAAACAGTTTTAAAATCTTACTTTTAACAAGTAATTTGTGAAGAATTGATATGTTGATGTGTGATATTTGGAATGTTGCTATTCACTGTAAGTATGCATGTTCTGTCCTTTCAGGTTTCAAACTTTTGCTGAGGCAAAGAAAGAGTGAAACTATATCATGATTCTTATATAAAGTACTTATCTTCAATTAGTAACTTAAATAAACAAATTAGTTTAATTATAAGATTTAGGTTTTGATCATTTTTTTAGTAGATGTAAAATACAAGAACTCTAATCACATATTTACAGTAAAAATAAAACAAAAATCAAAATTCGAATAACTCGAATTGTAAACTTGAACTTATAAATTGAAACAACATGCAAAGCTATTATTTTAAGACAAAAATCATAAATTTTAATCCCATATTTACAGAGCAAATTGTTATTGAACCAAAATTGCTTTTATATGAATATCAGATAATTCAATCAATAATCGTTGATGAAATTTGACATGAAGCTTGTGTATTGATGCTAGATCACTAGAAAAATGCTAAAAAAATTTACGAATGCAAGATTTTTGAGGATTGGTTGAAAGTAGGGTTTTGGGTTCATTGCTTTTGGGTTCGGTTCGTTGATAAACGCGACACCATGGCATAACCGAGTGTAGTGAAACTTGGGTAGGTGCTAGAGTGAGTTGTCAGCAAGATTTGGCTGTAGTCTTGTCGTCTCTGGCGGTCGTGATAGTGAGAACGAGGTGGATTTGTCCATCGTGTTCGTGGAACAGTTCGACCTTTCAGGCATATTTTGATTCCGACTGTTACACGTTTTACTGGGTGGTGATTTCACGTGAGGGGAAGCTATGTGATGTGTAGGTGGCATAGAGTGGTGTTGGAATGGTGGTGATATGCACGGCGGCGGAGGAGAGCCGCTGGGTGTCGACTCGAGAAAATCTCGAGTTTATTTGCTAATGACTTCGGGTTTGTCCCTGGGTCTATGGTCGCGCGCGTGTGTGAGGTTGTATCAGTTTTAAACTTAAGCTTTAATATATAAAAAAAGAAAAGGAAGAAATAAGAAACAGGGGAAGAAGAAGAGAAGACAGTGAGTGGTGCGAGGAAAGTTTAGAGTTATCTCGAGTTCAACCCGAGTATATCGCGTGTTACCTTCGGTTTTAAAATTCCAGGAATTTGCTAATTTTAATATTAGTTGGAAAGATACATAAGTTAAGTATTAATCAAGTTAATAGTGCTTTAAGCCAAGATGAATTGTAAAGCTTTACTGATACAAAAATGAGTAATTAATTTAAAATCAAAGTTTATTAAGAATGCAATCAATTTTATAATTATAATTTAATAAGTAGTTCCAAATAGAATTAAATTTGTAGTTAAAGATTTTAATGATAATCTTGTATAAAATCATTTCTAATTAAGAATTTAATTAATCATTTGAAGTTTGTTAATTAACAAATCATAGTTAACTGATTAAATAACTAATTAATGATTGAACGATTAAGTTAATTAATAATTAATGATTAATTAAGCAATTAGTAATAATTAAATGTGTAATTGAGTTTTATAAATCAATAATTAAGATTACTGATTAATTATTAATCAATTAAGTGAATAATTAATAAGTAGTTAATAAATTGAAATAAGTTAGTTAATTAGTAATTGATTAAGCAAGAATAGAATATAGATCATTCTTAAGCAAGTAATTAAGTTTAAAACAAATAAAACATGTTGATATGAATCGATAATTCTATTTGATTGCATCTGATGTTTATTTCTATCCTGTGTTGTTCTGTGATATCCTGGATATATCTGTGATGATTGCGTATGATTTATCTGTATTAAATTGCTATATGATTTATCTGATGTTATTTATCTGTATAGAATTGCTATATGAATTCAATTGTTAAATTTAAACTGTTAAGTTAATTAGACAACTTGGCCTTTAAAATGGCGTTTGGATTTCGATTTGACCGGGATCGGGTATCGATTTGATATTCCAAAAATCACATCGATCCAAATTAAACGATAGGTCGTGTAATCTCAAGTGAAGATCGAGATGGTGTTTTCAGAATGCAAGGGTTATCGTCGTTAAATCTGAGGGTGATTCCAAAACGGGTGTAACGAGATAATGCCTTCGGTTTCGTTCGAACCCGGAACGAACTTGTATGGATTGAATGCTTTCAGCACATCGTCAGGCGGACGATGAGCATTCTAAGAAATATGTTCTAAAAAGGTAAACGCAGCCTCAAGCCTCATCAACCGGGAATGGCTAAAACATGGGATGTGCAGGAAGGTTAGGTGGGTCATGCCCAAGCAAGACGAGGTATACCCTGTCTAGATGTCCCTTTTATTCGGCTGTGTGGGCGGTTGGTCTGCAGCCAACTGCGGGGTTATCTTGTTCGGGACTGTTCAGTAAGGACTGGTTCCGGCCTTGTGTTGCAGGGGAGTTAGGGTGGCTCCTCGGTACTGTGATCTAGGCCACGTACTGTGACGGGTGGTACCCCAGTAGCCCTGCCATTGTATGGGATCCAATTTATAATAAGCGCCGTACGTTTTGATTGTGCCCAACTACGTTGGAATGTGAGATGTAAGCATTTCAGCTATTTCTGTATTTTACTTGAAAACCCTAGACGCTATTATAATATCACTGAATTTCCTATAAAATGTTTTGGTTAGCGTAAGGTAAAAACTTACCCGTATTTATGTGTGGGAAGTCTTACGTGATACCTTTATTTTAAATGATTTTCAAAGTTAAACAACTTTAAACCGTTTACTCATACCAGACCCATGTATGACCTGGAGTTTATATTTTGTTTTTCATAAACTCTTGGGTACTCAAATTTTTATGAGTAGCCAAGTGATAGGTATTCGGAGTATAGAGTTTTCTGGAGGAGTTGGAGTAGAAGACCAGACGTATGTAGCTATCTATATAGTTCCGTTGTGTTAGTTAGTTTATGATATTTGAGATGTATGTTCTGACAGATATGTATATGATAGTCATGTTGTATGATATTGTATAACTCTGATGTATATGTAACTATGTAATATTTATGTTGAGGTATTATATTTTTTTCCATTCCGCTATGAGATTCTGATGTTGTTATTCTTTCTTTCTATTCTTTTCTATTTCTATCCCTTTCTTTCTTATTGATGACACGTCTTCCTGGGCGTAGGAAGCCGGGTCGTCACAGTATAACGACCCGTAAATTTCGATAATTAAATTGGTTGATTTAATAAGATTTTTGGTAATGAAATTTAGAAAGAAATAAAACTTTATAATTTATAATGAAGCAAAAGTTAGAAATGAATGCAGCATTGGTAATTAAAATTAATTTTTGACAATTGAAGTGAAATCCAAATAAAGAAATAGTGTTAATTGCTACACTTGGGTATAAAATTTAAAATAAGTAAATAAAAATAAGCATTTAATTAACCAATGTAATAATATATTGATTAATAGTAACTGAATGTAAATTAGGGTAGTAATGTTAATGTCAGTTGATAAATAACTAATTTATAGCAATCCCAATTTAATTGAAACAATGGTAAGGTTATAATTGATTTATTTAGAAAATTGGAAATAAATTTCAATAAATGTAATTAAATAGTATGTTAATGACGATTGAATGAAATTTGTATGATGTAAACAATTGTAACAATTGTTTGGGGATAATAACTCATAAGTGTGACTGAAAGTAAATGGTAACAAATATTTTAGGTTACCTATTTATTTAGCCTGTTAATTTAAATGTGGTAAAAATTGCAATAAACCTAAATTAAATATTTCGTTAATGTGAATTTAGTAAATAATGGGAAATAACATTTACTTTATTCATAATATGACAATTGGTTGAATAAAAGGAATAGAAATTCAAGATTTATTAATTTATTGGAATTTAAATTTAATAATTTAATTAATTGCAAATAAATAGAATTTAAAATTTAATGTGAAATCAATTGCCGTTAATTGACTTAATTTGTGTAGTTAGGGTAGGTTTGATTTGTCATTGAAGATTGTTCATTCAACAAGAAGTAACCAATGTAAACTCTATCCACAATATGGCAATTGATTGAATGGAAACAATTGAAATCCATGTTTGATTCATTTATTGGATTTGAACTATAATAATTGGATTAATTGCAATTAAATGAAATTAAAATATCTAAATATTGTGTTATTTGAAATTAAGATGAAATGTGAGAATATTAATATAATAGTTTTGAATCCAATGTTAAATCCATCTATTTGACAATAATGATTGGAATAATCATTAATTTATTTAATTAAATAGGATTATTGGGAATGATATTTATAATTTCTGGAATTTAATGAATTGAGGCTAACATTAAAATTGATAAATTAATCAACTATACGTTGACATTTAAATTTGTTTAGATCAGTGTAAGTGGCTAAGAAATCAAAAATGATGAAAATTTTCAATTATCGAACTGAAATTGAAATTGATTTAATTAATTAATTATTAATTTATTTAATTAATAGGAAAATAGCCATTTTGGCCACTAATTAGGATTTCCACGAAACCAGTTTCATCGGATCTGTAACGGTGAATTATTGTAGGATTTCTAGTTTCGTAGCGATCGGACTTGTCATTTGATCTACGGACTCGAAATGCCTTGAAATCAATTGAAATCAGTTTGAAATAACTTGATTTGAGCACAACTTCTTCATACGATGAAATTTGGACTTGAAACCTATTCCATCGCGTTTAAAATATTTAAAAACATCCATCTTGATATATGGGTTGACCCAATTTCGTCTCGGAGTCAGAACCGGCTTTTTCGTGCCATTTTATCGTTCAACGCGTATACCCAATCATTCTGGTTCTGGTCCATTCTAATTTCAGCTTGCCTATATCTACCTTGTTATAAACCCTAATTGTTCCTCATTGTAATTTGTCTGTACGTACAATTTCTTTTCACCTCCTCATTTCAATGGCAGACAAAACCTATTTCTAATTGCAATTTGAAAATCAAATTCAATTCCAAAAATTTAACCTCCTCAAAAAAAATTCAAAAAAACATATATCGAAGATCTCATCAATACGAATCAGCGTCTTGTGTCCATTTTCTGAAATAGTGCTCGGGGAATCCAGAAATAGTAGTCAAAGCCACGAAATTTTGAAAACCTAAGTAATATTGGGGCTTTTCAATTTAGGCTTCGATAGGGGAAATTGAGAGATGGGTATTGGAGAACTCGTCAGCGGAAGTCGATAGGTAGTGATCTCTTAGCCTAACACGGCCTATGGGGGTTTGAATTGATGTTTTAGGGATTGAAAACCCTAGTTATGGGGCAGCGTATTAGGCGACATGACCGGGGGAAATTGATAGGCGACGTCTAGAGCAATGGTAGGTGGTCGTTCAATGGACTATCGGCGGCGTTTGGATGATGAAATTGATGGTCAACGCAGAGTAGGGGACGACGTTCATGGGTTCCGTGCATGCGCGATTTTGGGCCCGGGTGCTTAGAGATGATGACGTGGCAATTTGTTGTGTAACGTTATTTTTTTTTAATTTGAATTTAACTTTTCAAGTGTTCTAACATATGTATCTTCTTCATACGAGGTCAGATTTACGTGCGGTTTTCTTTGTTAGGATCGTATTAAAATTCTCGTCATTTGATGCAGGTTGGGACGGATTCTGAAACTGTTCAAATTTTGGATTTAAATTGGATTTAAATTCAATTTACATTCAAAATGTGAGTGTTTTAACCCACTCACAACTTCTAAAATTTCTTATGTTTGTTAAATTGATTTATGATGCGATTAGAAATTTATTTTTGACTGTTTGGCATATTTTAAATCATCATCTCAGTTAAATTGAATTTATTTAAATTAAATTGTTATTTTATTTATTATGGAATATAAACTGCCAGTAAATACCTGTTGTTATTATCTGTTATATATTGATGTTATTGTTTGAATTGGATGATGATTGTGATAAATGTTTGATGATTGATATTGGATGAATGGATGTTGTATTTTATATTGTTATAAACTGCAAGTTGTTATGCATTTTTATTTCATTCGGGATTGCGGTTTGAAATGATATATAATTGTATTTATATTTTAAATTAGGGATTGAAATGATAAATATCCGTATCACTTGACCATAGGGTAGAAAATTGTATACAAACACCGTAATCTATATATAACAATATTTTAAAATGATTTCTATGGTTTTGGAAAGAAATATATGGTTTAATGAATATTGCTTTTGATATTATCTAAATATTATTTTTATATATAGCTAAATGATTGAATTTAAGCTATCTATAAGTTTGTTAAATAAAAATTAAGTTTAATGATAGAGTTTGATTTTTATTAAAATAAAAGATGAGTAAGTATTTAAATTTTATTTTAATGTAGAGTGTGTATAATGATTTAAATAAATTAAGGCGGGGAGATAAAATGGAGATTTATTTGAAATTTAATTTATTTAAGAATTAAGCTCAAAAAGGCTGATGTGAAATTTATTAAATTGGAAATTTTAAAAGGTATAATTATTATAACTTGATTTTGGGGTCAAGGCGAATTAAATGATTATTTCAATTATAAAGGTATTGAAGGAAATAATTAGTTATTTGTAATTTGAGCTTTATTTAAATGATAATGGATTTATTATGCAAATATTTCAAAACTAAATAATAGAACATTGAATTGTTGAATCGTAATTTCAGACCTTAGTTTTGAAATTGTTTAATACTCAAAGTTTGAAATATATTGAAATTGAAATGGTTTATTGTAACTGAAAGTGAGTTGAAAGTTATGAATTGAGATTTAATTTAAAACGAATGAAATTATGAAGTCGAGGAAATTATTTTACTTTGTAAAGTAATTTTAAATTCAAACTACTTTATTTTATATACTGTTGGAATATCCAAACTATTTAAGTTTTGGAAGTTATGGTTTAGAAGCTATAAAATTCGAAGCATTACGTTTTGAAAAGTTATATTCCAAGCGTTTGGTTTCGAAATATTATAAACCTGAAAGTGCTACGGTTTTTGGAAATGGGATATATTTGAAATAAAAATGATATTATATTGATTTGGGGTTTTATAGAAATGATATCATATTGATTTCATTTTTGAAATGGAAATGATATCGTATTTATATGGTTTTGAAATGGATATTATATTATGGTTTGAAGTAAATTTAGTTGAAATGACCGCGGTATTATAATAACGTTTGGTTGTTAAAGAGAGCGGGATCGGAAGTTGTTATACTCTCTGCAAACTCCGTAAACCACTTTGACAACCGTGTACGCGGTGGAGATTCCAGAATAAAGTAGGATGGTGGCGACGTTCTATTAAGGTATATACATGGACCCAACTCCTGTGAGTTGGCATAAGGTGGCTAAAACATGAGCGATTCCGAGTCAATGAGGTAGCCCCACTTATTGGACATACTCCTTCGATATTATATTATGACTTTGAGATTTATTTGGTGGCCACTTTTAATTTATGATTTTTGGGGGTGTGACTTGAGGTGGGCGGTAGCTGCGCGCAATGTGTCACCACCAGTCCGGATAGCAATTGGTATATCTACACTGGCATTGCCTAGTTGTGCCGTCACCTACCCTAGCACGCCTTGTACGAGTTTGATTTGTGTCATACATATGGAGTATCTTCTCGTAGTCTCCCGATCAGGAGATATGCATGTACTGTATAGACCATTGGCACTATTACATATTAAGGTGGAAAATGTAAAGCCTTAACGCTATTTAAAAGTAAGTTTATTTTACTAATAGACACTATTATAATAGCCTATATTACTACATAGTAAATAGTTTAACGGATCCTTAGGAGGTGTGGATCCCAAGCATCTAAGTTACTGCACTCACGTTAGACACTTGATAAGGGATGTCAAATCCCGTAAACATATCCGACGCCATTTACACGCATATTTATTTACCATTGATTTAACTTACATAAGATCTTTTGGTCCTGACTCAAGTGTTTTGTCTTTTCTATTTGCTCGGGTCAGCCTGAGCATTTCAGGATTTGAAGGCCTTATTTCTGGAAGACGAAGACGAAGATTTTATTACTACTATTGATTATTATAATTCACTGCATCATGTATTCCGCTGCATTATTTAATTTTCATTGGTATGTGTAACTCTGATATGTATTGTATAAGTATAAGCAAATGTTTTGTAAAACAGCTTCATGAACTGTTTATTTGATTATTATATTTTATCGTTCCGCTACAAGATTCTATTTTGTTTTTTTTCTTTCTCTGTTTTTTCTTCTTCACTCCATAACAATCTGCCCTTCTGTATGGTTTGAGTTGGCACGTGTGTCTGCTCAAGCGTACAAAAAGGTGGGATGTTACATACAATATAAAAGTTATACTAGAATAATAATATAAAATTAATTAAAAGTTAATTAACTAAAATTAATTAAATATGATTTTATTATATGTAACGGTCACCTTTTCGACCCTTAAATGTTGACACTAATACATCCATGGTATTCATGTGCCGAGCACCCAAGTGCCAGTAAGACTGAACGTTAGGGTAAAAGAAAAAAGAAAAGAAAAGAAAAAGAACAAGAAGAGGAGAACAAGAACATCACAATCACACATGCAGAACAATAATATATAATATCACAAAATGATCTCTACAAAAGATAACTTTATGGGAACAATAATCAAAGAAAGCTAACATATCATCAGCTTGGATAGTTATAACAACTTGTACTTATAATTGCTAATATAAATAAACAAAGCAATGCGGTGTAAATAAGAATACTAAGTAGGAAATCATCTAGCCTCTCCAAGAGCTCCAATGAACATCAATGAAATCTGAAAATATACATGGGTTTGACCGAGCATTATAAGAAAATAACACCTGAATCAGTCTGGTAAACCAAACCTCAAATTATTTGAATTGTTATATTTATAAAACCCTTTGAAAAATAAGGGTACCTCGTAAGACCGCACCATAATAAAACAGATTGGTTTTTACCTTACGATAACCAAACCATTTCTATTAGAAAATCCAATGTTATTATAATAATGTCTAGGGTCTTGAACATAAGTAAGAAATAGCTAAAATGCATGCATCTCACATTGCAGCATATTAAAGTATATCTAAAACCGCTAAGGCGCGTTCATTTATGGGTTTTCCAAGGAGAGGCCTTCAGCTTAAAAACTAAAGTGGATCTCCATGACATGGATCAGAAACTACCTTTCAAGCATTACATATCTCTAGATAAAATATATCATAAGGTAAACTCGACTGGCCCACGCCCGAACAAGCGAACTCAAACCACATTTTAGACATTTCAACTTAATTATTCCTTACCCAAGAGTGAAGCTGTGTAAGCTAGAGAACTAACTACAACAAAGCCTTGCCTAGACACTTCATTCTTAAATCTCACAAATAGATATGTCTACTCGTTGGCTTTTAGTGTTAAGCCTAGTCAATTACCTTTTTCAAAACTTTTATATATAGGGATACCTTTAAAATACTTATTAATATGTTAAAACACTTCCAACTACATAAAAATATATTATAATTATTTATATAGAATATTATGTAAAAATAACCAATCTGGAAATAATTGGAAAAACCTAAATAAACATTTCTTATTTTAAAAGCTGCTTAGTTTAAAAATTAATGATTAATTGTTAAAAATACATTTAAATGCGAAACTAATTTTAAAACACTCTAATACAAGTTAGAAAACAACCTTATAAAGATTAGAGAAAAATACTTAATATAAATATCATTTTTACACTATTTATAGTTTCAAATAGCAAAGATAACATTTCAGCAAATGCTACCAAAATAATTCGCAACAGCTCAGAAGTGTTTCAGGAGCAAAGACTTGTCTTCAGAAGTGCTACCAAAAGTCCCAGGCTGTCGTTTAAGTGATTTTTCTACAACTTTGCACCTAATTTTTTATGCTTAACTAAATAATTTTTGAGCCATTCTTTTTAAAATAGTTAGTATAATTTGTGTACTAGAAAACTATGAAGACAAATCCCAAAAAATATCTCTTAATTATTTTATTGAAAATTTCAAAAATAATGTATTTTCTTGAAGTGTTCGTATAGCGACTGTTTTGCTATAATTTTTATCACTTCATTCAACTAGCTATCAAATGATTTAAGCTTCAGAATTTTTACAATAAGAATAATATATTATTTACCTTTTTAAAATGGTAAAGAAACCTCAAGGGTAATTTCCATAAAAATAACGCTATTTTCCAAAAACAAGGAATTTAATGTGTCAATATAGCGACTAATTGCTATAAACTTTTACAATTTTATTCAATTAATTCCAAAAAATTTCAAACATATTCTTTGCTTTCCAAAAGACATATAGAACGGTGCATAATAACCAAAACAAGTTTTATTAATATATATCCACAAATCACCAAATTACATAAGTTAAAGTTATGGGATTCAAAGTGCCTTCATAACGTCTATCGCTATATGGACAATTCCATACTCAATTCAATATTCAATGCCATTCAATCACATAAACTAACGCCTTCCAAGGTAAAACAATTACACAAATAACATGCTATTCAAAGAGCATACTTATGTTTATTGTAACGACCCGGGATTTTGGACATTCCGAGTTGTGAATATTAATGTATAATATTCAATAATATTGTAATATAATATATAATATTCCCATTAATCAATGATTAATATTGTATACCAATTTCCAAAACCAATATAATTTGAATTTTCAAATCTATATTAAAATACAGATTGATTAAATGGAATTTCTTATATATGTATATTTCAATATAAAGATAAAATATAATAGAGAATTAAAGTTAATTGGGAAAAATTCATATGCATTCATTCTTATACATAAGGATAGTAGAATTTATATGTAATGTGGATAGAAATTGATAATGAAGTAAAAAGAGATATTTTTGATTTTGGGCATATGAACAATATTGTTTATATTAAATAAAAAGAGCTTAAGTTTCTAAAATAATATGTATACATACGATGAATAAGAAATTTTATATATATATATATATATATATATATACACGTAAAGATAAGTTTAAAAGGAAAATTTATAATATTTAAATAGATAAAAATGTTATAAAATAAATTGATGTGCTTAAGAATCACTTAAGTATAATTTAGGAGAAACTATATATATGTATATATATATAAAGATAACTAATAGATTTAGTTTACTTGAAAATAATATATTTCTATATTATCAATAAAAATTGTATATATGGTTACATATATGCATAAAGGCTTAAAAATAGTTTTATATCACTTTGTAATCCTTGTTTTAAAGTAACATATGTATATAAGGTTTTTAACATAGAATGTTATTTCATTTTGTTTAAAGTAACATATATATTTATATAGGTATATTAACCAAGAAGTATTATTGTAGTTATCTAGTTTCTCAACATTATTTTAAAATGTATAAATGCAACACTAACTTTGTCAAAAGACAAATATAGGCTGCCTAACTTCTCAAGTATAATTACATATACCTTAAAGTATTTTTATGGTTTGTATAAAATACATAATACTAGAAAGATTTCAAAGTTGTTAGTTGTTAAGGAAAAACAAGTTAACAAAACCGTTTTAGATCAATTAAACAATGGGTAATAAGTAATAAAAATCTAAATCAGTAAAAATATTAACATCTAGCAGGAAACAACTGAAAACATGTTGTGGTAATTATTTTCTTTTCTTTTCAAAATTTCACTCAGCAAAGACAATATCATCTGCTCAGCCACCAAAAGATCTTTTCAGGCTATCATTTGTTGGTTGCAAGCATGTGTGTGTGTGTGTATATATATATATATATATATATGAGCATTTAAGATCATAGTTGTTTAGAAATTAAACCTGTAACTTAGGAAAAATATACCTCTATTCAAATTGTAAGCATCAGGAAACAATTTAAAAAAAGAAAAAAAAGAAAGGAAGTACTCTGTAACTTGTCTGGAATCTCTCAATCTAGTTCGAATCCGATGAAGTTGTAAACTAGGAAAACATTTATTTTCTAGTATAGTTTGTGTTAAAATAGTTTGTGAATAAAATTATGATATGTAGTTAATTTATGGTAGGATATACAGTGAATAACCAATTTTGGTGAAGATTCAATATTTTTAAATCAACGATTCATGCATGCAATTAGAATTCTTGTGTAGAATTATGAATTTTAGAAATAAAATTATAAGTTTTAGTGATCTATATCTCGAGAAATATGTAAATGAACGGTTTTTGTTCAAAAATAAAATTCTGTCGATCTCCTCGCCGTAAGGTGGTGCGGCTTAGTCCGGAGGGGGTAGGTGGACCTAGGGAAGGTGTCGATCGTGGTGAAATCATGGAATCGGGCTGGGATTAGGAGAGCGAGTGGATTTTAGGGTTTTGGGAAGGATTTGGGAGGTCAACGAACGCGAGTGAATTGGGAGAGGTGACGCGATCGAGTTCTTCGGGGTTTGGCAGGAAGGTAGTGTCAAGAAAGGGCTTTCGATCGGTGGGGGATTTGATTTGATCGATGGAGTGTAGCGAGTGCAGTTCGTCGAACTACAGAGGTGTTGGTTTCCTGCGTTTCGTGTGAAGGGTTGAATCTCATGTACGTGATTGCGAAGCATCGGTGTTGTGGTAATTTGGATTGGGGGAGAGTATAGCACTGGGCAGTGGTGTCACGGAGGCGAGATGGTTGGTGGCGTAGGTGAGTACGTGCATGTGTGTCAACGTGAACGAATGATCAGGCAAGCTATGTCGTTTGAATGGGTGCAATGTAGGGTCGGCGTGGTCTCGAGTGATGTTCGAATCGATCGAGCTCGGCATCGGTTTCTTGTGTTGCTTGTGGATGGTTTGTGTCGATTATTTGTGTTTGTTGTTCCTGGGATCGAAACTGGAACCAGGGGAAAAAGAGGGGAAGAGATAAGGGGAGAAGTAGGTTTTTTGGGGTCTGGGCTTCGGCCCATTTGGGTTGTGCTAATAAATAGGATCGAGTTGATTTTTAGTCTTTGGGTTGTGGGCTTTGGGCCAATGGGTTTTTTTTTTAATTTAAGCAAGATTTATTAATAAAAGAAATTTATTATAAGGTAAAAATAAAATCATAATCCATTTGTATTTCCAAAGTTTATAACAAACATGATGATTTAAAATAAATCTTTTAAACCAATTTTCATTAATGTAAATGTTTATTTAAAGCTTTATATAGACAAAGGAATTTTGGAAATAATAAACTTGATTTACTTTGGAATTATTTAATTAAGGTCATTTAAGTAAATTATTTTATCTTTTAAAATCAATTCTTATTATTTATACTTGAGTTTTATTTGAATAAATTGAAGTATATTTAAGATAATTAAGGGAAAATAAATGTTTATACTTTTGAATTAATTCAACTTCTTAAGTGACTTTATATTTATAATAATTATTTAATTTCTCATATATAATATAGTGTTATTAAGGAGATGGGTTGTATCGACGAATATTACACCGTCGTATGGTCCGTTGTGAAGTTAAATAAGTGAAATTTACAAGCTTTTACAGACAGAATTAAATTACCATTTAGTAATGAATGCTGTTGTATAATTTTACGGCCTTTTCCTAAAATAAAAATAAATGCGTAAATTGTAGGTTTTTCAAATTGTTTGACATCTGGTCAGGGGGAAAAGACACCATTCTGCTAAATTGTTAATTTAACTTATGTGGGTAGTTCAAGCAATCTATCTGATATTTCTTGTGTAATTGTTGTAAATATTTACTAGACATGATAAATCTTTGATCTTCTTATTCAGGCATATATCAGTTATTTGCCTGTTAGTTATACTTGAGTATATAATGTGAATCAATTTATGGAAGCTGATTGATTTTGAATATCTGTATTGACTGTGAATTGTAGCTTGATAAGTACCGTTGAGACTGATAAGCCTTATTCTGATTGGGTTGATTTGAACTTAGTTTTGTTTTAAAAATGAGTATTATTTTTAATAATGTTTTTAAAAGAATTGATAAATATCTTGGAAATATCAAAAGTAGTTTGTTTATTATTTTTTGAATCTTTATAAAGGTATAATTTATATAAGTATGTATTATTTAAACTATGTCAACTATGAAACTATTTTTTTAGTAATAATCATTTAAAGGTTAATTTTTATTAAATTAGTATTAAAGTATATTTTCTTTAATATAATCTGTTAAATATAAATGTTGTTTTAAATGATATATTGTATGGTAAACTTTCATAAAGAGTATTTTTATTTATTTGAGAACTGTATTTGGAAATTTTATAAGTATGAGTTAGAAAGAAATTGTTTTAAATATATATTTACCAGTAAAATAAGCTTTATTAGTAAATTTTAATCTGTTTGGATCTTAAATGTGAACAAATCTTAATGGTTGAAATGGGAAAACAACTTGGTTGAATTGATTGATTATTTTCATAGCTAATAACCGAAAATCAAATGTGGACAAAATTTAACTTTGGAAATATCTGGAGCAAACTCAGGAATTATATGGGATGGTTACCGTTCAAAGTGCTATACCATACATATAAACTCGTTTGTACTCTAGGAAGAATTATAAGGAAACCCGTCCACTAACGGTTAGGAGGTGAACTCCGATCTTATATTCTGTCTGTGTATTTCCTAATGGAATGGGGTTGAGTTTACCGAGAAATAGCGAACGTTGTTTCGAGGAGACTGGGATCAGATTTGTAATCCGAAAATCACTTCGATCCAACAAGTACATTTTCGTGATGAAGACTAGTGTTTGGAGTCGAAGATGGAGCAGTGATGTGTAAGGGCTAATCTCTACTAATCCTGAGGGTGATTCTAAAATGGATGTAGTAGGAATAGCGCCTTCGGTTTCGTTCGAACCCGAAACCGACTCGTATGGATGAATGCTTTGAGAACATCGTTAGGGGGATGATGAGCATTCTAAGTGAAATGTTCTAAAAAGGTAATGCTGAGCCTCGAGCCTCATCAACCGGGAATGACTGAAAATCAGGGGATATGTAGCAAGGCTAAGTGGGTAGCACCCAATTAGGGTAAGGTCATCCCTTTTTAGAGGTCCCTTTTTATTCGGCTGTGTCGGCGGCTGCTGATCCCAACCATGGGGTGATCTTATTCGAGCTATTCAACAAGGGGTAGTCCGGTCCTGTATTGCATGGGAACGGAAGGGCCCTGGGTATGTTGATCTAGACCATGTACTGTGATAGGTAGTACCCCAGTGCCTAGTCATTCGTTGGAGATCCATTCTCCCTACGTGCCCTTTACGGTTTTAATTGTAGATTCCACTTTATGGCTAGTATTTGCTGGAATTTAATAATGTAACAATTTCGGCAATTTGAATATGTGTTTGTATATAGACACAATTATAATATCAGAGGATTTTATGAGAAACGTTTTGGTTATCGTAAGGTAAAAACCCAATATGTTTATTTGTGGCGTGATCTTACGAGGTAACTTTGATTTCAAAAAGATTTTTAAACTTTAATTAATCAAGTTGAATGTGTTTCTCATGCTAGTTTACCAAACTGACCCGGGCGTGGTGTTTTTCCTATATGCTCGGTCAGACTGAGCATATGTTCCAGGTTTAACTGGAAGATTGGAAGCTTCAGGAGAGGAGCTGGAATCAGGAGACGTATTCACATAGATGCTTATATTTAATTGTATTGGTTGTGTTGTCAACAAGTTGTAAGGTCGGATTGTTATAAACTTTCCAAGTTGAATGGTTGTAACTCTTATTGAAGTCTGTATATGTTATAAAGTAACAACTTTGGTTTCATGTAAAGATTTGTTTATATTATAGTTTATTCTTTCCTCTGTGAGATTCTAGTTGTTCTCTTTTCTCTATCTTCTTTCTATTTCTACCTTCTTTCTACTTTCACTATCCGTCTTTTCTTGCGATTTGGCTGACACGTGTGGTTTAAAATCAGTTTAAATCGGTATGTAAAAATGGGTCATGCATTTATAAGAATTTCATAAAGACTTATTTTTACATGTAAAACATTATATTAAAACAAAATTTCATGTCAAAACATTCAACACTTAAGTTCATTATTTGTATAATACTTCAATATACCCTAAAAGTATATACAAAACATTCTTCTACATTTTTACTTCGTAAAATTTCAATGAAGGCCAAAAATAAATTTGGATCCTATAATCGAGTCAACCTTCTAAACTTCCTTATCCATTGCATTAGGCAAGTAGCTAGGTAGAGTACGACTTCGGTATCCAAACTCAAGACTAGAGTCTACTTTCCTTTGATAACTCTAAAGTAAAGACGTTTATTAGCTGGCCCAAAAACATCAAAGGTTCTATTTAATAAGGATGCTTAATAAATTTTAAACTTGTTTAGGTTACTATTTTTTTCAAATTAAGAGGTATAAAGATTCAACTTCTGTAATTTTTACAAAAATACTCAGCATAAATTTCTATATCAATTCGGAAGTTTCTGACTGTCCAAAATCGCAACTCTATGTTATTTTAATAATTGAAAATTAACAAGCAACATATCATAATAAGTGCCACAACCAAACTATCCTAATGCATAGGATTCATGCGTCTATAATATAACTTAATAGAAAACTTAAGAATTAAACACCATGTTTTATTTCAAATCATTTGAAATAGTAATATATGTATGTATGAACATATATATATATATATGTGTATATATATATATATATTTGTGTGTGTGTATGCGTATGTGTGTATGCATGTATGCATATATATATCTTTTGGATATTAAATCATACCTTTTAGGGCTAAACCAAAATCTTTTTCAAAACCAATTTCCAAAATCTTTTCTTGAAAATCCATGGGAAATAGTCATATAGATCGAGTAACAACAAGGAACTGGGTCCTACCAAGAATTATTATATATCCCTCTTTCTAAGAAGGGTAATACTTAAGAGAAGTGCTTACGAACCGGACACATCACTCATCCATTTTAGTCACTTTCAAGTCACTCGAACTAGATAACATAATAATACTTTGTTTCCCAAATCGATTCATAAATTAAGAGAGTAATCTCAAACTCGAACAAATTTTAAAAAGGGTAGTTTTGGCACAGGTCCTTAATAGGTTTTGGAATTCACAAAAACCCCAATGAAAAAAAGTATGTAAAGTAGGTCCTTATTTTTCAAAAATCATCAAGAAACGTATAAAAAAACTTCCAAGTTTTAAAACTTATTTCAGTTAATATTTATCTTTGTAACGACCCACTGTTTTAGACCATTCAAATCGGCAATAGTTCCATACATGCCTGACTTGAATAATTCAAAACAGTAGATTGTAATATAATTTGGAGCAAATAAGACCAATCACAGAATCATAGACACGGCTAAAATCAGAATAACTCTCAGCGGAAATAAGAATAACTATAGTGGTTCATGAAGCTACTACAACTCAGTCTCTAAACAAGTACAAATTACATAGTATGAAAATCAAATACAGTTCTGAAACAAATATAGTAGAAATCCCAAATACATATGTCTCTAAAGCATGAGCTTAAATGGAAATACTGAAACTGAAATAGAAAATAACAAGATAAGCAGATAACTATAGAAATCTCTAGCTTCTAGAAGATAGATCCAAACTGTAACACTCAGGCTGAACCAAGCGTAAGAAATAAACACAAACACTTGAGTCAGGACATACATACTTATACAGTGTAAACCAACTCAAGTAAACTGTACTGAAAGATACAAGTAACTTAAAGGATGCTTGGGACCGCCCATCTTCTAAGGATCCGTTAAACTATTTACTATGTAGTAATATACTCTATTTATAATAATCTATAGGAGTAAAATAAACTTACTTTAAACAGAGTTAAGGCTTTACATTTTCCACCTTAACATATAAATAGTTTCAATAATCTGTACAGTACCTGTGTACCTCCTAATCGGGAGGCTACAAGAAGATACCCCATAGGTACGACACAAATCAAACTCGTACAAGGCTCGCTAGGGTAGGTGACACGGCACAACGAGACAATGCCAGGGTAGATATACCAATTATGCTTCTGGATCGATGGTAAAGCTTAGCAACTACTACCGCCTACCTCAAACCACACTCCCAAAATCAAAGGTGCACACCAATCAGATCATAAAGTAATAGAATGGCATACGAAGAAGTGGGTCCAATAAGAGGTGCTACCTCCTTAGCCCGTTAATCGCTCCTGTTTTAGCCACCTTACGCCAACTCACGGGAGTCGGGTCTACGTACATACCTCAATAGAACGTCACCACCATCCTACTTCATTCTAGAATCTCCACCCATTACAAAGTTGTTAAAGTGGTTTTCGGTATCGACAGAGAGTATGTCCATATCCGATCCCGGTCTCTTTAATAACCAACGTTATTATTACCCGTGGTTATAAATTCAAAAGCAATTTATATTCCAAATCAAAATAGCTCATTTAAACCAATTAAATACGAAGTAGTCATCTTTTCGAATCACTTATCCAATTTCCATAATTTTAGCAATTTCTCAGTTCGTTAGTTCGATTTCAACATTTCAAAGCATTGAAATTTTCAAAACTACAGGACTTATAAAGTGCTGCGATTGGTATATTTAGTATATATCAAAACATAGTTCAAATTCAGCAACCACAGCATTTTCAGAAATGTTGTAATAGGTATCCTTAGTAATTTCAGCCCATTGTTCACATTTCAGAAATTACAGCACTTCAGAAATGTTGTTATAGGTCTTTTTAGTGTATTTTTAGCCATAGTTCAAATTTACAGAATTTACAGCACTTCGGAAATGTTGTAATAGGTCTTTTTAGTGTATTTTCAACCGTAGTTCAAATTTACAGAATTTACAGCACTTCAGAAATGCTATTATAGGTCTTTTTAGTGTATTCAAGCCATAGTTCATATTTTCCACAGCATTTTCCGAACCGCTATAATTTCTGTTTACCTTCTAAAACCATATATCTTCACTTTTCCTCATTTTTAACTTATAAAACTTATTCCCTCTTTCCAAAAAAAATTATTAGATATTATTTAACTTATAAATTCAAATAAAATAATATTTCATTAATAAATATCCAATTTCATATAAATTTATTTGTTAAGTCAATAGTTTATCAATTGCTTAACTTTTATTTCAACCAACAACTTGATATTTTATTTAACATACCCATTTCCTAAATAAAATAAAATTTCCATTTATTTACCTAACTTAAAATTTCTATTTAAACCAAATTTTCAAATTCCAAGTTAAGTCATAATTTAAAATACACTTTTCCATTTATTTATTTATACATTTAACTTACAAAGAATAACTATACAATTTATTCAAATCATTTAAATCCAATTTAAGCCAAAATTTCATATTTTAATATTTCAAAATACTTAATATCTCAAAATAATACTTGTAAAAAAATTAACCATGGGTTTGTATTATATTTTCTAACCTAGTTCAAGTGATACGGATAAAATATCATTTCAATCCGTAATTTAAAAAGAAAATTCCTGCTTCTATCATTTCAAACCCGCAATCCCAAAAACAATAAAAACAATAAAAATCAGTCGAGCCTATCATTTTAGCCCATAATGATTTTTCCTTATTCTAAAGTCCGTTCGGGTATGTATCATTTCAACCCATAGTGATAAGGGAACTTGCAGTGTGAGATGCAGAAATAAAATGAACAATTAAATATAACATCTCACATTATATGATGCAACAATTTTATAAACTGGATTTAATATCATAGAATCACATCGCAGGCATATATGAATAATATATCAATTTATACAGGTTAACTTGTCATCAATTCACAATAATATAAGTACGTAATGTCTAGAGTGAATAACTCACCTTTTTGAAGCTAGAGATCAATTAAAACAAAAAGATCCACACACCGCAAAGAACGAGAAGGCACGACAAGATTTGGGAAGAAGTAACAACCAAATTCAGATCTTGTAATTCAAATAAATAAACAATTATAAATATATGATTTTCCATAAAAAAATATGGAATAAACCATGAGAACAAAATTCAACACAATTTTTTTATTAAATCAAAGAATACATTGCATCAAAGTGAAACAAAAAGGGATGAATCATCAAGTGGGCTTAGCCACAATCCTTATAGGCTCGGCCTCATCACCCCTAGGCTCGGCCATGGTGCTGAGATGCAAGTTACGCTAGGTTATAGGGTCATAAGGTACGGCCATGACATGGAAAGGGGAAGGCAAAGAAATACATGGCGTAAACATGGGTCAAGTGGAGTTTGGCTAGGCCCTATGGTCTAAATGGCTCGGCCTAAGGCTAGACTTGGGTTAAATCAAATTGAAGCATGGCTAGAAGGGGAGATAGTCACGGCCAAGCAAGGTGGAGGGGGTTGGGCTAGGATTTCAAGGCAAACAAGGAGGGGTTTGCATCCATAGGCTCAACTAGGGTTTATTACTTGACTTGGTGATGGATATTGGGATCTAGGGTTTCATGGCCGTGAGTGGAGGAATGATGGTAGGTCATGGAGGTGGAGAGGAGGTGGTGGTCGAAATAGGGCGGAGGCCAAGAATTTCATGAAGAAAACACAAGAAAAATAAAAGAAAAAAGTAAAAAGAAGGGAGGAAGAGGCCATTAACTTGTAGTGTTTTCTTTCTGGAGACAAATGAAGATGAGATGTTTTTTTTCACGTGAACGATAAGGTTGAAGGCGGCTAGATTTTAGAATACATGGCTACAATTAAGGAATGGCTATGGCAGGAGATCAAAAGGGTGGGCAATGTAAAGGCAGGAAATAAAAATGAAACGTGTGCCCAAAATTTAAAATAAGTAATGTGTCTTAATTGATTTGTTTCCTATCCATTAAATAAAGATTTATACAAAAGAAACATTCAACAAATAAAAATAAAGTTTATATAAACACTAGAAAATAAATAAGGAGTTGTATATAGAAACATATAAAATAAAACGAAGAGATTAATTGCTTTTTCAAACGTTGTATGTTATCTAATTTTCAAAGTATAGATCAAAATTAGATGAAACAAAAACCAGAACAGATGTTATAAATATATACAGATTTAAAAAAAAATTGGAATAGAAAATTTTAAATTAATTTTTCTAAAAAAATTCAAAATAAAGTCAAAGTTTGACCTAAAATATACAATTCCAAAATTTTGTTTATTTCGTTGAATTTAGGAAATTAATTTATAACCAATTCCAACATTATACAAGAAATATTTCCAAAATTTAAATTTTATATAATTTAACACCAAAGTTTTTAAATAAATGAAATAAAATGTCTATTAAAAATTTTTGGTTGTTACACTCTCCCCACTCAAAACTTTTCGTCCTCGAAAAAGAACGCAAGAAGGAAAACAAAGGAAGATAAGATAGCAATGCAAAATACCTGAATCAAACAATTCCGGATTCGAAACACGTATTGTAAACGTCCCGGAAATTTTCGACTTTCGAAAATTCAACATCGATACTCACTTTATCGACTGCCGAGCAATCGAAGGCCGGAAACCCGAAATGTTATGGTTTTAAGAAAAAGAAAAGAAAGAAGAAGAGATAAGAAGATAGAAAATAGAGAGGAGAAAATAGAAAATAGAACGGAACAGAAAAACAGAACAACATCAGAATCTCACAATTCGCAGCGGAACAACATATAATAATAAATGAATAATCTTTAAACAAAGAACTATATCAGTTATTACATTTTTATACATTTCATTTCATTACATCATATCATCAGAGTGTACAACAACAACAACATCAAACAATGCAGCGGAAAAAGAAATACTATATACTAATAATACGCCATGCCATCCAGCTTGCCTCCAGCAACTCCTGAATATCCAGAATATCCTGATAAACCTAACTCTTGACTGCTCGTGTAGAAATTGGTGGGCATCCAGAGTTTAGGAAGGAAAACAATAAACTCCGAGTCAGTAATGTGACTGGTGTGAGAACTCAAAACAGTTTATTTATCTTTAAAATCAAAATAGAGGAATATTTTTAAAGTCAATTCGCAATGCTTTTAAAAATGAGACTACCATAAGGCCTCCCGCACACACACACAATGCAAACACAGAATCGGAGGAGATTTCTCCTTATGATGGTTAAAGATGCTTGATACGCATTTAAAAGAACATTTGATATTATTACTAGTGCATAGTGTAGGAAAAATTCATTTCGAAAGTAGAATATAAATCTTAGCCAACATACGACCATTATCGTATGCCTATTATAGCTAACTATGTTCAATAGCAGGTTACCGCCACATTCCATAGCAGGTTATACAACTAAAACCGTACAAGTCTCGTATTGTTTCTTTGGATTTCCAATGAATGATCAGGCCAAGGAACTTCCCATTGCCACATGAAAACGCCTCTGGATGGACACCCCGAGAACCACCGTTCTCTGCTAAACAAAGCCGGGAACCCCTTTTCCCAAGGGATATTACAAACCCTCAGATATACCACCCCCGGTCCTTTGGAACCTTTAAACGAGCGCTCGTCACCATCATCACACAATCATAAAGTGTTTTCAACATGAGTAAGTATCTGGGCTCCATACCATGATACTACCCTTTTCCAGAAGGAATGGTCATACCCTAGGGAAGCGATCCCTGAAAACCTTGCCGCACAATTCCTGTTTCGACCATTACCGGTTTGTGAGGCTCGACGAAGTCACGTCCACAAAAACATACTTTATACAAAAGCCATGCTTTGGGTCAACAAATGATCATAGAAATGATCACCAAGATAGACGATCAAATAAACGATCCTATCACAAATAATCAACACAATGATCATTTCACAGCAACACTCAGCATGTCACATTACCAAATTGGGAATATATCGCTGATAACCTTCAACTACATAACCTCTGAGCTCGTACGTCTCAGAGAAGGGTGTTAAGCTAAAAGAATAAATTCTCCGCCACCAACAGAAATATATTTGAAAGAAATCTGCTTTATATCTCAATTTGTAACGTCAGACATACAATCCATACAAGTCTGTTCCGGGCTCGAACAAAACCGAAGGCACTTACAAAGAAGTCCTTGCAATCCGGATATTCACAATCTTGATCGGATTTCCCATCACTTAGGGAGTCTCTATACCGTTGCAACTCAGTGCAGAGACAATCGACAGGTCATCCTATCGCTCTCGCAAATACCGGGTCTTCAACACCGATCTTCAATGCTATTCACAACGACGTATCACATATTCGGAATGGGTTATACGACCCCATGGTCCCTTCCCGGTTAACCCGAATAGTGAGCGCTTATTCAAAAATAAGTGTGGCATTCAAATTCAAAAAAATCACATCAATTACCCATTCAAAGGGAAATATTGATAGTCGGTTATTGAACTATCAATGAATATGCACACATCACCAGTTTCCAAATAATTTTCCAAATTATTTATTTTCCAAAATATCTTTACAAGATATATAATTTTCACACTTCAAAAATAAATCAATATTTATTTTTAAACAAATTCCACTTTCTTTTATAAATTCCATAATGAATTTATATTTCACAATATCTACTGATATACGATTTTCCATAGGTTTCAATATTCATTTTCAATTTATCTTCAAAAAGATAAATTCAAAATATTCACTTTATATTGGAAAACATTTCCATACTTATTTAATAAGTAATTCACAAATCTTTTTATTTTCTACACTTGGAAAATATTCAATATACTTAAATCGAAATTAAGTATATATTTCAATCTTTAAGGAAATCATTCTCTTAAACATATTTATTTGGGCCAAAACGAATGTTGCGTAAAACATCGTTACGACGTCCCAAAAATCACTAGTATAGGGATTCGTAATTAAAATAGATATATAAATCCCAATACTATACAAAACATTTCCTTTCGGAAATCATTTACTATAACAACAGTGTTATAGTCCACCATTTCCTTCTATTTCTCGAAAACGTCTATTTCAACAATAAATGTTGTAATCTATGGTTTCGAATCTCAACACATTTTATAACATCGTTAGATCGTTTTAATTCTATTTAAAACATCACATTCAAAACAATTTCTTTAACGTATTATTCACTATTCAAAAACGTGAATATATTACGTTAACTAACTTCATCATTTCTATTCATTTCATTTCAAAGGATTATTCACTGTTCAAAACGTGAATATAACTCCATTAAATAAGTTATAACAATTCACTTATCAAAATAAGTCGTTTGCGGATTTATAAACAACGTTTATAAATTTCTTTATTATCCTATATTCAATTCATAACTCAATTATATATCCAACGTTCATATTATAAGTCAAATGCTTATAAAACGATTATTTTACAAAATCGTTCTTTTAAAGACTTTCCAAATCATAAATCTTATAACTTATAAGATTCATTTATTTAACCAAATCTATTCTTTAATAACTTCACAAAATTTATAAATCTTACTATTTATAAATTTCATTTATAACTTCACCATTTAAATTCTATAAATTTCATTCTTTAATGAAATTCATTTTCACTTCATTCAAACACTTATAAAAACTCGTTTTATAATGTCAATATTTCAATTTATAAATATCCATTTATAAATCTCTTAATATAAATCAATTTATATTATTCTTTAAAACGTCTTTAAATTCCTTTAAAAACTTCATCATTTTCTTGATTTATAAAATAATTAAATTTTATAAATCCTATATTTAAACTTTTCACAATCAATTCAAATTTCCCAATTTAAACCCTTTTATAAAATTATTAACCCCATAATTTCAAAAATCAACTTTTAACTATATTTGTCAAAAATCATAATTTTTATAACATTAGAAAATATATCGTTATTTATTTATAATGGATCAATTCCAAAAATAAAGTATATTTTCAAAAATCACTTTAAAAATCGTTTTAAAATCCCAAAATCTGGGTCCAATGATGCTACACACCAAATAGTCAATCACGACTACAACGATATCATATATCGATATGATAATCCATCAAATATCAAAATATCTGAAATCAAATAAAAAATGTTGAGGAATCCAGTTGGATCCCTCCAACCTGTTTTCCTGCATCCACAAACATTAGCACAATACCAATTCCGCTCCAGTACGGAATTATCGCGGTATATGGGATTTAAAATATTATCCGCTTAATAGACGGCGCAATAGGGTCTCATCCGCTATACAAATGCGGGAAATCAATAACTCCAATATATACGTATGCCAATATATATATATATATTGCTATTATATATAATACCAATTTCACTGTTTATGAAATATTCGCGGTATATGTTTTTAATAAATAACATCCGCTTACTAACGGCGCATAATGTCTATTTTAACAATCAATAGATAACAATCATCATTCAAACATGCATTCAAATATTTTAAATATAAGTATTTAAAATAAAATCGAAACCGATTCGATTGAGTGAGAAGTTCTCACCTTGATTTTTATTCCGTTTTAGCGATTTATTTCGAATAAAATTAAACGGACGTTTAATTTTACCCAAAATTCTCACTAACTCCAAACGACTCCAATCTAACTCCATCGCGTAGTGCTCGTCCATACGATTCCAACGCAACTGGTTTCGCGCGTTTTCGACCTCGTATGAAAAAGTTATGATTTTTACAAGATTACACAATTTATATATTAACTAATTTCACAATTTCTTTTATAATTTATAACCTTCATCAACTACAGGCCGTTCGATCTGCATACCCCCTCATCACAGCCGCATATCCCCTTCATCTTCTTCACGCAACCCCTACAGGCTTCAACACGCACGCACAACCCATCACATATCAAACTAGGGTTAATTCTTGCGCCACCAACACTCGACGATAATTCGATCAGCCATTCCCATATTGAAGCCCCTAACTTCCTCTATGTTCGGCCCCAAGCACCATGAGCTCGGCCCCCTTATTGAGCTCGAATTGCGTGCCGACTTAAGCACGAACGCATGCCATAAACGCCTCCAAACGACGACGATAAGGAAAAGTGACCGTTGGATCTGTAGATCTCAGTGTGTTCTACAAGATTGTAGTTGGAACTTTCGCCTAATTGTTAATGGATGAAGAGAAAAGAGGAGGAGAAGTTCGTGAATTTCTGGCCTTCCATTTGAAGGTGGCGGCTGAAGTTTAGGTTTAGGGTTTGCTTTATTTTTTTTTATTTAGAGAATGAAGGGGCTATTTATAGGATTTTGAACGAACACTATTCATTCCGGAAATTCCGAACTCCGATTCACGCGCCGTAACCAGCGTTTCTAGGGTTTACCCCGCGTTCCGGACACAATGGAACAGGTTTCGGAAGCTAATTCGGACATCTGTGCGAGTTATGGCAACAAACGATCGATTTAAATTAAACCGATTTAAACGATTTTCTAGGCGTTTTAATTTGTACCGGACAAACGGTAAATCCAATTGACTTGAAATTTGAAACCTTACAATAATATCACATTACGGATCCGATGAAACTGGTTTCGTCGAAATCCGAGACTTTTTGAAAAATGGCTATTTTAACTCGCCAAATTAAAATTAAAAATAATTCGATGCGTTTCGAGCTGCCACGATCAAATGATAACTCCGATTGACACGAAAATTGAAATCCGGTAATAACTAACTATTACGGATCCAATGGAACTGGTTTCGTTCAATTCTGAGATTGTTCAAAAATTGGCTATTTTACAGTCGATAATTAAATATTAAAATATTCAATTTTCACAAATTAACTTTTAATTTGATTTTAAAAGTTCTATAATATCATTCTAACTTCAATATGATAAAATAAAATTTTACAAATCATTTTCAATCATATTTAACTCCATTTTCAATTATTTCCATAATTTAACATATTAAATTATCGATTTAATTATCCAATTAAATCCAATAATCCAAAATAAAATTTATTCGACTTATAAATTCACTTATTAATATTTAAAATTAATTAAATATTCAAATTTTAATTACTAAAAATTCTGGGTCGTTACACGTATGTTCTCCTCCGTCTCCCATGTACAATCCCGATCATCAATGCTCCACTGTACTTTGACCAGGTTGACAGATTTCCTTCTTGGCTGCTTCGTACCTCGATCGACGATACGAAGTGGCTTCCTCTCAACAGACAGGTTAGGCTCAATATCCAAACTATCAAGAGCAGAAGGCAGGATAATAAGAGATTGATCATGAAGATAGCGACGAAGGTGCGATACATGGAATACATTATATACTCTAGAAAATTTCTCAGGCAAATCCAGACGATAAGCAAGAGACCCGATCCTTTCCAAGATACGGAAGGGACCAACAAACCTAGGAGCAAGCTTCCTTCTACGACCAAACCGAATCACATTCCTTAAGGGAGAGACCTTAAGGAAAACCAAATCACCAACAGAAAATTCCAAACTCCACCTACGACGATCAGCATACTTTTTCTGCCTATCCTGAGTAATCTTCATCTTCCTCTTAATCTCCTCAACCCTCTCTAAAGCTTCCAAAATCATATCAGGACCAAGAATCAAACGATTACCGGATTCAGTCCATCAAGATGGAGATCTACAAGGTTTTCCGTAAAGAGCAGCAGATGGAGACATCTCAATACTAGCCAGATGAAGATAGAATGAGATAGACAAAAGACTAAGATAAGATTAAAATAGAAGATTGAACATTATACCTGATAACGATTGTTATAGGTGAATCCAACATGATGGAGATGATCTTCCCAAGATCCTCCATAATCCAAAACACAAGCACGAAGAAGATCCTCCAGAATCTGATTCACTCTTTCTGTTTGACCGTTGGTCTGGGGATGGTAAGCAGTGCTCAGATTCAGACGGGTACCCATAGATTCCTGGAAAGCTTTCCAAAACTGACTGGTGAAGATAGGGTCTCGATCACAAACAATGCTAAGGGGAACACCATAGAGGCGAACAATCTCCCACATGTAGATCTCAGATAAGCTAGAAGCATAATGGGTAGATTTGACCAGAATAAAATGAGCGAACTTGGTCAGTCTATCCACAATGACCCAAATGCTCTCATTATCCCTCATAGACCTTGGCAATCCCTCAATAAAATCCATGGAAACCTGTTCCTATTTCCAATTGGGAACCTCAAGGGGCTGCAACAAACCAACGGTCTTCTGGTGATCTGCCTTGACTTGTTGACAAGTCGCACACCTACTAACAAAGATGGAGATATCCCGCTTCATACCCTTCCACCAATAAAGCTTCTTTATGTGCTGATACATCTTCGTCACACCAGGATGAATACAAAGTCTAGATTGATGATGTTCTCGGAGTAACTTTTGCCTCAAACCATCAACATTCGGGACACAAATCCTATTATTAATCCTCAAAATCCCACTATCATCGATCTGAGCTCCAGCACCATCAGGACTACTACCACCAACTCTGCTCCTGACACTCTCCTTAATCAATCTGATGATCCTATCCTCATCCTGCCTTTCCTTGATACGATTCACAAGAGGAGAAAAAGAGACAACAAGCTGACACAACATAGCCTTCTTCCGACTCAAAGCATCAGCCACAACATTAGCTTTACCGGGAGTATAGCTAATGTCTAGATCAAAAGAAGCAAGGAACTCAAGCCATCGAATTTATCTCTGATTCAAATCCTTTTGGGTGAAGATATACTTCAAAGACTAATGATCAGTGAAGAGCTCAAACTTAGCGCCCAAGAGATGATGCCTCCAAAGCTTCATAGCAAAGACAATGTCAAGTAATTCTAGATCATGGGCTTCATAATTGGCCTCATAGGTCTTCAGCTGGCGACTAGCATAGGCAATCACCTTCCCATCTTGCATCAGAACATCTCCTAAGCATCAGTATAGACCGTTAATCGCTCATTTCCATTTGGACGGTAAGCATTGGTGCGGAAGTAAGCTTACTCTTTAACTCTTCGAATGCCACTTTACACTTATCGTCCCAAATAAACTTAGCATTCTTGTGAGTCAAAGCATTTAGAGGTGTAGAAATTCGAGCAAAGTTCTCAATGAACCTCCGATAGTAACCGGCCAGGCCCAAAAAACTGTGAATATCAGTTGGAGTCTTAGGAGTTTCCCAAACCTGTAACAGGATATGAAGAAATAAGGACGATAGAATGATAGAATGATCAAAATAAAGAAAGAGAAGAAACTAAGACTTACATTGATCGCAGCGATCTTGACTGGATCAATAGAAACTTCATCACTAGAAACAGTATGTCCGAGAAATCGGACTTCATCTCTCCAGAATTGGCATTTAGAGAATTTCGCCTTCAATTGATGATTACTAAGAGTCTCTAGAACATATTTCAAATGCGACTCATGCTCTTTCCTTGACTTTGAGAAGACAAGGATATCATCAACAAGATTAGAACAAACTTATTAAGCACATCATGAAAGACATGATTCATCAAATCAACAAAGGAAGCTGGAGCATTCGTCAAACCAAAAGGCATGACTAACCACTCATAAAAACCATTCTCAATATGGAAAGAAGTCTTGGGAATACTATCCTCAGCAACTCTGAGCTGGTGAAAACCTATGGCAAGATCAAGCTGAGAGAAAATAGTAGCTCCATAGAGCTGATCAAGCATGTCATCAATACGAGGCATATGATATCTTTTTTTCATAGCGAGCTTATTCAGCTTCCTATAATCAACACACATCCTTAAGGAACCATCAGACTTGGTGACGAAAACCACTGCTGCTCCCCATTCCGAATTGCTAGGTCTGATCAGACACATGGAGGACAAGTCCTCAATTGCTTCCTTAGCTCAATCTTCTCACGGGGTGCCATTCTTCTAGGCTAAAGAACCACAGGTCGAGCTCTAGGAATAAGATCAATATGAAAATCAATTTCCCGCTTAGGAGGTAAAGAAGTGACTTCACCAAACACGTTAGGATAGAGTTTGACCACACGAGTCGAATGAAGATTACCAGGGGAAACATCAAGAGAATAAATAAAGCTACCAGTAAAATCCCGGGGTAAACTACCCTGAATCTCCAAAGAATTACCAAAATCATCCTCAAGTGAAACAGTCGAGAACTATAAGAAATATGGGCATCACGCCTCAATAGCTAATCACCCCCAAGCAATAGATCAAAAGCGTCAAAATGCAAAACATCGAAATCTCCCGAAAACCGATAGCTAGAAAAGAAGAGTTTCACATTTTTACAAATCCTACTAAGATTCGCAGGACCACCAATAGGATTTGAAACATACAAAGGCACAGAAGCAACCTCAGGAAAAAGAAGGTGCTCAAATTTATTACAAAGATCCATGGAAATAAAGCTATGGGAAGCTCCAGTATCAAAGAGAACACAAACAGGAAAATTAAACAAAGACAAAGAACCCTGAAGTGTACCTTGGTCATCACTAGGAGCAAGAACAAGAATAAGAACAAGAGGTGGAGCCAGAAAAGATATAGAAGTCACAGCAAAAATACCTGATGACTTGCCCTTCTTCGAAGTAGGGAAGTTCTTCTTGAAATGGCCAGGCTATAGACAAATGTGGCAGAGGTCACGCCTGGTCAACTGAGCTGGAGGAATAGCAGCACCTAAAGTAGGACAATATTAGCATAGTGTCCCTTCTGATCACATCTGTAACAAGTAATGGCAGATAGGTCAATCGACTGCATCTATGACGAAGAAGATGATCCCAACCCTGGAGTCTTGTTCCGGTTCGTCTGATGGTGGAAGTTGGGGTTCCTCTTCTTGGAACTACCAGAAAAAGACCGAGACAGAGCAGAACTGGCAGCTTGAGGATCCTTAGAAGTGGAATTCTCATATCTGATGACCATATCCATTAGAGTGGTGAAAGGACAATGCACATGGGCTATGAGGCGATCATAGTACTCCGGGCGTGCACCTACAATGAACTTCTCATCTTCTTGAGAGGAGTGTCAATCAGATTAAGGCCAAACTTCGATAGATCATTGAACTTCCTCTCATATTCAGCAAAAGACCTATCACCTTGCTTTAGATCCAGAATTCCTGATACAGTTGAGATTTCCATGCCTTGGGTATCCACTTCACAAGAAAACATCCCTAAAGCATGATAAGAGATATAAGATAGAGTTCAAAAGAAGGAACTGGAACAAATTCAAGACAAACAGAAGAGGATACCTAAATTGTTCCCAAGAAATGTCAGCCTCAGTGGTGAGAGCTATGATAGACTGCCACCAATCCAAAGTTACTCCTTTCAATTGCCAAGCTGCCAACTTACGCTACTGGGCATTAGTGATATCTAGATAGGAGAAGATTCTCTCCAAATCCCTCAACCACTGTTGAGATTCAATAATGCTCTCAGATCTTGTGCACTTGGTGCTACCAAGCTCGGTGTATTCTTTGCAAAGCTTGGTGAACCTGACTGGGGCAACAGGCTCAGGAATTGGGGTGACACCGCATCCTCTACCTCTTGCATTCCTTCCATCCATACTGAAAAATCAAGAATGAATTTTAGGACAGAGATAATTGAGAAACAAAGACAAGATTAGATAAATAAGTTAAGTTTCAACGGGAATTAGATATCTCGTACAGGGAAATTACTAACAAGGTGGATAAAAGAGGGGAATTAAGAAAAAAAACTAGAAAAACCTCTATATCAAAATACTCTTTTAAAAATCCTTTGAAAATCATTCAAAAATCATTTTATACTTTAAAATACGTTCTCTCACAAAGAAAGGATTCTAAAATTGATTTTATTCATTCTAGGGTATTTCTACCCTATCTCTAATGAGTTTTTGCTCCATAGGCTAAGGTTCGCCTAAAACCAAAGCTCTGATACCAATTGTAACGACCCACTATTTTAGACCATTCAAATCGACAATAAATCCACACATTTCTGACTTGAATAATTTGAAACAGTAGATTGTAATATAATCTGGAGCAAATAAAACCAATTACAGAATCACAAACACAGATAAAATCAGAATAACTCGCAGCAGAAATAAGAATAACCATAGTGGTTCATGAAGCCACTACAACTCATTCTCAAAACAAGTACAAATTACATAGTCTAAAAATCAAATACAGTTCTGAAACAAGTATATTAGAAATCCAAATACATATGTCTGTAATACATGAGCTGAAATGAAAATACTGAAACTAAAATACACAATACTAGATAAGAAGATAACTCTAGAAATCTCTAGCTTCCAGAAGATAGATCCAAGCTGTAACACTCACTCTGACCCAAGCGTAAGAAATGAACACAAACACTCGAGTCAGAACATACATACTTATATAGTGTAAACCAACTCAAGTGAATTGTACCGAAAGATACAAGTAACTTAAAGGATGCTTGGGACCGCCCATCCTCTAAGGATCCATTAAACTATTTACTATGTAATAATATACGCTACTTATAATAATATCTAGGAGTAAAATAAACTTACTTTAAAATAGCGTTAAGGCATTACATTTTCCACCTTCACACATAAATAGTGCCAGTAGTCAATACAGTACCTGAGTACCTCCTGATCGGGAGGCTACGAGAAGATACCCCATAGGTATGACACAAATTAAACTCATACAAGGCACGCTAGGTTAGGTGACATGGCACAACGAGGCAATTCCAGGGTAGATATACCAATTACGCATCTCGACCAGTGGTAACGCGTAGCAGCTAATACCGCCCACTCGAACCACAGTCCCCAAATCAAAGGTGCGCACCAATCAGATCACAAAGTAATAGAATGGCATACGAAGAAGTGGGTCCGATAAGAGGTGCTACCTCCTTAGCCCATCAATTGCTCCTGTTTTAGCCACGTTATGCCTACTCACGGGAGTCGGGTGTTGAATATGCGCTTATATGATTTTTGTTTGATGATAATAAACATATATGCATTCGTTTTAAATGTATTTGTTAGTGTACTATTTTATTTTTCACAGATTAAATAAATATTTGCTGAATAAAATAAAATACACAGAATTTTGAATTCAAACAGAAATTTTATTCAAACAAATATTTATTCCAATTTTGAATAGTACAAATTCAAGCTCTCACTATACATATACAAGTTTGATTGCAAATACATCACAATTTCATATTTACATTTAACGTCACTACACGTCACTCATTCACTCAACTCGTATTTTAATCTTCAATTTCATTCCAGTTAGAATCCAACATCTGAGCAATCTGCAAAAATATTCACTAACGCAGTAAAATTGAAAAAGAAATATTTTTGCAATATAAAATAAAATATGGTTTTTGAAAATAATTTTTGCCTCAGTTATTTGGGTTGTTCGTCATCATTTATATTTGAATTCGTCATACACGAACAACTTGTGACATATACAGTGTATCACTGTATATGCCACAAGGCCGTGCACACCGATATACACTTGATAATGCTACAGGGACAGGTGAGCATAAGGTCAAACCCAAATATACAGACAGGTTCAACTCAGGTGCAATATATTCAAAATCTCGTCAACAGCACAAGGTCAAACCCGAGTTTTTTGAAACTGGATTCAACTCAAGTAAAATTTCAAAAATCAACAAGAAGTGGCCAAGAACTCAAGAATGTCTGGACAACATAAATGAACAGTGCAAGCATGAAGTATGCACAGCAAATAATGTACACCAGTGAACAAGTATGGCAGCAGACAAGTGCACAACTTCAACAGTCTCAAGACTACAACACCAAGTATACATGGATGTAGATTACAAGATAGTTTGCAAGCAAGTTCAAGTGATGCAGCACTGCAACTCAAAGAGCTCAAATGCAAACATGAAGCAAGCAGCGACCGAAGACAAAGCATAATCAATGTGAACACATGAACCACAAGAGAGATCAACAAGCACATAAATGAAGTCTGTACACATGGTATGAAGAACACAAGGCTCGAACTAAAGTATGGAACAAATGCAACATGGACTGAAACAAACAAAGACTACAGCAAAAACAGAATCGAGCAACAATGCACAAATGACACAAGCAAGAGAAGTATAACCATCATGACCAGAGAGAGGCCGAATAAAGTGAAAATTGGATCGAGCAAGTGCAGACACGAGTGGTGGTACTGCAGTAAAGAAAATGCCGTGATATGCAGCGGTATAAACACCACATTAAATTCAAGTGACTCGGCAATGCTTGAAGACTACAGCAAACACAGAGTCAACACAAATGGCTAGGGAAATACTCAATGCATGCAACAATGTGCACAGTTCAGACAGGCAATAGTGAAGTGACTCAAGTAAAATGCAAACCCAAACCATCAAGCCAACACTGCAAGTCCCAACCAATGAATGAACATACATATATGGAACAAAACTGCAGAACGCAAATGAACTCGACCAAGTACACAAGTGCTACAAGCAACAATGTGCAAGTGCAAAGACAAATGCACATGTCAACAGAACATGAAACCAGGTCGAACAATTATAAACATCAAACAACCAGAAATGCACCAGAGATATGGCAACACAGCAACAACCAAATGGAGACTGCATCCCACAATATTCACAACAAACAACTCGGTAACCAGAAGCAAAAACATGTACAGTGATATGAAACACAAGTTAAACAACAAACTGCAGATACGAAGGTAAATGATATCAAAGCCGTGTTTTTTAACAAGTCAACAGAAAAAGGAAAGGAGTGGAAGCCGTGGTCATCACGAAATTGATTCAAAACCGTGTCAACCAAGCAACGAAAATATACGCATATGAAAAGGTCAGGATCAGTCTCAAACGACCAAGCATAATCAAGCGGCAGAGAAATCAGATGACAAATTCAATTAGAGAATATACGACGCAAATCTAGGGTTACAAACCCTATATAAATTGACATCATCATCGGCAATTTTATGTATCAAGTTCAAGCAAGTCAAAACCATAAAAAGCAAAAGCAAAAGTTAACATACCAATTATAATTCGAACTTGATCGAATTGAAGTAGCTGTCTGCAATTCAAAGTAACATCTGATCGAACAAGCTAACATCGAAAATAATCATCTGTTTCGATCGAACATCTTGAAATTTTAAATCAAAAACCCTAAATTGGAACGAAGAAGGGACAAAGCCCTAATTCAATTTCACGAAAAGCCGAAGCCCTAAGTCAAATCTCTCGAGAGCAATTTACACAACAGCCATTGATTTTATCAGAGAAGAGAAGGAGTCGAAAATAATAAAAGGATACGGGTTAAGGAAATCAACTACTTGGGCCGGCCTTGTTTACATAAAGGGATAAGAATTTAAAAATAGGGTTTTTTATTTTTATTTTGCTTTTTGTTTTGTATTTTCATTTTTAAACCGTTTAAATTTCTAGTCGTGTGACTAGGGGACAAGCTACGTGGCGTAGCTTGAGAATTCGCAACTCAGTGGCTACGTTGTGGTAGAGTTTTGAGCGTAGAGTTAGATTTAGTCGATAGCGGGTGTCGCGAGTTTACGTGTGTAAGCGAGGGACTATCTAATTTCTAGTAGAAACCTTGGAGGCAGCACGTAGGCAGGGTTTTGCCGAAGCTGGGTAAATTATGTGTCGTTCTATTTCTGCATTTATTATTCTGCTATTATTTGTGCTGCTATTATTCTGTGATCTGTGTTGAAATTATTCTATAAGCTTCCGCGATTAATTTTTATAGTTTACATCATCACCCTATTCACCCCCCCCCCTCTAGGGTGAAATCGATCCTACATTGGGTCCACGTACATACCTCAATAGAACGTCACCACCATCCTACTTCATTCTAGAATTTCCACCGCGTACAAGGTTGTTAAAGTGGTTTTGGGTATCGACAGAGAGTATGTCCATATCCAATCCCGGTCTCTTTAACAACCAACGTTATTATTACCCGTGGTTATAAATTCAAAAGTGGTTTATATTCCAAACCAAAATAGCTCAATTAAACCAATTAAATACGAAGTAGTCATCTTTCCAAATCACTTATCCAATTTCCAGAATTTCAGCAATTTCTAAGTTCATTAGTTCAATTTCAACATTTCAAAGCTTTGAAATTTTCAAAACTACAGCACTTATAAAGTGATACGATAGGAATATTTAGCACATATCAAAACATAGTTCGAATTCAGCAAGTGCAACATTTTCAAAAATGCTGTAATAGGTATCCTTAGTAATTTCAGCCAATAGTTCACATTTCCGAAATTACAGCACTTAAGAAATGCTACTATAGGTCTTTTTAGTGTATTTTTAGCCATAATTCAAATTTACAGAATTTACAACACTTTAGAAATGTAGTTATAAGTCTTTTTAGTGTATTTTTAGCCATAGTTCAAATTTACAGAATTTACAGCACTTCAGAAATGCAGTTATAAGTCTTTTTAGTGTAGTTTTAGCCACAGTTCAAATTTACAGAATTTACAGCACTTCGGAAATGCTGTTATAGGTATTTTTAGTGTATTCAAGCCATAGTTCATATTTTCACAGCATTTCTGAACCGCTATAATTTCTTTTTACCTTTTAAAACCATATGTCTTCCCATTTCCTCATTTTTAACTTATCAAACTTATTCCCTCTTTCCAAAAAAAATTATTGAATATTATTTAACTTATAAATTCAAATAAAATAACATTTCATTAATAAATATCCAATTTCATATAAATTCATTTGTTAAGTTAATACTTTATCAATTGCTTAACTTTTATTTCAACCAATAACTTAATATTTTATTCAACATACCCATCTCCTAAATAAAATAAATTTCCATTTATTTACCTAACATAAAATTTCCATTTAAACCAAATTTCCAAATTCCAAGTTAAGTCATAATTTAAAATACACCTTTCCATTTATTTATTTATACATTTAACTTACGGAGAATAACTATACAATTTATTTAAATCATTTAAATCCAATTTAAGCTAAAATTTCATATTTTAATATTTCAAAGTACTTAATATCTCAAAATAATACTTGTAAAAAAATAACCACATGTATGTATAATATTTTCTAACCTAGGTCAAGTGATACGGATAATATATCATTCAATCCGTAATTTGAAAAGAAAAATCTTGGTTTTATCATTTCAAACCCGCAATCCCAAGAAAAATAAATATAATAAAAATCATTCGATCCTATCATTTCAGCCCATAATGATTTTTAGTTATTCTAAAGTCCATTCGGGTATGTATCATTTCAATCCAGAGTGATAAAGGAACTTGCAGTGTGAGATGCAGAAACAAAATGAACAGTTAAATATGACATCTCATATTATATGATGCAACAATTTTATAAACAGGATTTAAGATCATAGAATCACATCATAGGCATATATGAATAATATATCAATTTATACAGATTTACTTGTCATCAGTTCACAATAATATAAGTACGTAATGTCTAGAGTGAATAACTCACCTTTTTGAAGCTAGAGATCAATTAAAACAAAAAGACCCACACACCGCAAAGATCGAACAGGCACGATAAGATTTGAGAAGAAGTAACAACCAACTTTAGATCTTGTAATTCAAATAAATAAACAATTCTAAATATATAATTTTCCATAAACCAACATGGATTAAACCATGAGAACAAAATTCAACACAATTTTTTTATTAAATCAAGAATAAAATGCATTAAAGTGAAACAATAAGGGATAAATCATCAAGTGGACTTCGTCACAACCCTTATAGGCTCGGCCTTATCACCCCTAGGCTTGGCCATGGTGTTGAGATGTAAGTTAGGCTAGGTTATAGGGTCATAGGGTACGGCAATGGCATGAAAAGGGGAAGGCAAAGCAATACATGGCATAAACATGGGTCAAGTGGAGTTTGGCTAGGCCCTATGGTCTAAATGGCTTGACCTAAGGCTAGACTTGGGTCAAATTAGATCTGAAGCATGGCTATCAGGGGAGATAGTCATGGACAAGCAAGGTGGAGGTGGCTGGGCTAGGGTTTCAACGCAAACAAGGAGGGGTTTTGCATCCATAGGCTCGGCTAGGGTTTATTACTTGACTTGGTGATGGATATTCGGATCTAGGGTTTCATGGCCATGAGTGGAGGAGCGATGGTAGGTCATGGTGGAGGAGGAGAGGAGGTGGTTGTTTGAATAAGGTGGAGGCTGAGAATTTCATGAAGAAAACACAAGAAAAATAAAAGAAAAAGTAAAAAGAAGGGAGGAAGAGGCCATTAACTTAGAGTATTTTCTTTGTGGAGACAAATGAAGATGAGATGTTTTTTTTTTCACGTGAATGATAAGGTTGGAGGTGGCTAGGTTTTAGAATACACTGCTATAATTAAGGAACAACAATGGCAGGAGATCAAAAGGGTGGGCAATATAAAGGCAGGAAATAAAAATGAAACGTATGCCCAAAATTTAAAACAAGTAACGTATCTTAATTGATTTGTTTCCTATCCATCAAATAAAAATATAAACAAAAGAAACATTCAACAAATAAAAATAAATTTTATACAAACACCATAGAAAATAAATAAGGAGATGTATATAGAAACATATAAAATAAAACGCATTGATTAATTGCTTTTTCAAGCGTTGTATGTTATCTAATTTTCAATGCATAGATCAGAATTAAATGAAACAAGAAGCAGAACAGATGTTATAAATATATACATATTTAAATAAAAAATTAGAATAGAAAATTTTAAATTTATTTTTAAAAAAAAATTCCAAATAAAGTCAAAGTTTGACCTAAAATATACAATTCCAGAAATTTGTTTATTTCATTGAATTTAGGAAAATAATTTATAGCCAATTCTAATATTATACAGGAAAATTTTCCAAAATTCAAATTTTATATAATTTAACACCAAAATTTTAAATAAATGAATTAAAATATCTATTAAAATTTTTGGGTTGTTACAATCTTCGTATTCATGTAAAAAAAATCAAAAAATAAGGATGAAAATGGAAAAAAAATGGTGCACGGTATGTTTCAGGAACACTTGCAGACATGTATACAATTTTAGAGAATAATTGCAGACATGTTTGCACTTATCTTGGATAGCATTCCTTTGCAACTAAAAATTGCAGATATGTCTGCAATTTAAAGAAATAAGTGCAGATATTTACGTAAATATCCTGATTGTTAAATCAAGGTGTCGTTATTCGGTGAATAATTGCATACATGTATGAAAATATGTGGAATAATTGCAGACATGTCTGAAATTAAATAGATTTTTTTATTCAATGCAGTTATTCAGTGAATAATTGCGTACATGTCCTGCATTATATGAAATAATTGTATATATATCTACAATTATTCAGATGTTTATCGAATGCAATTAATTGCAGACATATCTGCAATTATATGGAATAATTGCAGATATGTCTGCAATTTCTTTTTTTTTTCTTTTAAAAACCTAGTTATAATATTTACAATTATTAAAAAAATTTAAGCACTTGCGCAAAAATACACGAAAAATACATGCTGCTACAGTGAAATAATTATAGAGGCCCGCTTTACAACTTATTTTTTGGGAGGATGCCGTTTGAATTAACTTTGGTTTTGTGGATGCATGACTAATATTCACTTTTAAAAATCTTTTAAAAACATTAGTCCATTAAAATAGTTTCAAATAATTCTATATTATTTACTCCAAACACTTAGAAACCATTTTAAAAAACATCGTGATTTATATTCATAAATTCTCAATTTAGATCCGTCTTGTTTGTAAATTATGTTTATATAAACAATATTTCATATTTATATAAACCATATTTATATAAATCACATTTATATGAAAGTTTCATATATAAAAATCATTATTCTCAAGATATATTATATTCATTTAGGATATAATAAACAACTTTGAAATTAAATTATAATCCAACATTATCACCAAATGCCTTATAATCAAATAGTGAAACTTAATTCACAAGGTGTTTATTTCAATGCTTCCATAAATTATTATCTACCCGATCTATGTTGTAAAAGGGTAAGATACTTATAAACTGGTTAAGCAAAAAACAATAATTAATACCCCTGAACTGGTCGAGCATTATTTATAAAAACAATAAATGATAATAATTGAATATTATCATTTCCTAACGAACAAAAACATCATAAATAACTAAATAATTTTTGAATTATTTTTATATAAAACATGATCCTAGGAAAAATTATTTCACTTAACAATTTCAAAAACAACATCATAACTATTTGTCTTGTTCAGGTGTTTATGAATCCCTATCGATACTATGATGTCCCATGTACCGACCAGAATTCATAAACTATTAACAGACCAACTAACATAGTATAAAACATTTTTATAGCACTAGCAAATATGCTCTCATATGTATAATACACATGAATCATAAAAAGGCATTTCATTACCATCTCTTAACGAGTTATACCCCACCAAAGCAAAAGTTCTTTCATAAACTTTAGCTCTAATACCAAGCTGTAAGGATCGCCTATTCGATCCTTGAATGTCGACACTAATACATCCATGATATTCACGTGCCAAGCACCCAAATGCTGCAAAGATAAAATGTTAGTCTAAAGGAAAAAAAGAAGAAGGGAAGAACAAAATCATCATAATCTCACATGTGGAACGATATTATATAATTTCTCAAAATGATCTTTACAAAAGATAACTTTATGGATACAATAATCAAAGCAAACTAACCTATCATCAGCCTGGAGAGCAATAACAGCCCGTCCTTTCAATTGCTAATAAAAATAAACAAAGTAATGCAGCAAAATAAGAATACTATGGTAGGAAATCATTCATCTCCTCTCCAAGAGCTTCAATGAACGTCAATGAAATCTCAAAATATACATGGGTCAAATGTGAGCATTATAAGAAAATAACATCCAGATCAGTCTGATAAACCAGCATGAGAAACTCAAATCATTTGAAATATTATATTTATAAAACCCTTCGAATAATAAGGGTATCTCCTAAAATCACACCGTAAATAAACATGGATGGGTTTTTACCTTACGATAACCAAATCATTTCTATTAGAAAATCCATTGTTATTATAATAATGTCTAGGTTATTGAATATAAGTAAGAAATAGCTGAAATGCTTGCATCTCACATTGCAGCATATTAGAGTACATCTAAAATCGCTAAGGTGCATTCATGTATGGGTTTTCTGAGGAGATGCCTTCATCTTTAAAACTGAAGCGCATCTGTATGACAACACCAAAACTACCTTCCGATCATCATATATCTCCAGATAAAATATACCATAACATAAATACAATTGGCCCATGCTCGAACAAGCGAACCGGAACCACATAGAACCTAAGTATCATCAGTTTTCCATGCACAACATCTATAAGCATACTCTAGATAATGGAGTTGATGTACCCCTCTGGGTTGGCAAAACCTCTTGATTGTGCATCTTACCCTGTCTTTAGTCATTTCTCCAATGTGGAGACTGCGTTCGGCATGTTTCGTAAGTTTCTTCACTACTTAAACAAATCATGAATCCCACTTGGATTCCATTATCTTAAAAGAATTTGGAACCACACATGGGTTTCCATTATTCCACTTCCAAAACATAGAACATGCTTCTTAGTCTTGAAGTGGTTTTCGATAAGTAGAACACTTACCGATCCCAATCTCTCCAAGACTGAATCGATGAATTTGGTCTTATTCAATAATAATGTGATGATCGCATAAGTGAACTAAGTTCTGTATACTCTCCATAAGCAAGTAAACGTACAAGCACTATCAATTCATTCAAAGCCCAATTTAATTACACAGGCAACTTTTAACCACATTTTAATTAACTAGCCTTTACTAATTAAAAACCATTTTTAATAGTAAAACACCTTCTTATCTAATAAAAATTCTTTCATTAATCAAAACTTCCTTTATTACTTAATACTCCTTTATTAAATAAAACTTCCTTTATATACTTTTATATATATTTGATTTCTTTTTACAAAAGATATATACTGGTATCCTAATACTTCACTATACTTTGAAAGTATTCGTATACTCATTTCGAATTGTATAAATATATTAACAAGATTTTCCTTAAATGTATCAAAAGGGTTAAAAAGAAATGTTACTGTAAACCCCTTCTCTTTTAAAAATTAAACATACAACTTTTTCTATCTTTTTGTAAAAGATTTCAATACTTGTTATTACCTTTTAAGTTCCATTATTAAAGATCTATTTATATTTATTCTATTTTTCCACTTTAAAATATATTCAACGGTTTAAAAAAATGTTACTAAAACATTGTTTACTACATACTAGAAGCACCTCAAATTCAATCATTATCTTTAAAGCTATCGTTTAAATATTTATTACTTTTGTAAGGGCTTAAGACAAGTGTAACTCAAACAATATCATAACAAACCCAAACCATTTCATAGTTTAAAAACTTATCTCTATAAACTTTCCTTTTAAAGATTTAATAACATTTTAGGTTTAAAGACAACTGTTACTTAAACGTTTGTCACAACAAACCCAAAATCATTTACTTATGGTTATCAATTAAATATTCATTAGTAAATATCTAATTACATATCTAAGTATACTTAATAATAAGGGTTAAAAGAAAATGTTACTAAAATATTTTCTACTACAACCCAAAACAATTTCTATACTTATACCATCTTTGAAACATTCTTTTTAAAGAACTAAGTTGACAATGTTTGGTTAAGTTCATTGGTCGACTAAGCGGCTATCTTGTTAAAATAATTGCTTATGGAAATCAATGATCATATATTTAACTTGTTTTCGAGATTTGAACTTAACTATTACTCATCCAAGAGTGAAGCTAGATAAGTTATAGCACTATTTGCACTAAAGATTTTCCTAGACACTTATTTCTTGAATCTCATAAATAGATCGCTGGCTTTTAGTTTTAAGCCTTGTCAATTATCTTTTTCAAAACTTATACATGTAGAAATACCTTTAAAATACTTATTAATATGTTAAAATACTTTTAAAATACTTAAAAATATATTATAATTATTTATATAGAACATTATATGAAAATAACCAATTTGAAAATAATTAAAAAACCAAAACAAATATGTTTTATTTTAAAAGCCACTTACTTTAAAAATTGATACTTATTAGTTAAAAATATATTTAAACATGAAACCAATTTTTAAATACTCTAATATATGTAAGAAAAAATCCAAAAAATATTAGAGAAAAATACTTAATTTGAATATCATATTTACGTAATTTATAGTTTCAAATAGAAAAGCAGCATTTCTACAAATGCTGCCTAAACAATTCGCAATAGCTCATAAGTGTTTCAGAAGCAAAGACAGCCCTTCGGAAGTGCTACCGAAGTCCCAGGCTGTTGTTTAAGTGATTTTGCTACAACTTTGCATCTAGTTTTCAATGCTTAAATAAATGACTTCTGATCCATCTATTTTTCAATAGTTAGTATACTTTTGATACTTGAAAAATAAGAAAGTAAATCCCAAAGAATAATGTTTAATTATTTTATAGAAATTTCCCAAAACAATGTATTTTCCCGAAGTGTCCATATAGCGACTAGTTCGCTATAATTTTTCCACTTCGTTCGGCTAACTATCAAATGATTTAAGCTTTAAAATTTTGACTATGAGAATAGTATATTATTAATTTGTTAAAATGGTAAAGAAACCCCTAAGTAAGTTTCCATAAAAATAAACGTTATTTCCCAAAAACAAGGAATTTAAAAGTGTCGATATAGCGATTATTTTGTTATTAAATTCAACAACTTTATTTAATTGATTCAACAAATTTTGTGGACAATAACCAAAATATTTATATTAAGATATGCTCAACAATCACAAAATTACACAAGTTAAAGTTAAGGGATTCAAAGTGCGTTTATAGCAACTATCGCTATACGAACAATTCCATATTCAATTTAATATTCAATGCCATTTAATCACATAAACCAAGGCCTTCCAAGGTACAAAAATCACACAAATAACATGCTATTCAAAGATGGGTTTATAACTCTACTTAGTTAGGATCTATTATCATAGTTTTTAGCAAGAAAATTAACAAGTATGTAACAAACAATTTGTTAAGTTATGTTTTCATTCAAGGTAAGATAACTCACATTCATTCAAACTATATATATACCATCTTCCTACCAACGTTCAACGAAGCACCAAAACCATTCTTCCCCTTCAATTTTCTAATGGCTAAAACTCCTCTTTCCTTCCTTTACGCACATCGAAGACCTCTACCTCCTTCCTTGCTCACGACCCAAGCGATCCTCTCCACCATATTGCTCATGGTCATAGCCTCCCTCCTCTTTCATGTTCCATGCCTTAGTATATTGGTGGAAGAAATGAAGACGTTTATTTAGGAGTGAATTGGTGAAGAAATGAAGAGGCCTTGCCCACTTATTTATAGCCTTAAGAATGAGTGGCTGAAGAACTTAAAACCCTTCATGTTCAATGCCTTAGTATATGAAAACCATAGCCTAATACACACCATATTCTCCTTGATTTAAGCCTTCATTTAGAGATCCTTTAGTTCTACTTTTACTTTTACTAATTAATTCTTAGTCTAAATAATTTTTCTTAGGATGATGGAAGATTTAATACTTGTTAATGTGTTCATATGTTATAATGCTAGTGTAGAAATATTCAAAAAAAAAATTATTTAAAAAAAATTGATTTTAATAAAACATTTTCCAGTCACATTTTCAGTATTTTTACAAAGTATATATTTTTGTAAACACATTCCAAAAACAAGTTTTCTAACATTAGTTATGAATTGTCCGAGGCCTTGGTGCAGTGGTAAAACGCCAGGCTGTTGACGACAAGGTCGGCAGTTCGATCCCTGCCTCTGGCATATTAAACTGTGCGCCATGATGATTCTTGCAGACTTGTGTGCTGCCTACTTTGTAAATATAAGTACCCAGTTTCAAAAAAAAACATTAGTTATGAATTAAAAATTGTTTAACAAGGATAAAAAATCATATTTAATCACATTAAATCCTAGATGCAAATATTTAAATATTTCAGATATTAAATGCGAAGTATTAGAAATTCCAGGTCGTTACATTGTATAATGTTATAAACAAAATTATTATATAAGTTAATGAAAGATAAAAATTGTATAATAATTAAACCTATATAATGTGCATGTAGAAACAAAAGGTGGAACATTAAAGAAATCCAAATGCACTGAAGGAACAAAAACATATGTAAATATACATATATCGTTTCTTTTTGTTTATCCGACATTTGAATCATGAGGGTATTTCATAAAAAATACATTAACTGTAAGTCGATATCAGTCAATTAAATATACTGAACATTATGAATCTTAAATATAGGTGTTTCTTGCATGCTCTCTTATTGTTGATCAAACTCACACTAATGTGAGGTAAGATAACTATTTGTATTTGTTGAGAAAACTCAAGGTACATACATTATACTTAGACCATTGCAAAATGGTGGTTATGGTTGAATAATTTCTTTCAATCTGTTGAGAAATTCAAGGTCAAAACGAGATTAGAACAAGGAACATATGTTTGGGGTTGTCTACGATATAACCGATACGGAGTTATCCATCGTTTGTGGGGCTATGACTTGTTGCATAAATTCAAGACCTAAATCCTAAGATAGATGAGTCCAAACATCCACTAGTGAAGTCAAAAAACTTATATGTTTCATCTTAAGGTTTGGTGAAACTTATAAAACTAGTGGGTGCCTTATTAATAAAATGAAAGGTAACATTTAACCTTTTTAATATTATTAGAAAGTATGATATATAATGTTATAATAATCTAAATTAATAAATTTGTTCGTTTAATATGATTGATAAAAGTTTATCTATTAAAATATACAAATGAACTAAATTGAAGCTTGACAAATAGAAATATAATATATACTTACTCTTAAATAATTTTTACAAGTTAGTGTTTTTTTGTACCCATGCATGAACCTAATTTTACAACTATTGAATACATTCGCAATTTGGTCGCTTATATGTTTGTTTGTTCGAAACCATGTAATGCTTTCTATACGTTCCAAACTCTAAAAGAAATACATGATTATGGATATTTAATCCATATACAATTGCATATAGGTTTTTATATAGAGAGAACGGTCACTGTTTGCAGTACGATACTTTAATGAAATCAGTTCATTCGAAGTAAGCAAATAAACCATACTATGAGATCGAGTATTCAATCTGATTGATTTCAATGAAGATTGTATTCAATTAAATGTGACATTAGACCAAAATTACAATATAAATCTAAGAACTAGATTGCGGAAATGTCAGTTTGATCATTTTACGTAAAGTGCAAAATATTTGATGTCCTTAAAAGTTAAGTATGATTAATGCATTTTTGTAAAGAGTCCATTAGGATATTGTAGTAAGGTTTTTCCTTTAAATGGTTCGACCATTTAAAAAGTAAAGCAAGTGTACGACATAAACATGATTTAAGGCGTAACTTGGATGAAGAGAGTGAATTGTCACTTTTACTTCATAAAGAAACATCGAAAATGAAAATCGTAAAATAATAATTGATGCTTAACATTAGAATAATAAATATGATTCCTATTCCAAAATATATATAAAAATAATAATTTTCTATGAGTTTATCTCTTTGAAGTAAGATTATTATCAAAGAACTTCCCACTGTAAACTAGTTACAGTATATGAATTAATTAGTCTATGTCCAGTAGATGATGGACCTTTATATTTAGTATGCTATTATAGTAGTGGTGAAATTAGTGGGAGTGTGCCACATAACATTCATCGATTGCATCAAGTTACAAAAATTATTTTCATAAAACATACCACATATTATTAATGAAATAAAATATGTTCTTCGATGATCACTCAAGAATAGACATATTTTTATTTCAATGAAAAATATTATGAATATTCATTATTAGATAAAACTATAATGTGGTATTGATTCCATAACAAAAGTGATGCATTACAAAATACTGAAGTATCTAAAATTATTTGCAGTTATTTTGAAATTGGAAACTAAGTCGTAGTCTAGAGAAATCATCTTTATTATATGATTATGAATCATATGATACCGACTAACTATATCTCAGACAATTAAGAGAAAAACATCCATTCATTGGGAGCACCAAAAGAGTTGATGAGCTCTTTGAATATATATATATATATATATATATATATATATATATATATATATATATATGGATGTATGTAGTCATAAGTATGATAATACCAAAACGGTTCCATACACTTCATTGTATTCATTGATTAATTATCACAAGCATAAATATGTGTATTTGATACATATGGAGCATGTCTATGATAAGTTCATAGAATATAAAATGGAAGTAGAAAAATAACATGCAACAAAATGATTCGATTTGATCGAATGGATAAGTATACTGGAATAATTTCCAAACGCACCTAAAATGAATATAGATTCAGTCCCAAGAGCCACTCCCCTCTGTAACATAATGATGTATTAATAAGGAGTAATCGAAATTTATTGGATAAAGCACAATTAATATTGAGTGAAGTTGAGTTGAATTCTTTCTATAAGGTGTGCACTTTAGAGTAGTATACAAGGTTAAAATTAGTATCATCCAAAGAAAAGTTTACAAAATCATATAAGATAAGGGTTTATAAGAAATCGATAAAATCCCCTATTTTAAGGCCCGAAAAAGGCGCTATTGATGCTGCGCTCATCAAAAGTATTATTTTCTGATGGAAAAATGAGATCAATTAATTGTATCTATAACATCAAGAGCACACGAATATGAATCATTTCAAAACACATTTTATTGAAACTTTCATATTCATTACATCCCATTGCATAATCTCATTGATTCCACATTTAAAGAAAATATAATAATAACTACAATTTTATTCCAAGAGTGACATATGAGTATGCGCCCCTTAGATGATCAGAGTCTAACTACTTGACAGTTATAACCCTTTCATTGCATTCATTCAAACATAGCATAGACTTTAAACAACGTAGCGGAAATGAAGTCCTAGTGTTAACTAGCTTGCCTCCTGCATGTTTATGGAAGGTTATTCGTCTAACCTGAAAACCCTTATTCCCGACCTGCTCAAATGATTGCCTGAATGTTTAGGAGGAAAAACAAAAAATTTCAAGTTAAATAAAAAGTCTATTTGAATAATAATGTGCCATCTCAAATCAAAATAAGTATCTATTGAGACCACATCGCTGAGCAGAACGGATTTTCCCCTTACTAATATCTTGCCCAAATATGCCAATCATAAATCACATACCTGCAACCACCATGGTTAGAACATCATAATATAATCATATGTAGGCATGCAATGTGACTAAGTCTAACTAATCTGTCTTTGTAGGGCCATGCACTCCTACAATCTACCCAATCTCATAAATGGGTCGTCTGCCATTAATCTGTGGACCATCTATGTCAAATTAAATAGACTATCCATCTCAACTCATATGGACTATCCATCTCACACATTATATGGACTATCTATTGAAAATGACTATTATGAGGCTAGTTATCACTTAGGGTCGTGTAACGTGGAATGTATTATAATTTAAATGCAGAAACAGATAATAATAGTAAAGTAAATAAGAATAAGCACATCAGGAGTTTTTATACTAGTTCGGACTTCTCATTCTACATCCGTTCCTAGACTTCCCTCTGGAATATCACTTAATGACCCCTCACTTAACTCGGAGGAATAGGTAAACTAACAGGACTTTTACAATTTTAATAAAGTTGTTTGACACTTTGTGTTCTTGACAACACCGATTCGTCTTTGATAGTACACCCTTCCTATAATCTTTTCCTCAAGTATATATTGTGTGTGTGAAGATTAAAAAGGAAGATATTGCTTAGAATCAAAGAATATGTTAATTAATTCAGAAATTCAAGCAATATATAGATTGTGATTGCTTGTAGAATGCAGAGATAGATGGTAGAGAACATAAAAAGAAATCAAAATAAACATTGGTGATTTGGGAAGTGATTCTAAAGTGTTTATATAGTAAACAGATAGTTACAACTATTCACGAAGAGTTTCAATCAAAAGATGCTGCCATATCTCTTCAATTTGAATCGTAACTCTTCGTAGATAGAAGTGTCTCTTTAGGAAAAATGACTTTTAGAGTCGGTCAGTCGACTGAGGAAAAATGATCAGTCTGCTAAATATTCAAAGATAGTGAAAAAACAGAGCATATCTATGTGTGGAGCATGTCAGTCGACTGGCTGTTTTCGAACAGTTGACTGACCTGGTTGTCAGTGCACAATTTGCTTTTTTTTTAAATTTGAATTTTAAAACGACTTTGATTTTGTGTAAACTACTTGAGGATGGATTTTAAAAATTTCAAACAATAAATAAACATACTATACTTAGATTTGAAGTCTCACCTCCTTTGTAGTTTAACATCATATCTCATTCTCGTTGTCGCTTGATCGTATAGTCTCATCATTAATTGTTTAAGCTTTTTGTCATGAATCAAAACTCATGATTCAACATTCTCCCCCTTTTTGATTGATGACAACATGTTTTAGATGATACTATATTTTAAGAATTATATAACGAAACTTTTATATATATATATACATCCCCCTGAATATTTGACAAAAAATCTAATCCTGCAAAAATTGGTTGTTCATACAAAATTTCTCCCCCTTTATCATCAAGAAAAAGGAAATAAACAATAATTTCAACATTGCGAACTAACAGCTTACCAAGCTCATAAAAAATAAACAGTAGAAGAATGTTTGTGAGATTAAAAAATAAATCACTACCACCAAACAAGAAATATCAATATCACTCATAAGAATCAGACTCTGTTTCTTCTTCCACTTGCATTGGTCCTTTGCCTCGTGAAGAACTTTCCACAAATTGTCTGCCACCACCATTTCCACTAGTTTTAGAACTTGTATGTTCTTCGAATCTAGGCCAGGTGAAGCGAGGTGCTAGATGTGTGCCTGGATCACGATGTGAAGTGTCCGCAGTTGTGGAGGAAGGACAAGACATCCCATAAAATCCAAAAAATCTTTTTATCTTGTCAAACTTCTTATTGATCTTCTTGTCAACATTATTGATGCAAGAATCCGAAATGACTTGATTATGAGCAATTAGATCAATGGATTCTCGGGTACTTTGGGATGGGGTTGTGGTACGAATGTAATCTCTTTGTTGTTGTGGGGTAGTAGCTTGCCGATGAGATCTTGATTGCAAATCCTGAAAAGACATGATAGTGAGAGGTCTAGGAGGCAATTTCATTAGACTAATTGTGCGGCTATTTAGCATTTTAGTAGTGGAGGTATCGGATTCTGGAATAGGAACTTGTAGGTTCATAAGTAGCTGCATAACATACTCGCCGTAATAGATGATGTTCATTCGAATTTGGTTGAAGGATAAGAAATCGCCAAGAATAAGCTTATGCCAGTTGATTTGAACATCTCCCCAAATAGCATATAAAGCCCTATAATTCTCCGGATATACAAGCTCATAAGAACCAGTACAAGGAAGAATTGTATACATCAAGGCTCAATGCATAATTCAAGTTGTAGGGCGTAGAGCGATAGATTTTAATTCAGTCATGTCGTCTTCCAAAAATCTGTGACTTACTTCATCTCGTTCGCCTATAGGAACATTTAAATCTTCTAACGGAATACCACTTGTTGGTGTTTAAAAAATGTGTCCAATTCTATCTAATGAGAAGAATACTTATTGACCACAAACTAAACTCCATATACAATTGTCACAATTTTGTGGATTTCGATGGCCCAAATTTAAATTAGCGTAAAAGATTTTTACCATTGTATGATTAATTTTGAAAATGTTCTAATTGTAGTCAAGAAGAGATTCTAGATGACTTATTCTTGCAAGCTCTTGAATTCTATATGCAGCAAAGTATAGAAAGACAACAAAAGATCCTTTTAGGAAATGAGCTTCCTTCATTTTGTTCCATCTTTGAATAGTAGTGGCATCATAAAGCCATTGAGGTATTTGAGTATCTGTAGGTTCAGAGGAAGAAGATGAGGCTTTTCTAGATCATTTTAGTTGTCTTGGAGCCATTTGAAAGTATAATTGAGTAAAGGTATTTGAAATTTTTGAGAACTAGGGTTTTGAAATTCTGATGAGGGAAAGTGAAAGTGAAGAGTAAAAAAGAAGAAGATAGGTTAAAAGGGTAAAAAGTAAGTGAAACAGTGATAAATGTACCTAGGCAGTCTATTTAGTCGGCTAGTCGAATTGGGTCAGTCGACTGAAGTAATTTCCCGAAACTTTCTGTTTCCAGATTCAGTCGGTTGACCTAATTCGTTCAGTCGACTGAATTTTTTTTCCAGCATTATCAGTCTTTTTATTTTTGTTAACAAATAAATTAAAAAATATTCAATATATTAATCAATGAATCACACAAAATAAGTTGAAATAATAATAAAAAATAAATCTTAGTTAGATGAAAAAGAGGTGGCTGAATATGGGGTGTTGCAATCTTTTGGTTTAACTTCTGTCTTTTCTTTGTATAGCTTTAATGGACACCAGTGATTTCCATGTTCCCATGAATTTGGAGGCATAGGAGGCGATTGAGGTGACTGATGATAAGAAGGTGTCACGACCCGATTTTCCGACGCCGAAAAACCGAACCTGGAGGGTTAAAGAAGAAGAGGTAGAAGAAGAGAAAGCAAATGATACAGAATCTTACCATCGACGGCGGAATAAAATATAATAGATAATAACTAATTTTTACACAAAAGCAAATATATCTGTTTATACATTACATCAACAGAGTATACAAAACCCACAACTGGACAGTAATCATAACATGTCCTTACAATCTGAATACACAACGGAATATTTAACATAAATACAAAAGTATCTATTGCCATCCAGCTCGTCTCCTGAGGCCCACAGCATCCTTTCCTATATCCTATAATACTCGGTCTGACCCGAGCATTATAGTTAAATAACACCCGAGTCAGTCTGGAAAACCAGCATGAGAAAACCACACTCTATTGATTATTAAAGTTTTTCAAATCCTTTGAAATCAAAAGCATCTCGTAAGACCAAGACACTAATAAACATGTCAGGTTTTTACCTTACGATAGCCAAAACACTTTTTATTAAAATCCTCTGATATTATAATAGGATCTATTTACAAATACTTATTAAAATAGCCGAAATTGTTACATTAATTAAATTCCAGCATACTAGCCACAACCGTGGGTAATACAAACAAAACCGTAAAGGCACGCAGGGAGAATGAATTTCCAACTAATGACTAGGCATTGGTGTACCACCTGTCACAGTACCTGGTCTAGATCAGCGTACCGAGGATCCACCCTAAATCCCCTGCAACACAAGACCGGGACTACCCCTTACCGGATAATCCCGAGTAAGATCACCCCGCGGTTGGGATTAGCAACTTCCACACAGCCAAAATAAAAAGGAACATCTTGACAGGGATGACCTCACCCTAATAGGTGCTACCCACTTAGCCTTGCTGCATAACCCCTGATTTTTAGTCATTCCCGGTTGATGAGGCTCGAGGCTAAGCGTTACCTTTTTAGAACACATCACTTAGAATGCTCATCGCCTACCTGACGTTGATCTGAAAGCATTCATCTACACAAGTCCGTCCCGGGTTCAAACGGAACCGAAGGCACTACTCCTACTACATCCATTTTGAAATCACCTCAGGATTAGTAGCGACTAGCCCTTGCACTTCACTGCCCCACCTTCGAATCCAAACTCCTGTTTTCCACACGAAAACGTACAAACCGGATCGAAGTGGTTTTCAGGAAATAAATCCCGATCCCGGTCTCTTCGAAACGATCAGCGCATTGGCCAATATTGATAGTCGGTTATTTAACTATCAAATAACATTCACAAACAACCATCAAACATAAATAATTTCACCAAATTATTTATTAATCTCAAAATATCTTCACAAGATATATCTTCACATTCAAACCTTTTTGAAAACAGTTTTCAAACCACACTTTTCTCATGAAATAAATTTTCAACTATTTATTTCCACTGAAAACACCAAGAACAAAAACTTTAGATTTTTAAAATAATTTAAAACACTTTTTTATGAAATATCCTTTAAAACATTTAAATTAAAAATTACTTTAATACTTATTCAAAATATATACTTTAAGAATATTTAAAATAAAACTACTTTGTTCAATATCAAACTAGATTTCTAACTTTTAAAACATAATACCAAGCCACCTTTAAATGATTACTACTATAATAGATTAAAAGAAAATACTTACTTTAGAATTTAAACATTTAGAAATAATAAGTTTTCTAAACATACTTATTAAACCACTTTTAACTTTTAACTTATACTATAAATTTGTTTTGAAAACGTACTTGGCTATCCAGGGAAATACGCTTCTCTATCACAGCTTTTAAAAATAAACCACTATTTATTTTTAAACAAATTTACCCATTCCTTTAATAAATTCCCATCATGAATTTATTCTTACAAATATCCAATGATATATTACTTTACTTTTATAAACCCAGTTTATAAATTTCTTAGTCTCATCCCCTTTAAAATTCCAATTTCGAACACTTAAATCAATTTCCAAATTGATTTCCAAATTACTCCATTTTGAAATAATTTCCTTTACTTACTCATTTATTTCAAAAACCATTAACTTCAGACTTTATTTCTTAATTATGATTTAAAATCTTTTTAACTGAAAATACCCATTTCAAATTTTCTAATTACTTCCTTTAAAATAAATTTAAACCTTGAATTTTAAAGTAAATTCTCTTATTCCTTTAAATAACATCACTTAAGTTTTAAATTCATTATCATTCTGTTTATTCACAATCCCATTTTCCATACTTGGAACTTATTAATTAGGATTTTAAAATCACTTTCATTCTTTTCCAATTCATTCTTCAATTTATCCCAAATTTTCATAACCAATTTATTTACAAATTCTCTCTTTTAATTTTCTTTTCAAAAATCCAATCTATATATTTTTGGTAACTCAGTACATCCAAATATTTTCAATCAAACATAGCATCCAACATTTCTGTTACCAATATAATTTATCACAGATTATCAATGACCAAATCATAGAATATTAAAACATTCTAAATAAATTTGAGGAATCCTATTGGATCCCTCCGACCTGTTTTCCTACATCCACAGATGTTAGCACAATACAATAATACCAATTCCACTTCAAGGTGGAATATCGCGGTATATGGGATTTATATAATATCATCCGCTATTATGTGGCGCATAGGGTCTCATCCGCTATATAATGTGGGAAATCAATCACTCCTATATATACTATATACTATAATATAGCACATCAAATTAATTCAATCATTCAACAAATTATTTAAATTTAACCATTTAAATTTAAACAGCAATCCAAAAGAGTGAGATTAACTCACCTTTTCTTTTTATTTGCAATCCATTTCTATATTTCCTTGGATTTCCTAATGTTTGACCTTGAATAAACAATTTATATGATTTATTAATATTCGAAATAATCGAACAATTAAATTCCCATTTATAAATTTAACAAACCAATGAATTTATTTTAAACTAAAAATCTTATTTTAAACTGATTTCCCTTTAATAAATATTTTTGGCAACTAAAATAATTGAATAAGTTTATTAAACAAATCCATCTCCATAAAGCATTATTTTAAAGTTAAGCTAGTAAGTGAAAATATGCATATATATTCTCTTTTCATTTTTGAACTACATATATATATATATGAAAATAGCCAATATACATTCTAAAAATCTAATTTTTATAAATTGCATAACCTTTTAAAATTCCTCTATTTTTTCTTTTCAAAATCAAATCTACTAAATTAAATTAAAAACAAACGGTTTTAAATCTAATTATCTAATTATTATTATATATATATTTAAACTGTATATATATACATTTTCAGTAAATAACCAAATAAATATTCTCTCCTGTAATTATTTTCTTTTCTATTGTCTGTTTACCTACAAATATATATGTGCACAATCGAATAAAAATAAAAATCAGCCTTACAGCATTGCGACCCCGAGAATAGACGTGACCTCCCCTCCAGATCCACCACGTTGCCGCTAGCCTAGGTCCATTCCCCACGAATCGCTGCACCACGCCATGCTTCCCCCCAAGTCAAAGCAAAGCCCGAACGCAGCTCGACACGGACGAGCTCTAGAACAAATCGAACAACCCGGCGACCTTACAAATGAACGTCACCATCTCGCGAACTCGAACGGACCCTCACCTCCATACGAGCCTCTCGATCGATACGAAATCGAATCTGATTTCATTTGGAGAAGATGATTTGGTTCCGAAATGGAATCTAAAAGGAACGAGCATCCATTTATTCAACCGTCGATTTCGAATAATATAGAGAATGGGGAAGGAAGGAAAACAATGATTTTTTTATGTCGACTGCCATTTTATTTTCTCTGCCTTGATTTGAAATATGGGAAAGGCTCGGATGGATATAAGACGAGGGAAAGCTTGCTCTAAAATGTTGCATGATGGAAGAAAGGACACGATGTTTTGAAAAAAGGGAATAGGCGTGCCACATTATCAGGCTACAGCACCTTGAAAAAAAGTAAAAGCTGAAGTGAAAAAGATTTGATGTGAATAAATTTCGGCTGAGGATGACTAGGATAAAAATATATTTTAAATTTGAATTCAAATTATCCTGACAAATGCAACTTAAAGTTTCGAACCCCTATCAAGGCATGCCGCTAGGCGTTTATAATGTTATACCCTTATTCCGAACGTAACGGAAAAGGTTTCGAGTCCTAATTTGATCGTATGGATAAGATAGCTTTTTGGAACCAGTTATTATATTGAATTTCTGACAGATTTCAGCGCGTTTACATACCATATGACCACATGAAAACTCCAGACACTGCGAAAATTGAAATCCGATAATAATACAATATTACGGATCCAATGGAACTGGTTTCATCGAAATCCGAGATTATGCCTAGGAAGGCTATTTTTAAATATCAATTTAAACGATATACTTTTAAAACTGAACAAAACACTTCCAAATTCAATTTTAACACTTTTACTATCTTCAGTACTATTAATATAAATTTTATAAGCCTTTAACTCAAGATTAAGTATTTTACTCAATCTTCATTTATTGAATTGAATAATTATATTATCCAACAAATTGTTGTATCTATATTCCGAATAGATGAATCCAAGTTTTCCATATTCAAAATCAATTTATAATTCAATTCATATATTTAAAACCATTTAAATATATCGAATTAAACATTGAAAAATTTGGGTTGTCACATTCTTCCCCCTTAAAAGAATTTCGTCATCGAAATTACTAAGGCAGAAGAATTTCCCAAACCCACTAACTTACTAAAACCCATTTTGTGAAAGTCCCACATTCTCTTTTCCAATCCTTTAGTTCCAAATAAACAATTAGTTGCAATCTCCATTTTCAAAATTCCAATTTGAAATCGCTTTGTAGCTAACAAAAATTGTTTCAAAAATTTTCAAAAATTTTCTAGCCACCAAAATTTTCAAAAATTTTTGGCAGAGTCTCCTTTGTACGGAGGAGCTTTTGCAATTTGACAAGAGATATAAATATATATACATCGACCCACACGGTCAGAAAAACAAAAACAGTTCATATTTCTTATTTTTATTGCGTAGGCGTACCTTTATTTAGCATTTTAAAGCAAGCGGCTTATTATTTTAGCAACTAGCGCGTCCAAATCCAGCCAAACGGCTTCCCGGTACCTGTACTTACTCAGTTCAAACATGTAATTACTAAATATACGAAATTTATTAACATTTCACTTACTTTCAATAGCTAAACACATGCATTTCATAAGCAACATGCACCAAACACTTTTCATGAACACTTTATATGATTTCAAAACTAATTCAATTGCTTTCAACCAATTCATGTGCCATTCCATTTAATTTTAATGGTCTACACTTCAAGTTCTTACATTCAATTTATTTTTAATCCAAACAAGCTCATATCCAACTCTATGTATTTCAAAATCAATTTATTGCACTTCTATCAATTTATAGAATTTTATTTAATCTCGTTTTCATCAAATGACATTTTATTTGTAACGATCCCCCGTTCTGACCGCCTCCAGTCGGTAACTAAACCAACTTGAAACGTTCAAAATGATGGATTGTTATTTAGTTTATAGAGTTTAAACAAAATCAGTTACATAATCACAGAATAATAATAATATTTCACATAAATCAAATTTTCTTTTATATACAAATATCAGAGTTTATACAATGCATTTAAATTTTTATACAGCGGAATATTTCTTTAAAGTACAAAAATCCTGAAAAGCTAAAATGAAGCGTTTCCCCTCTCTCTAACTTCGCTGCCTGAAAATCTTCAAGTTGTAAAATACTCGGTCTGACCCGAGTATTACATTCAAAAGAAAATAATACACGGGTCAGTCTAATTCAACTCAGTTATTAGTGCACGGAAGCAATAATAATTAAATAGCAATTAGACGACAGCCAAAGATAAATTCACCTATCCGACCCTTTAACAAGAAATCGGATAACGGTAAATATAACACTTAACAGTGTTAAAAAATAATCAATAGATTCAAATTATCAACGAAGAAAGATGAAGGAATTATTTATGAAGATAATTTAGAAAACATCAAAATTTTCCTAAACGGCAGTTTACAACAAAATCATCTGTTTAAATCAAATCAATTCAAATAATTGAAAAGTTACTTAAAAAAATCAAAAACTGATTGGCTGCAGTACACGCACGCGTGCACTGCCTCACCAATACGGCATATGAAATACGCAAAGAATCAATGAATCAAAAAGCAAAAGAAATATCAATTAAAATCAATATTGTGTGGCTGCAGTACACGCACGCGTGCACTGCCTCGCCACAACAGTGAAGAAATAGAAATCGAAGCTGCAGAGGTCAAGTCAGTGCTATCGTGACTCAACGCAATCGCAACAAACTCAATCTCGAATGACCAGTGCACAGGGCAGTGGTACAAACATGAAGACATCAGCAGAGGGGATTATGCAACCTGAACTAGCAGAGCACGAAGGCTCGAAGCATCGAATGACTAAATGCATATGGCAGTGGTACATCATGATGCAACAGAAAAATGCAGAGACCAGAGAAATGCAGATGAAGATCAGTAGTGTACCACAAAATGAAACAGTGGACCGAACTGCCTCAGCAAGCTAGACAGTAAAATATAGCTCATGACAACACAGAGGTAACAAAGGTTTGAGAATAGATACAAATGGTAAATTTGAACATGACAGCAAATAAACAGTAGCCTCAACATGTATGTCCAAAAGGTTAAACAATATGAAGTGCACAACATTGCAATAACATACTACATAAATGTATGTATACACACCAGCAATGAAGAGAAATGGATGCAGACCAACCAAAGTGATACATGGTACCAGTAACATGAAAATGAGGACAGGCAAACATGAAGACTACAAGATTTCAAGCAATCAAACTCTAGTGCAGTGCAAATATGAGGTGCACAACAGGCTCGGGTTTCAACCCAGGCACAGTGAATGCCATATATACTAAATGATCAGTGGACAACGAAACAAAACAGGGTGGACAAAAATCAGTGACAACTTCACAACCAAACTAATCAGACTTCAAACTAAGCATTGGACCAGTAAATGGTGACTTTTACATAATAGAGACTTAAAGTTATGTTTGAATTTGTTTTAGAAAACTCAGGTCAAAACCGTGTTTAAAAATAAATTAGATCAGCTTCTTTGAGTTCTTCCAGAATTTTGAACTAACTGTCTAACAACATGGCAAGTGCACTGCATCAGGATTATATGTTTAAATTGTTATTAATTTATGTTACTCGCTATTTAAAACAAATGCAAAAAGGAAATGCAAGGACCGGACAACAAGCAGTGACACTACAAGTGCAACAGGTAGAAGAAGATGCAGTGAAGCATGTACAAGGGCAAACAACAAATACAAACTTCAAATACCAAAGTGATACACAATGAACTATGTTTGTAATAACAATGACACAGTGCTAACTCAAGCAAGTTAAAAACATGGGTCATGCTATGACAAATGAGTTCAACCAATAAGCAAGATACAACTGCAGACAAATCAATGTCTAAAATGAAGAGACCAGAGGGATGCAACTAAAACTGATGATAGTGAATGAGACAACTGATTCAAACTCAAGCACCAACAAAAATGAAGAGACCACAAGCAATAATGCAGACCAAAATTTTTAGATGGATAAAAAGAAAGTTCAAACTGACTTGATGCAAACTGAATATAAGCAAACAGCATATGAGTGACATCAAGCAACTACAAAGATCACAATTCAAAGTGGACAGAACCATCAGGCATACAATGTGCAGACTACAAAAATGATTCAAGCACAGTTCTACTACAAATATCACAATGGATGCAACACCAAACCAGTATACAAGATGGAGCTACAAGAATGTATCAAACAAATCAGACCAACATCACTGCAAACTAATTTTAACAAATCAAAAGGACCGAAGTCAACAAGGAGTCAATGCTTTCAAAACCGTGAGGATCAATAAATCAAGCAATCCAAAATCGCGAATTTAAACAAGCAAGCAATCATGAAAAGTGCTTGAATTAGATGTGAGTAACTAAAAGTACTCACCTTGCTTCGAATCCCAAATTCCAAGTTGCAGCCGAGAACGAACAAAGTGAGGAGACGATCGATCAATTTAAAATCGGCTTCAAAAACCCTAATTTGTAGAAAGTGGAGCGAACGATTTTAGGCCGCCATTTTTCCTCTTCTTTCGTTTGATTTATTTTTTTCTTCTTTGAAATGATGGAGGAAGGGGAACGAAGTACTTAAAAATAGAACGAGGCGTACTTTACACGATTTCAAAATCTTTGGGTTTGACAGTAACGAAATTTATAGACCAAATCTCGGCTGAGAGGATTTGGTTAGGGTGGCTGGATTTATTAATTTGTACCATGCTTCATAATTTTTTTTCCATTATCTTCTTTAGTAAGCTTCATAGGTATATAAACGTTTTGAAGTTCAACTATCAAGCGTTAATTTATATTAACATGTTTCACAATTAGATTTTATGCTTGTATTTTGTATTGATAAAATTCATTCCATTTTATTTAGATTAAAGAACAATGTTATTAAAACTAACCATCAATTTATAAATTTACATAAATAATAATTCTTAAATCTAAATTATTTTTTCTAAGTCATTAGTTCGAATTTTATATACAAATTTAATATTCAATTTTCAAACTCCAAAGTCAAATTCAAATTTTATTCAACTTTCAATAGATTAAATCTTTAAAATTTAATTGCCAAATTCATAGTTATATTTTGAATTCAATTCAAACCATCATTCACATATTTAAAATTAATTAAATATTTTCAATTTGAATTATTAAAAATTCAGGGTCTTTACAATCTTCCCTCCTTAAAAGAATTTCGTCCCGAAATTATAAGTTAGGAAAAATGATTGTTAAAATCTCACCGATATTTATACCCTACACAATTTTACTAAGCTCGAAACTTATTAAAAATAAATATAGAATTCATTCCATTTATTTTGTCTCACTAGCTTTGTTCATTATCTCCTTTGTTCATTGATTTCTACAATCAAGACGCAAAAGTCTTTTACCAAAATTTTCAACCTAAAAACTCAAATTTAAACTTGAAATTCTTCATGTTAGAGATTTGCGTATTATATCTTTTCCAAATATGTGGACTTTCAAAATATTTCAAAAATCCTCTTCCTTAGTTTATTAGGTTGGAATTATGTAATTTTAATTTCAGACTATTGATTTGCTATTTAAAGTTTAAAAATACTTGCTAACTCGAAATTTAACAAGTCTATCGTCGTTCTTAAAGACATTAGGCATACGCTGGCCAGGCGCAGGTCTAAAAATCTCCAAGTACTAAATATACTTGCTTCAATTCCCAGTGAAAATACTTAAAAATTCTTTTAAAAATGGATATGGAAAGCACGTTCCCCCATGGATCACAGTTTACCCGGCGGTTACGCTACTATCCCAGTAGAATCGCTTGTAACCGTAGATTTCTCATCTATCTTGAATTTCGCCATGGTTGTTGCCATAGATCGCGGTCCACACGGCAGTTACGCTACTATCCCAGTAGAATCGCTTGTAACCATAGGCATCTCCCCCCTCGAATTTCGCTTTGGCTTCTAGATTGCAGTTTACTCGGCGGTTGCGCCACTATCCCAGTGGAATCGCTTGTAACTGTAGGCATCTCGCCCCTCAAATTACGCTATCACCCCAATATATCTAGATCGCGGTTTACACGGCAGTTATGCCACTATCCCAGTGGAATCGCTTGTAACCATAGGCATCTCGCCCCTCGAATTACGCTAGCATACATCAAAACCAATATGATCCCATCACGATAATCTATCGCGAGGGATTCTAGTCCAAATGGACACACCAACTTATGGAAATTCTACGTAGCTACGATTTTCAAATGGAAACTCATATCGAGTTCCAACAACCTTCACAAATTTTAAATGGAAGGTACTTTTCCATATCCTCGGTTTAGAAAACATAATATCGTACATAGATAGTACTTCATTACACATTTCGTACATATCATACTTATGTAAACTTACACAAGTTTTCCATAACAATTTCTTTCCAAACTGATGGTTTTCGAATTTACTACATTCTCATATATAAGTTTCGAAAACCACAATATTTCATACCCATAACAAATAGAGGATTCTTGAGTTTTCCATCTCATTACTAATTTAAAATTTTCCTTTAAGTCGATTTAGAATTTTAAGGTTATCTCAAACCTAATTCACATTCAAAATTCAATTTATTATCAACTTCACACTCGATTCGGATTTTACGTTACATCGTAAATTCTCAACACATAATTGATGTCTACCGATATATAACCTCTGAGCTCGTACGTCTCAGAGAAGGGTGTTAAGCTAAGAGAATAAATTCTCTGCCACCAAACAGATATATATCTAATAGAGATCAAATGATATGTCGTCAATTCACAATGTTAGACATACAATCCAAATCAACCATCTGAAATTCAAAACTCAACTTATATTGTTTCCGGTGTCGAAGTTAAACTCAATTTAACTCAAGATTCAATCTTTTTGAAAAATTTCAAGTTGAACAAATTGTTCAAATTTCCCATTTAACTTTTTCAACTTCGACTTAATTCATAGTTTGAATTCCGCATACTTTTCACAATATTGGTTTTAAACCAACTTCAAACTTTCCCAAAAATATCTTTACAAGATATATATAATTTTCCACACTTAACCATTTGAAAACAAATTTCAAATCATTTTTTCACCTTCCAATCTTTGAAAACAAATTTCAAATCAATTTCCTTAAACGGAAACACCTCCTAATATTTATCCGTTTTAAACTTAAAATGGTTCATTTAAATCAATCAAATAAATCCTTACCGATTTATTTTAAACTTACGTTCCAAATCCGTAAATTTATTTCCACATTTTAAAAATAAATCAATATTTATTTTTAACAAATTTCCCTTTCTTTTACAAATTCCATAGTGAATTTACATTTCCAAAATATCTATGAATATACGATTTTCAAATCGATTTCTAATATTCATTATCAATTTATCTTTAAAAGATAAAATCTCAAAACATTCACTTCATATTGGAAAAACATTTCCATACTTATTTAATAGTAAGTAATTCACAAATCCATTTGTTTTCAACACTTAGAAAATATTCAATATACTTAAATCATAATCAAGTATATATTTCATTCTTCAAGGAAAACGTTCTTTTAAACACATTTATTTGAGTCAAAACGAATGTTGCGTAAAACATCATTACGACGACCCAAAATCACTAGTATAGGGATTCGAAATTAAGGTAGATATATAAATCCCAATACTATATAAAAACATTTCCTTTCTTTCTCTCGAAAACGTCTATTTCAACAATGAATGTTGAAATCTATGGTTTCGATTCTTAACACATTTTAAAACATCTTTAAAATCATTAACTTCATTTCATAATATCACTTGCCTAAAACATATCTGTTTTATTTAATAATATATTCACTGTCCAAAATTGTGAATAAAATTCCCAACCAACTTTTATTATCACAATATTTAACTTGAAAGATAATTCGCTGTCCAAAATTACGAATATATCTCCTTTAATAACTTCTATGTTTCATTTATCAAATTCAATTGGTTTCGAATTTATAAACAATTTATAAATTCCATTTCTATTTATAAAACTTCGATTTATAAATCTCCTTTATTAATTCAATTCAATTTATATAACTCAGTTATATACCAAAAGTCCATTTATAAGTTAAGTACTTATAATCCATTTATTTACTAAATCATTCTTCAAAACATTTGAAATCAATTTTCAAAAGAATTCAGAATCAAATTCCCAAATTATAATTTAATGATCCCCTTGGTTATAACTAAATTAACATGTCATTTTATTTCTCAATTATTACTTTGGAGATATTCAAAATATTTAATTTAAACCAATTCATCAATTCACTTAACTTATATTTTATTCTTTCATAAATCTCAGCAATTCGATAATGGGTTTTCGAATGATCGGGACTCAAATCTAAGGAGATTTACCGAAGAGAAACTGTCGCAAACCTAAATTTAGAGAGCCACAAAAGAGAGGGGGATTGTCCGAAAAAGATTTGAATTTTCAAAATACCTTTTATTTCCTTCTTTAGATTTGAAAAAACATTTTCTTTAAAGTGATTCTAGCAACTATTCATATTAAACGCCATAAACTAAGTTTTGTATAAACCAAAGCTTTGATACCACTTTGTAACGATCCCCCGTTCTGACCGCCTCCAGTCGGTAACTAAACAAACTTGAAACGTTTAAAATGATGGATTGTTATTTAGTTTATAGAGTTTAAACAGAATCAGTCACAGAATCACAGAATAATAATAATATTTCACATAAATGAAATTTTCTTTTATATACAAATATCAGAGTTTATACAATGCATTTAAATTTTTATACAGCGGAATATTTCTTTAAAGTACAAAAATCCTGAAAAGCTAAAATGAAGCGTTTCCCCTCTCTCTAACTTCACTGCCTGAAAATCTTCAAGCTGTAAAATACTTGGTCTGACCCGAGTATTACATTCAAAAGAAAATAATACACGGGTCAGTCTAATTCAACTCAGTTATTAGTGCACAAAAGCAATAATAATTAAATAGAAATTAGACGACAGTCAAAGATAAATTCACCTATCCGACCCTTTAACAAGAAATCGGATAACGGTAAATATAACACTTAACAGTGTTAAACAATAATCAGTAGATTCAAATTATCAACGAAGATAGATGAAGGAATTATTTATGATGACAATTTAGAAAACATCAAAATTTGCCTAAACGGCAGTTTACAACAAAATCATCAGTTTAAATCAAATCAATTCAAATAATTGAAAAGTTACTTAAAAAAAATCAAAAACTGATTGGCTGCGGTAAACGCACTCGTGCACTGCCTCGCCACAATAGTGAAGAAATAGAAATCGAAGCAGCAGAGGTCAAGTCAGTGCTATCGTGACTCAACGCAACCGCAATAAACTCAATCTCGAATGACCAGTGCACAGGGCAGTGGTACAAACATGAAGACATCAGCAGAGGGGATTATGCAACCTGAACCAGCAGAGCATGAAGGCTCGAAGCCTCGAATGACCAAATGCATATGGCAGTGGCACATCATGATGCAACAGAAAAATGCAGAGACCAGAGAAATGCAGATGAAGATTAGTAGTGTACCACAAAATGAAACAGTGGACCGAACTGCCTCAGCAAGCAAGACAGTAAAATATAGCTCAATACAACACAGAGGCAATAAAGGTTTGAGAACAGATACAAATGGTAAATTTGAACATGACAGCAAATAAACAGCAGCCTCAACATGTATGTCCAAAAGGTTAAACAATATGAAGTGTACAACATTGCAATAACATACTACATAAATGTATGTATACACACCAGCAATGAAGAGAAATGGATGCAGACCAACCAAAGTGATACATGGTACCAGTAACATGAAAATGAGGACAGGCATACATGAAGACTACAAGATTTCAAGCAATCAAACTCAAGTGCAGTGCAAATATGAGGTGCACAAGAGGCTCGGGTTTCAACCTAGGCACAGTGAATGCCATATATACTAAATGATCAGTGGACAATGAAACAAAACAGGGTGGACAAAAATCAGTGACAACTTCACAACCAAACTAATCAGACTTCAAACTAAGCAATGGACCAGTAAATGGTGACTTTTACATAACAGAGACTTAAAGTTATGTTTGAATTTGTTTTAGAAAACTCAGGTCAAAACCGTGTTTAAAAATAAATTAGATCAGCTTCTTTGAGTTCTTCCAGAGATTTTGAACTAACTGTCTAACAACATGGCAAGTGCACTGCATCAGGATTATATGTTTAAATTGTTATTAATTTATGTTACTCGCTATTTAAAACAAATGCAAAAAGGAAATGCAAGGACCAGACAACAAGCAGTGACACTGCAAATGCAACAGGTAGAAGAAGATGCACTGAAGCATGTATAAGGGCAAACAACAAATACAAACTGCAAATACCAAAGTGATACACAATGAACTATGTTTGTAATAACAATGACACAGTGCTAACTCAAGCAAGTTAAAAACATGGATCATGCTATGACAAATGAGTTCAACCAGTAAACAAGATACAACTGCAGACAAATCAGTGTCTAAAATGAAGAGACCAGAGGGATGCAACTTAAATTGATGATAGCGAATGAGGCAACTGATTCAAACTCAAGCACCAACAAAAATGAAGAGACCACAAGCAATAATGCAGACCAAAATTTTCAGATTGATAAAAAGAAAGTTCAAACTGACTTGATGCAAACTGAATATAAGCAAACAGCATATGAGTGACATCAAGCAACTACAAAGATCACAATTCAAAGTGGACAGAACCATCAGGCATGCAATGTGCAGACTACAAAAATGATTCAAGCACAGTGCTACTACAAATATCACAATGGATGCAACACCAAACCAGTAAACAACATGGAGCTACAGGAATGCATCAAACAAATCAGACCAACATCACTGCAAACTAATTTTAACAAATCAAAAGGACCGAAATCAACAAGGAGTCAATGCTTTCAAAACCGTGAGGATCAATAAATCAAGCAATCCAAAAATCGCGAATTTAAACAAGCAAGCAATCATGAAAAACGCTTGAATTAGATGTGAGTAACTAAAAGTACTCACCTTGCTTCGAATCCCAAATTCCAAGTTGCAGCCGAGAGCGAACAAAGTGAGGAGACGATCGATCAATTTAAAATCGGCTTCAAAAACCCTAATTTGTAGAAAGTGGAGCGAACGATTTTAGGCCGCCATTTTTTTTCTTTCGTTTGATTTATTTTTTTCTGCTTTGAAATGATGGAGGAAGGGGAACGAAGTACTTAAAAATAGAACGAGGCGTACTTTACACGATTTCAAAATCTTAGGGTTTGACAGTAACGAAATTTATAGACCAAATCTCGGCTGAGAGGATTTGGTTAGGGTGGCTGCATTTATTAATTTGTACCATGCTTCATAATTTTTTTTTCCATTATCTTCTTTAGTAATCTTCATAGGTATATAAACGTTTTGAAGTTCAACTATCAAGCGTTAATTTATATTAACATGTTTCACAATTAGATTTTATGCTTGTATTTTGTATTGATAAAATTCATTCCATTTTATTTAGATTAAAGAACAATGTTATTAAAACTAACCATCAATTTATAAATTTACATAAATAATAATTCTTAAATCTAAATTATTTTTTCTAAGTCATTAGTTCGAATTTTTATATACAAATTTAATATTCAGTTTTCAAACTCCAAAGTCAAATTCAAATTTTATTCAACTTTCAATAGATTAAATCTTTAAAATTTAATTGCCAAATTCATAGTTATATTGGGAATTCAATTCAAACCATCATTCACGTATTTAAAATTAATTAAATATTTTCAATTTGAATTATTAAAAATTCAGGGTCGTTACATTATTTCTACGCAATTCGACTATTTTCATGTGAATAAAAAATTACTTAAGCTTATAATTATTCTAGATTGATTCTAACTCAATTTATATTTAATACCTTCCATTTTAATTCATTCACAACCATTTTATTTAGCTCGACACATTCCTTGCTTGTATGCTACTAACCATTCCCAAATTAATTCAACCCAAGCTTTTATTTAATGGACTTCCATTTTTACTCGAAGTCGAGCTTCTAATTATTTTTAACTTAAGTTAATTTACTTCAATTTATTCCAACTTCAAACTTAAGTTCATTTCCATTTAATTTGATTCTCATCTAATCAAATTCCATTTAATTCAGTTAGCCCGTCCATTTTAATTTTGATTCACCTTCTCTATTTATCAAAATAATATCCAAGCATATACTTAACTCATTTATATTCGAATTGGATTTTATTTGTAACTCAAATCATTTCTATTATAATCCAATTCCATTTTATTTTTACAACATCTCCATTTATTTCAATTCATTATCAATCCAAGTCGAATTCTATTTATAATTCGAGTTTATTTCCAAACTTCATTATTAACTTACAATCCATTTTATTTAACCGAGTTAAATTTTATTAACATACTCTATAAAATAATTTATTTAGCTAATTAGCTTACTTCCAACTTTTAAATCAATATTCGATTTTATTACAAAAATCACTTCATTAAATTTTTCCTGAGTTCAATTTTTTTTATAATTCCAGTTGGGATTTTCTTTCATTTTTCAAAATTCCAACACTTTTATTTCGCTTATTTATTCCCTTTTTACATTTTTATAAGCTATTCACTTATTAGTATTCATACTTCTCCATCCATTTACAATCAATCACAATGTCACTTTACTTTTAACTAGGGATTATATTTTTATTTCAATGCTTTTCAACTCTTTTATAAGCTTCCAAAGCTTATTTATCCCAATTCAATACTTTCTTAGTTTATGCTTATTATTTAAGTAATAATTTTATTCCATTCAATATTATCTATAAGTCAACTGAATTTATTTCAATTCAATTTTATTTAACTCAACTTCAGTTAAATCTAGCATCGTACCATTCTCTTTACTCCACTCAATCCACTTGAATTTAAATTAAGTAAGAACTCATCTACATCTCAATTTATTTCATTTCAATTCAATTTCAACTTAATTCAAATACAACTGGGTTTTATTTTTCGTTTAATTCAATTTATTTCAGTCCAATTAAATTTTATCTCCTAATCCAAATTTAATTTCTGTTTGCCCATTCCAATCACATTCAAGGTTTACTAATTATTTCTTCCAATCATCCATTAAATTTTCCATAATTTAATTTCTCCAAATTAAATTTATTTAATTTTTCACTTTAAATTTTAATTCCACCATTCAAAGCTCATATTTTCCTTCCTTATCTAAAAATCATCTCATTACAAGTTTATAACTTACCCCATCAGGATTTTCAATTCAAATAAGGAATCAGAATTTTTAAACACCCGGCTTTTGGTTTCAAATCATTTGAAATCACTATTATCTCAAAATCGCACTTCTCAAATTTTTAAACCCATCATCTCTTTTTTTTCCAATAAATTTCCTTTGAAATTTCAAAAACAAACTAGTTCTTTTGAACAAATCAATCTGGCAGAAATCCATCACTTAGAAACTCGAATATGAATATCGATGATGCTGCAGTCATCACCGAAATTATTTTCCAATGACTAATGTGAGTTCAACGCTATATCCCTTCCCAAAATTTACTTGAAACAATTTCTTTCAGAAATACTTCTAAAACAATAATGCTATTATTTGTCTTCAAAACACTTCGAAAAACATTTCCAAATCTCCAGGGTTTTACATTTTCAATTTTTGACTTAAATCAAATTTTAACTATAATTCATTTGTATATTTTATGCTCATACAAATTCCCATTTGATTATCCAAGTCATTCAAATTTTTATAATCTTATTTGTTTAAAATCTTATCATCCAAACATCCTAGTTATATAACAATTTAAGGAAATATTTCTTTTATATCAAAATATATTTTGGGTAAAATTATTTCATTGACCTATCTTTAAAACAATACCGTGTCAATTTATCGTGTTAGGTGTTTATAAACTCTTCTCGAATAGCGGCCAACTTACCCGATCAGAATTCATATTCCACTCAACCAACAAGTCAACACAATATTAAAACAATTTATATTCACTAAGAAATACGCGCTCATATCTATTAATACACTCAAACCCGTTCTAAAGTACTATTGACTCTATCTCTAATGAGTAATTCCCACCAGAGCCAAGGTTTTCGCTTAACCTTTGCTCTGATACCACAATGTCACGACCGATTTTTCGACGTCAAAAAACTGAACCTTGAGGCTTAAAGAAGAAGAGGTAGAAGAAGAGAAAACAAATGACATAGAATCTTACCATCGACAGCAGAATAAAATATAATAGATAATAACTAATCTTTACACAAAAGCAAATATATTTGTTTATACATTACATCAACAGAATATAATAACCCACAACTAGACAGTAATCATAACATGTCCTTACAATCTGAATACACAGCGGAATATTTAACACAAATACGGAAGTACACATTTCCATCCATCTCGTTTCCTGAGCTCTATAGCATCCTTTCCTGTATCCTATAATACTCGATCTGACCCGAGCATTATAGTTAAATAACACCCGAGTCAGTCTAGAAAACCAGCAAGAGAAAACCACACTCTATTGGATTATTAAAGTTTCAAAAATCTTTTAAATCAAAAGCATCCCGTAAGACCACGCAACAAATAAACATGTCGGGTTTTTACCTTACGATAGCCAAAACACTTTTTATTAAAATCCTCTGATATTATAATAGAATCTATTTACAAATACTTATTAAAATAGCTGAAACTGTTACATTAATTAAATTCTAGCATGCTAGCCACAATCATGGGTAATACAAATAAAACCGTAAAAGGCACGTAGGGAGAATGGATTTCCAACTAATGACTAGGCACTGGGGTACCACCTGTCACAATACCTGGTCTAGATCAGCGTTATGAGGATTCACCTTAAATCCCCTGCAACACAAGACCAGACTACCCCTTACTGGATAATCCAGAGTAAGATCACCCCACGGTTGGGATCAGCAACCGCTACACAGCCGAAATAAAAAGGAACATCTAGACAAGGATGACCTCACCCTAATGGATGCTACCCACTTAGCCTTACTGCATAACCCCTAATTTTCAGTCATTCCCGGTTGATCGGGTTCGAGGCTAAGCGTTACCTTTTTAGAACACATCTCTTAGAATGCTCATCGCCTACCTGACGATGCTCTGAAAGCATTCATCCATACAAGTCCGTCCCGGGTTCAAACGAAACTGAAGGCACTACTCCTATAACATCCATTTTGGAATCACCTCGGGATTAGTAGCGACTAGCCCTTGCACTTCACTGCTCCACCTTCGAATCCAAACTCCTGTTTTCCACATGAAAACATAAAAACAAGATCGAAGTGGTTTTCAGGAAATAAATCCCGATCCTGGTCTCTTCGAAAACAATCAACGCATTGGCCAATATTGATAGTCGGTTATTTAAGTGTCAAATAACATTCACAAACAACCGTCAAACGTAAATAATTTCACCAAATTATTTATTAATCTGAAAATATCTTCACAAAATATATCTCCACTTTCAAACATTTAAAAACAGTTTTCAAACCACGACTTTCTCATGAAATAAATTTCCAACTATTTATTTCCACTGAAAACACCAAGCACAAAAACTTTAGATTTTTAAAATAATTTAAAACGCTTTATTATGATACATCCTTTAAAACATTTAAATTAAAAATTACTTTAATATTTATTCAAAATATATACTTTAAGAATATTTAAAATAAAACTACTTTGTATAATATAAAACTGAATTTCTAACTTTTAAAAGATAATATCAAGCCACCTTTAATGATTACTACTATAATAGATTAAAAGAAAATAATTATTGTAGAATTTGAACATTTAGAAATAATAAGTTTTCTAAACATACATTTTAAACAACTTTTAACTTATACTATAAATTTGTTTTGAAAATGTACTTGGTTATCCAAGGAAATACGCTTCTCTATCGTAGCTTTTAAAAATAAATCACTATTTATTTTTAAAAAAATTTACCCATTCCTTTAATAAATTCCCACCGTGAATTTATTCTTCCAAATATCCACTGATATATTACTTTACTTTTATAAACCCAGTTTATAAATTTCTTAGTCCCATCCCCCTTTAAAATTTCAATTTCAAACACTTAAATCAGTTTCCAAATTGATTTCCAAATTACTCCATTTTGAAATAATTTCCTTTACCTACTCATTTATTTCAAACCCATTAACTTCAGATTTTATTTCTTAATTATGATTTAAAATCTTTTTAACTAAAAATACCCATTTCATATTTTCTAAATTCCTTCTTTATCCTTTCACATAAATTTAAACCTTGAATTTTAAAGTAATTTCCCTTATTCCTTTAAATAACATCATTTAATTTTTAAAATTCATTATCACTCTGTTTATTCACAATCCCCTTTTCCATACTCGAAACTTATTAATTAGAATTTTAAAATCACTTTCATTCTTTTCCAATCCATTCTTCAATTTATCCCAAATTTTCAATAACCAATTTATTTACAAATTCTCTCTTTTAATTTTCTTTTCAAAAATACAATCTATATATTTTTGGTAACTCAGTACACCCAAGTATTTTCAATCAAACATAGCATCCAAAAATTCTGTTACCAATATAATTTATCACAGATTATCAATGACCAAATCATAGAATATTAAAACATTCTAAATAAATTTGAGGAATCCTATTGGATCCCTCCAACCTATTTCCATGCATCCACAGATGTTAGCACAATACAATAATACCAATTCCACTTTGAGGTGGAATATCGCGGTATATGGGATTTATATAATATCATCCGCTATTATGCTGCGCATAGGGTCTCATCCGCTATATGATGTGGGAAATCAATCACTCCATTATATACTATATACTATAATATAGCACATCAAATTAATTCAATCATCCAACCAATTATTTAAATTTAACCATTTAAATTTAAATTGCAATCCAGAAGAGTGAGATTAACTCACCTTTGCTTTTTATTTGCAATCCATTTCAATATTGCCATGGATTTCCTGATGTTTGACCTTGAATAAACAATTTATATGATTTATTAATATTCGAAATAACCGAATAATTAAATTCCCATTTATAAATTTAACTAACCAGTGAATTTATTTTAAACTAAAAATCTTATTTTAAACTGATTTCCCTTTAATAAAAATATTTTTAGCAACTAAAATAATTGAATAAGTTTATTAAACAAATCTATCTCCATAAAAAATTATTTTAAAGTTAAGCTAGTAAGTGAAAATATGCATATATATTCTCTTTTCATTTTTGAACTACAAACACATATATATAGATGAAAATAACCTATATACATTCTAAAAATATAATTTTTATAAATTCCATAACCTTTTAAAATTCCTATATTTTTTCTTTTCAAAATCATACCTACTAAATTAAATTAAAAACAAATTGTTTCAAATCTAGTTGTCTAATTACTATTATTATATATATATATATATATATATATATATATATATATATTTAAACTGTATGTATATATACATTTCCAGTAAATAACCAAATAAATATTTTTTCTACTGTAATTATTTTCTTTTCTATTTTCTGTTTACCTACAAATATATGTGTGCACAATCGAATAAAAATCAAAATCAAAACACTGCCCTACAGCCTTGCTACCCCGCGAATAGACGTGACCTCCCCTCCGAATCCACCCCGTTGCTGCTAGCCTAGGTCCATCCCCTACAAATCGCTGCACCACGCCGTGCTTCACCATATGTTGAACCAAAGTCCAAATGCAGCTCGATGAAGACGAGATCTAAAAAAAATCGAACAACCCGGCGACCTTACTAATGAACATCATCATCTCGCGAACTTGAACGGACCACCACCTCCATACGAGCCTCTCGATCGATACGAAATCGAATTCGATTTCGTCTAGAGAAGATGATTTGGTTCCGAAATGGAATCTAAAAGGAACGAGCATCCATTTATTCAACGGTCGATTTCGAATAATATAGAGAACAGGGAAGGAAGGGAAAACAACGATTTTTTCTGTCGATCGCCATTCTATTTTCTCTGCCTTGATTTGAAATAAGGGAAAGGCTCGGCTGGATATGAGAAGAGGGAAAGCGTGCTCTGAAATGTTGCGTGATGGAAGAATGGACACAATGTTTTGAAAAAAGGGAACAACCGTGCCACATTATCAGGCTATAGTACCTTGAAAAAAAGTAAAAGATGAAATGAAAAAGATTTGATGTGAATAAATTTCGGGTGAGGATGACTAGGATAAAAATATATTTTAAATTCAAATTCAAATTATCCTAACAAATGCAACTTAAAATTTCGAACCTCTATCGAGGCGTGCCGCTAGGCGTTTATAATGTTATACCCCTATTCCGAACGTAATGGAAAACGTTTCGAGTCCTAATCCGATCGTATGGAGAAGATAGCTTTTTGGACCCAGTTATCATATTGAATTTCCGATAGATTTTAGCGCGTTTACATACCGTATGACCACACGACAACTTCAAACACTGCAAAAATTGAAATCCGATAATAATACAATATTTCGGATCCAATGGAATTGGTTTCATCGAAATTCGAGACAATGCCTCGCAAGGCTATTTTTAAATATCAATTTAAACGATATATTTTCAAAACTGAACAAAACACTTCCAAATTCAATTTTAACAATTTTACTATCTTCAGTACCATCAATATAAATTTTACAAGCCTTTTTAAATATTTTTAACAGGCTCAAAACTCAAGATTAAATATTTTACTCAATCTTCAATTATTAAATTGAATAATTATATTATCCAACAAATTGTTATATCTACATTCTGAATAGATAAATCCAAGTTTTCCATATTTAAAACCAATTTATGATTCAATTCCTAAATTTAAAACCATTTAAATATTCCGAATTAAACATTGAAAAATCTGGGTCGTCACAGAAGGCATTGTGGGTTGATGAATATTGGATGAAGACGAGCCACAAAATTTCCAACCAAGTTGCTCCAGAAAGCTAAGTCGTTTTGAATTTAGCTTTTGTTCATAGTACATTTCACGTTGAATTGCTATTGATTCCCTTTGATAATGCTGTAAATCATCAATCTTTTGTTTTGTAAATGGAGAACCAAGAATAAGAAACGACATGCCTTCTTTTTTTCTGGAGTATAACCAGTATGACAATTGGATGGCCTGGCCAGTTTATGACATGGAGTAGGTGTAGGTAAATTAGAAGATGCGGATGAAGGTGTGGAGAAATCAACAGAGGAATATGCAGAACCATGAGGATAGTTGTTTTGGGAAGACATTATTGTAAGAAAGAAATAATATATGATTAAAGCAAATGAGATGGAGAGATAAACATACACTTTTCAAGTATATATAAGAAAAAAAATAGATAGATGAAATAAAGGATAACCAGAAAATAATAAGAGGAGGAAAATAATTAGAATTTTCATGGTTGAGAACTATCCATGAGAAGAATGAAATAAGTAAAGAAAACGCATTATAAAATCAGTTGTGAAACAATAAATCGCGAAATGGTAAAGACATAGAGTTTCCAAGTTAGAAGTGTTGAGTTCAAGTACCAGCAATGAATTTTTTTTTAATTTATTATAGAAATTTAAATATTATAATTCTTTTAAAGACATTATACCTAGTTCTCTTCTCAGCTTTATAAAACAATTTTCATTGAGAGATTCAGTGAAAGTATTAGCTAACTGATTTTCAAAATTTACAAATTCTAAATTTACTATAAACTTCTCAATATGATCATGAAGAAAATGATGACAGATGCCAATATGTTTAGTTCGTGAGTGATTGATAGGATTTTAGATAAATTTATTGCACCGATGTTTTTACAATATATTATAGATTTATTTAATTTTGTATCAAAAATCTTGCAGTGTTTGTTGCACATAGATTACTTGAGCACATGCTAAAGCTGCAGATATATATTCTGCTTCACATGTCGATAGTGAAATGCAGTTTTGTTTCTTGCTAAACCAAGATACTAAGGATCGTCCGATGAAATGAGAAGTTCCAATTGTACTTTTTCTATCTGTCCGACTTCCTCCACAATCAGCATCACTATGGGATAATAATTCAAAAGGTCGTTCTTTTGGATAAAACAATCCTAAATCATTGGTCTTACCAAGATAACGAATTAAACTTACTGCTCGCATATGTGATTCTTTAGGATTTGCTTGAAATCGAGCACATAAACAAACACTCATCATAATATCAGGTCGACTAGCAGTTAAGTAAAGTAATGATCCAATCGTGTTACGATATAGTTTCTGGTCGACACTCTTACCATCTTCATCTTTGTCGAGATGTGTAGTTGTACTCATAGAAGTTGGCATGGTAGAAGTGTTTTCCATACCGAAACATTTAATTATATTATTACAATACTTTTCTACATAATAAAAATGCCATTTTGCAATTGCTTGATTTGTAGTCCAAGAAAATATGATAGTCCTCCCATATGTGACATTTCAAATTCATTTGTCATGACAGTCGAAAAATTCCTTACATAATTTTTCATTAGTTGAACCAAATATAATATCATCAACATATATTTGTATAATTAAAATATCTAGTTTAGTTTGCGTTATAAAAAAATTTTGATCTACTTTTCCAATTTCAAAACCAGAGTCTATTAGATAGCTTTTAAGTCGGTCGTGCTAAGCAAGAGGTGCCTATTTTAAACCGTATAATGCTTTCTTATGTTTATAAACATGATCTGGAAATTTTTCATGACTAAAAGGAGGAGTTAGTTCAACATAGACATTTTCTTTTATATATCCATCTAGAAAATAACTTTTAACATCCATTTGATATAATTTAAAGTTATGAAAACATGCAAAAGCCAATAGAATACGTATAGCTTCTAGTCTCACGACAGGAGCAAATGTTTCTTCATAGTCTATCCCTCTTCTTAATTATATCCTTGTGCTACTAATCTAGCTTTATTTCTAGTTACTTTACCTAGTTCATCAGCTTTGTTTTTGAAAACCCATTTTGTACCAATGACGGATTGATCACTTGGTCTAGGAACTAATTTCCAAACTTCGTTTCTTTCAAATTGGTTTATCTCTTCTTGCATAGCTATAATCTAATAGTCATCAGTGGATCCTTCCTTAATATTTTTAGGTTCTATATTAGAGAGAAGAGCTCTATGGCCCATTTGATTTAATTGATTTCTTGTTCTTACATTTGAATTTACTTCTCTAATTATATTTTAAACAGATTAATCTCTAAGAATTTTTGGAGGAGATCTTACAAGATTTTCATTATGAACAATGTTTTCATCTTCTCTAGTATTATTAATGTTATTACTTTGAAAAATAATATAATCATCTTCTGAATTATTTGTTATGATTTATTAGAATTATTTTCCATGTTTGTAATATTAGAAGAAATTTTGACATTTTCATCGAATGAAACATGAAGAGTTTCTTAGATTACTTTAGTTCTTATATTAAAAACTCGATAAGCTTTGCTTCTTTCCGAATATCCTATGAATATTCCTTCATCGGACTTTGGATCAAATTTGCCAAGCTGATCTTTAGTGTTAAGTATAAAACATTTTGAACCAAATACTTTGAAATAGGATATATTACGTTTTCTGCCATTCAAAAGTTCATATGGGGTGTGTTTTGTTAGTGATCGAATAGAAACAAGATTCAAAACATAACAAGTAGTTGCAGCCGCTTCTTCCTAGAAATGCTTAGGTAGAGTGCATCCATTTAATAGAGTTCTTGCACATTCTTATAATGTTCTATTTTTCCTTTCTACAACTCTTTTTTGTTGTGGTGTTCTAGGAAAAGAAAAGTTGTGATTGATTCCTTTTTTGTCGTAAAAATGTTTAAAAGCTTCATTTTCAAATTCACCTCCATGATCACTTCTAATATTTTTAACTTTAAAATTCTTTGTATTTTGGATTCTTTTTACAAAAGTTTTAAAATTCTCAAAAGTATCACTTTTATATTTCATGAAAATAGTCGATGTAAATCTTGAAAAATCATCTACAATGACAAACACATATCTATTGTAATTAATAGATTGAACTTGAGTGCGTCCAAAGAGATCCATATGTAGTATTTCAAGTGGTTGTGTTGTAGATATGATTTTCTTAGATTTAAAAGAAGACTTTGTTAATTTTCATAACCGATATGCATTGCAAATATTATTAATTTTGAATTACATATCAGGTAGTCCTTTAACAATTTTATTTTTAGCTATTTTTATAAATATTTTTAATATTTATATGATGAAATCTTTTGTGCCAATGCCAAGGATCATTTTCTACAGCTACTAAACACATGATTGTGTTATGATTTATATTCATATTTAAAATATAAATATTTCTATCTCGTACACCTTAAAAATTAAATTTTAATTTTTTATCAGAAATGTTGCATTTATTTTCTGAAAAAGATATATTAAAACCTTTATCACATAATTGACTTATGCTTAATAAATTATGTTTCAAGTTTTTAACTAATAATACATCAGAAATGAGAGGTAAGTTAGAGATACCGTTATTGCTCACATCACCTTTGCCGATGATATAAGCTTTTGAATTATCTCCAAAAGTGATCGATCCTCTATTTGAGTAGACAATGTCAGTTAACATGTCCTCATTACCAGTCATGTGTTTCGAGCAACCGCTGTCTAAAATCCATTTTTTTGTCTTTTTAAGTGGTATCTGCAAAAATAAAGATTAAGTTGGTACCCACTTTTCTTTTTAGGGTCCTAAGAGTTAGGTCTTAGGAAACCAAACCCAAGCGGGTTCAGAATTCCCTTTATAAATATAACTCTTATTTTTGTGAATAGTTTCCATAAATGTTTTGATATGTCTATTCCTAATTAAATTGTTATTTATTTTAGAAATCCATATCTTAATAGTTTTAAGATCTTTAGAAACTATTTTCTTAATATCTTTCTTGATTTTGTTTTTAAACTAATTTTAAATTTTCTAGATTTCTTTGGATTTTCAATTTTCTTATATCTTAGTCCCAATTTATTTGAAGTAGACTGAGAATTTTCTATTATTGTAGAAATATTTTCTCGCCCTTTATTGAAGTTAGAAATATTTTTATTAATATCTTCTAACATAGTCTTAAGACTAGATTTTTCTAACTCTAATACTTTAGTATTAGATTTTAAATCATTAATTCCTACTGATAAATCATCATTTTTATTCTTCTAAATTTTTTATTCCTGAGTTATCATAGAAAGTTGAGATGTTAAATTACAATTAGATTCGTGGGATATTTCAAGTTCTTCTTCAAGAATTTTGTTTTCATATCTTATCATACTAATTTATAATTCAGATCTATTTAGTTTTCCTTGTAACTCTTTATTAGTCTTCGGTTTGTTTTACAAAGTCCACTAGTTCTGAATTAATTTTAACCAAATCCTCAAAACTTAGTTCACTTACATCATCACTTGTGGCCATGAAGCATACATTTGCTTGCTCGGAGTCACCGTCACTATCACTTTATCTGAATCACCCCATATTACTGAAAATGCATTCTTCTTGAATTTGTCCTTCTTGAATTTATTTTTCTTTTTCTCTAGACAGTCTTTCTTTATATGACCCTTTTTATGACATTCATAACATTCCATGACAGAGGATGATGGTTTATTGCTATTATTGTTGTTGTTAGAGTTCTTTTTTCGTAACTCCTGAACTTGTTATTCTTTTTGAATTTCAGAAATTTTTTGAATTTTTTAGCAATAAGTGCTATATCATCTTCATCTGAATCAGAATCATCCTTTTCTGCTTGAAATGCTAGATTCTTCTTATCCTATGCCTGAACTTTCTTTTCCCGCAAATTTACTTCATATGACATTAGATTTCCTATTAACTCTATTGGTTTCATCGTAAAAAGATCGTTTGCTTCTTCAATAGCTAAGGCCTTTCTTTCCATTCATTCTTTAAAGAGTTTAGGATTTTTGATACTATATCAAAGTCAAAAAAATTCTCCTAGTGCCAATAGTTAGTGATACATATCTTAAAATCTAGAGTACATGTCATCTATAGTTTCGTTTGGTTTCATTTTGAAATTTTGAAACTCATTTTTCAATACAGAGATTTTGCTTTATTTGACTTTGTTAGTTCCTTCATGTTTTAGAGTTCTCCATATCTCATAAGTAGATGTACATATACTAACTCTATTAAATTCATTTTTATCTAATGCACAGAATAACATGTTTATAGCTTTAGCATTTGAAGTAGCGTCGGTTTTTTATGCAGTAGTGCAAGTGGAAAAATCTTCTGCTGGCATGGTATATTCCTTTTGGGTAATATTCCAGGGTTCAAAACCATTAGCTTGCATATATATTCTCATTCTAGTTGACCAGTAATTATAGTTAAGTCCATTAAATAGTGGCAGTCGAGCAGTTGACTGAACTTCAATGAAACTAGAGTTAATGTTAATGTTAATGCTAGAATTGGTGTTACTATCCATATTACAAAAAAAATTATCAAATAACTGTGTTACGGTTGTAGGATGTCCTTGCTTTGATACCAAATGAAAGTGACTACTATGAGGCTAGTTATCACTTAGGAACGTGTAATATGTAATGTATTATAATTTAAATGCAGAAACATATAATAATAGTAAAGTATATAAGAATAAGCACACCAGGAGTTTTTATACTGGTTCGAACTTATCGTTCTACGTCTAATCCCAAACTTCCCTCTGGAATTTCACTCAATAACCCCTCACTTAACCTGAAGGGATAGGTAAACAACACCTGAGCAGCCGAATAGGATTTTTCCACCTCAACAGCCTAAGAGGACTTTTCTGCCTGATATAAACTAATAGGACGTTTACAATTTCAATAAAGTTGTTTGACACTTTGTGTTCTTGATAACACTGATTTGTCTTTGATAGTACATTCTTCCTATAATCTTTTCCTCAAGTATATATTGTTTGTGTGAAGATTAGGAAGGAAGATATTGCGTAGAATCAAAGAATATGTTAATTAATTCAGAGATTCAAGTAATATATAAATGTGATTGCTTACAGAATGTAGAGATAGATAGTAGAGAATATAGCAAGAAATCAAAATAAAAATTGGTGATTTGATAAGTGATTCTAACGTGTTTATATAGTGAACAAATAGTTGCAACTATTTACGAAGAGTTTCAATCAAAAGATGCAGCCATATCTCTTCAATTTGAATTGTAACTCTTGGTAGATAGAAGTTCTCTTTAAGAAAAATGACTGTTAGAGTTGGTCATTCGACTGAGGAAAAACGATCAGTCTATTGAATATTCAAAGATAGTGAAAAAACAGAGCATATCTATGTACTGAGCATGGTCAGTCGACTGGCTGTTTTCGATTAGTCGACTGACCTGGTTGTCAATGGACAGCTTGCTATTTTTTTTAAAATTAGAATTTTAAAATGAGTTTGATTTTTTGTAAACTACTTGAGCATAGATTTCAACAATTTCAAACTTCAATAAATAAACATACTATACTTAGATTTGAAGTCTCGTCTCCTTTGTAGTTTAATAACATATCTCATTCTCTTTTTATCGCTTGATTGTATAGTCTCATCACTGATTGTTTAAGCTTTTTGTCATGAATCAAAACTCATGATTCAAATCTATGTTGGGTCATGTGGACCATCCATCACACATATCATAGTTTTCCTAAGGTTACTATGAACCTATCAAGAATCAAATGGACTATCCGTCCCATATATCACGTGGACAATCCATCGCACATATCATAGTTTTCCTAGGATTACCGTGAACCTCTTGGTTTTCACAGGTTAACCAATAACCTAATGCCTCTTATGGTTAGGAGTAAACAAATGTTCTTTTGATCAGTTTTAGGCATCCTAACATAAATTTGATTTGCCCGATATTCTAAATTCAATTCTACTCATTTAAGAGTTTAGGCTGACTGTACTCACTATTGGGTCTACCTAACTGGTAATTTCTTCCATTACACCCAAAGATATAATGTTGGGTCATGATGATGTGAGTATGACAATGCAAATCATATCAATATAACCGATTATATGATAACAAGAAAATATAAAATTATTTATTCAAATATATTCAATCAACAGTCATTGGCATCACAAAATAAATTAATTCAAATAATGTTTTCTTAAAAAAATCTCTGTAAAATTTCGGCTAAAACACCATTTTATTCCCTTGAAAACATTTACCTTTACAAATGATTATTCCCTTAAAATCGTTCATTAAAACAAGGAAAACATAGCCCATTTACTTAGCCAGAATCTTATGCCAAAATACGATTATCTTTAGTTAGCTTCTTTTAATCATTGGGTATCAAAATGAGGTTGCGGATCCTCTAAAAAATATGGCTTATCGAGCCCCTAAATAAATCTATTTGATTTATAAACATGCAGCATCTATGCCGCTAAAATAGGGTGTCGAGCCTCTATATTGAGTCTTTAAAACATATGGCCATAATGTCAAAGCTATATGGTTGTCAAGTTTCTTGATACATATGATATCGTACCTTTAAAACATAGCTTTCTGTTTTGCATATGAAAAGGCTTTTGAGCCTATAAAACAAAAATATCAAGTTCATAAACATATAGCTATTATGTCGTAAACATGGTTAAAAAAATTATAGGAGACAAGAGGTTCCGAGTAAAACACATAGGGTTATCGAACCCTTAAATTTTTGGGGTATTGTGCCTCTAAAACTCGTTGGTGTTGGTTCTTTAAAATCTTGAGGGTGTCAAACCCATAAAAAAAGAGGTGTTGAACTTTTTAAAAGAATGATGATGAGTCCTGAAACCATATAATATTGAGTCTTTACAAACTAGAGATACCGAACCACTAAAAATTGGTGTCGAATCTCTATAAGAGCTGATACATCATATATCTACAAAGTAGATATCGCATGCATCATCCCAAATAGATGCCGAATTTATATATTCGATACCTCAAACAACTATCATAAAGTTATTCTAGGTATCAACTTTCATAGATGTCGAGGGTAAGGAGTAAGAATATCGAACCTTTAGGAGCACTATGACATTTCTATAAATAAATATAAATCTGGTTTATTTATTTTTAAAGACAAATCTTTTCACCAACACTTGTCTTTTGTCAAAATATGATTGGTTACCAAATTACTTTTCATATTCTTTTCAAAATTTTACCGAAGATTATATTTTACCTTCTCAAAATAATTAGCAAACCTCATCATTAATTAAGATTAGTTAACGGCCATTCTACCATGAATAATTCGTAGAAAATCATAACTCTTTGGGAAAAATACTCAAAAATCACCGAAAATCAGAATTTCCATCTTCTTTTACATATAAAAATTTCTAGGCCAAAACTTTTACTTAATTATTTTGGATAATTAAAACCCGAAATAAACTCGTTTTCCATCTTAGGAAACTCATAAAATATTCATATGAATTTGAAAAATTATGAAATAAAAATCCATCTCCAAAATAATGTTTTACACAACATATTCAAATTTCGAGTCAAATATAGATCACAAATTAGATTTTTACGTTTAAAACCCATATAATAATTCCAATAAATCATCGTTCAATCAAACAATGATATAAACCATCCAAGCATGACATATTATCCCAACAATTCGAAAATAAAACATAGATCTAAAAATAAGCGAAAGTAAGTGAGATGGATACTGTTATTCACCTTATATTGGATAAAAAAGATTTGAGATTTGTTTTTGATTAATTTCGCTAAGCATTTTCTTTTGAATGATTTAGATTTCCTCTTCTTGGTGATGGCCAGCTTCTTATGTTTATTTTGTAGTTTATAAAATAAGAATGAATGAGGGAGGAAAGTTTTAGGAATGGAACAAGGAATTATTTTCACTTTGCCTCTCTCATTAATTTCCTTCTATTCTATGTTTAAATCAATCTTATTAATTGGTTAATTAAAAACAACCCATTAATTATCAAATATCATGCTCTTTATCCCCATACATCACATTATTCTATCTAATTTGTCTAGTTAAATCTTATGAATAAAGTTAAACAAAATTAAGGGTGTTATAGACTCCCTTAAGGAATTTTATCCTCCAAATTATGACAAGTTAAATAACAAGCATATCAATCATGCAAATATGTGTGACAAACACATAACAACAATACTTGTATGTCTTACTAGCAAAAGGTCTATATGACAAACATAGAACATACCATCAAATAACCCAGCACAAGTATCTCTAATCATGTCTTCTGCCTTCCAAGTAAAGTCTTCATCACTCTCACTCTACTAGGCCTCCACTAACTTGACTGCTTGTTCCTTAGTCTCTTCTCGTCTCTTCCTACAACATGAAACGAAAGTCAAATTTGGTTCTATTACTAAATCTTCTAATACAATAGGTGCAATGATAATCTATGGATCATGCACAACTTCCGAAGATGAGAAACATGGAAAACATTATGGACTCCTGTCAAACTATTCAGTAACTAGATTCGATAGCGAATTTCTCGATCCTTTCTGTGTTTGGAAACGGACCAACATATCTCGGTGCCAAATTGCCTGACTTTTCAAATTGTACCACACTCTTCATCGATGATACTTTAACAAAAACATGATCTCCGACTAAGAACTTTAAATCTTTACGCCCATTATCTATGTAATTTTTTTGCCTAGACTAAGCTTCCCTCATCCTACTCGGACCAACTCAATCTTTTCTGTGGCTTCTCTCACCGTATTTGGACCAAGAATCGATCTGTCTTCGATCTCTATCCAACACACTGGTGATTTGCATGGCCTTCCATACAAAGCTTCGAAAGGTGCCATTCTTATACTAAACTGATAACTATTATTATAGGAAAACTCAACGAAGTGCAAATGGTATTCCCATCCTCCAGATTCTAGTATACAAGCTCTCAACAGGTCTTCAAGTACCTTGTTGACTCTTTTTGTCTACCCATCCATCTATTGGTGATAAGAGGTACTCAACTTTAGCTTGGTACAAACACTTCTTGTCGACTCTTTCAGAATTCACTAGTGAACAAGGTATCTATGTCACTGAGTATGCTATAAGAAATCCATGCAGTTTAATAATATTATTCATAAACAATTTCGCTAAGGTAGGTGTCGTCCTTGTCGAGTTAACGTGAATAAAGTGTGCACTCTTGGTCAGTCTATCTACCATGGCCCAAATAGTTTCATTTCTCCTCTTCGACCTTGGAAACCCATCAATAAAATACCTAGATATAGAATTCCACTTCCAAGGTGGGACATCCAAAGGTTGAAGTAACTCACCCGGTTTTTTATGCTTGGCTTTCACTTGTTGGCAATTCAAACATTTCTTAACATATAAGCCTACATCCCTCTTCATACCTTCCCAAAAGAAACTTCTCTTCATATCCTGATATATTTTAGTTCCTCCATGATGTATAGTGAAATTCGACCGATAACACTCCCTAAGAACTTCCCTCAATAGGTCACAAATGTTTGGAACACATAATCATCCCATCTTCCATAACCATCCATCCCGGTCAAGAATAAACCTTTTAAATCATCAATCTCAGTTCCTTCTTGAAGACTTCTAATCTGTTCAACTAGTACTGGATCATCTGTCTACTTAGGACCAATTCTTTCGATCATTACTGGTCGAACTTCCAAACATGATAACATTACAGTATTCCGACTAAAAGTAGACGTCGACCTTAACCACACACTACATATAGTCATGTAAACCCTTTCATTCTGCTAACATAGTTAACACCACATTTTGATGCTTTCTGCAAAGTGTATCAGCAAATTTATTTACTTTCCTTGGCGTATACTCAATACCGAAATCATAAGCCGCCAAAAACACTAGCCACGTTTGCTGTCTCATATTCAACATCTTTTAAGATAATAAATACTTAAAGGACTTATGATCCGTAAATAACTTGAATCATTCTCCTAAAAGATAGTGTCTCCATAATTCAAAGCAAAGATCATCGCTGCCAACTCTAAATCATGAGTCGGATACCAAACTTCACGTGGTCGAAGTTGCCGAGAAGCGAAGGCAATCGCTTTACCCTTTTACATTAACACAGCTCCTAACACTGTTTCACATGCATCAGTTGAAATACCCCACACCCCTTAGTATACCCAAAAAGGACACACTAAAAGATATGGTGTATTGTAGGTACAGCTAAAACTTTACGGAGACTAAGATTCATAAGACAATTAAATAAAAACAGTAGAAACATTTAAAAAATATTTAAAAGTTAAACTTCATAAAATAACTCATAAACAAAATATGTCTCAAAATTCCAAATACATATGTCCCATGAAAATACCATTTAATTCACAATATCAAAGTACAAAATCATCCCTCTCAAATAGTACCATTACATAAAAATCTAAATGAAATCTGAAAAGAAGAAGAATACATGAGGAAAAACTCCACAGCTGAATCTCCAAGAAAGTCCTAATTCTACCATCCTTGCCTCTACTGGCCTATGGGGGAAAAGGGGAAATAGAGGAGTGGGTCAGAGTAAAAGTCTAGTGAGTGGAAGTAATTATTAGTATTTTTAAGCAAGATAAAGGTAATAGACTTAGCAACAGTTCTAGTATAAAAAGGAAACAATGGAAAGGATAAAGCTGGAATAAAATACTGTTTAACTATTTTCTTTGATTATTTCGATTGTGTTTACTAGTCTTAGATAACTGCTTTGATTAGACTGAAATCCTAATCCTACTATAATTAGGCTGAAGTTCCAATTCTACCCTTTTATTGGCCTTCTATCTCAGTTGTGCCACTTTGAAAAAGTCCCATCTTGTAGGTCCTACAACAAAAAGACACTTGTTTAATGCTTTGGAACTTAATAGCGACTTATATCCCTACACTGAGGTCGCACGCTCGACCATCATTAGGCTCGTACTATCTATTGCTCTCTCTTTGACCTCTTATTTACCGTAAATAGCATAAGTGTGCCCAGGCTCACCTGATCTATTGTGAGACCATCAGTCCTAGTCTGATAGGGTCCTGCCCAGCCTCACCTAAGTGGTTGTGAGATCATCAGTATTAGTTTGAAAAGGGGAATGCTGTCGGTATGGGTCCTAACAAACAAAATCTAATTGCGCCCCTTGCATAAATCCCTTAATTTGAGATTCTATCTATTGGCCACTTATCTACCCTAAACAACATAAGCATGTCCCAGCCTCACCTAACCTATCGAGAGACCATCAGTTCCTAACTGAAGAGGAATGTTGCCGGTAAAGGTCTTGTTTCTATCTTTGCTTATTAACTTAGTATAATTTTTTTAAATAAGCCTCTTCTGTTAATTCTACTCTATTTTCTTATTAACTTATTCTAAGTCTTTAAAATAAGCCTCTTTTGTTATCTCTGTTATATTTGCTTATTAACTTAGCTAAGTCTTTAAAATAAGCCTCTTTTATATCTTTGCTATATTTTCTTATTAACTTAACTCTATGTTTTGAATAAGCCCATTTCTGTTTTTTTGCTTAATTATAACCTACGTTATAATTTCCCTTTTATTATGTCTTCTTAGTTGTCACTACTAGTTATAAACTTGCTTGCAAATATCAAATTTGTCTATTTCAGTCTATATTCTTTTTATTACAGTTCTTCTTATTTACATCAAATTATCTATAAATTTAGTTTTCCTATAATTTAGTCCATATTAGCGAATTGTCCTCTTTCCATTATTTTTATCCATGTAAAAAGGGATAAAAATTACTATAATTTACAAGCTGAATTCTAACATGAAATGGATGTAAATAAAATACAAATAACTGTAAATAACAGAAATAATTGTAAATAAATGAATAAAATAGCTAAATAAAAATAGCTTAACAAAATAAATTGAAAATAACATTAAAAATTAAATGCAAACAACTTATATAAAAGCGGTCTCAAAATTGCAGAAAAACTACAGCTATTGAGAATCCTATTAGTTTAATTACTTAAAAATCTAAAATAATTACTTAAACACTCACCTGTGGTCCTTAGCTCTTTTCCTTGGTCTTTCATAATCCACTTCTAGGGTATAAAATATTTAAATTAAAAAGATCTTCTCCTTGGAAAAATATTCCTTTTAGGGTCCAGCCTCAGGCAATGAACCCCGATGGAGAAAATCTGAATGAGAAAAATAGCTAGGCCTAGGGACTTATTTATAGTGTCACATAGGGATCTCAAGCCATTGGATGTGAAGATTAAATCTAGTGCAACCACGTCATAGGATTGTTGGGAACCACCGGATGAAAACATGAATGCACAAGATGCAATAAAAATCAAAAAACAAGTCATAGAACGAAGCAGGAAAAAAATGCGTCCAAATACAAAGGCGAGTCGACCGCCAGGTCAACCAATATACATGGTAGGTCGATCTATATATTGACCAACCCAAGAGGAGGGTTGACCCTAGGGTCGACCTGACCCTAGGTTCGACCTGACCTATTATATCTTTTTTTCTTTCTTTGTTTTCTTGGTTAATTTGTAACTTCTTCGTTTTAGCTCCGATTTCGACAATCTATATATGGAAATTGACCATAAAATTACCAAGGACACAATGTTGCAACTCCCTTGGCTTCTGATAATTTCATAGAGCTATTTTATTATTTAACTAATTCGTTAATTAATTACTATGGCGTAAATTTTGGGTTGTTACATTCTCCCTTCCTTAAGAGATTTTGTTCCCGAAATCTCTAAGGACAAAAGAATGAAATAAATATTTCATCCAAGTTCTGCAACCAACTACTCAACCATCATCCATCACATCCATTGTCCTTAAGTTTTTCTAATGCAATTTATGATACATATGCAAATAGTGTAGTATCAATGTCCCTAACTAATGCAAAAGATAAGGCGGTCTACTGATGTCGTCGGCCTCCTTTTTATGCAATCATGTTCGTGTTATGTATCCAAATGAATGCAAGTTTCCTAATGATAACTGATAGTTCAATATGCATGCCACAATCATCATCCAAATGCAACAATCATGTGATAATCATCCACTTATAGCGACTGTGGCATAAAAATAAAATTTGCAAATGCGCACACATTCATATGTATATACTCTAGTATCCTAGTTAAGCCGATCCCTAAGAGATAATAATGCCTAGTGTAAGTATATGCGTCCATTAGCATCCACTAGAAAATACTTGCAAACACTAGCATCCCTCATACATTACATGTTCTAATAACATGTATATATCAAATCTTACCATCCATAGGTTAAATCTTAAGATTTATCCTCCCAAAGGATAATAAAAGAAAGAACATATTCAAAACTGAAGATGGAAATAGGAAATTCGAAAGCTTACAATCAAAGAGATGTGGATAAGAGGTACGTATTCTCCTAATCAAATCAATCTTTTCCGAAGCCTTTCTAACCATGTCAGGACCAAGTAGCAATCTCTCTGTAGACTCTAGCAAACACGCAGGCGACTTGCACGGTCTTCCATAAAGAGTTTCGAAAGGTGCCATCCCAATGCTAGCTTGAAAACTATTATTATACATGAATTCCACTAAAGGAAGGTGATCCTTCAAAGTTCCTCCAAATTCAAGAATACACATCCTCAACGTGTCTTACTATCTTACTAATATGATCTTACTATAGTCTTCACACATGAAGCAGCATTCCTAGGTTCCCACTAGTGTTCTACACACTTTACGGAAACTTTTATTATTGCTTCTAAAAGTAATCACTAGTATCTCCTACATAGCCTTACACTTTTTCCATCACACCTAGGAAATGATTCTTATCTACTCCATATTAAAAAGTCTGGTTTGGTATTTATTATTTCATTTTAAAAACTAGAGCTTCTAAATTTCTAAAATATCGAATCCGATTTGCCTTTAAAAGTGTTATTTTCAAGTTTTTATTAAATTCAAAGGTACTTGGTTACTTAACATTTTATCTTTCTAGACATGCATCCTTACATCTTTTTGAATTTACATTATTACCCAAACCTTAGGGGAAAACTTACGAATTCTAAGTTCAAAACTTATTCCTCTTTTCCTGTTGTAGACCTTTACTGCTTTCTATTACAACTTAAATTTTAATTTTAACTGTACTAAACTTTTCACTCCAAAAATTATTTACTTTTTCACCAAACCATTTTCCTTTAATTTTGCAAAACATCTTTTTTTCATGGATTTTTAATTTTACAAAAACTAGAGTAGATAAGAACAATTATTTTATTAAAAATCTCTTAACTTTCCAATTACAACCTTGAAGGAGTTTCTAACGTACTACAAATTGGGACTTTCTACAAAGGCAAGCAACAAATGCGCATAATCAATGGAAAAGTATGAAATTTCCATTGCTTAGCTTTTTCTACTAAGTGTAACGCCCCACCCTAAGACCCACCTTAGTAAAGAGAATTAACGAGTAATTCTGTCTACTAAAGCGGAGAATAGGGTTGGTTAAGTGCGACCATCTATAACTTTGTCTTAAACATCTACTAAATACGTCGATAAATGCAATATAATTTTTCTTTTCTATCTCAATAGATCGATATACACAGTAAATGTTTAATCGAAAACTATAGGTGGTTGACGGATCTATCAGAACAAAATACAATAACTAAATGTAAAACACATCACAGAACAGTAATCGACATCATATATATACATATACACTGATACATGTTTAGTACAATACAATATGAATACAATAAAGGTGGTACTCGACCACACCATATACATCAAATCCAATGTAAAAACATCATAGTATGCAGAGGAAATAAACTACTCAAGTGAAAGAAGAGATGATATCCAATACCAACTTCAAGCTAAGTCCGATAGATGATACCTGAAACAACTCGGTCTGACCCGAGTATAAATACACGGGTCAGTCTAGCTACACAAATCAGTCAATATCGATAATATAAAGCATAATGGATATAGTGATACTTCTTCTCGAATGAGGAGAAGGATTAGATAACTCATAGCTCAATACTTAAGTAACAAACGCTACCTAAGTGACAAAATACCTCGAAAGAGGTAACTAAACTCAATACTCAATAAAACACAAGTGCCTCATATCATTAGCGATAACCCATAATGAACTCAAATCAACTCATGTAAAACACAAGAAAAACTCAAATGGTTCGATGAACCATTACTCCAAAAGGGAGAAAACTCATCTCAATCACAAATAGAAGTCATGAAAGCAACACAAGAAAACTCCATAAGAATGTGAGATCCCAAACTCATAAGTAGGCCAAGACAGCTAAATCTCACACATACATATCAATCATAAAAACTCATGGAACTCGATACGAATTCAAACTCAATAAAGAATTCGATACATGTTCAAAACTCAGAAAATCTTAACATTAATGCGCCAAAACGGAGAATTCAAAACTCAGAAAACCTGGATTGGCCATATCCCTGAATACAATGCCGAAGCAATGCTGCACGTGCTAAATTCAGACGGCCGAAGCCTTAGACAAGGTCGCTAACACCTTCCAAAGCAGTTCGTCCTCATGACAAGGTCGCTGACACCTCTCCAAGCCGTTTTGTTAGTCCTAACAAGGTCGCTAACACCTCCCAAAGCATTTCGTCCTCATGACAAGGTCGCTGACACCTCTCCAAGCTATTTTGTCAGCTCTAACAAGGTCGCTAACACCTCTCAAAGCAGTTCGTCCTCATGACAAGGTCGCTGACACCTCTCCAAGCAATTCTGTTAGGTGAACATCGTGAATGTGTCACAAACTCACGGATAGGAACCCGAAAAGTGTTAACGTATGTCCCATACCACACATTCACACTTAGCGGTTTACTACCCGTTAGTCGATGGCACACTAGAAACATCATAAAACTCAGAAAATTATATCTCGCCTAGTCTCATTGGCGAGTGATAAAGAGACATCATACTTGTCTCATCTCATCGACAAGTAACTTGTCTCATCTCATCGACAAGTGAAAACATCATATGGTTCCTCATAAACCATAAATCTCAAAATATGAAATCATAAACTCAAGACTTGCCTTATATCATTGGCAAGTAAATAAAACATCGTGATGGATCTCATCGACCATACTCCGATATAGGAGATCTCAAACCATAATGTTTGCCAAGTAATTGGCCATCTTAAATAATTCAAATAAATATGAATTATAAAAATCAAAATATGCCATAAAATGGCAAAATATCTCAGAATCAATAATCTCAAATAGCTTCGATCGTACATGTCCGACATTAACCGAAATAGTAAACGCACATGTCTCATACCACGTGTTTTACTAAATCGTTTAATTCTCTTTCTCATACGTTCGAATGGTATAAAAGTAATTAAATTAAATAAAATTAATTATAAAAGATTTTACTTGAGAAAGCAGGGTTATAAAACAAATTTTAGAAATTTATCTAAAAGATTTTAAGAGAAAACACATCATTAAAAAGGATTTTAATAATTTTAAAATCCTTTTTAATAAAGAATAATTGTTTAGAAACCTCTAAAAATCTATAAAACATTTATTACTCCAACCATGATGTTAGAAGATTTTCTGGAATTTATTCGGATTTTTAAAACTCAAGAAAACATCAATTTGCAATTTAATCGGCTTAAACCGATATTCAAATTTAAATTCAAATCTCATCCTAACTTGATTAGTCCATTGCTGGACAAAATGATCAAATATTAGCATCAAATTTCATAAAATAAGTTGCAAAAGAATGCATAGGAAATTGTCGAAATCGGACAAATATATAAATATCGTGGCTGTCAATTACAGGCCAGCGGTAAAAACATCAATTTTCCACCATGTAAACAATAAAATCATACAAAATTTAAAACATAAAAGTTATAGTATATTTTATAGGGATTCCAGAACATCTTGAATTTAAAGATTCCGATCAGTAACATGAAAGTTATGATCGAAATACTACCAAAGTAAAATAAAATATGTGCACTGGCCATCAGCACAGGCCAGCAATGAAAAAGTTAATTTTTCACTATGTAGACTTCAAAATCATTCAAGACTGAAAACATTAAAGTTGTGGAATATAATTCAAGCTTTCTAGAATGTCCAAGATCATCGAATTCGGATCAATGGTTCAAAAGTTATGACCATTTTACTAAAAACATCAAACTGAACCTGAACTTATTCATTTACAGGACAGTGATAAACAATTACAATTTTAGCATAGATAACGTCAAAAGCAGGCAAAATGAATATAAAAAAAAGTTGTAATTTAGTTTCTAAGCTTTCCGGAATGACCAAGATCATCAAAATCGGTTAAGAAACGAATTAGTTATGGTCAAATTCGTTTCAGCTTCAATGAAAGAGCAAATATCGGTTTTGCTCTCGGGACAACAGTAGAAAAATTGGATTTTGACATAGCAAACCTCTAAATTACAGAAAAAACAATACATGAAAGTTGTTCCTTATAAATATATCTTCCAACTGGAAAAAGACTCACTCAATTCCGATTTGTCATTCAAAAGTTATGATAATTTAAAGATCAGGTTTCAACAAAAAAAATTGCACAGAGCAGAACTGTGTACATCAGTTTCAAACTAAATTTCGACCCTATAGGTCATAGAATTAGCAGAAACTTACAACATGAAAGTTGTTCCTTTATGTCTTAGATTTCTAACAAAAAGAAGTATACATAATTTGGGTTTATGGCTTAAAAGTTATGGCCATTTTACTGTCAGATATCAACTCGGGAAATTTCAAATGGTTGTGCTATAACATCAGTTTCAAACTTAATTTCAACCCTTTTAAACATAGAATTTCGAAAAATGATTCAAATAGAACTTATAGATTATTTAAATATCTTTCTATCACAAAAAGAATGAACGAATTCGGATCATTCTACACTGAAATATTGTTGTTTTACTGCAGCAATGTTCATAAAATAATAATTCAGCAACCACTTTGCAAATTTCAACAATTCAATCAAATTACTCAAATCATTCAACTATTTATTGATATATATCACTCAATTCAAATAATTAATACTTTATAGAGATAGATATGTGAGTTTGCAACTCACCTTAGAAATTTGAAGAGCAAACCCCATGGAAATTTGAAGAAAGATGGAAGCTTGCCATTGATTTTAGCTTCTAGAATATGAAAAAGAGGTTTGTAGAGACATGCAAGTACAAAAACTCAATTACAAACATTAACTCACAAAAAAATCAGAAATAGATGAGAGGAATTTGGGTTTTGGCTTTGATTACCTGAAGTAAATTGGCTTTGAATTGATTATTACAGCAAATGATTGACTAAAGTTGGGGATTTTGGCTTTTGTTTTCAAAGAGGAAATGGGTTTATCTTCCTTTTTCTTAGTCTACAGGAAGAAGGAAAAATACAGTACGTTATAGAAATGTGAAGGAGATGTTTCTTCTTTTCTGGTTATGAAATTTAATGGGCTTAGACCCAACAACTAAATTAATTTAGCCTCTAAATGAAATTAACACACCAAAATCACTTATACACTAATATATTTCAACTTAAAACAATTATATGTAAATATTTTCGCTTCTATAAAATCACACAACATATTTTATGTTCTAAAATTTATTTTACAACAAAACAAAAGATATTTTTGAATTAAAAATTATTTTCATTAATTAAAATTCTTATTTTAATTAAATAAACAATTTACACAAATATCTACACAAAAACCATTTTCAACTCCAAAAATTACACAAAATTAATTTTCTTGTATAATAAAAGGCAACAAACCATTTTAACATTATTCTTACTTTCAAAAATTATTATTATTTTTTTCCAATAAATTACCAAATTAATATATTCATTTTCCACCATTTATTACCAACATTATCATATTAACTCCATTTATTCTTTCCAAATTCATTGTTTGTTCAAAATAAACAATTTTTAAGTCTCCAATTTATTTTTATTTCTCCATTATTAAATTATAACCACTGTTATAATTAAATTTTCAGGTAATCACCAAAACCAAGGTTGTTACAGACTCTCCCCCTTATAAAAATTGCGTCCTCGCAATTCCTAGAGACGAATTAGAAACAACACGATTTAATTTCATCAAGCAAAGAGAAAAATAGACATGCTTGAAACTCAAACCATTCATACTCTCAGCATAGAATGGTAGAGAGAAATAAGGAAAAACTCTCATGGTTAATCCAATGGTCCATCATATGCTAATATAGTGATTAGCAAACCATCTAATTTTCCAAGCTACTTGAAAGAATTTCAAAGATATCCCATCTTCGGATCAATACTCAATAAAAAGCTCAACAAATAATATATCAAATAAGATGGATTTCTTAAAACTCTACGAGTAGAGTCGGGATCAAACTCATTCAAACCCAAACTCTAAGCAACAAAATGATCATCAACACAATTTTCCGCATAATAATACGGAAAGAACATCTTCAGAACAAGGATAGACTCAATAGACAAGATAGATAAATCACACAAAATGGCTTCTCACAAGGCCACCAAACTCGAATGACCGTGAAAATGCACGTCGTTGATAATAGCTCAAAGATAGAATATACTCAAGAACAAGAATATAAGTTCAAATTATCTTTTAATAAAAGATATTTACAATTTTAAATCTCAACATCTTTTAAATTTTTAAATCTCAATTTTCAACATTTGAAAATTTCTCAAGCTCTTTACAATATTACTTAGTAAGTAATTTAAAACTCAAATTTAAATTCAAATTTCTTCTCTTACTTCAAAATTAATTTCCAAAGAAATTTGTAAACCAATAATAATATTCCTCAAAATAAATTAAGGGTTTAAATTCTCTTTACTCTTCTCTTAAAACATCCAATGTACATAATATAGAGTCTAAAATCTCAAAATATACCCTCAATAAAGTATAGCTCAAGAATATTCTCACCTATTCTCATCTTTTTAATTTAAAATAAATAAATGGCATTGCCTCGCCATTGAGTCTTTAATAAATAAATATATCTATTGGCTACAGAGTTGACCGAACGATCAAAACTGCCTCGCCACTCTATTACTCATCTCTAAAATCGATGGCTGCAATTACCATTCAAAAATAAATTTAATATTTAATCTCAAAATATTATTTTCAAAATCTCAATCCTTAAAACTCAAATCATCGTGTCTGATTGCCTCACCATAGCATTTAGGAGATTTCTATCGATAACGTTGATCAGGCGTATCGACCAGAACTCTTAACTACTCGATGGATAACCCAACACTCTCAAATTGTTACTATGAAAGAATAGTACTCATATAAGTATATTCTCAAAACATTCTTTGAATTTTAAAATATCTCAAAACTCCAATTTCTCTTTTTAAAACTCATGTATATAACTTCAAAAACTCAAACCAAAGAACATTGAGAGAATGCATGGAGATATTCCTAGAGTACGCGATTCACAAAATCAACAGAAGGAGATGAAGTGTTCGTCAACTCATATATGAGGACGAGCCACTCTCGGAAATCATCAAGGCCAAAGATAAGTAAGATATTCTCCTTGAAGGAAAAGAAGCATACAAACCACAAATCATTATTTCAAACAAAGTAATGCTGCAAAGGATAACACCGATTGAATATTCGAAAAGGATAACTTAAAGAAACTGAATGATAAACTCAATCGAACTCGAATAATCTAGAAACTCACCTCATTCCTTAGTGGATATCCTCGTGGAAGGATAATCGAAGAGCTAAGAGCCAGGAATAAGGTTACCTCAACATTCGATTGCCTGATTGGATGTCAAATCCAAATGGACTCACAAAAATCAACAAAGTGACCTTGATTGGAATTCGAGATGTATCATCAACATCTCGATACTCAAGAGTGATTACAGAAACATCGGAATCATCATTAACATTCCAAAGTGATAGAAATAATGACCCAATCAAATTAGGATGCCTAAATAAATAAAGGATCCTATAACAACCAAAAGGATCGGACTTAACATTAAATAAGTCAATCTATCTCAAATCAAATACATCTCAATATAGTGAGTAATAAACAAATACTCACTAAAGCAGCAACAAATAGAAAAATCAGAATGCTCACAACAAGCCAATCGTTGTGGACCCCTTAATAGGATTCACAACTCTCAAGGAATGCAACACGAATGCTTTAAGGAAATCAATCAGCTCCATCGATACAAACTCACTCGCAACGACAAAAATAAGAATACAATAATTCTAAATAAAATTATTTACGATAATATGACATCAAACTCTATTATGGAATACTACGGAATACAATATACATATTCCTAGACAAATTCCATCTCAACATATCCTAATACACGAAAAAGAATCAAAGCACGATTCGAAAACAAGCTCGAATAAAGGACAATGATTCACTCGTATTGTACTTCGACGTATCGTGATATACTTACTGTTCTATGTTTATTCTACTTTGTTCTGACCACAGCTCTGATACCAAACTGTAACGCCCCACCCCGAGACCCACCTTAGTAAAGAGAATTAACGAGTAATTCTGTCTACTAAAGCGGAGAATAGGGTTGGTTAAGGGCGACCATCTATAACTTTGTCTTAAACATCTACTAAATACGTCGATAAATGCAATATAATTTTTCTTTTCTATCTCAATGGATCGACATACACAGTAAATGTTTAATCGAAAACTATAGGTGGTTGACGGATCTATCAGAACAAAATACAATAACTAAATGTAAAACACATCACAGAACAGTAATCGACATCATATATATACATATACACTGATACATGTTTAGTACAATACAATATGAATACAATAAAGGTGGTACTCGACCACACCATATACATCAAATCCAATGTAAAAACATCATAGTATGCAGAGGAAATAAACTACTCAAGTGAAAGAAGAGATGATATCCAACACCAACTTCAAGCTAAGTCCGATAGATGATACCTGAAACAACTCGGTCTGACCCGAGTATAAATACACGGGTCAGTCTAGCTACACAAATCAGTCAATATCGATAATATAAAGCATAATGGATATAGTGATACTTCTTCTCGAATGAGGAGAAGGATGAGATAACTCATAGCTCAATACTTAAGTAACAAACGCTACCTAAGTGACAAAATACCTCGAAAGAGGTAACTAAACTCAATACTCAATAAAACACAAGTGCCTCATATCATTAGCGATAACCCATATTGAACTCAAATCAACTCATGTAAAACACAAGAAAAACTCAAATGGTTCGATGAACCATTACTCCAAAAGGGTGAAAACTCATCTCAATCACAAATAGAAGTCATGAAAGCAACACAAGACAACTCCATAAGAATGTGAGACCTCAAACTCATAAGTAGGCCAAGACAGCTAAATCTCACACATACATATCAATCATAAAAACTCATGGAACTCGATAAGAATTCAAACTCAATGAAGAATTCGATGCATGTTCAAAACTCAGAAAATCTTAACATTAATGCGCCAAAACGGCGAATTCAAAACTCAGAAAACCTGGATTGGCCATATCCCTGAATACAATGCCGAAGCAATGCTGCACGTGCTAAATTCAGATGGCCGAAGCCTTAGACAAGGTCGCTGACACCTTCCAAAGCAGTTCGTCCTCATGACAAGGTCGCTGACACCTCTCCAAGCCATTTTGTCAGTCCTAACAAGGTCGCTAACACCTCCCAAAGCAGTTCGTCCTCATGACAAGGTCGCTGACACCTCTCCAAGCTATTTTGTCAGCTCTAACAAGGTCGCTAACACCTCTCAAAGCAGTTCGTCCTCATGACAAGGTCGCTGACACCTCTCCAAGAAGTTCTGTTATGTAAACATCGTGAATGTGTCACAAACTCACAGATAGGAACCCGAAAAGTGTTAACGTATGTCCCATACCACACATTCGCACTTAGCGGTTTACTACCCGTTAGTCGATGGCACACTAGAAACATCATAAAACTCAGAAATTTATATCTCGCCTAGTCTCATTGGCGAGTGATAAAGAGACATCATACTTGTCAAATCTCATCGACAAGTAACTTGTCTCATCTCATCGACAAGTGAAATCATCATATGGTTCCTCATAAACCATAAATCTCAAAATATGAAATCATAAACTCAAGACTTGCCTTATATCATTGGCAAGTAAATAAAACATCGTGATGGATCTCATCGACCATACTCCGATATAGGAGATCTCAAACCATAATGTTTGCCAAGTAATTGGCCATCTTAAATAATTCAAATAGATATGATTTATAAAAATCAAAATATGCCATAAAATGGCAAAATATCTCAGAATCAATAATCTCAAATAGCTTCGATCGTACAAGTCCGACATTAACCAAAATAGTAAACGCACATGTCCCATACCACGTGTTTTACTAAACCGTTTAATTCTCTTTCTCATATGTTCGAATGGTATAAAAGTAATTAAATTAAATAAAATTAATTATAAAAGATTTTACTTGAGAAAGCAGGGTTATAAAACAAATTTTAGAAATTTATCTAAAAGATTTTAAGAGAAAACACATCATTAAAAAGGATTTTAATAATTTTAAAATCCTTTTTAATAAAGAATAATTGTTTAAAAACCTCTAAAAATGTATAAAACATTTATTACTCCAACCATGATGTTAGAAGATTTTCTGGAATTTATTCGGATTTTTAAAACTCAAGAAAACATCAATTTGCAATTTAATCGGCTTAAACCGATATTCAAATTTAAATTGAATTCAAATTAATTTAAATTCAAATCTCATTCTAACTTGATTAGTCCATTGCTGGACAAAATGATCAAATATTAGCATCAAATTTCATAAAATAAGTTGCAAAAGAATGCATATGAAATTGTCGAAATCAGACAAATATATAAATATCGTGGCTGTCAATTACAGGCCAGCGGTAAAAACATCAATTTTCCACCATGTAAACAATAAAATCATACAAAATTTAAAACATAAAAGTTATAGTATATTTTCTAGGGATTTCAGAACATCTTTAATTTAAATATTCCGATCAGTAACGTGAAAGTTATGATCGAAATACTACCAAAGTAAAATAAAATGTGTGCACTGGCCATCAGCACAGGCCAGCAATGAAAAAGTTAATTTTTCACTATGTAGACTTCAAAATCATTCAAGACTGAAAACATTAAAGTTGTTGAATATAATTCAAGCTTTCTAGAATGTCCAATATCATCGAATTCGGATCAATGGTTCAAAAGTTATGACCATTTTACTAAAAACATCAAACTGAACCTGAACTTATGCATTTACAGGACAGTGATAAACAATTACAATTTTAACATAGATAACGTCAAAATCAGGCAAAATGAATAAAACAAAAGTTTTAATTTAGTTTCTAAGCTTTTCGGAATGACCAAGATCATCAAAATCGGTTAAGAAACGAATTAGTTATGGTCAAATTCGTTTCAGCTTCAATGAAAGAGCAAATATCGGTTTTGCTCTCGGGACAACAGTAGAAAAATTGGATTTTGACATAGTAAACCTCTAAATTACAGAAAACACAATACATGAAAGTTGTTCCTTATAAATATATCTTCCAACTGGAAAAAGACACACTCAATTCTGATTTGTCATTCAAAAGTTATGGTAATTTAAAGATCAGGTTTCAACAACAAAAATTGCACAGAGCAGAACTGTGTATATCAGTTTCAAACTAAATTTCGACCCTATAGGTCATAGAATTAGCAGAAACTTACAACATGAAAGTTGTTCCTTTATGTCTTAGATTTCTAACAAAAAGAAGTACACATAATTTGGGTTTATGGCTTAAAAGTTATGGCCATTTGACTGTCAGATATCAACTCAGGAAATTTCAAATGGTTGTGCTATAACATCAGTTTCAAACTTAATTTCGACCCTTTTAAAAATAGAATTTCGAAAAATGATTCAAATAGAACTTATAGCTTATTTAAATATCTTTCTATCACAAAAATAATGAACAAATTCGGATCATTCTACACTGAAATATTGTTGTTTTACTGCTGCAATGTTCATAAAATAATAATTCAGCAACCACTTTGCAAATTTCAACAATTCAATCAAATTACTCAAATCATTCAACTATTTATTGATATATATCACTCAATTCAAATAATTAATACTTTATAGAGATAGATATGTGAGTTTGCAACTCACCTTAGAAATTTGAAGAGCAAACCCCATGGAAATTTGAAGAAAGATGGAAGCTTGCCATTGATTTTAGCTTCTAGAATATGAAAAAGAGGTTTGTAGAGACATGCAAGTACAAAAACTCAATTACAAACATTAACTCACAAAAAAATCACAAATAGATGAGAGGAATTTGGGTTTTGGCTTTGATTACCTGAAGTAAATTGGCTTTGAATTGATTATTACAGCAAATGATTGACTAAAGTTGGGGATTTTGGCTTTTGTTTTCAAAGAGGAAATGGGTTTATCTTCCTTTTTCTTAGTCTACAGGAAGAAGGAAAAATACAGTACGTTATACAAATGAGAAGGAGATGTTTCTTCTTTTCTGGTTATGAAATTTAATGGGCTTAGACCCAACAACTAAATTAATTTAGCCTCTAAATGAAATTAACACACCAAAATCACTTATACACTAATATATTTCAAGTTAAAACAATTATATGTAAATATTTTCACTTCTATAAAATCACACGACATATTTTATGTTCTAAAATTTATTTTACAACAAAATAAAAAATATTTTTGAATTAAAAACTATTCATTAATTAAAATTCTTATTTTAATTAAATAAACAATTTACACAAATATCTACACAAAAACCATTTTCAACTCCAAAAATTACACAAAAATAATTTTCTTGTATAATAAAAGGCAACAAACCATTTTAACATTATTCTTACTTCCAAAAATTATTATTATTATTTTCCAATAAATTACCAAATTAATATATTCATTTTCCACCATTTATTACCAACATTATCATATTAACTCCATTTATTCTTTCCAAATTCATTATTTGTTCAAAATAAACAATTTTTAAGTCTCCAATTTATTTTTATTTCTCCATTATTAAATTATAACCACTGTTATAATTAAATTTTCAGGTAATCACCAAAACCAAGGTTGTTACACTAAGTCTCTCTATAATATCTCTCCTCACTAACATTGTCTCTAATTATTCCACTTCTTATTACATCTAATGGTTTTATACCTTAGTGTATTGAATTACTTTCTCTTATGAGAAACTATTAAAGCTAAAACCTTCTACGAATCCTTTAAAAGAGGATTTCATGTTTATGTGAAATTAGAAGGAACTGATTTAATATTTTTCAAAATAGAATATATATAAAATATGATGCTTCCTACACCTTTTTCATCTCTATCACGTATTCCTTATAACTTGCACAAAACATCTTTATTTTTGATTTGGTTTCATAGAAATTTTTATCATAATTCATTTTATCCCAATAGATTAAAGTATGTTTAATATATTCTCTTACAATAGACAATTTCTATGAAATTTATTAATTTCCTAATATTTAACTTACACCTACTTATTTTTCAAAAGAACTCATTTTCAAAACTATTTTAATATTTTCATAACTAGAAACCATTTCTTTATACTTATTTAAATAATAAGTGTACTTACAAACCACTTTATTTCTCTACTTAGAAATTATCTTCAAAACACATTTTTGTTTGGGTCAAAACAGATGTTACGTAAAACAATGTTACTATAACCCCAAAATACTAGTGTATGGATTTAATTAAAATAAATACTATTAAATCTCATATGCTATGCAAAAACATTTCCATTGGGAGTCACCTACTGTAACAATAATGTTATAGTCTATGCCTACTTCATTTTCCACAAAAACATCTATTACAATAATAAATGTTGCAACCTACGTTTTCGATACTTAATACATTCTAGTTTTTTTATTTAAAATCTTTGTTTACCTCCAAAGATACTAGCGATCTATATATATATGGCCTATAATTCTTCAAAAAGAATTTCATTCTTAACAAAATTTAAATCATATAAAAACCATTTTAAATTTCATACCATATTTTCTTCAAAAAGCCAACATTTACTTCCACAAAAATATTGACAATTATAATTTTCAGCTTTTCAATTATAACAATTTCATTTTACTGGGCTAGAAATAAAGTGGATTTTCTTCTTATTACCCTAGGAGTACGCTTCCAAAACTTTGTTAATCTCATATCCTTACTAAAGTCTTTTATTCCAATCCCTATTTTATGCTTATGTTTATTCTAAGGTGTATAATAATTTTCACCCTAGAGGAGGTGAAGAGGGTGATACTAATAATAATAAAAATTAACGCGGAAATAAAATATAAAATAGAAAGTAATGCAGAAGAGGTCATACTATATGGCGTTCGCAAACTTGACCAACCTAATTCTAAGCTCAAAACCGTACCATAACTTAGCCATTGAGTTACGAATTCTCGAACTACAACACCGTACTTCGTAACCTAGTTACAAAACTAGAAATTCACCAAATTTTAAAAGTAAATTACAAATTAAATAAAACTAAACACAAACAAAACCCTAAGCCCAATATAATAAAGCTCGGCCTAGATATTATAAAAGAGAATTGTCTCCCTTTTCATTTCACTTCGTAACTCTACTCGTTCCTTTTCTTTTTGTTTCTCTTTTCAAATTTAGGGTTTTGAAGATTCCCTTGAAGTCACCACTTGATTGTCTTTCATTCTTCAATTCTATTCGCTTGCTTCTTCAATTTGCTTATGACTGCCTCAAGGTCGAGTTCGAATATGTACAACATCAGTATGTGATTTTTTCCCCTTTTGATTTTGATTGTGCTTGACTTTATGCTCTGTTTATTTACTTGGGCTCGAACTCGATTGAATTGCCAATGATGATAATGGTTTGAATTTATAGTGTATGAAACCTTATTTTACCATTCATTTAATTTGGTTTGAATTCTACAGAAATTTTGTTCGGCCATTCGATTTTGCTTGAATGCTTCTGATGTATTCTGAATAGTTCATTTGTTTACACGTTACTGATAAATTTGCACTTACTTGAGTCGGTTCCCTTCTTTGCTCCTTTGACTTTGGCATTTGAATTTCTGTGATAATATTTTGGATAAATTTTGATTTTCTTGCTAGGACTTATTCATCGGTTGATATACATACGAATTTGAAATATCTTCGAATATGTTTGACCCTAGTTAATTTTTATCTCGGCCTTGACTTTCATCGAAGTGCTACTTTTTTTACAAAGCTGTAAACTGCTTCATTCTCATACTATGTTTTGCCGTTGGTCTGCATTTGAATTTGAGATATATTTGACTTAATGGAGTTTGACTTGTTACCCTCTGTTCCATTTTGTGAATGCATGTGTACCATGCTCTGACCAACCATGTTAGGCCCCGTTTATGTGTCACCTTGTATATCATACATATGTGTGTGTGTGTGTATGTGTTGTGATGTCTCGGTTGTGTTTTGTGCCTTTGTGCCATGGCACTGAACTTTGTTTTCATGTTCATGTAGTGTTGCATACATGTTGAATTTTACTTGTGTAGTTCAATTTTTGGCCATTGCATTTTGGACCCTGCTTGTGTTCTGTGTTGGTGCACATTGATGGTCTGCACTATGATTCTGTGTTCACATGTGTACACTGGTCTTTATTTGCTTTAGGATAAACTTGCTAGTTGTGTATTTGAAGTCTAGTACTCATATTTCTTTGAGTTTGGATGTTGTGTCATCATGTTTCATTGCATTCATTTTTATGTGATCTCGGATCAGGATTTTCTTCAAGTTTGGTTAATTTGTTATTGCCTTTGTTATTTGTAGTTTTGAGTCACGTATACATTTATTTGCATGTTATCACCTCTGTTGCATTGTGTATGGTTCAAGTGTGTACGTTGGTTTGCACTGTGCATTGAACTTGGGAGCATGATGAACTACTAGCTTCTTGCTCTGACAATGACTTGCACTTGACAATTTGGTTAAGTTATTTTCCTACGAGTTAACTATGCAGTTGTGGTATGGTTCTAGTTCATTTCAGTTCATGGTTGGTTTAGTTGCTTTTGTATTGCTATGTTAGATGTTGTTCTTGTCTGGTGCACATGTTGATTTTGTACATTTTGATTTTTCTTCCATATATCTGGTTCACCTAAACTACATGTACTTGTGCCATATTACGTCTGGTGTGATTTCATGCCTCTGGTTTCATACAGGTAATGACTAGATTGTGTTGTTTGTTATGTACACTGGCTTGTTGAGCCGTATTCCCTTTTTCATATGATCTGGTATATATAGCATCTATTCTTGTTCTAGCTGAACTTTGATTTGATTATCATCTTGTTGTAGTCATCTAAATTTTGGTTGATTGGAATTGCTTCGCATTGAATGTTTTCATTTTGTATTGCACCTGAGTTGAATCCAGCATTTGAATGGATTTTACCTTATGCTCACCTATCCCTACATTTTTAACAAGCAGGTGTATATCGGTGTGCATAGCCTTGTGACATGTACAATGATACGCTGTGCATGTCAAAAGTTGTTCATGTATGTATAATGAACTAAAAGAAATAATGAAGAACAACCCAAATAACCGAGGCAAATAATATTTTCAAAAACACACACTTCATTTTGCATCGGAAAATATTTCTTTTTCAATTTTACCGTGTCAATGTTTATTTTGTAGATAATTCAGACGCTGGATACTGTCTGGAACAGAGTTGAAGATCAAATGTGAGTGTTGAGTGAATTATGTAGTGAGGTAAACCATGTATGAAAAATCGTATATTGAACATCGTGTTGTAATTGAAATTGTATTGTAATTGACAATATGTAAATGTATAGTGAGAGCTTAAATTTGTATTACTCGAACTTGTAATAAAATATTTGTTTGAATAAAATATTTTTTTAATTTTAAATTCGGAGTTATTTATTTTATTCAAATTTATTTAATTATGTGAAAAACAAAATAGTACAACGACAAATACATTTAAACGAATATATATGTTTATTATCATCAAACAAAAATCATAGGCGATTGTATTCTACAATCTTCCCCTTTGGATGATAATGAACATGTATTAAAATTTTGACTTTATTAAACGTATCTGGCCACTCTATTAAATGTATTTGGTCTTGATGAATTACATTAGCTTCCCCTATTTTAATGCTCCCTCTACAATAAAGCTCACCCTTCAAATATGCATGAAAAATATTCAAATAAAATAAAAAACAAATATAATGAGCCTATATGTGAATATGCTTGCGAAAATCTTAATCTCTCTCCCCCTTTGTTATCAGCAAAAGAGTAATGGTGTTAGATAATAGAGATAAAGTGATTACATTGACACAATATTAATACCTAATCGAGTACAAATATTAAATTTCAATAAAAAATCAAACAAAAATCATAAATACTCTATTAGGCGCATATTCCATTTTAGAGTGATAGGGGGTGATGTCGGTATAAAAAATCATAAAGTTGTGTCTATTTGTGGTATATTTATGAAAGGAATTTGAATATTTACTAAGACTTTTAAATGAGATTAGTAGTACTCACAATTTTTATCAAAAATGAATTTCAAGCATCTTCTAACCACGCATAACTGTGAGGATTTTTAAATGGGATTAGTTTCAACTCGCGTATTTAATAATAATTTTGATATGTGTACCATACATGCATAACCATGAGAACTTTTAAAGGAGCATGAAAACAAGTAATCAAAGATTCCAAGTACTTCACCCGTGCATACCTATGAGGAATTTTAAATGAGAGTGGGTACTTTTAAATAATTTTATTGCTAGTTAAAAAATTCCGGTTTAAATACCATATTATGACATACTACATTGATTTTTGATGAGTGATGGTCGTTAGAAATATGATAGAAATAGAGATGGTCATGGAATTTTTACCAACAAAAGTTATTACAAATTTTCTTTAAATTTTTGAAGAAATTTACTAAATATATTGTCTCAAGCCATAATGTATGATTAATATCAACACTCATTAAATTTTTCAGTCACTATTTTCCTTTCTGATAATCTGTAGGGAGTCAGATTAATTAATGCAGTCATTTAAGATCAAATCCAAAAATATAAAATCAAATTTCTAAAATGCCTAATCTGAGACGAAGTCGACAAAAACTATTTTCTCGAAGAAGTTTTGTAAATTGTCTGCCAATTGAAAATCACTGAAATGAAACTTATGCAGACATTTTCTTTGGAAATGCGATGAACTAAACGAATGTCTCAACATAAAAACGTTCCGTTGGTACTTTTTCTATCAACTAGACTACCGGCATAATCTGCATCCGAATACCCCTTTTAACTCAAAGTTATAAGATGGATACCATAAACCAAATCGTGGTGTGAGCAACAGATACCTTATAATCCTTTTACAGCTTTTAAAATGAGATTCTTTTGGATTTAATTGAGACCATGTACACAAGCAAGTATAGAACATAATGTCTAGAAGTAGTAAGATGAAGAAATGATCAATCATACCTCCATATTTCTTTTGATCAACTACCTTACCTTTTTCATCCCTGTCAAATTTAATTGTGGTGCTCAAATTTTCTCAATGGATCACTGGCCGATTCAAGTCTGATTATCGTGCAGATTTTTAACATAATATATCGTTTGTTGCCCATTTTTAATCTGCCACCTTTATATTTCTTTAGTTTAAGGAACTTTGATTTGTTATCTGTCATGTGCCTGGAACAACCAGGTTCTACTATCACTCTTGCTATTCCTTAGCCAGCTAACACACCTACACGAGGAAAAAATTTTGTGACCTATTTGTTTTTATAGGTCCATGATTGTTAGTGACAAAAGATTTTGAAAAACAAGTTTGTGTAGAGCCAAAAGAATTTATATTTGTTCCTTTTGGCACCCAGATTTGTTTGAATTTAAGGGATTTTACATTCGCGCCTTTAGGAATCCAAATTAATATTGTTTTCGTATGTTTGGGTCGATACCAGCAATTATTGTGACCGTGTCCAATTTTTTCACAAATCATGCGCTTGGAATTTACATGATTAATTTCACCTTAAACTCTTTCAGATTGAGTGTACCCAAGTCCTAGTCTAACAGTATTAATAGTTTGTTTCCCTAATAGCATATTTAGTGATTTATCTCCTTTGGAGAATTTTATTAAAGTTTTAGACAATTGTTAGACTTGTGATTTGAGAGATCCATTTTCATTTAATAATAAATTGCAATTTTTAATAGAATTTTCTCTCCTAGTATTTTCACTTTCTTTTAAAATCAGATTTCTTTTTCAAGTGATTTAATTTTAATTTCTGATTTTTTATATTTCATCTTCAAATGATGGACACTTATCACACTTAGGGCTCTTATTTTGATAGTTTTAATTAATTAATCAAGCTGCTTATTTGGTTTCATCAAACTATCTCTTTATGATTCGATCTTAGAGTACTTCTCCCTAAGTCTTTCGAAACAGCCATTACTTCATGAAACTAGATAAGTAATTGCGAGTGAGTAAGTTTTGATACCTCGCTTGGCTCGTCGTCATCGCTACCACTTATTTCTCCTCGAAGACACAGATTTTCTCTTTCACTCTCACCGCCAGTGCTTTTATCATTTTCATCACTTTCATCGCACGTTGCTGCAAATCTTATCCTTTTCAGTTTCTTTCCTTTGTTGGATTGATTCTGAGGAAAATTTGGCTTGACACGATCAGGTTTATTGCATTTGTGACAGATGATCTCCTGCTCTTATGAGTTGTCTAGAACTTTGACAATTCTGTTCGTCGTTGTTGATTTAGGGCCGAATTTCCATATTTGCGGTTTCACCTTTTGAATATCTTCATTATCAATGCCAGTTCAGCTACTCCATCAACATCATCATCATCTCTTTCTATTGTTCCTTTGAGAGCTATTGATTTCTTACGAGCATCTCCTCATTAACGTTCTTCCTTGAATTTGATTTCAAGCTCATAAGTGGTGAGATTTCTGATGAGTTCTTTGACTTTTCCCTATTTAAGGCCCTTTGTTACTTGAATGGCAGTCACTTTTTCTTTGAAATTTCATGGAAGAATTATGAGGATTTTTTGAACTATTTCCAGCTCCGTGGATGGTCTTCCAAGGGATTTTGATCTGTATACGAGATTGGAAAGTCGTCCACCCATTTCTTTGACACTTTCATCCTTTGTCATTGTGAAGTTTTCGAATTCGCTACTAAGCATGGGAAGACGTTATTCTTTAGCTTGGGAGTTCCTTCATAAGTCACTTCAAAAGTGTGCCAAATTTCCTGTGTAATTAGACAATATTAGAAAAGATTAAATTCAATTTGATCCGATGAAAAAATAATAGAATTCATAACTTTAGCATTAGCATTTTACAATTTATTTTCAAGATCTGTCCATTGATCCATAGGTTTTTCAACTTCTTGATTATCTACCATTAGTGTTGGTGTCCTATATTTCGTCTCAATAATATTCCATGCATATGTGCTTTTTAGAAAAAAAATTCATTCTATTTTTCCAATATACATATTCACCATTGAACATGGGTGATTTAACTATGGACTGACCCTCAGCAAAAACATTATTAAAAGAAGCCATTAAAGAATCGATTTTAAAAAAAAATGGTGTTTATTCCTAGCTATGATACCACTTGTAGAACATTTTTTCACTCTAAAGGAGGTTGAATAGGGTGATACTAATAATAATAAAAATTAATGCGGAAATAAAATATAAAATAGAAAGTAATGCAGAAGAGATCACACAAATTTACCCAACTTTGGCAAAACCCTGCCTATGTGCCGCCTCCAAGATTTCTACTAGAAATTAAGTAGTCAGACGCTTACACAAGTAAAGTTGTGACACCTGCTAACTTGACTAACTTAACTCTAAGCTCAAAACCCTTCCACAACTCAGCCACTTATTTGCGAATTCTCAAACTACAACACCGAAGATCGTAACCTAGTTACAAAATTAGAAATTCACCAAATTTTCAAAATAAACTAATAATTAAATAAAACTAAACACAGACAAAACCTTATATATCTAACTAAGCCCAATATAACGATAAAGGCCGGCCCAAATATAATAAAAGAGAATTCTCTCCTTTTTCTCTTCTCTTCATAAATTTAGCCATACCTTTTCTTTTTGTTTCTCTCCTCAAATTTAGGGTTTTGAAGATTCCCTTGAAGTCGCCACTTGATTGTCTTACGTTCGTCAATTCGATTCGCTTGTTTCTTCAATTTGCTTATGACTACTTTAAGGTCCAGTTCGAATTTGTATAGTATCTATATGTGATTTTTGCCCCTTTTGATTTTGATTGTGCTCGACTTTATGCTCTTTTTATTTATTTGGGTCGAACACGATTGAATGCTGATGATGATAATGGAATGAAATTATAGGGTATGAAACCCTATTTTACCATTTGTTTAATTTGCTTTGAATTCTTTAGAAATTTTGTTCGACAATTTGATTTTTCTTGAATGCTTGTGATGTATTCTGACTAGTTCATTTGTTTACACATTATTGATAAATTTGCACTTACTTGAGTCGGTTTAATTCTTTTCTCCTTTGACTTCGGCATTTGAATTTTTGAGATAATATTTTGGGTAAATTTTGATTTTCTGCCTATGACTTGCTCATCGGTTGATAAATATACGAATCTGAAATATCTTCAAACATGTTTGAACCCTGTGGATTTTTATCTCGGCCTTGTGTTTCATAGAACTACTGCTTTTTTTATAAAATTGTAAACTGCTTCGTTCTCCTACTATGTTTTGCCTCATCTGTAGTTGAATTTGAGATATATTTAACTTGATGGAGTTTGACTTGTTACCCTCTGTTCCATTTTCTAAAGGCGTGTGTACCATGCTCTAACCATCCATGTTAGGCCTTGTTTGTGTGTCACCATGTATATATACATACATACATATATATACCTGTGTGTGTGTGTGTGTTGTGACGTCTCGGCTGTGTTTTGTGCCATGCCACTGAACATCGTTTTCATGTTCATGTAGTGCTGCATTCATGTTGACATGTACTTGTGTAGTTCAATTTGTTGCCATTGCATTTTGGAGTCTGTTGTGGCTCTGTGTTGGTGCACATTTATGGTATGCACTATGATTTTATGTTCACATGTGTGCATTGGTCTTGATTTGCTTCAGGATACAGTTGTGCATTTGAAGTCTGGTACTCATTTTGCTTTTAGTCTGGATGTTGTGTCATAATGGTGCATTGCATTCATGTTTGTATGATCTCTGATTTGGATTTTCTTCGAGTTTGGTTAAGTTGTTGTTGCCTTTAGTATTTGCAGTCTTGAGTCATGTGTGCATTTGTTTGCATGTTATCACCACAGTTGCATTGTGTCTGGTTCAAGTCTGTTTGTTGGTCTACACTATGCACTAAACTTGTGAGCATGATGAACTGCCAGCTTGTTGCTCTGACCATGACTTGCACTTGACAATTTGGTTAAGTTATCCAGCTTTGAGTCAACTGTGCAGTTGAGGTCTGGTTCTGGTTCGTTTCAGTTCTTGGTTGGTTTAGTTGCTTTTGTATTGTTGTGTTAGGTGTTGTTCCTACCTAGTGCAAATGCTGATTTTGTACATTTTGATTCTAGTTCCATATGTCCAGTTCACCTGAACTACATGTACTTGTGTCATATGAGGTCTGGTGTGATTTCATGCCTCTGGTTTCATGTAGGTGATGACTGGTTTGTGTTGTTTGTTATGTCCACTGGCTTGTTGAGTCCTTTATATTCACTTTGTCATGTGATCTGGTCTACATTGCATCGAATCTTGTTCTAGCTGAACTCTGATTTGATTATCATGTTGTTGTAGTCATGTACATTTTGGTTGATTGCAATTGCTTCACGTTGAATGTTTTCACTTTTATTTCAACTGAGTTGAATCCACCATTTGCTTGGGGTTTACCTTGTGCTCACTTGTCCCTTCAGTTTTAATAAGCAAGTTTATATTGGTGTGCACGTCCTTGTGACATGTACAATGATATGTTGTGCATGTCAGAAGTTGTTCGTGTATGATGAATTAAAAGAAATGTTGATGAACAACCCAAATAACTGTGGCAAATAATATTTTGAAAAACACACAGATGTTTCTATTTCAATTTTACTGTATCAGTGTTTATTTTGCAGATAATTCAGATGCTGGATACAGACTGGATCATGTTTGAAGATCAAATATGAGTGTTAAGTGAATTATGTTGTGAGGTGAACCATGATGAAAAATTGTATATTGAAAATCATGTCGTCATTGAAATTGCATTATAACTGAAAATGTGTAAATGTAGAGTGAGAGCTTAAATTTTTACTAGTCGATTTGTAATAAAATACTTGGTTGAATTAATTATTTGTTTAATTTTGAATTCTAATTTATTTATTATATTTAATAAATATTTATTCAACTATGTGAAAAATAAAATAGAACAACAACAAATACATTTAAACGAATATATATATATATATATATATATATTTGTGTGTGTGTGTGTTTATTATCATCAAGCAAAAATCATAGGCTATTGTATTCTGTATAAGGCGCTACCGTTTAATCCACTTATCTGAAACAATTATAATTTTTGTAACCATTTACACATGAGCTTTCCTCCTTTTCAACTGAATCTACTGTACATCTCCAATCTTTGCCTACCACTCTTCGGATTTTCACAATCCGAACCTAAATATAGAAAACCATTTCTCAAAATGTGCTGACCTTCTCTATGCCCTAAGAAATTCACTTCCTTACGCCAAAAGTGACACTTCAAGAATTTTGCCTTCAACTGGTGAACACGAAAATGTCATCTATGAATACTATCACAAACTTATTTAGGACATCTCAAAAAACATGGCTTATCAAATCTATAAAATATATCGGGGCATTAGTTAGCCAGAATGGCATAACAAAATACTCAAAGAACCCATCGGATGTCCTAAATAGTGTCTTATCAATATTATCGTCAACGACCCTTGGCTGATGAAATCCAGTAGCTAAATCAAGCTGAGAAAATACTGAAGAGCCAACTAGCTGATCGAAAAGATCGTCTATCCTCGAAAGTGGGTAACGGTTCTTCTTAATGAGCTTATTTAACTCTCTATAGTTTACGCAAAGTCGAAGGGAACCATCCGGCTTTTTAGCTAAGACGACTGGCGTTCCCCACTCAGATATGCTCCTTCTGATGAAGCCTTTCTCCAGTAGCTCACTTATCTGCTTACTTAATTCTTTCCTCTGCCTAGGAGCCATATGTATCACGGGCAATGCCACTGGCTTAGCGCTGTCATTAAGATAGATCCTAAAGTCGATCTCTCTCTCTCTTAGGGGGTAATCCCCTAACCTCCTCAAAGATGTTTGGAAAATCTATGATTACTGGAACTGAATCTAACTCTATTGATGGTTGCTGATGATGAATCGAGGGAATAAAGGAAACTTAATATGACTGACCCTTGTGGGTCACAAGTTACCTCGAGTGTCCTACCGCTGTCTCTAGTCTAATGACTCTCCTCTCGCAGCCAATAACGCTCCATAAGTGGATACCCAATCCATCACCAAAATCATCCCATACCCTGAAAATCCCAATACATAGGCGTCACAGTCAAATTCTACGCCTAATATGAAAATTTTCAAACCTCTATGAATCATGGATAAATGTGCTAATCCTCCTATGGGGTTTGAGACAACTATAGGGTCTACTACTAAAGAGATATCTAAGTGCAAACAATCAACCAAGAAACAAGAAATGAAAAAGTGTGATGCTCCAGAATCAAAAAGAGTCTGAATAGGAAAATCCGAAATAGAGATCAAACCTTCCACGGTGACTTTCCTACCTCTACCTGTTCCACTATTAGAAGGTGCTGCATCCAAATCTTGTAACTGCACTGTAGGTGCGCCTGTTCTCTGCCACATCCTCTGAGGACAAGCTCTACTAAGGTGACCAGGCTACCCATAGTTGAAACACCTTCCCTTTTTATTCTTACGGTCCTTTGCGTAACGATCAACCAATCCATAGTTGATCCGGTTTTGAGGTCCTTCTTCTTTCCTCTTGTCCTCATCCTTATTGTTCTTCCACCACGACTTCCTAGAGCTTTGTGACTTAGGAACCACTTGAAGCTCTCCCGTTAATTGCCAAGATGTAGGCTAAACTCTCTATCGGTCCTCCAATCCTAACATCCTAAACATTCGCTCTGTATCCTCTAACCTAGCTCGTGCCTTCTCAAAATCCTCTGTGCCAGAAAACATCTTGCCTCCTAAACTAACGCAATCATTTCATAGCTTAGAAAAATTGGCTGCTGTAGGTGGATTAATGGGATCTCCACCTGATGGTGTTGTATTGGGCACTTGCCTTTTCACTTCTGGTATCGTAGCTCAACGGTACTAGTCAGCCATACTATACAAAGAAAAGAAAATTTAGACTCAAAAGAATTGAAAGAAGGTTGAACAAGACCGTGAGGGGATTTTTATTAAAAAAAATTATACTTGAAAAACTATTTTATAATAAGAGTTTCTTTCTAAAAAATACTTCTAGTTTGAAGATATGCTACTTTTAAAAATAGGTTATTTTTGGAAAAATACTTTATTTTTAAAACAAGTTTTTAGGAATCCTGTAACCATAGGCTCTGATACCAAGTGAAACACCCCATACCCTTAGTATACCCAAAGCTAAAACTTTACAGAGACTAAGATTTGCAAGAAAATTAAATAGAAATAGTGAAACCATTTAAACAATATTTAAAAGTTAAACTTCATAAAATAATTCATAACCAAAATATATCTCAAAATACCAAATACATATGTCTCATGAAAAATACCATCTCAGTCACAATATCAAAGTACAAAATCATCCCTCTCGAATAGTACCAGTATATAAAAATCTAAATGAAAACAGAAAAGAAGAAGAATACATGAAGAAAAACTCCACAGCTGAATCTCCAAGAAAGTCTTAAATCTACTATCCTTGCCTCTGGTGGCATATGGGGGAAAAGGGGAAAATAGAGGAGTGGGTCAGATTAAAAGTCTAGTGAGTGGAAGTAATTACAAGTATTTTTAAGCAAGACAAAGGAGATAGACTTAGCAATAGTTCTAGTATAAAAAGGAAATAAAGGAAAAGATAAAGCTGGAATAAAATACTGTTTAACTGTTTGCTTTGATTATTTCGATTGTTTGTACTAGTCTTAGATAACTGCTTTGGTTAGGCTGAAATCATAATCCTGCTTTAATTAGACTAAAGTCCTAATTCTACCCTTTGATCGGCCTTCTATCTCTGTTGTGCCACTGTAAGCTAGTCCCATCCTATGGACCTCACAGCAAAAAGACACATGTTTAATGCTTTGGAACTCAATAGCTACTTATATCCCTACACTAAGGCCGCACGCTTGGCCATCGTTAGGCTTGCACTATCTATTGCTCCCTCTTTTGACTTCTTATTTACCCTAAATAGCTTAAGCGTGCCTAGCCTCACCTAATCTGTTGTAATACCATCAGCCCTAGTCTGACAGGGTCCTGCCCAGCCTCACTTAAGTGTGTTGTGAGACCATCAGTACTAGTTCGAAAGGGGGAATGCTACCAATATAGGGTCCTAACAAACAAAATCTAGTTGTGCCCCTTGCCTAAATCTCCTGATTTGAGCTTCTACATATTGACCACTTATCTAACTTAAACAACATAAGCGGTCCCAGCCTCACCTAACCTATTTTGAGACCATCAGTTTCTGACTGAAGGGGAATGCTTCCTGTATGGGTCCTGCTTCTATCTTTGTTTATTAACTTAGTATAAGTCTTTTAAATAAGCCACTTCTGTTAATTCTACTCTATTTTCTTATTAACTTATTCTAGTATTTAAAATAAGCCTCTTCTGTTATCTCTGCTATATTTGCTTATTAACTTAGTGTAAGTCTTTAAAATAAGGCTCTTCTGTTATCTCGGCTATATTTTCTTATTAACTTAACTCTAAGTTTTAAAATAAGCATCTTTCTATTCTTTGTACTTAACTATTACCTACGTAATAACTTCCCATTTATTCTGCCCTCTTAGTTATAACTACTAGTTATAAACTTGCTTGTAAATGTCAAATTTGCCCATTTCAGTCTATATTTATTTTATTACGTCTTATTTACATTAAATTTTCTATAAATTTAGTTTTCCTATAACGTGAAATGGATGTAAAAAAAATATAACTGTAAATAACAGCAAATAGCTGTAAATAAATGAATAAAATAGCTAAATAAAAATAGCTTAACAAAATAGACCAAAAATAACATTAAAAATTAAATGTAAACAACTTATATAAATGTGGTCTCAAAATTGCATAAAAACTACAATTATTGAGAATCCTATTATTTTAAATTACTTAAAAATCTAAAATAATTACTTAAACACTCACCTGTAGTCCTTAGTTCTTTTCCTTGGCCTTCCCGGATCCACTTCTAGGGTATAAAATATTTTAATTAAAAAGATGCTCTCCTTGGAAAAATATTCCTTTTAGGATCTAGCCTTAGGCAATGAACCCAGCTGGAGAAAATCTGGGTGAGAAAAATAGCTAGACCTAGGGTCTTATTTATAGTGTCACTTAGGGATTGCAGGCCGTTGGATTTAAAGATTAAATCTGGTGCAACTACGTCATAGGCTCGCTGGGAACCATTGGATGGAACCAAAAACGCACAAAGTGTAATAAAAATTGAAAAATACCTCACACATGGTATGTAATGACCCGTAAATTTTAAAGCTTTTATTTACGTATTTAGTTGAATTTTAGTGAAATTTTAAATAGTAATATTTTGAAATAAAAATTTAATATTTGGAATACGTCTATTTTAACATAATAACAGGTAAATTTTCATCTGATGATATTGAAGTTTATTTTCTTGTGTACTTTTATTTCAATTTAAATCAGTTAATAACAGTTGAATTTAAAAGTTTTCCGAAATCTAAATATGTTAACATGAGAAAATTTATTTAGAACACTCTGAATCAGACTGCGAAATTCCTTTCGTGAAATTCAGACGTTTCAAGCTCTATTTGGATTTTTCCGTACGGAATTAGCAGCGTTTTCGGTGCCAATTATCGACTTTTGATCGGATGACCATACCACTGATATTTGTATACTGTTTTGATCATCTCATCATGCTGACCTCTACGATATATTCAATTTTGTGTTTTGATGTCCGATACATAGCGGAATCCGCGAAACCTGTAACCGTATCAGTACCAGATCCTTGACCTTTTGTTTCTTTTGAATTTCAAACTTTAACCGTGTCATCCAAGCAAGTTTAATTAATGTTGCATCATTTAATGGTTGGCCGTTACATCGCCATTATTTCAATTTACTGTATGTTGGTACGTTTCTCTGCTTTTTTGGTCTATTCATTTACAAAGGAAACATATATATATCCATGTGACCCAACTGCTAATATTCCAAAATTTAACTTATTTATTATTATTTTTGTGACTGTTACTATTCACACTCATATGGTTTAATATGTAAGTTGGTTCGATTCCTCTTACTAGTCTATATCTTCTCTCTGCACCTAACAGCATGCCCTTTTTTCATGACAATTGCTCTTCCCATTTGCAAAATAAAACCATCTGCTCCAAACCCATCCCCTACTCTTTTTCATGCCCACTCTCTCCCATCGCCACGCTTCCATAGACAAGCCACCGTGAGCCACCACCCCTCCATCGGCCTCCTCTATCCACGATCTCGCACACACTTCCCATTTCAACCACCATCCACCATCTTTCCTATATCACTCGACCACCCCCTTTGTCCGCCATCACCACCCACCACCTCCGAGCCCAGCTGCAGCCTCCTCCACTCTCCAGCTATGCCAAGCTCACCACGTGGTCGAACTCACTCGTCTCTGGCCGATCACCTTCCCTAGCTCAGCCTAGCTTGGCTTCTTTCGTTAACATAAGGGGTATATATATTTTGTGTTTAAGATTTTCTTTTTGATTTTTTTTATAATACAAATTTTCTATGGTTCAAAATTTTAAAGTATTTATTACTGTCGTTCAAAGCTATAATATATATATATATATATATATATATATATGTTATAAGTTAGTTTATATAGTCTTGGCCGAGCTATAGTGCTTCTCTATTGGCAATATGTGTGTGTCTAAGGTATAAATATATATATTTGTACATGTTTATATATACACACACATATTCGTTAGTATATATTTCAAGATATGTATTGCTTTGATATATACGTTGTTAAGGCTTTTGGATTTCAGTATACATACTTTTATAACATATGAATCTATTTAATACTTATTGATGTTTATATGAGTCTTAGGTATTAATGCATACATAAGGGTCATTTCGATTAGTATATATATAAAGTCGGTGGTTTATATATATATATATATATGTATGTATGTATGTATGTATGTATGTATGTATGTATGTATGTATGTATGTATGTATGTATGTATGTATGTATATGTATATGTATATGTATATGTATATGTATGTATGTATGTATTAGTTACAGTTATATATATATTTTTACAGGCATGTCAGGCTAGCTATATATGTGTTGTTTTAAGTTATATATAAGGTTGTAGTATTGTTTGTATATAGATTTATACAAAATTTGTTCTGTCTGCTTATATATATAATCTAACTGAGTTTGTATGAATATTTAAAAGTATTTGTATATTGTTATGTTTACTTTTTATATTAGCATTTGATTTCAATTTATTGGTTTAAATTTTATATATACGTGTACATATATACTGTGAATTAAACTAAATGTTTTTTTGTTCTCGCATCTATAGTTGCATTTGTTACTGAATAGATGTATATATATTTGTTCATCTGCTAGCCTGTGCATATATATATATAGGTCTATTTAATGATTTTATATATACATATAGTCTACATCTGAAGAAGCATATATACATATATGTTTTACATTTATATTGGTTAATGAATATTCTGTAGAGTTTTGTAATTTGCATATACTTACAGTATGAAGTTGTGTATATATATATATATATACATAGAGTTTATATTTTGGTTATATACTAGTCTACATAAGTATATAGTTATTTATAAGTTATAAACTAAGTTTTCTGCATTAGTTGTCTGTATAGATTATATTTCTACTTGTTTGTATGTGTATACGAGGTCTGCATATATTTTGGTAGTATGAATATACACTTGTCTTCATATGCATTGTTTGTAGATGCTATATATATAGTTTATATGTATATTTGTAACTAATATATTTATATTTATATAAATAGGTTATGTGTCCAGATATATATATATATATATATATATATATATTGGTTTTAAATCGTATGAATATATATTTTATTATGTATATTGTTATGAGTACTGTTTTAAGATGTAATAAATTGTTATAGTGATTTGATAATAAGTGTTCATTTTTTTTGTAACCTGTATTTAAGTTGGTATATAAGTGTATATACATTAGTTTTATACATATATATGTGAATTTGGTTTTCAATTTTATATATAATATTGTATGTATTGGGATTTAATATCGATATTTTAAATAGATATATATTTTATTTAATGTGTGTTTGAATTTAGAATATGATTTTGTATAACAATTTAATATAAGTTCTCTTATACGAATTACCTTCTTCGATCTAGTTCTGATCTAATTTCGTTTATTCCTATTTATCAGCTTTGTTCGTCAAACCGTGTCCATCAAGCATTGCTTTGCATTTGGTAGCTCATTTCTTTTTCAAATCTCTCTGTCCTCGAAAGTTGAGCAATCACTCACGATTAACGTTCTAATATTTATTATATTTAATTTCAATCGAAACAACAATTCAAATAAGCTGTTGTTAGTTATTTACGCTGCTATATATATGCTACCATCTGTATTGTTCACCTGTGACATATGACACCATTATCTGTTATTCATGTTGATGATACATGCCTATTATATTATTATCATATATGTTATCACTTTGCAAGTCTCCTGTTAGTATAGAGTTCACTATGGGTTGAAATGCTATATACCCGAACGATCTGTAGAGTAGGAAAAAATCGTTATGGGTTAAAATGATAAACCCAAGCGATTTTCATTTGAATTAAATTTGGGATTGCGGGTCAAAATGATATGTACCCGATATATATATATATATATATATATATATATATATATATATAAACTACAGATTGAAATGATAGATATCCGTATCACTTGAGCATAGGATAGAAAATTTTATACAGACACCGTTGGTCTTTATATAAATATTTTGAACTATTTCTATGGTTTTGAAAGGATATATATGTGGTTTAATTTGAAATTATTATGTATATGAATAAGTTTCAATATAAAATAAATTTAATAATAAGATTTAAATTTAGTAAAGTTTGATTTAAGTAAAATATAATATGTTAAGTATATAGATAAAATTATATATTTAAAATAGATTTTTAATGATTTTATAAGTTAAGGTTAGAAAGGTAAATTCGAATTTAATTAAGAATTTTTTTTAATTATATCCAATTGAAACTTATTGAATATAAGGTTTCAAGATATGATTTTATAATTTGATTTTGATTTAAAGTGATTAAATGGAGTTTAAATAAATCAAAGGAAATGTAACGACCCGTAAAATTCGATGATTTTAAAAGAGTTAATTTAATAGGATTTCTAATTTAATTTAGAAAGAAATAAAAGTCTTACAGTTTATATTGGAGCGAATGTAGAAATTTGATGAAGCAACTGTGATTAAATGTTAACAATTTAATATTTATATGGAAATAAATTAAAATTAATAGGTATTTAATAATTTAACCCCATAAGTTGATGTAAATGTATTAAACTTGAAATTTTAAAAGATATGATATTTATAACTGGATTTATTCCAAGATTACAATTAAATGAACTTTAATGTTACACTAATAAGATCTAGACAATAACTGAAATTTATGAATGTAACAAAATGAACAAAAATGTTAATTTTATTTCATAAGTTAACAATTGATGTAATAAAAAGAATGAAACCAAGATAAAATAATTAATTGGGATTTTAATTTTTATTAATATGTAAAACTGAAAAAAAATCAATATAAATTGAAATATAGTAATTAATATAAGTAAAAGACTAAAATTGGATAGTATTAATGTAGTGAAAGACAAACATATATTAACTATGTTATTTGTGTAATTAATGGATAGGAATACCAAAAGCTAATTGTAATAAGGGATATAATTGAGGAATATAAGTGGTAGAATAATAAAAATTCATGATTTTATTTTTGTTAACATATGTTAAGAGATATGTTTTTGATCTTAGATTGAACTTCTACTAATAACATGTATTACAGTAAGATTAAATAAAAAATGATAACATACGTCAGGTGTATTTAATGACATTGTTTGAATGTAATTAATAATGGTGATTATAATAATAAATGTTAATCATGATTAAATTATGTGAATGTTATTATTAATTATTTGAATGCATGTATAAAAATTTATGCAAATATCAATATTCAATATCGGCACACCTTTGAAACAAGGTTTTAAATAAATAACTACATTGATGTTTTATTTTGTTGAAAACCTTATGTACTATGAATGCATGCTAAGATCAGCCAACGCATGGAGAAAATGAAAATGTTAACTGAATTAAATAAGAAAGTTAAATAAGAAGAATAGAAATACCCTGTAAAAAAAATCTCCTCATTTTACTTTCCTTTTTTATAAAATCCTTCCTCCCTTCTCCAAAAAAAAGGGCTTCCATCATCTTCATTTAAACAAAATAAACCAATAACAATTTAATGTCAACATCAAATTAAATAAAAATAAAGGTGGTTCATCCAGCTCTTGCAAGGGTTGGGTGTGGGACTTGACGATCTGAGGAGAAAGTACAAATCAAGGAGTGAATTTTCGCTAGATCTAAGAGGTGTCTTCTATTTTAAAATGTTATATTAAGTATATTGTTATTATCATAGTTTGTATGTATATGCTATTTCCTCATTTGTTTTGAAATTGTTATGTTATTTGAATTTTTTGTTGAATGAATTAATTTGACTTTTAATTTGATAAATCAAAACAATTTTTTTTTGTATATATATTAAAAGAATGTTTTAATTATAGATCCATGTTTTAAACTCTTAAAAAAAATTGCAATTTTTAGATCTGAAAGTTTATATACATATAATTTGCATTTGTGTTGAAACAGAAATATTGTATACACATACTGTCACTTTATCTTGAATTAAAAATATCATGAAATTTGAATACTTTGTTGAATAAATTATTTTTTCTTAATCTAATAAATTATAATAGAAGTTTACATATGCTTAACAATTTTTCGATGATAAATCTAAGCTTTGATTTTGAACAACAATATTTAAATTTGTTACCTAATTTATTATCTCAAATGTCCTTATTTAAGGATCTTAAAGGTTTGTTACTATATTGCTTAATTTGTCGTGTTCCACTTTTGTTTTGTTAAAAAATTAAATAAATTTCATTAAGGTAAAAAGGTTTAATTTATATGTATATATGTATTTTTGACTTCAAGTATACATAAGTTTACAAATGCATTAGATAATTTAATGTGGTATGGAAGTATGCTTTGAATTAATCTATAAGCTTTGGTTTAATCTTTATACACACATGTATGTGTGTTTGTGTGCATGTGTATACATATAAACATTTAATATTTTAATTTCAAATTACTAAAGCATGATTTAACTTTTATTTTTATTATTGTAATAACCCGGATTTTTGGGTATCAGGGAATTGAATAATTATCCGAGTTTAACTATTAAAATGTGATAATCCCTTAATTAAATTATATAAAATGGATCAAATTCTTATCTTCAATTTGTTTTATATTAATTTAAAACAAAAGAATTTTGTAAATTTAGAAAAATATTTATTTAATAGTAAATAAATGCAAAAGCATTTAATTAGCATGTATGAATGGATTAAATAATTTATATTATTTTTCTTTATAATTTTAATTTAAGATGGTAAATTTAATCTTTTAATGGTTAATAAATTTTTAATCTGGCAATATTGATAAGAATTTTCTTTGAAAGCTAATAAAATTCTATTTTATAATATATATTTGATATATATTGCAAATAGAAATATCTTTTGTTTTAAATAAAAGATGAATTTTCAAATTGTAATATATATGTATGTATATGTTATAATTTGGAATTATTTAGAGATTCAATTTAGTCCATTAATAATTTATATATTCATCAATATTGTAATTGAAGCTTTGTTTTAAAATCTATATTTTTCAAAAGCTAATTTAGATTAATTAAATTGTTTTCAAAAATATAAGATAGTTGCTTATTTTTATATGATAGTTTAAAATAAAGTTTTATTTAAAGTGTTTAAATTAAAATGGTTGTAAAATATATGTATAAAGTTATTAATAAACTTTATTTAAAAAAAAATATCATTATTATTTCTTCAACACTAAAAATAAAAGTTTTAGATTTTAAATACATGTATAAAGAGATATTTGTATTATAAATAGTATTAGAATATTTCTTTTAAAGGTAAACTTATGTTTTATAATAAAGTAAATTTAATAAGTAAGTTATATTCATATTTAAATTAAGTAAAAATTTAATAAAAATTTCTAAGATATGTGTAGACATATTAACAAGTTAGTAACAATTGTAAAGCCATTAAAGAAATCAAATAACACATGTAAGAAGATTTAGAAATTAAGTGGCAAGTGTCTTAAATTTAAAATTTACTTTCTTTGATTTTTAATAAATCACAATCTAGTTCATAAAACATATTTTCTTGCTTCTTTCAAAATTAATGGCAAATTAGTGAATCTACTTTCAAATCTGAAATTAAAAACCCAAGGGCAAGATAAATCTGAAAAAGGAAATCAAATCTGCAAAGCAAGATAAAATTCTGCAATTTCAAATCTTTTACAATACAATTGAAGTTCAATTGCAAATCAACATCGGTTTCAACATTTTTAATCATCAAATTGAGGCATGCAGAGGATTTTCTTCAACAAATCAAGTTATTTTCAAATTAAAGTTGTTCAGGCCTGAAAAAAGTTTTGTTATCTGCAAATTAGAAGCAGGTGAGTAATCTACACTTTTATGGATGAATTTGATTTTCTGATGCATGTGATAAGGAAGTAATGCTGTAATGATTATATGTATGAATTGATGGGTTGAATACATATTAATTTGGGATTGCCTGTGTGATAATCTTCATATATATATAATCTCTGTTTTCAGTTTACAGGCCTAGATTCCAAGTATAAATCGAATTTCTTTTACCTGTAACAATTTGGGGTAGGATGTTTTTAAGAATATGATTGAATCAACCAAGATTCTTTTATATACTTTCAGGTTGAATTTATAGTTAGTATTCGACAGAAGAAGGAAGTACAGTACATATGAAAACATATCAAAATCAACATCATAATAATTGTTTGTTTCAAATATATGATTGATTCTGTTTTCGAAAATTAGGATTTTTAAAATTAGAATCAAGAATTTTAGGCTTTAAAATCATGAGATATCATATGTTGAACGAAATATGGGTTTTGTGCAAATTCGAGTGTTCGATGGCATTGGAGTGGTCAGGGTTCTCGCTGAAGCAAGCGTGGGGACCTGCGATGTCGGCAAAAATGGTGGTGGAAATTCTTGTTCACCGAGACGGTGGAGAATGGTCGAGGTAGGGTTTTAGGTGAGTTAAAAGTCTAGGTCGGAATGAGGACTATTGTTTCTGAAACAGGACATCGGAGTTCAACGGTAGAGGGGGGAATGAAGTATGTGATCACGGTGAAGCTTTAGGTAGCGTATCAGATTTTCTGATAACTGGAGTCGAAGTGGCGAGAGGATTTTCGGTCGAAGCTACCTGTTTTCTGTTCGATCAGAAGACTCGATTTTAATTGGGGGCTTGGAATTATTTCTGGGCCATTGGGATCGTAAGAGGTGATGACCAGTGACGTGCCGGAGTAAACATTGATGGTCGGAAGTGTCTCGATGACCGGAGCACATGTATGATTCGTGTATTTGGGTATTTTACGTTTGGGGAAGATGAAGATTTCATGGGTAGAACGCGGGGCATTTGCGTGCTGACTCGAAGATAGGGAGTGTTTGAGCATTTGCTTGAGTTTTTGTAAGATACTTCGGGAAGGATGATGGTTTTATCGATAACAGCTACGGGTTCATGCTTGTAAACCATTTGACTGTTGCTGATGATAAGAAGATGGAAGGAGGGGATTTCATTGCTTTTGTGGATCCTGGTTATGGTGGGCCAAGGGTAGTGGGCTGGTTTGTTTTTCTAATTAAATTTAAACAATGGTTAAGGAAAAAAAGGGAGAATAGAATAAATAAAACAAATTTTTAAAATGCAAATTGGAATTAGTTCTTGAAAACTTCTACTTGATAATGTTTAAGTTATCTTTAAGGGAGTTAAGTTTTGTTAACTTTAAAATTATCAAGTTAAATGTTATTTTATTCTACAACTTTATTAATTATTTAATTATGTAAAGGTAAGCATAATGATAAAATGTTTGAAAAAAAGATGATGTAATAGGGCATTAATAAGATAAGTTTCATCTTAAGATAATTAAGGTTTAATGCCTAGAGATTAATTAAGTTGACTAGGTAATTTGAATATAATTAATTAATGAGATTTATGAGTGTAACTACTTAGTGAAGTAGTTGATGGATATATTATTGAATGAAATTAATATATGGTTAATTACTTAGGAGAAGTAATTCAGAATTAAATTACTTGGAGTAATTTATTAAAGAATTGATATAATTAATTAAGGAATTAACTAATTAAGGTTAGTGATTATAATATGGTTAATTACTGTTTAAGGTTAGTTAAGGCTGATTAATGAAAGTGATTAATTAAGAATTATCAATTAACATAATTAATGGAAGTAATTAACTAAAGATTAATTGCTGTAAAAAGTTAAGGATGATTACTTTGAGTAATCAATTGAGAATTAATTACTTAGTCAAGGGTGATTAATTAAGGAGAATAATTAAAGGTGATTGATTAATTGGTTATAATTAATTAATATAAAGTAAATGGTAATCTAAGAAATTAAGAATTGTAGTTAATTTAATTAGAAATAAAATAAATTAACTTTTGGAGGTGATGAAACTTGCTTATAGATGATTGAATAATATTGCATGACTTAAACTGATTGATATATCGAAAATGTGATTTGGATGCTATGTGTTATGGGATATTGAGATTTAACTGAGATGATTTACTTTTCTATTGATGATGAATTAATGTGGATGACATTCTGTGTTAGAGAGTTTAAAATGTGTTTAACTTGGGTTTAGATGACATTGGATTCGAAGAGACCGGAGTCGGGTATTTAGTTAATACCCACGATTCTTTATAAATTTGAATGTGGAAGTCAATGTGCTGGTTTGGAATGATTTAAGTGTAATGGACCATTAATCTAAGTTTTGACACTTAGAAATTGATGTGTGATATGAGTAATGTCTTTAACGACTTGTGAACTTGTAAATTGACAAAGTTACCCCGGGTTCATATCAGTTATATGCTTTAGTATTCATGTTAGATGGGTTACTCACGCTGGTTTCCAGCCTGACCCGGGTGTTACTTTGATGTAATGCTTGGGTCAGACCGAGTATTACAGATTTTCAGGTAAGGACGTTCTGGAGCTCAGGAGGCGAGCTGGATGGCAGGGGCGCATAGAGAGTATCCACTGTGATATTGTAGTATCTGGACATGATTGTTTTGTCCAATGTTTATGTAATTCTGATGTATTTAAATGTAAATTAACAGATATATTTTTCTTTGCATAACTGCTATTTTATTTGATATTATATTTGATCCGCTGCGAATGTGAGGTTTCTGTGACTTGTTCTGTCTTCTTCTTCTTTCTCTTTTCTTCTTTTCTTAACTATCTGGAAATTTCGAGATCGAAATTTCCGGGTCGTTACAATTATCAAACAATTTAAAAGTGAGGTAATATTATATACATATTAATTTATTGTTTGTTGTTTATGTTTTCTAGTCAAAATACAACTTGCATGATAATTAAATGTCGTATTAATAAAATTGGCTAAAGTGGGAAAGTGGAATTAATCAATGTCATCACCTTTTATCTCTTTCCCTATTAGATCCTTATGTGATTGCATCTACATTTATTCTTGTTTATTCCTATATATTTTCACCAATTAATCGTGCTTGATATATGTTTAGCAATTTTGACACACGGTTAAAGTATGAATATATATGATGTATTCAAACTTTTCTGTATCTAGCACTTAATTAATTTAGAATCAAACTAATAAAACGTGACATTTATTTTGTCCCTCCACATTCATTTCCTGATTATAAATAACCTACATCTTATTTCTTCTTTTACATTTTGTTTCTCCGAACACCTCATATTCAAAAGCTCTTATTCTTGCAAATCCAAAAGCATTCTTTTATGAAAATGCTTTTTTTCCTTTTTCGTACACTTCCTGTCCTCATCTTAGTTGTTCTTCAATCTTTTCCTGAAGCCTCATCCTGAGAAAACGTAAGTATTAAAATTTGTTTATTTATATATATTTTTAACGCGTACTAATTTTTATTTTAATAATATTTCTTGTAACATGAATATATTTTGCATATAAACTTTGATTCACGCTTAATTTCTTCCGTTGGATTCAAATCTATATTTCAGACAACATGAAATTGATTTAGTTGAATTTGGAGATTGTTGAGTTTTGCGCTTCTGTTGGATTTTTATGGGCTAAAATCAAAGGTGAGTGTTTTAACCCACTCACAACTTCTAAAATTTCTTATGTTTGTTAAATTAAATTTGGTTGTAATTATGCATTTATTTATGATTTTTTTTGTATATTTTTAATCATCATCTCAGTTAATTTCATTTATTAAATTAAATCGTTATTTAATTTATTTTTGAATATAACTGCCAGTTAAATACCTGTTATATATATTATCAGTTATCTGTTGATATTGATTGATTATTTTAGAGGATGATTGTGATGGATGTATGATATATGATGGATGAATGGATGTTGTATTTTATTTTTTTACACTGCAAGTTATTATGCATTTTTATTGATTCGGGATTACGGTTTGAAATGATATATAACCGTAATTTTTATTTTTTTAATTATGGATTGAAATGATAAACATCCCTATCACCTGACATAGGGTAGAAAATTATATACAGACATCGCGGTCTATATATATATATATATATATATATATATATATATATATATATGTGTGTTCAAATTATTTCTATGGTTTTTAAAGAAATATAAGGATTATATAAATATTGATTTTAGATGTTATATAAACGTCAAATTTATTATTGATTTTAGCTATACATAAATAGGCTTGAAATATAAAATAAGCCTAATAATAAAGTTTGATTTTTTTATACAATAAGGCTTGATGAATATTGATTTTTGATATAATATAAATATTATTAAAATGCTTGAATTTAAGCTATGTATAAGTTTGTTAAATAAAAATTTAGTTTAATAATAGAGTTTGATTTTTATTTAAAATAAATGTGAGTAAGTATTTAAATTTTATTTTAATATAGAAAGTATGATGATTTCAATAAATTAAGGTTGGGAGATAAATTGGAGATTTATTTTGAATTGAATTTGTTTAAGAATTAAACTCTAAATGGTTGATGTGGAATTTATTAAATTGAAAATTTTAAAAGGTATAATTATTATAACTGGATTTTGGGGTCTAGGTGAACAAAATGATTATTTCAAGTAAAATTAATTGAAGAAAATATTTAGTATTTGAGATTTGAGTTTTTTTAAATAAAATGGATTTATTATGTAAATTATTTCAAAACTAAATAATAGAAGATTTAATTTTTGAATATAGATTATCAAATTTAGTTTAGGAATTTTGAATAATAAAGCTTTGAAATATATGAAATTTGAAATGGTTTATTTGAGGATTTAAATCTGTATTGGGATTGATTATGTGACGCCCCACCTCTATACCCACGCTAGCCAAGAACACTACGGTGTAGTGCTGTCAACTAGCGCGGAGAATAAGGCTGTTGAGGAGCGACCATCCATGTAATTTCTTATCACATGGTGGCTATAAAATGATCTTCGGAAACAAATATAGAAGTAAGCATAACCTGCGAATCAATCACAGATATCCATATCACAAAGGCGGAAAGAGATATGAATATATATCACATAAAAGTGTACATCAGAGTAGTGGTCTAGAAAGATCCACGATAATACAAAAGAATAGCAACGCGTGCTATACAAAAGAATACAACTATGAGTCTATATCTCAAGTGTAAACAACAAAAGCTGCTAATCTAAACAAGTAGCCAAAAGTCTGAGTAGTGAATCACTGGGGGAGGAGTCAAGCAGTAGCACCTGTAACATCTCGGCCTGACCCGATTATTATTTATAAGAAAATAATAAACGGATCAGTCTAGCTATAAATATCAGATGACATGATATAAAATAAAAGATATGGCATAAACATAAAATATCCATACTGACATACTACTATAAGTATGCAAATAATGATCAACAGGAGATCAACCGATAAGAGATAAATCAATATCACAAGAATCTTCTCAAAGATCCAAAGAGGGCATCATACCCTAAACTTGTACTCATGACAAGTCAAAGAGATAAATTCCAGAAATCAACACAAGAAATCCAGAAATCATAAAAAGGGAAAGAGGCCTATCACATGACGGTCCGAAGACCATGGGGAGCTACCCCATATGGATGAGTCTGAGTCACCCGAATGAGGTCAAGGCTAACCAAAAAGCAAAAAGGTATGTGTGAGTGGAATCACACAAGTGGTGTCTAGCCTAACCTTGCAATGAAAGAGACATCGCGCAATTGCTAGTCTAATTCATAAAGCGATCATCAAGATCAACGAGAAGTGTCAATTACACTAAGCTAGTAAATATAGAAGTTTAGCTTCATGTCCCATAACCACTTGCTTAACTTAAATATTTACGAACAAACTGTAAATCTTCACTAATAAAATTGTCACAAGAGGTTCAATCGAACAAGTCCAAGAATTAAGCGACGAAGTGAACACAAGCGTTTCATACCACTTGTTTTACTAAGTCGTTTAATTAGATTTCTCATCCGAGTGAGGTAAAGGCTTGTATATACTAATAGATTGGAAAACGGTTTAAGAAAAGAGCTTTGTTATTAAAAATAGAGTTGAAATCATTTTGTTGAAAGAGTTTTGATATTTACTACTAGTATTGAAACCTTTATATTATAAAGTGACAAATCACAGAAGCGATTGTAGAAACAATCAATCACGAAGGTCACATTCGAAGATGTGATAAAAATCCAAGGAAATCAGCTCAGCAAGTTCTGTTGAATATTTTTCAGATAAGATCCCCTACGGAGGGGGGGTCCAAAACGGTACGACCTAGTGAAGACAAGCAACCTAGTGAAGCCAAGCGACCTAAGGGGCCATGCGACCTAATGGGTCATGCGACCTAAGTTTAAAAGGGTGGGCGACTTAACAAAGTGGCCGAGCGACCTAACTGGAGCAAGTGGCCATAGGTCATGCGACCTAAAGGTAAGCGACCTATCACGGTCACGCGACTTAAGGGATAGGACCGACCGACCTAACGACCTAGGCAAGGTCGACCGACTTAATGGTTGCGAACTAAAAATACAACAGGGTCGAGCGACCTAGTGGGATGCGCGACCTAAGAAGGTACGCGAGCTAAGGGTGAGCGACCTAACAAGGTCGTGCGACCTAAGTGGTCACAATGCCAAGCGACCTAAGGACTTAAATACTCGCGACCTAGCGCGTGCATCGGCCGAGCGACCTAAGGGTTTAACACGCGAGCGACTTAAGGTTTTGCGACCTAGCGCGATAACACGCGAGCGACCTAAGGGTTAGGTCGCGAGCGACCTATACGCGAACGACCTAAAGTCCAACGACCTACGACCTAAATCCGAGGCGAACAAAATATGCAGGCTGTGACTTTTCCACGCACGCGAGCTAATGATTCCGAGTGACCTAACCTAGGCAGAGCGACCTAAGCTCAGGAAATTCACCAAACAACTAAAAAATGGAGTTTTTCGCCAATCCAATCCAAATCAAATGCAAATGTACATGCTAAAGTGATGGGGAATCATTCCTAACAGTCCAATATAGTTATAGACTAGAATTGTGAGATAAAAATCTCACCTTTTCTCCAAAACCCAATGAAAATGAAGAACAAAGCTTGAAGGCAAATGGAGAAGCAACCACAAGCTTGAATCCGATGTCTTCTTCTTGAATTTGGAGTTGAATGTTGGAGTTGCAATAAAACAAAGACTTTGGAGTTTTAATTTCTCATTCCATTCACCATTTTTGTTGAAGCTTTAGTGTTAGGAAATGAAATGAAGCAATGAAGAAGAAGGGGGGTGGAACTTGGGCCTAATGGGCTAAAAGTCCAAACCAAAGGATCGAGTGAAAAAGTGGTGAAATTCCACTAACCCCAAACATATCAATGTTTATACTTAGAAGATTGCAAACGACGTTTCGAACTCAATGGAAGTGGTCTCGAGTCCTAATTTGACCGTTTGCAAAAAGTAGCTTCGCACCAAAATCCGATTAACGATAAAATATTTAAATATAAAAATCGATAAATATGCGGGTTGTTACAGATTTTGAAATTAAAGAAGCTAATTTATTATATAAAGTAATTTAATAGTAAACCATTTAAGTATTGGAAGTTATGTTTCAAAGCTATGAATTTCAAGGTATTATGATTTGAAAGAGCTATGATTTTCGAAAAAAGATATTTTTGAAATAAAAATGATTTTATATCGATTTGGGATTTCTTTAAAATGATATCATATTGATTTGGTTTTTAAAATAGAAATGATATCGTATTTATATGGTTTTGAAACTATTCTGGTTTTAAAACATAAATTATTTTGAAATAATCGCGGTGTTATAATAACGTTTGGTTGTTGAAGAGACCGGGATCAGAAGTTGTCATACTCTCTGCCAACCCCGAAAACCACTTTAACAACCATGTACGCTGTGGAAATTCCAGAATGAAGTAGGATGGTGGCGGCGTTTCCTTTGAGGTAAATACGTGGACCCAACTGCCGTGAGTTGGCATAAGGTGGTTAAACAGGAGCGATTGAGGGGTTAATTGAGGTAGTGCCTTTGATCGGACACATCCCTTCGATATTATACTTTGACTCTTGGATTGATTCGGTGGCCATTTTTTTTTTTTTATTTGGGGGTGTGGCTCAAGGGGGGTGGTAGCTGCGGCTATGCGTTACCACCGACCCGGAAGCGTAATTGGTATATCTACCCTGGCATTGCCTAGTTGTGCCGTGTCACCTACCCTAGCGCGCCTTATACGATTTTGGTTTTGTACCATACCTATGGAGTGCCCTCTGACGACGTCCAGTACGGGGGAGATTACGGTACTATATAGACTATGGGAATATATAAATGTGCTAAGGTGGAAAATGTAAAGCCTTAACGCTATTTAAAAGTAAGTTTATTTTGCTAATAGACATTATTATAATAGCGAAATATTACTACATAGTAAATAATTTAACGGATCCTAAGGAGATTTGAATCCCGAGCATCTCTTAAGTTACTACACTCATATTTATTCATGTTAATTTAACTTACATAAGATCTTTTAGTTCTGAATCGAGTGTTTTTTTTTCAATTCGCTCGGGTCAGCCCGAGCATTTCAAGATCGAAGACTTTATTTCTGAAGGATGAAGACAAAGTTTTCATTATTATTATTATATATTATATGGTTCCACTACACACTATATTCCGCTGCATTGATATTTATTGGTATGTGAACTTTGATATTTATTGTATAAAGAAGAATCAAATGTTTTGTAAACAGATTTATGAACCGTATATTGATTATTATATATTATCCTTCAGCTGTGAGATTCTGTTTAGTTTTTTTTCTTCTCTGTTTTTCTTATTTACCCCATAACAATCCGCCCTTCCGTATGGTTTGAATTGGCACGTGTGTCGATTTAAACCGTATAAAAATGCGGGATGTTACATCTGGTATCAGAGTGAAATGACCCGACTTTCTTACCATAGAAAATCGCATCATTATTGAAGAAAGAAAGGGATAGAAAAGAGAAAAGAAGAGAAGAGAAGAAAGAAACAACATCAGAATCTAAACAGCGGAATGAATAAATTATATAAATAACATAAACATTACATAGTTTACAATCACTATTAGAGTCACACAAATATACATCACATACTAGACAGTTATAAACACTGTCTAGTTATACAACTCAATACTGTACAAGAATTTACTCAGAGAAATCTACACAGCGGAATACTATATATATCTACACGCAGAAGCCTCCTGCTCCATTTGCTCCTCCATAATTTTCAAAGCCAACCTGAATCCTAACCTGAATCCCTTGGCCACTCGTAAAAATTTGAGTACCCAAGAGTTTAAGAGAAACATAAATAAACTCCGGGTCAAACATGGTTCTGGTGTGAGTAATAGGTTAAAGTTGCTTAACTTTCAAAAACTTTTTGAAAAGATAGGTATCACGTAAGACTTCCCACACATAAACATGGAAAAGTTTTTATCTTACGCTAACCAAAACATTTGGTAGGAAATTCAGTGATATTATAATAGGTCTAGGGTTTTCAAATAAATATGAAATAGCCGAAATTGTTACATGACTAAATTCTGGCTACTAGCCACAAAAGTGGGTAATACAATCAAAACCGTTGGCATTTATTGGATTTTGGATTCCATACAATGGCAGGGCTACTGGGGTACCGCCCGTCACAGTACGTGGCCTAGATCAACGTACCAAGGAGTACGCCTGCTCCCCTGCAACACAAGGCCGGACCCATTCCTTACTGAACAGTTCCGAACAAGACAACCCCGCGGTTGTAGTTAGCAACCGCCCACTCAGTCGAATATAATGAGACTTCTAGACAAGGGTAAATCTCACTCTCAAGTGGAGGCTACCCATGAAACCTTGCTGCACCTCCCCTGTTTTAGCCATTCCCGGTTGATGAGGCTTGAGGCTACGATTACCTTTAGTGAACACATCACTTAGAATGCTCATCGTCCACCTGACGATGTTCTGAAAGCATTCAATCCATACAAGTTCGTTCCGGGTTCGAATGAAACCAAAGGCATTATCTCGTTACACTCATATTGGAATCACCCTCAGAGTTAACGACGATAACCCTTGCACTCTGAACCACTATCTCGAACCTATAAGTACTATTCCGTCAACTCATTACGGAATCACCCACAGAGTTATACTGACGAATAGTCCTTACACCTCGAGTCTTCACAAAGCTCTACTTGGATTCACGACCTAACGTTAATTTGGAATCGATGTGGTTTTCGGATATCCAAAAATGGAAACCCGATCCCGGTCTCATCGAAATCCAAAGCGTGTCTTTTAGGTCCAAGTTGTTTTAAAGTTTAAAACAATTTAATTATCTATATACACACAGATAAATAACTCACAAATCACAATTGATAATCAACATTATCAAATAACATGTAATCCACGTTATCGATAGATAATCCATATATCACCATTACAATAGATAATCTATATTACCATCATAATGCAACCAAGCATTCATACCACACAACCTTATTTATCTCATTTCTGAGATCTCAAAGCAGCCAAGACAATCAATGTCATCCATTCATACATAAGCAATTATTTACTCATTACAATATAATTAATTTAAAATGAATTAAATTAACTATCTCTATCTCTAATAAATTTAAAGTGAATTAAATTAATTACTTTATCTTTAATTAATTTAAAATAAATTAAATTAATTACTTCATCAATATATATCTTGCTTACCCAATTCATTTAATTGATTACAATCAATTAATCATTTATTATTAATCACCTTAATTAATCACCCTTGATTAATTACCCTTAATTATACTCATGTAGTTATCCTTAATTAATTTCACAAGTTAATTATTCTCAACCAAACAGTAATTAATCTTTAATTACTTCTATTGATTAATTAACTATAATTAATTACTTTAATCTTTAATTAATTACATTAATTAATTACCTTTAATTACCAATTATTTATTAATTAATCATAAATAAATCATCTTTAATTACATCATTACTTATAATAATTAATGATCTTTAATTTTACTTAATCAATTATTCTCCTAAATTGATTACCATAAGTAATTAACTCATAATTATTAATCTTCCAGATTTAATTACATTCGGAATTAACTAACTTAATTACTTTATTAAACCAAATTAATTATACCTTAATTAATTCCTTAATTAATCCCTTGATTAATTACTAAGTAATTACATTCCAAATTACTTCATTTTTAAACATCTTTAATAAATTACAACCTGTAATTATCAATCAATTACTTAACTAAGTAATTTCCAATCCATTAATTTCATACAGTAATTATTTTTAAAATCCAAGTGTTTAAAATTAATTTTTAAACTTAACTAATTAAAATAAACAATCAAATTTAACTTAATTAATTACCTTAAGCAATTAATTTCTTAATTTCTTCATTAAGTAATTATACTCAACCATTCACAAATGATAATTATTAAATTAATTAATATAATTAATTATTAAAAATTAACCATATTAATTAATTATTAAATAGTCCTGGTTAATGACCTTCATTAACCCTTCTCTAATTATTTTCATTAAGTAATTAACTTACATTAATTACGAATTAAATTATTTTTAATTACCCATTAATTAAAGTCTAATTATTTAATTAATTAACCTTGATTTAAAACTTAATATTTAATTAATAATTCATAAATCATTAATTTAAAAATCTAATTAATAATCTTAATTTTAAATTGATTAATCATTAATCAATATTTATTAAACCTTAATCAATAATTAATTAAATTAACTAACTATTCCTTAATTACCTTATTAATTAAATAAATTTTCAAAACATATATCTGAATTAATTTAAGATAAAACATTTCTAAATTTTGTTTTTAAAAACAAAATTTATTTAAAACAAATTACTTTTGAAATTATCTTTAATTTCATTTTAAATACAAGTTTTAAAATAAGAATAATTTAAGCTTATCAAAGTTTAAATAATTTAAAACTTTTTAACTTGCAAAACAAATAAGTGTTTGTCTTAGAATTTAAATTCACAAGAATTTTGAAAACAAAAACTCATTTCAAAATTTTACTAACTCCAATTTATATTTAGTTCAAAACTTCCAAATTTAAACCTTCTTTTAAATTTAAAAACTGAAGTTCATTTTTAAATTTAAGATTTCCATATTTAAATAAAACTTCAAATCTTACTCATATCTTAGAAACTTCATTATTAAAAGGTTTAAACTATTTTACCAAAATAAAATAGTTAATTAAGTTTAATTTTTAAAACTTCATTTTTATTTAAAAACTGAGATTTTAAATTTGAACTTAAATTCAAAAATTCAAACTTGAATTTGAATTTGATTTAAACTTTCCTTACAAATAAAACTATAGATTTAAAAAAAATTCAAAATAGAAACTACAGGTTTCTGTAAACCTGAAAACACAGAGCAAACCCGAGAACCCCTAAAACTACTTCGAGTTTTCCACCTAACTTCTCCGAGTCACCCACCCATCTACTTCAAGCAAAACCAAAATCTCCCCTGTAAACAAAACTTACCCACTTATTATCATCAGACATCTCATCGTCGTGCATATGCACGGCGACCACCGCCTCCACTGATCATTAGAGGTGATCACACTTCAACCAGAAACACACCGATGCCTAAATGACATCATCAAATTGAACCATAATCAACAAATCAAATTCAAACCCCCATTTCAAAACCTGGAACAGAAAATCAGGTTTTCTATCTCAAACCTGTCAATGGCAATCTTACGCCGCTCCAACCACTCCGGCCTCGAACTCATCCACGACCACTCTAACACCTCCCAGAACATCATAGCACTCGGTCACTTCTTTATTCCATAATGATCGATCTTCATCCCCATTTCAAAACAGGGTTAAAAAAAAGTTCAAAGTGCACCCTCCTTGCTGAATTACAACATCATTTATGATTTTTACAACAATCTACAAACCCTCCTCTACAACTCAGAAGAATTCCGAGCCTCCTAAGTCCAATGACACCATGATTTGGTTAAAATTCATTTTTAGTTCAATTCTAAACTGCAACTTAAACTAACATCTAAAAATTCTAGTATTTTTGATTTATACTACTGAATTACTAAACTAATTTGTTTAGGTTTGGTAAAAATTCACATGCATGATGTTTCCTGGGTTTACAGGGGCAACATTCTGTATTTAACTTACTAATTTTTTTTTTAAATATTAACTTAAGAAAAATGAAACAACTTTACTTAATAAATCTGATCATCCCAGAAACTAAATTAGAAGATCAGTGTTATATATGAAGTTTTATGTCTGGAAAGTCAAAGAGAACAGGCAAGTAAAAAAAAACAATAGCATGCACATATTACATCCTCACATCAGATTTTCACAATCAATACTTATTTATATAAATTATTCTAGCATGCAACCTATTTTAATTTTAAATTTTAAAAAGTTACTCACCTTTTTATTTAAAAGATGCAGAGCCTGTTTGACTTTCTTTTGAATTTTGCAGAAAAAATGCAGGCATGATAAACTGGAACTTGCAACATGCTTGAACTTGAAGCTTTGAAAAAAAAGAAATGCTTATGTATTCCTGACTACAAATACTTGCATACAGATGCTTTTGACAAGCTTCACATCTGAAGTTGTGCAGAGAGAAGGTGCCAGAGATTTGTCATTTCCAGATAAACAGATTGTAGGCCCTTTCTTTTTTAGGTGACATGAAAATTCATTTTCCATATTTTGAGTGATGCAGACCTTCATGATAAAGGGGGTTTTGATTTTGTTATTGAACAAGAATTTGGTATTGAAGATGTATGTAACTTGCAGAAAAAAATGCAGGAATTCTTTGAAGAGGAGTTACTGATTTTGAAGAGTTTAAAGTTTTCTTTGTTTTTGATTAAGGAAATGGAAAAACATGTATGAAAGAAATGTAAGTTTATATAGATGAATTTTCAGATTTAAGTAAATAAAAGAAAAATTAAAACTAAAATTTTAACTTGTCCAAATTTCCTACATTTGTCAATTTGTTATGATAATCTTTGAACACGTGTTAAATGAATGTTTCAAAATGCAACACTTGTCTCTTTAAAATAATTAGTACTTAACTTACAAATTAATGTGTGTGTTAATGTATGTATTAAGTCAAATTAAATTTGTTAATTAATATCTGAACATGTATACAAATTTACAAAAGAAATAAAAACAAACCATGTTTATAAATAAACTTATACATGTAAAAATTAAAATAATTAAGATTTATACTTTGGAATTTTAAATTCAAATCAAATCCAAAATCAAATATTTTAAAATCAAGTTATGATTACAAATTTAATTTGAAATAACAATTTCAAATTTTATTCAGAAATCTGTTGTAAAACAATACGCTATTGATATTGTTTTTATAAATATCTTATTATTAAATTAAAATCATTTTAAAGGAAATTATATTTCTATTAATAAATTATTTATTTTATTAAGCCACAAAACTTCTGTTAATTCATTCTAAATTTAAAACTCATCCAAATTATATTTAAACATTTAGTATTTTACTTATCAATTTTAAAATCATATATTCATTTATTATATAGTTTTAAAAACTTAATGCTAATTTAAATCAAAATTTCCAAATTATAATGTATATATTAGAATTTTAAAACATGATTTACTTATTAAGTTTAAACCAATATTATTTATTCAATAACTTTGGAATGCTAATATTAAATAAAACAAATTTTCCAAATTACAACAAATATTAAAACTAGAAAATATGGTTTACTTATTAAAATTAAAACAATGCTTTAAAATATAAACCATATATTTATATTGTAAATAGAAATCAATTCATTATTTTTAAAAGATAAAATAACCAATTGAATATTTATTGAAGATGATTATTAAATCTATTAGAATTATTATTAACAGAATATCAATATCAATTTAATTTTAATACAGATTATTAAATTGATATTGTTAAAAATTCCGGGATATTACACAGAGCTTTGGTTTAACGATAAACCTTAGCTTTGTGGGGTTTGACTCTTTATTAATAGGGTAGTAATACCCTATGGGAGTCGCTGAGTGTATATATATATATATGAGAGAGCGTACTTGTTAGTGTTATAAAAAGGTTTTAATATTGTGTTAATTTATTCCGTTTTGTGTTTATACACTCTGGTTGGTGCATTGGACGCTGTGACATCAATAGGGGTTTCGAAACACTTAATAGAACAGACCGACATAATATTTGTTTGTAATATTGGTGAATGAAATAATTTTGCCTATTATAGTTTCTGTATATAAAATAAATTTTATAAATAAGATATATACTTGGGTGCTACATATTGGTTGTTAGGTAACGAAATTATAAATATAGTTGAAATAAGGTTTAGAATAAATAAATAAATTTGGAAATTTTAGAACTTAAGTTCCGGGGCTTTGGAAATTGCTTTCAAATGATTTTGGAATATAGTATCAGAAGTATTTTTTGTATATATATAAATATTTCAATGTAATTTGAAAGAATTGTTTTAAAAGAAACTTTGAAAAGAAATAAATTTTGTACTCCCCTCTCTATCGCTGGAAAATAATTTTGGCGATGAGTGCACGCATCATCGATATTCATTTTCGAGTTTCGAAGTAGGAAGGTCATTGTAGTAGTTTTACTACAGATTTATTTAAAAAGAAGAAAAGAGAAAAGTTTCTGTTAATTTCAAATTATTTTAAATATAATTTAAGTTGTAAATATATACATTTATCTATTATTTTAAATGACTTGAAATTTTACCTGGTATTTAGTTCCTGAGTTTCCATTAATTAACGGTTTCAGTTATTGCAGTAAAATGCAATGTAACTGATTAATAAATGGTAGCCTATGAAATAAAGGATATAATTATTGAATATTAAATTAATTAAAAGTTATGAGAAAAACTTGTATAATTTTTCAATTACGTTCTTAAAGCATAAAAACTTACCATATAATAAAAGTTACAATGTTAATAAGAAAATGTAATGGGAAATCTTACAAGTAAAATTTGAGGCAATGAATGTATTAAATGAATTTGCTGTTATAAATAAGAATTTAATGTTATAAACCTAAGTTATGACTGAAAGGCCACTAATTAAATATAATAGAAAAGTTATAAAGAAGTGAAAATAAATGTAAAAAGTATTGAAGTTATTTATAATAAAATGAATGGAAAGATGTATACTGTAAATAAATTATATTAAGTAGTGGATAAATGAATGTAATACAATAAAAAGAAATTTCAAATTTAAGTAAATAAGTTGAAGTTATTTCTAAATAAAATTGTAAGAAATAAGTGTAAATTAAAAAGATAAACCATTATATGAATTAAAAAGAAATCAAATAACAAATGTATGAATGGAATTAATAAGGATAAACTATATCTATTGTTCGAAATAGTTGTTGTTTGTTTTGGTTTATGGTTGTTTGGGTAAGGATACTTTAAAATTGTTTGGATGAATGAATAATCTATTTAGTTTCACCTAAGACTGTTGAGTGAAGGGTACACTTAGTAGTTTATTTTTCATTCCGTATGATTTGAAGTTTTGAACCCGAACAACTATTTGTTTTGTTTGATTGAATAGTTGATTTGTATATGATGTGTATTGTAACAACCCGCATATTTGGAAATTTTATATTTAAATATTTTATTTAAATATTTTATCGATACTCGGAATTTAGTCCGAAAAGCTACATTTTGCATACGGTCGAATTAGGACTCGGGACCACTCCCATTGAGTTTAAAATGCCGTTTGCGACCTTTTTGAGTATAAGCTTCGATATGTTTGGAGAAAGTTGATTTTTGCTACTTTTCACTTTGGGTTTGGGTTTGGGCTCAGCCCTATGTTTAACTTATACTCAAATCTGAGTCACTCTTCCCCATTCACCCTCATTTTCTTCTCTTTTTAGTTCTAAGGCAATAATGGTGGGAGAGATTGGAAATTAAAACTCCAAAACCCTAGTTCCTCTTGCAACCTCAATTTCCTAGCTCCAAATTCAAGAGAACCCATTGGTAAGCATTCTCTTCTTCTTCTCCAACTTATTCTCTTACCAATTTCAGAAATTCCTAAACCTAATTTTGGGAATGTTCTTGTTTTGAGCATAGATTCAAGCTCATTGGGTTGTGTTGAAGAGAGGTTGATTCTCCATTTGCTTTCAAGCTTCTTCTTGTTTGATTTTGTAAAAAAGGTGAGATTTTTATCCCACATCTATGCTTATATTTATCTTCGATTGTTAGGTATGAATTCCCAGCACTTATTCGTGTGCAATTGCTTTTGGTTTGGATTGATTTGGTGAATATTCCAATTTTTGGTGTTTTGGGTTCAATCCTTTAAAAATCATAACTTTGATGTTTGAACATGTGTTTGGTGATGCATCGAGGAGCATATAGGGCCGGGTAGTTGGTTGGCATAATCCCTTAGTGCCGTTGCTCGAGAGAATGCAATTTGGTGGAGGTTGGACCTCAATTGGATGGACTGGGAGGGGACTGGCAACAGGTCCGGTCGACCGAGCACTGCTGTCGGCCGACCAACCTGCTGCCAAGTGCATAAGCACTCCCCTGTTTAAAGGTTCGGTCGACGGAGTACAGTGCTCGGCCGACCGACCTGCTTCCTGAGGAATTTTGGAGAGCAGGGTCCGGTCGACCGAGCTCTGTAGCCGGCCGACCGACCTGCTGCATTTTTGCCTATTTCGCCTAGTTGTTTGAATTTCCAACTTTAATCGATTCCTGTTGTTTCCTATGTGTTGTTATCATTTGTTATGACTTTGATGACTCCTTTTTAGGGATTTTTGAATATCCATTTTGATGGATTCTTTATCGGTTTCGTTGGATTTTTATTCACATCTTCGTATGTGAATTTTAGTGATTGATTGTTCCTACAATCTTCTTTGTGTTTTGTCACTTTAAAAATATAAAGGTTTTCTATACTAGTAGTAAATATCAAAACTCTTTCCTCAAACGATTTCAATACTATTTTAATACCAAATTCGTTTATAAAACCGTTTTCCAATCTATTAGTATATACAAACCTTTACCTTACCCGTATGAGAAATCTAATTAAATGACTTAGTAAAACAAGTGGCATGAAACGCTTGCGTTCACTTTGTTGGTTAATTCTTGGAATTGTTCGATTGAAACTCTTGTGACAATTTTCTAGTGGAGATCTACAATTTGTTCGTAAATATTTAAGTTAAGCTAGTGGTTATGGGACATAAAGCTAAGCTCATATATTTACTAGCTTACTGTAATTGACACTTCTTGATGATCATGACGATCATTTTTGTGATTTAGACTAGCAATGTGCGATGTCTCTTTGTCTACGAGGGAGACTAAACCCCGTTTGTGTGAGTTTCAACTCACATATGTGGGGTAGCGCCCCATGGTCTTCGGGCCGTTTGTGTGTCAAAAATTAATGGTTAGCTACCATGAGATAGCATCTCGTTCGTGTGATACATATGTTGGTGAGTTTTCATGCTCCCGTTCGTGTGATAGGCCTCCCCCCTATTTTGTGTGATTTCTGGATTTCGTGTGTCGAATTCTGGAATTTTCTTCTTCACCTATTTTTGTGATTTCTATTGATATGATTTATCAATTTTTGTGCATAGGTGAATTCGTGTGTCATTGACTGGATTTCTTGAGATGATTTCTAGAATTTATGCTTCACCAATTTTCGTGATTTCCATTGATAAGTTTTATCGATATTTGTGTATTGGTGAATTTGTGTGTCATGGACTTTTGTGATTGACATTGATATAATCGTCAATATTTATGGTTGGTGAACGAAATAAGGAGTATGACATTTCCTTTGATTCTTGTGTAGATTTGGTGATATTGATTAATCTCTTGTTGATTCTCAATTACTTATATATATCACAGCTTGGCATTGTGATTATTATGTGTTTAGTCATATCTCTTACTCCATATCGTTTCATCTGGTATTTATAGTTAGACTGATCCATTTATTATTTTCTTATTAAATAATACTCGGGTCAGATCGAGATGTTGCAGGTGCTTTTGCTTGACTTCTCTCCAGGGATCCATTACCCTGACCTTTTGCTTACTACTTAGATTAGTAGTTTTTGTTGTATACTCTTGAGATATTGACTCATTGATGTATTCTTTTGTATAGCACATGTTGCTATTATTTTGTGTTATTGTGGATCTTTCTGACCACTACTCTGATGTACACTTTTATGTGTAATATTCATATCTTGTTCCGCCTTTGTGATATGAATTATCTGTGACTGATTTATGTTATATTTATTTCTGTATTTGTTTCCGAAGATATTATAGCCACTGTGTAGTAGCTTTGAGTTTGTGTCGGTATGTCGGATTTCCTCTTGATAAAGTATTGCATGTTATACCATCTGACATATCGATGCTCGCACAAAGCAATTACACGGATGGTCGCTCCTCAACAGCCTTATTCTCCGTGCTAGTTGACAGCATTCTCCGTAATGTTCTTGGCTAGCGTGGGTATAGAGGTGGGGCGTCACAGCTTGGTATCAAAGCCAAACTTCGGAACAATATGGAATATTATAACAAGGATCATCGTCCTAAGTCTTTCTTAGGAGTTGTGCTTTAGGATTTTATTCGAATCTTTGCACCGATTCATCCTATTTTCTTTTATGATTCCTTGTTTTATCTATCAAGATTGCTTGATATTAATTAGTGAATAATCTTCTTCTTGCTCTTCTTTCTTTCTAAGGAAGAGGAATGTCTAGACCAGGTCGTCCCAGAGCTGGACCATCTAGTGTTCCACCCCAAGATGGAGTTTTTATGACTGCTCAACAGCTTCTTGATTTAGTGACAAATGCTCATGCAGCTGGAGCTAACCCGGAACCTACTCACCCAAAGTCGGGATTTGCACGCTTGTGCAGAGATTACACTAATTTGGGTGGGGAGCCATTCAAAGGTTCTGAAAACTGTTATTGAAGTACAGGCTTGGCTAAGGTCATGCGATCGAATCTTTTCTCGCATGAGTCTTATTGACCTTCACCGAGTTCAGGTGGCCTCTAGTATGCTCCGAGAAAGAGCATTGGACTGGTACGAGCTTCTTATTTCTGAGATTAATGAAGCGGATCTCACCTGGGGGAAATTCCGAGAACGCTTCGAGTTGAAATTTGTACCAGAAGCAGAGAAAGTGACATTGGCTCGACGATTTATAGACCTTGTTCAAGGTGAGTCCTCCGTGACTGATTACGTCGCCTCCTTCGAGTCGCTTTCCAAATATGGGGTTGAATACATCAACACCCCTTTAAAGAAGAACCGAGGTTCGTCTATGGCTTAAACAAAAATCTCAAGAAGCCATTACTTCTAAAATTAGAAGTTTCTTTCGACCAACTAGTTGATATCGCTCTTCGTCTTGAAGAGGCGGATAGGGAGAACGATGTTGAAGTGGTGGGTTCCAAACCAAACTTCAACAACAAGAAGAGGCCAAACAAATTTAAAGGCCCTTATCCCAATAAGAAAGGGAGGCAAGCAACTCCTGTTGAAAAGACCTTTTTCTCTACTCAAGGAAAATGCTATAATTGTGGTTCGAAAGACCATTTTGCGAACAAGTGTTCAAAGTCTCGTACTTGTCGCTATTGCAAAAGCCCGGACCATTTTATGCATGTGTGTCCCAAACTTCAAAATAGGAGGGAGGGAAAGCTTAATGTTGCTCAAGCCCCTGGCAACACATCTCGTGGCCAAGGTATTTCTCATTCTATTCTGGATGGAATTATTTTATTTCGTGATCATCCTATTCGAGTTCTTTTTGATACGGGTGCGTCCCATTCTTTTATATCAAAAAAACTTGTTGATACTTTTTCCTTGGATGTTTTGTGTTTAATGACTTCTTTGAGAATTGCGAATCCGGTTGGTGGATCCGCGATAATCAGTTTATTTTGTAAAGATGTCGAGATTATTTTGTGTGATTTTTCTTTCCGAGCCGATTTGCATGTCATGCGATATTTAGGCTTTGGAATGATTTTGGGAATGGATTGGCTTAACCGTTATGAAGCTCATATCCTATGTCCTGAGCGGACTATTCATCTTCAACATCCTCAATCTGTTAAGCAGATTTCTATTAATCTTAAAGATACAGATTCCAGCTTGGTTGCATCTTTATATTCTTTAAATCCTCATGATGACGATGAGGGTGATATTATTTCTCTTATTCACGTCGTTCGTGAATTTTTCGACTTATTCGAGCCCGTTTTAGGATTACCACCTAAGCGAGCAATTGAGTTCATAATTAATCTTATTCCTGGAGCTCAACCTATCACTCGCCCTCCGTATCGTATGTCCAATAAAGAAAACGAGGAGATGCGTAAACAATTATCTGAATTGGAGACGAAGCAATTTGTTCGCTCTAGTTCCTCGCCTTGGGGAGCTTTAGCTATTTTTGTGAAGAAATCCGATGGAACACTTAGGCTTTGCGTTGACTACCGCAAGCTTAATGATCTTACTATCAAAAATAAGTATCCTTTACCTCGGATTGATGATCTATTCGATCAACTTAGTGGTGCTAGAGTCTTTTCACTATTAGACTTAGCTACTGGATTTCATCAGCTTCATATTGCAGAGGATAGTATTCGTTTGACATCGTTCCGTACTCATTATGGATCTTATGAATGGCTTGTTATGCCATTTGGTCTAACGAATGCTCCGGCGTATTTCGTTGACCTTATGAATAGAGTTTTCAAAGACTTCCTCGACCGGTTTGTTCTCATCTTTATCGATGATATTCCTGTGTATTCTAAAACCGAGGAGGAGCATGAAAAACATCTTCGGATTATGTTGGAAACTCTTAGGAGTAATCAATTAAAGGCAAAATTTTCTAAGTGCCACTTTTGGCAATCTCGTGTGATGTTTCTCGGTCATATTATTTCCGAATCCGGAATTTCCATGGATCCTTCAAAGATTGAAGCGATTCAAGATTGAAAGAGACCGGAGAGTGTGACAGAGATTCGTAGTTTTCTCGGATTAGCGGGCTATTACCGTCGTTTTATCAAAGACTTTTCTAAGATTGTCGTACCTCTCACTAGCTTAACGAAGAAAGGTGTTAAATACATTTGGTCGGACAAATGTGAAACTTCTTTTCAGAAACTAAAAGAACTCCTTTCTGATGCTCCTATTCTTGTTATTCCCGAGGGGAATCAAGATTTTGTTGTTTTTACCGATGCTAGTCGCGTTGGTTTGGGTGCCGTTCTTATGCAAAGAGAACGTGTTATTGCTTATGCTTCTAGGCAATTGAAGCCAGCTAAGACTAGATATGCCACTCATGATTTAGAACTCGCGGCTATTGTTTTTGCTCTTCGGATTTGGCGTCATTATCTTTTAGGAGAGAAATTTGTTCTTTATACCGATCATAAATCCTTGAAGTATTTATTCTCTCAAAAGGAACTTAATTTGCGTCAACAGCGTTGGCTCGAATTTCTTGCACCATATGATCTTGATATTCTTTATACTCCCGGTAAGGGTAATCGTGTCGCCGATGCCCTTAGCCGTAAAAAACAAGCTGTTATTTCTATGATGATATCCGAATGGAACGATCTCGAGATTTTATCCACTTGCGAAATTTGAGACCGTGTTTCCGATTTATATTCATCTCTTGTTTTATATAGCCTTGAGGCTCATCCTTCTCCTTTTGACCGCATTCTTGAAGCTCAAGGGCTAGATCCTGAATTGGCTCTTCTTGGCCAAAATATTAAGGATAAGATTGATATTGAAGGTTTGAAGGACTTTGATATCGATTCTCGTGGCGGCCTTCGAAAATTTGGTACACTTATCGTACCAAATATTGGTGATCTTCGTAAAGATATTTTAGAAGATTCTCATCATTCTAAATTTACCATTCATCCCGGTAGTAGTAAAATGTACGCAGATATGAAGCGACTTTATTATTGGGAGGGAATGAAACTTGACATCGCTAACTTCGTTAAGCGTTGCATGACTTGCCAACTCGTTAAGGCCGAGCATCAAAGGCCCGGTGGGTTATTGCAACCTTTAGAAATTCCAATTTGGAAGTGGGACAATATTTCCATGGATTTTATAGATGGCCTTCCCCGTTCTCGTTCGGGTCATGATAGCCTATGGGTGATCGTTGATAGACTTACTAAATCCGCCCCTTTTATTCCCGTTCGGTCTAACCGAACCGTTCCTCTTTTGGCCAAACTATTTGTTAAAGAGATTGTTAAATTGCATGGAGTTCCTACTTCTATTGTTAGTGATCGTGATCCATTGTTTACTAGTGGATTTTGGAAGCGTCTTCAAAAAGCTTTGGGAACGAAGCTCAATTTTAGCACCGCTTATCATCCTCAGTCCGATGGACAAACTTAGCGTGTGAATCAAACTCTTGAAGATCTTCTTCGTGCGTGTGTGCTTGATTTTGGGGGAAGTTGGGAAGATCATATTTCACTTGTTGAATTTTCCTATAATAACAGCTTCCAATCTAGTATTGGTATGGCACCTTTCGAGGCACTCTATGGAAGGCCATGCCGATCTCCTTCTTGTTGGCTTGAGGCCGGTGAGAAGCTGGTTTTAGGTCCAGATTTTATTCGTGATTCCACAGAAAAGATTGATCTTATTCGACATAGGATGAAAGAAGCCCAGAGTAGACAAAAATCCTATGCCGATAACCGGAGAAGGAGGTTAGAATTTTCTGTGGGAGATCTTGTGTTCATTCGTGTTTCACCTATGAAAGGTGTTGTACGTTTCAGTCGATCGGGAAAATTGGCGCCTCGATATATTGGGCCATTTCCTATCACTGAACGTATTGGTTCCATGGCTTATCGCCTTTTATTACCGGCTCAATTTTCTGCTATCCATGACGTGTTTCACGTTTCTCAACTTCGGAAATGTCTTCGAGATTCCGATTCTATTCTTAAGCCCGGTGTTGTGGAAGAGATTGAAGTTTCGCCTAATTTAACTTATGAGCAGCATCCTATTCGAATTGTTGCTTCGGAGGTCAAACGCCTTCGGAATAAAGATGTCCCGCTTGTTAAAGTCCAATGGTCTTCAAATCCTAAGGATTGTTCTTGGGAATCTAAAGAGTTCATCGAGCGAACACATCCGGACTTGCTTTCTCGTGCTCTTTGAGGTGTACCTTTTATTTCAATTTTTTTTTGTGTTGAATATGCTTTTATGGTTGTTACTATATATCTTCTTTTTAAATATTGCGAGGATGCAATTTCTTTAAGGAGGGGAGTCTGTAACAACCCGCATATTTGGAAATTTTATATTTAAATATTTTATTTAAATATTTTATCGATACTCGGAATTTAGTCCGAAAAGCTACTTTTTGCATACGGTCGAATTAGGACTCGAGACCACTCCCATTGAGTTTAAAATGCTGTTTGCGACCTTTTTGAGTATAAGCTTCGATATGTTTGGAGAAAGTTGATTTTTGCTACTTTTCACTTTGGGTTTGGGTTTGGGCTCAGCCCTATGTTTAACTTATACTCAAATCTGAGCCACTCTTCCCCATTCACCCTCATTTTCTTCTCTTTTCAGTTATAAGGCAATAATGGTGGGAGAGATTGGAAATTAAAACTCCAAAACCCTAGTTCCTCTTGCAACCTCAATTTCCTAGCTCCAAATTCAAGAGAACCCATTGGTAAGCATTCTCTTCTTCTTCTCCAACTTATTCTCGTACCAATTTCAGAAATTCCTAAACCTAATTTTGGGAATGTTCTTATTTTGAGCATAGATTCAAGCTCATTTGGGTTGTGTTGAAGAGAGGTTGATTCTCCATTTGCTTTCAAGCTTCTTCTTGTTTGATTTTGTAAAAAAGGTGAGATTTTTATCTCACATCTATGCTTATATTTATCTTCGATTGTTAGGTATGAATTCCTAACACTTATTCGTGTGCAATTGCTTTTGGTTTGGATTGATTTGGTGAATATTCCAATTTTTGGTGTTTTGGGTTCAATCCTTTAAAAATCATAACTTTGATGTTTGAACATGTGTTTGATGATGCATCGAGGAGCATATAGGGCCGGGTAGTTGATTGGCATAATCCCTTAGTGTCGTTGCTCGAGAGAATGCAATTTGGTGGAGGTTGGACCTCAATTGGATGGACTGGGAGGGGACTGGCAACAGGTCCGGTCGACCGAGCACTGCTGCCGGCCGACCGACCTGCTGCCAAGTGCATAAGCACTCCCCTGTTTAAAGGTTCGGTCGACCGAGTACAGTGTTCGGCCGACCGACCTGCTTCCCGAGGAAATTTGGAGAACAGGGTCCGGTCGACCGAGCTCTGTAGCCGGCCGACCGACCTGCTGCATTTTTGCCTATTTCGCCTAGTTGTTTGAATTTCCAACTTTAATCGATTCCTGTTGTTTCCTATGTGTTGTTATCATTTGTTATGACTTTGATGACTCCTTTTTAGGGATGTTTGAATATCCATTTTGATGGATTCTTTATCGGTTTCGTTGGATTTTTATTCACATCTTCGTATGTGAATTTTAGTGATTGATTGTTCCTACAATCTTCTTTGTGTTTTGTCACTTTAAAAATATAAAGGTTTTCTATACTAGTAGTAAATATCAAAACTCTTTCCTCAAACGATTTCAATACTATTTTAATACCAAATTCGTTTATAAAACCGTTTTCCAATCTATTAGTATATACAAACCTTTACCTCACTCGTATGAGAAATCTAATTAAACGACTTAGTAAAACAAGTGGTATGAAACGCTTGCGTGGTTGGTTAATTCTTGGACTTGTTCGATTGAAACTCTTGTGACAATTTTCTAGTGGAGATCTACAATTTTTTCGTAAATATTTAGTTAAGCTAGTGGTTATGGGACATGAAGCTAAGCTCATATATTTACTAGCTTACTGTAATTGACACTTCTTGATGATCATGACGATCATTTTTGTGATTTAGACTAGCAATGTGCGATGTCTCTTTGTCTAGGAGGGAGACTAAACCCCGTTTGTGTGAGTTTCAACTCACATATGTGGGGTAGCGCCCCATGGTCTTCGGGCCGTTCGTGTGTCAAAAATTAATGGCTAGCAACCATGAGATAGCGTCTCGTTCGTGTGATACATATGTTGGTGAGTTTTCATTCTCCTGTTCGTGTGATAGGCCTCTCCCCTATTTTGTGTGATTTCTGGATTTCGTGTGTCGAATTCTGGAATTTTCTTCTTCACCTATTTTTGTGATTTCTATTGATATGATTTATCAATTTTTGTGCATAGGTGAATTCGTGTGTCATTGACTGGATTTCTTGAGATGATTCTAGAATTTATGCTTCACCAATTTTCGTGATTTCCATTGATAAGTTTTATCAATATTTGTGTATTGGTGAATTTGTGTGTCATGGACTTTTGTGATTGACATTGATATAATCGTCAATATTTATGGTTGGTGAACGAAATAAGGAGTATGACATTTCCTTTGATTCTTGTGTAGATTTGGTGATATTGATTAATCTCTTGTTGATTCTCAATTACTTATATATATCACAGCTTGGCATTGTGATTATTATGTGTTTAGTCATATCTCTTACTCTATATCGTTTCATCTGATATTTATAGTTAGACTGATCCGTTTATTATTTTCTTATTAAATAATACTCGGGTCAGATCGAGATGTTGCAGGTGCTTCTGCTTGACTTCTCTCCAGGGATCCATTACCCTGACCTTTTGCTTACTACTTAGATTAGTAGTTTTTGTTGTATACTCTTGAGATATTGACTCATTAATATATTCTTTTGTATAGCACATGTTGCTATTATTTTGTGTTATTGTGGATCTTTCTGACCACTACTCTTATGTACACTTTTATGTGTAATATTCATATCTTGTTCCGCCTTTGTGATATGAATTATCTGTGACTGATTTATGTTATGTTTATTTCTGTATTTGTTTCCGAAGATATTATAGCCAATGTGTAGTAGCTTTGAGTTTGTGTCGGTATGTCGAATTTCCTCTTGATAAAGTATTGCATGTTATACCATCTGACATATCGATGCTCGCACAAAGCAATTACACGGATGGTCGCTCCTCAACAGCCTTATTCTCCGTGCTAGTTGACAGCATTCTCCGTAATGTTCTTGGCTAGCGTGGGTATAGAGGTGGGGCGTCACATGTATGCTGTGGTTGCAAGTGATTGTTGTTGTTTGTATTGATTTGTTTGATATTGATTGAAGCAAGTAAATATTTCATTTTATATAATTGTTAACCTTTTTGGATTATATAAGTGAAATACAGGTCATGGAAGCAATTGCCACTGCTTTTGGTTTCATAAATAAGCGTAAATTGCCCGACAAATATGTACGTTTTTGGATTATGGTTTATAGCGTTATTATATTATTTTCCCGTGTTGGGATATATATTATTTTGAATTATATGTTGTATATTGTTATATTTGATATTACTATTTTCTCCTGAGCCTCTCCGTACAAAGGAGACTCTGCCAAAAAATTTCGTAAATTTTGGACTTAGAAATATGTTGAAAGTGTTTCCCAAACTTTATTAATTTGAGTAATAAAAGATTTAATGGTTATAAACTGGTATATTTTATCTAAAATAAGTAATTTTGTAAATTTATAATTTATAAATTTAATATTTTAAATGAGATATATTGATTTCTTAATTCTTCTTTTCCCTTCTTTTTCTTTTCGGGGACGAAAAGTTTTGAGTGGGGGAGAGTGTAACGACCCGTAAAATTCGATGATTTTAAAAGAGTTAATTTAATAGGATTTCTAATTTAATTTAGAAAGAAATAAAAGTCTTAAAGTTTATATTAGAGCGAATGTAGAAATCTGATGAAGCAACTGTAGTTAAATGTTAACAATTTAATATTTATATGGCAATAAATTAAAATTGAGAGGTATTTAAGAATTTAACCCCATAAGTTGATGTAAATGTATTAAACTTGAAATTTTAAAAGATATGATATTTATAGCTGGATTTTTTCCAAGATTACAATTAAATGAACTTTAATGTTGCACTAATAAGATCTAGACAATAACTGAAATTTATGAATGTAACAAAATGAATAGAAATGTTAATTTTATTTCATAAGTTAACAATTAATGTAATAAAAAGAATGAAACCAAGATAAAATAATTAATTGGGATTTAATTTTTATTAATATGTAAACAGAAAAAAATTCAATATAAATTGAAATATAGTAATTAATATAAATAAAAGACTAAAATTGGATAGTATTAATGTAGTGAAAGACAAACGAATATTAACTATGTTATTTGTGTAATTAATGGATAAGTATACCAAAGGCTAATTGTAATAAGGGATATAATTGAAGAATATAAGTGGTAGAATAATAAAAATTTATGATTTTATTTTTGTTAACATATGTTAAGAGATATGTTTATGATCTTAGATTGAACTTCTACTAATAACATGTATTACAGTAAGATTAAAAAAAATGATAACATACGTCAGGTGTATTTAATGACATTGTTTGAATGTAATTAATAACGGTGATTATAATAATAAATGTTAATCATGATTAAATTATGTGAATGTTATTATTAATTATTTGAATGCATGTATAAAAAGTTACGCAAATATCAATATTCAATATCGACATACCTTTGAAACAAGGTTTTAAATAAATTACTACATTGATGTTTTATTTTGTTGGAAACCTTATATACTATGAATGCATGTTAAGATCAGCCAACACATGGAGAAAATGAAAATGTTAATTGAATTAAATAAGAAAGTTAAATAAGAAGAATAGAAAAAGATTTTTTTACCCTATAAAAAAAATCCCCTCATTTTACTTTCCTTTTTTTATAAAATCCTTCCTCCTCCTCTCCAGAAAAAAGGGCTACCATCATCTTCATTTAAACAAAATAAACCAATAACAATTTAATGTCAAACATCAAATTAAATAAAAATAAAGGTGGTTCATCCAAGCTCTTGCAAGGGTTGGGTGTGGGTCTTGACGATTTGAGGAGAAAGTGCAAATCAAGGAGTGAATTTTGGCTAGATCTAAGAGGTGTCCTCTATTTTAAAATGTTATATTAAGTATAATGTTATTATCATAGTTTGTATGTATATGCTATTTCCTCATTTGTTTTGAAATTGTTATGTTATTTGAATTTTTTGTTGAATGAATTAATTTGACTTTTAATTTGATAAATCAAAACAAACAAAATTTGTATATATATTAAAAGGATGTTTTAATTATACATCCATGTTTTAAACTCTTAAACCAAATTGCAATTTTTTAGATCTGAAAGTTTATATACATATAATTTGCATTTGTGTTGAAACAAAAATATTGTATACACATATTGTCACTTTATCTTGAATTAAAAATATCCTGAAATTTGAATACTTTGTTGAATAAATTATTTATTCTTAATCTAATAAATTATAATAGAAGTTTACATATGCTTAACAATTTTTTGATGATAAATCTAAGCTTTGATTTTGATTACAACAATATTTAAATTTGTTACCTAATTTATTATCTCAAATGTCCTTATTTAAGGATCTTAAAGGTTTATTACTATATTGCTTAATTTGTCGTGTTCCACTTTTGTTTTGTTAAAAAATTAAATAAATTTCATTAAGGTAAAAAGGTTTAATTTATATGTATATATGTATTTTTGACTTCAAGTATACGTAAGTTTACAAATGCATTAGACAATTTAATGTGGCATGGAAGTATGCTTTGAATTAATTAATAAGCTTTGGTTTAATCTTTATACACACATGTATGTGTGTTTGTGTGCATGTGTATACATATAAACATTTAATCTTTTAATTTCAAATTGCTAAAGCATGATTTAATTTTTATTTTTATTATCAAACAATTTAAAAGTGAGGTAATATTATATACATATTAATTTATTATTTGTTGTTTATGTTTTCTAGTCATAATACAACTTGCACGATGATTAACTGTCGTATTAATAAAATTGGCTAAAGTGGGAAAGTGGAATTAATCAATGTCGTCACCTTTTATATCCTTCCCTATTAGATCCTTATGTGATTGCATCTACATTTATTCTTATTTATTCCTATATATTGTCACCAATTAATCGTACTTGATATATGTTTTTTAGCAATTTTGACACACAGTTAAAGTATGAATATATATGACGTATTCAAACTTTTTTGTATCTAGCACTTAATTATTTTAGAATCAAACTAATAAAACATGACATTTATTTTGTCCCTCCACATTCATTTCCTAATTATAAATAACCTACATCTTATTTCTTCTTTTACATTTTGTTTCTCCTAACACCTCATATTCAAAAGCTCTTATTCTTGCAAATCCAAAAGCATTCTTTTATAAAAATGCTTTTTTCCCTTTTTCGTACACTTCCTCTCCTCATCTTAGTTGTTCTTCAATCTTTTCCTGAAGCCTCGTCTTCAGAAAACGTAAGTATTAAAATTTGTTGACTTATATATATTTTTAACGCGTACTAATTTTTATTTTAATAATATTTCTTGTAACATGAATATCTTTTGCATAAAAACTTCGATTCACGCGCAATTTCTTCTAATGGATTCAAATCTGTATTCTAGACAACATGACATTGATTTAGTTGAATTTGGAGATTGTTGAGTTTTGCGCTTCTGTTGGATTTTTATGGGCTAAAATCAAAGGTGAGTGTTTTAACCCAGTCACAACTTCTAAAATTTCTTATGTTTGTTAAATTAAATTTGGTTGTGATTATGCATTTATTTATGATTTTTTGTATATTTTTAATCATCATCTCAGTTAATTTCATTTATTAAATTAAATCGTTATTTAATTTATTTTTGAATATAACTGCTAGTTAAATACCTGTTATATATATTATCAGTTATCTGTTGATATTGATTGATTTTTTTGGATGATGATTGTGATGGATGTATGATTTATAATGGATGAATGGATGTTGTATTTTATTTTTATAAACTGCAAGTTATTATGCATTTTTATTGATTCGAGATTGTGGTTTGATTTGATATATATAATCGTAATTTTTATTTTTTTAATTACGGATTGAAATCATAAACATCCGTATCACCTGACCATAGGGTAGAAAATTATATATAAACACCGTGGTCTATATATATATATATATATATATATATATATATATATATATATATGTTTAAATGATTTCTATGGTTTTTAAAGAAATATACAGATTATATAAATATTGATTTTAGATGTTATATAAACGTCAAATTTGTTATTGATTTTAGCTATATATAAATAGGCTTGAAATATAAAATAAGCCTAATAATAAAGTTTGATTATTTTATATAATATGGTTTAATGAATATTGATTTTTGATATTATATAAATATTATAAAATGCTTGAATTTATGCTATGTATAAGTTTGTTAAATAAAAATTTAGCTTAATAATAGAGTTTGATTTTTATTTAAAATAAATGCGAGTAAGTATTTAAATTTTATTTTAATATAGAAAGTATGATAATTTAAATAAATTAAGGTTGGGAGATAAATTGGAGATTTATTTGGAATTGAATTTATTTAAGAATTAAACTCTAATTGTTTGCACAAAAAATGGACAAACACCTCCAAGTCGTATTATTTTAGTTGAGTATGTGTGATTTTCAATGATTTTAGATGAGTATGTAAATATGAGAAAAGTAAGGGCTGAAATGTAAAAGACACGCAGATTTATAGTGGTTCGGCCAGAATGTGCCTACGTCCACTTTATATGTTATTATCTTTCTTCTTCCAGATTACAAGTACAATGCTTTGTATACAAGTGTATGAAAGTAGTTTGAAAGTTCCTCCCTTGCTTGAGCTCTCAAACTTGTCTGCCATTGTTGTACCCCTGCCCCTCTATTTATAGAGTGAGGTAGGGGGCAGGGGTCTTGGAAGTATATAGATGCTGGTGGGCCCGGGCTGAAGCAATCTGGCCTGGTAGCATTCTGGTTCGGCGGAGCTTGGTCCGGCCGTGTTTGGAGAAGTTGGAGTTTGGTCCGGTCATGGTTGGTTCGGTGGTAGTGGGTTTTGGACCGGTGATGGTGTGTTTTGGACCGGTGATGGTGTGTTGGTTCGGTCGTGGAAGTGGTCCGGTGGTAGCATGGAGATGGAGTTTGGACCGGTGTTGGTTCTCATCCGGCAGTGGAAGGTTGGTTCGGTCTTGGCTGGTTCATCAGTGGGGGAATGCCGGATGGGCTTGAGTTTGGAGTGCCGAATGAACAGAGGTTTGGAAAGCCGAATGAACTGGAAAGCCGAATGAAACCCAATGCTTGCCATGCCGAATGAGCTTGTGTGTGTTAGGTTGGTTGCTGGCTGAATGCTTCCTTGCATTGCTTTGCCGAGTGGACTTATGCTTGTATTGTTGAAAGGGCTTTGTATTCGGATCTTGAGTGGAACTCTGGGCTTACATACGCTTGCTGGTTGCTTCTTCTTAGCTTGATCGTGGTGGAGACGCGCTCGACATTGATATTCCAGTTTTGACCAAAAAAACGGGATAACAAAGTAGAGGTTGCTCGCGAGCCCGGGTGAAACTGCGGCTTCTTGGTCTTGAGATCTTCTGGGTGAAAATCCGCCCAACATTTGCCCCCCAAAGTGGGGCACGTGCTTGCACGTGTCGCGCTTTGTTTCTCGTTGGTGGGAAGACTCGTCTTGTAATGTCATGGGCTGGATGTTTATATCTTGTGGATGTCCTGCAAAGAGATTTATAGTTTTAGTGTGGTTTCAAATAACGACCGTTCGGGGTCGAAATATTTGTGATCAAGTGAATTGCGCCGTTCGAGGCGAGTTAGTGTACCCCGAGGGGGTTATCGATGCCAGGTTCACGTTAGAGTGGTTCCCTGGATCGTTTGTCAAGGTGGTTTATCGCTAGCTCAGAGCATGCCTAGGGGTTGTTCTCGACCCCGTACATGTGTAAGTAGCTTAGCCATTTCATAATTATCAAATATCCATTTGACTGATGAGCTTAAAAAGGGATGTCAAAGTGTAAATTCTCATGACGATAGGGTTAATAGCCATTCAGAGCGTGCCTATGGACCGTTCGTGGTCGCGTGCACGTGTAAATGATTAATCCATGTTAGTGAGAGATTCACGACTTATCCATTGTTATCATATTTTTTATTTTATTAGTAAGCTCTTAGAGTTCGGCACTTATCTGAGTGAAGCGCCCTGCGTGCCCCCAGTTCCTGGTCTTGGACGGTAGATAGAGGGTTCCATTCGGTTCTTGGTTGGTCCGGCTATTCTCATCCGGCTTCTGGTGGTCCGGTATCATTGGTCCGGTTGGGCGAGACATCTGGTTCGGTGGTTGTGAGTTTGCCTATATATAGAGGCCGTACCCCCCTTGTTTTTCTTTACCGAACGAGTAGAGCCGAATCACTCCATTGCCGAATCAAGTGTTTGCCGAACCAACCTTATACCGAACCAGGTATATACTTATTACCGAATACACACGTATGTCCTTGCTTCACCGAATGGGACTACTGCCTTGGAGCCGAATGAGATGAAAACCGAATGGGGTTGAAACCGAATGAACTTGGAAACCGAATGAACTTGGAAACCGAATGAACTTGGAAGCCGAATGAACATGGAAACCGAATGAACTTGTGATCTGGAAGACTTCAGCTTGCGAATGAAATTCCACACTTGCACGCACTTGTTTGTTTACTTTTCTATTTTCCTTGTTCTAATATTAGGTTTTTCTTGTGCTGCAGAAAATGTCTCGCAAAGCGGAAACACGATCAGACAGAAAGAAGTCTAGAGGCACAGGAGAGCCTTCTTCTTCCTCGCCCCCAGTCCAATCAGGATCCGGGCAACACCGACCTATTCCGAAGTCTCTAGTGGACGGATGTGGTCCACAGGAACTTTTGAACTCTCCCCCTGACTGCTTCCCAAGCTCCTTAAAGGAGGAGCAACTTGAAGTTATATCCCGTTCCTTTGGGATAGACAGGGCTCTTATGTTGTTACCGGGGGAAGGGGTCATGCCATATGATCCCCCTGAGGGGTACTTCGCTTATAGCCGGTACCATTGCATGTGCGGGGCTATTCCTCCAATCAACGCCTGGATACTAAGCTTCGTCACTTATCTGAAGGTGGCTCCATTCCAGCTTCAGCCCAACTCTTATGCCATTCTGGTATGCTTATATGCTATCTTCCAGAAGAGATATGGGCGCGCCCCCTCCAACCGGGAAATACGATATCTGTACAATCTGAGGGGGTACAGGAAGGGGTCCCCATATATTAGCTTGGAGTCAGCCGTTTCCTTCAAGCCTGTTTTGGATTTATACTCGAAGTATAGCATGTTCAAGAAGGAATGGTTCTTTGTCAGGGATGACTCCGTCTCTATTCGCCGATTTACCTCCGGATGTAAGTAAAAACTCTACTCATAATTCCTGTCTTGGCTGTAATTCACTCTCTTATGCGCTTTTATTTCTTGCTAGCGACAGGTGGTTTTGCGGTTGTGGAAGATGATCGCTTGGTTCGGATGGCAGCAGAAATTGAAGCTATTTCCGGGAGAGACAGATCGGCTGCTTATCTGATTAGGAATGCCAGGCTCTTGTCGTATAATTTGATCCTCCCACATCAGTCCGTAGTCAAACAGAGGGACACGGCAGAAGAGAAGGCTGCCCAGCCTAAAGGTGGGGTGACAGCGAAGGGTGGCAAGAGGAAGCCCTTTGCACAACGTCCAGTCGTAGGAGGCAAGAAGCTCAAGGAGTCCGATGGCCCTTCTCCAAGTACTTGCCCGGATGTCCCGGAGGAGGAAGGTGTAGAAGAGGAGGAAGGAGGTGAAGTTGGAGAAGGGTCGGAGGGTGGAGGAGATGGCGATGGTCAGGGTGGTAGCGGTGTTGCTGCTCTAACCTCTGAGCAGGACCTCGAACTGGATGAGGCTCTCCGTCGGGCCTTCGGGGAGTCAGAGGGGGAGTCGGAAACAGAGAAGGAAACGGAGAAGGCAGAGGAAACCGGCAAAGCTGTGGTTAGCACTGACCCATCCTCTAAGGGTTCCTCAGCTAGGGTGACCCCGGCGATGCAAGGTGAACTTTTGTCTTCTGCCGATTCCATTTTCGATAGGGACTTAGAAATTTTTTACGGTTCACTTCCGTCCTGGAATGGGATCCAGGACTTATTGCAGTATCCCACTCCTCCGCCGGGTTTGTATAACAGATGTGTCTCCTCACTTTTCTTTCTTTTTAACTTAGCACATTTTTTGAATTGCGGATTATTGTATGTTCGTAACACTTGTTCTTTATTCCAGGGGCAGGCCAGGCGGGTAAAACGTCGGATGTTCGACACCGCCTTGAACAATTTAAGTCGAGGAGAGCTTCCGCGAAACCTTCTACTGATCGCACTGGGGACGTAGTCAAGTACCGCCCTCTTCTTGGGGTCATCGAAGAGGGCATTCAGAAAAGGAAGCGGAGCCGTTCCTTATTTGAGTCTTCTTCTGCTTCGCAGCTTCCTACTCTGTCTCCCCCTACTCAGCCTCCTCGTGATACTACGGAGGAGAGCACGGAGCCCTGCCCCCCTCCTCCTCCTTCCAAGAGTTCTACTGTCATTCATATAAGGCGTCCCGATGTGCCTCGCCCCGTGCCTCGTGACCCTTTTGCCGGCCATCCTGATTTAGACCCAAGTTTTCGGGACATTTCATTCGATGAGACCACGGGCGAGCACCTACTTCCCCGCAACCCCATGGTAAGAGTGCTGGACGAGGCCAAATCTTTAGATCTTGATTTACTTTCTACACGGGTAGTCACCATGGGGGACGAGGCCAAGGCTAATATTGATCGGGTGGCCGAAGAGACTAAGAAGTTAATGGAGCATCATGCTCGATTGGTCAAGGCCGGGGAGGAGATTGGGAGTGCTAACATTCGGTTAAGGCTAAAGGTTGCCGATCAGGCCAAGCAGCTTGCCGACCAAGCCATCCAGATCTCCCAGCATGAGGAAGCTTCCCAGCGTCTGAAAGAGACCATGGAGAAGGCAAGTAGGGCGGAGTTACGGAAAATGGAGGTCACCTGCAGGGAGCGGATTAACATGGCTATTACAACGGTGGATGAGGTTCGAAATGCGGATCTCGAGCGGGTAGAGGAGTTGTCAGGGAGGCTCGAGGCTGCGGAGATGGCTCAGGCCGAGTTGAAGGAGGAGATGGAGGAGATGAGGAGGTCCCTCAAGTTGAAGGAAGAGGAAATGAGGAGGTCACTCCAGGCTGACTGCTTGAGATACCAATCAGAGAGGGATGCCGCCGTTGCCAAGCTGCAAGCTTCCGAGGCCCGGGTGAGGGAGTGTGAGGAAAACGAGGGGATGATGGATGAGATGTTGCAGGATATGTACTTCCACACTTGGAAGGAGGGCGGCTTGTCTTGGATGGACGATTACCCTCGGGTCATGGCCAAGGTGTATCTCCAGGCTTTAGAGGAGGCCAGGGTGAATGCGGGTAAGGAAGGCGGAGAGGCTTTCAACTTGAGTGCGGTTACTGCTCAGTTCTCAAAGGAGGAGCAAGCGGCGGTGAAGGAGGGGATGCGGCTACTCGCTGCAGAGGAAGCGGGCGTGCAGTTGGATGATGAGGATCAAGCGGCGGATGCTGGTGAGTTATTCTTTTCCCTTTCTTTTCTTTTCGTGTTTTCATAACTTGATCGTTCGTTTAATGAATTCCTCTTCTGATCTGGACAGGTGGGACTTCAGATCCACATGCTGGGGGCTCCGATCCTGCGGCTAAGTAGGCTGGGGGAGTTGGTGATGGAGTGTGGATGCATCTGCCATCTTTTTGTTTCTTTTTTATCACTGTTCATGTTAGTCTTTGATATGCAACTGTAATAAAATTATTTGCAAAGAATAACTTCGTGTGATCTTATAATATAAGCTGATTTTGTCATGTTTAAATGTTGTTGCTATCTTTATGTGCTGTGTGAGAAGTATAATTATGTATATGCCTGTGATTCCACTTGTGTTTGATGTTAAGTTTTTGCTTGAAATATAATTTCACGTTTTGCAATGTCAGTGTATGAATAAGTTATAGTTACGCATTTATGTACAAGAGAAGAGAGTACCGCCCTTTATGTTTTATTCGCAGGCGGTAGCTTTGAGTGTCTTGTGTAACTGTTCACGGGTATAGCAGAGCGCCCTGCTACCCAGCATGCAGGCTTAGAGCCTCATGAGTGAATGCTTCCTATTTGGTTTCCTGTACTTTAGAGTTTGTTATACAGGATAGGAGAAAAATATTTAAATGAAATGGAAATATAGTAAAAGTAAAACTTCCAGTCACGGAAGGCCGTCGATGTGCTTAAGTTCGTGGCAAACGGGTTTTGTAGTCACTTTCCCTAGCTGTGGGTCTTGGAGACATTTGTCACCCATCTTACGCCTCCGCGGGGAGTTTTCTTTTTTACCACAGCCGCACTTAAGACACATCGGAGCCGAGATCGCGCACGGTAACTACCCGAACCATTATGGTCCGTAATCGTGGGTATTATTCGATTTACCGTGGCCGGCTAGCGTGGGTGCCGTTGGCCGTGAACTACCCCTGGCTGGCCACACCTTATGTTGGGGCTTAAAGTAGGTTCACAGTTACCGGCGAGCCGAACGCCGTAATGAGCTGCCATCGGCTATAGTCGGCCTTTATGATGACTTATAATCGGCTCATTACAGTTGGCTTTGAGGGCAGGCGCACAATGAATTAACCCGCAGCAGAGGGATGCTGGAGCAAAAGTGTCTCATTGGCGAGTGCATAGAATCGTAGCGTACCTGTTAGGCCTAGTCCAGATGAGGCCGCGGTGCATCTTGAGTGGAGATGCCATAGGATTTTGTTCAACAGAAAGGGATAAAGCTTAACAAGCAGCCAAGATATGAAGGCACAAGGTAACAAGAGATAAGATTTTTAAAGTGGTTCGGCACGATAATGCCTACGTCCACCGTGTTAATACGCTTCATATGGGCGGTACGTGTTAAGCAAAGTATCGACGGAGGTGTCGGATGTTCCAAGCCCTCTGGAACACCACTCCGTCCACTGTTGACAAAATATAAGCTCCGTTGTGGAGATCTTTGTGAATTACATATGGTCCGTCCCAGATGGGGTCCAGTGCCCCGGGGCGCGGAAAGATTCGCCTGAGGACAAGATCTCCTTCTTGTAAGCTGCGATGCTTGACTTTGGAATTGTATAGTGCTGCCACTTTTTGTTTGTGAGCTGCTGCCTTGAGTGCTGCACCGTTCCTCCTTTCCTCAATCAGATCCAAAGACATGAGGAGGAGTTCTTCGTTTTCTTCTGGGTTGTAGTGGATCCTACGGTGAGAAGGCACAATAGTCTCGACTGGGAGCATTGCCTCCGATCCATATGCCAAAGAGAAAGGAGTATGTCCCGTGGATGTTCTGAAAGATGTGCGGTATGCCCATAGTGCCGTAGGAAGTTCGTCCACCCAAGCGCCTTTTGACTTTTCAAGTTTCTTCTTGATTAGGGTTTTGAGAATTTTGTTGACAGCTTCAACTTGTCCGTTTGCCTGAGGGTAAGCTACTGATGAGAAGCTTTTATGAATTCCATGCTCTTGGCACCAGTCGGCAAATTCTTCGCTGTCAAATTGGAGTCCGTTGTCTGATACGATCTTGAGGGGGACTCCATACCTGCACAGAATGTTTTTGATCAAGAAGTTGATAACTTTTGCTGAAGATATTTTATTTAAAGGTTCCGCTTCCACCCATTTGGTGAAATAATCGACTGCCACTATAGCATATTTGGCTCCGCCTCGGCCCGTTGGCAGTTCGCCAATTAAGTCAATTCCCCATACGGCAAAGGGCCAAGGGCTGGTCATTTGAGTAATTTCGTTTGTGGGTAGTCGAGGGATCTTGGCGAACTTCTGACATCTGTCGCATTTCTTAACGAAGTCTAGGGCATCTTTGTTTAGTGTGGGCCAGTAATATCCATATCGGAGTATCTTTCTTGCCAAAGTCTGTCCTCCAGTGTGATCTCCGCATCCTCCCTGATGGATGTTTGCTAATATCTCCTTGGCTTCCCTTCCGGCGACGCATCTTAATAGGGGGCTAGAGAAACCACGCCGGTAGAGGATGCCTTCTTGCATTGTGTAGTGGGGAACTTTCCTCAAGATCTTCTTGGCTTCGTCACGCCTGTCGGGTAGTGTGCCATCTTGCAAATATTTCCGGATAGGAGTCATCCAGGTTCCTTCTTCGATTGCAGTTATCAGATTCGCTTGTTCGAAACTCGGGGCTAGCTGCCTTGAGATTACTAGTGCTCCGGGAATGGTGCTGTCCTTCATACTAGCTCGCTTTGCAAGTTCATCTGCCTCTTGGTTTTCTTCTCGAGGAATGTGTTTGATTAGATAATGGTCCAATCGATCGAGCAGCAGTCTGGTTTTCTTTAGGTATGCTGTGAGCCGTTCTCCTCGAGTCTGGAATTCTCCTAGTACCTGGTTTACGATAAGCTGAGAATCACTATGAATACATAAGGAATTGATCCCAATTTCTAGGGCCAGTTCCAATCCCGCTATTACTGCTTCATATTCAGCATCGTTGTTAGTGGCCGTGAACTCCAATCTTAATGCATAGTACAACTTTCTTCCCCTGGGGGTGACGATCACAATACCTGCCCCCGAGCCTTGTTCGTTCGATGCTCCGTCTACAAAGAGGTTCCACTTGATGTTTTTTGCTACTTCGGATTGTTCCTTGCCTTCGTTGGTAGTGAATTCGGCAATGAAATCAGCCATGGCTTGTCCTTTGATAGCGGTGCGGGGATGGTAGGTGATATCATACTGACTTAGTTCGATGCACCATTTGAGGAGTCGCCCAGAAGTGTCAGGACGATGGAGCACTTGTCTTAGTGGTTGATCGGTTAGAACCCTGATGGAGTGAGACTGGAAGTAGTGTCGCAGTTTCCGTGACGCGATCAATAAACAATATGCTAACTTCTCAAGTTTAGGATATCTGGCTTCTGCCCCCGTAAATCTCTTGCTTACAAAGTAAACCGGACGTTGTGTGCGGTCTTCTTCTCTTACCAAGGCGGCGCTTAGAGCATGAGATGATACAGCGAGGTATAGGTATAACACTTCACCTTCATTTGGAGTTGAGAGTACTGGTGGTCTCTGAAGGTGTTCGATTAGGTTGAGGAAGGCTTTTAAGCATTCGTCGGTCCACTCGAACCTCCCTTTGTCTTTCTTGAGTGCTTCGAAGAAAGGGACACACTTGTCAGTTGCCTTGGAAATGAATCTGCTTAGGGCGGCCACCTTTCCGTTTAGGCTCTGCATTTCTTTTCGAGTGGAAGGTATCCTTATTTCTTTTAAAGCTCGGATTTGTTCAGGGTTTGCTTCGATTCCTCTGGCGTGGACGATGAATCCTAAGAATTTTCCCGATGATACTCCGAAGGAGCACTTTAGAGGATTCAGCTTCATTCCATATCGGCGAAGTACCCGAAACATATCGTCCAGATGGCTTACATGGTCGTTGGCTTTCCTGGACTTCACCAACATGTCATCCACATATACTTCCATAGTACGTCCTATCAGTTCTGCGAACATTTTGTTGACGAGGCGTTGATAGGTAGCTCCAGCATTTTTGAGTCCAAAAGGCATTACTTTGTAACAATATAATCCGCGGTCGGTGATGAAGCTAGTGTGGTCCTGATCGGGGGCGTGCATGGGGATCTGGTTATATCCGGAGTATGCATCCATAAAAGATAGGAGTTCGTGCCCAGCTGTGCTGTCTACGAGTTGGTCAATTCGGGGAAGTGGGAAGCAGTCTTTCGGGCAAGCGTCATTCAGATTGGAGAAGTCAATACATGTTCGCCACTTTCCATTGGCCTTTTTTACTAGCACTGGGTTAGCGATCCATTCTGGGTAGATGGCTTCCCGTATGAAGCCATTAGCAAGTAGATTCTTTACTTCCTCATCAAGGGCTGCCGATCGCTCTGCCCCCATGCTCCTCTTTTTCTGCTTTACTGGTACCTTGGTGGGATCGATGTTCAACATGTGGCATGCTATGTCTGGGGAGATTCCTGTCATATCGGCATGAGTCCACGCAAATACATCTAAGTTGTGGCGGAGAAAGTCAATGAGTTGATCCTTCAATTCCGTTTCCAGCTGAGATCCGATTTTTAATAGTCTACTTGAATCATGCTTATCTACCGATACGAATTCCATAGCCTCTGCAGGCTCGGCGGTAGCCTCCTCTTCTTTATCCCTGGGGTCTAGTTCATTGAAGGGATCGCTTGTGTATCGAAGAGGAGGGGCTTTCTTTAGTTGCTATGCCTCCAAGCTTTTCATGCAGAGAGTAGTCTCTGCATCTTTTCCTTTATTCTTTCTGCGGTTATTGCGAAGTTCAGTTACGTAGCAGTCTCGGGCAGCATCTTGATCTCCTTCTACTTCTCCTACTCCGTTGTCTGTTGGAAATTTCATTTTCAGGCACCAGGGGGCTAATACAATCTGAAAGTCAGACAAGGCTGGTCTTCCCAAGAAAGCGTTGTAAGCCGAGTGGTTTTCTATTAGTACGAACGTTTGTTTTCGCACAACGGAGCGGGGATGACTTCCTATTTCGACGAAGAGGTCAAGTTGCCCGAGAGGCATCTTTGCATCTCCAGTGAAACCGTGCAGTGGTTTGTCACAGGGGGATACATCCTTCATTGATAACTTCATTTTGTCGAAAGCATGTTTGAACAAGATGTTTACGGAGCTTCCCGTGTCTATTAGAATCCGAAAAACTTTAGCAGGGCCGAACCAGGCAGAGATGACCATAGGATCCATATGTGGGTACTGTCTTCCTTCCAAATCGCGTCTACTGAATATGATGTCGTCGCTCTCTTTTCGTTTCGGTTGGCGTTCTTCTGTGACGGAGTTAACGTATCCTTCGGCATTTCTAAGCGACTTGCCGTACCTTTCCATCTCTGCCCAACTTCTGTCGGCAATGTGTGGTCCTCCTGAGATGGTAAGGACTACTATCTTCTCTTGACTAGAGCCACTGGTGTTGTGATTGTTGCGACTCCCTCCGCCTACTTCTGGGAGGGGTTGCTTTGAGTTCTCATTGGCAGGAGTTGGAGTCCTGTTCTGACTTTTCACATAACGTTCCAGTCTTCTTCTTCTAATGTGTTCTTCGATCAAGTCCCGAAGATGGTGGCATTCATTGGTGTCATGTCCGTGGGATTCGTGGAAGCGACAGAACTTTCCGGACTTGAGTGCGTTATCTGATTCTTTCTTGTGCGGGGGGCGCTTGTATCCGAGTTCGCCCTGAGTGGCTAGGTAGATGTTTTCGATTGTTTCGTTCAAAGGAGTGTAGGAGTCAAATCTTGGCCCTGGTCGATATTGGCGCTTCTCACCCTTTCTGCCCCCAGCATTGTCTCTAGATTCATTTCTTCGAGCGTCCTTAGCTGCAGTGGGAACCTTGTCCTGAATTATCTTGCCTTGTTGCCCTGGCTGCCTCTCCGTAGCAGCGTCTTCAAGTCTCATATACTTTCCAGCTTCATGGAAGAAATCAGGCAAGGTAACTGGTTTTTACTTAGTTAATCTTCTGGCAAACTTGGTGTCTGGATGCACACCACTACAGAGGGCCATTAGAGTGAGTTTTTCATCGGCATCTTGAACTGCTGCCGCTGCGGCGTTGAACCGTGTTAGATATTGTTGTAGCGTCTCTCCGGTTTTCTGTTTGACATTGGATAGAGAATAAGCATCCCTGGGTTGTTCCACATGGATGCGGAACTGGCTAATAAACCTTTCTTTTAACATCTCCCATGAGTTGATGGATCCTTGGGGTAGATGGCAGAACCAGGAGGTAGCTAGATCTGATAGGAATAGCGGAAAGCATTTACATAATACTCCTTCTGTTGCTCCACTCATGAGCATATGCTGGGTGTATCTCTGCAGGTGTACGATGGGGTCGGAAGTTCCTTTGTATCCATGGTTGGCATTTTCCATTCCCGGGGAGTGATGGCAGTTTCGATATTTCGGGTAAAGGGACTGGTGACCCTAGCGCCTATTCCCCGGTCCCTTTGCTCCCGTTGGACACATTCTCTGAATAATCGTGCCATCCGCTCGTCAGAACTTGGAGCGGACAAAAATGAGCTCGGTTCTTCCCTGCGGGATCTATCTCGCCCAGATGACCTGTAGGGATGGTACAGTCTATCACCTCTAGCATTATCCAGTGGTTGTCTTTGGCTGCTTGGATGCACGCTAGGACCAGCTACAGTTGCCCCCTGCATTGATCTTCCCCTGTGGGGTTCTGTTTCGAGCACATCCATGGGGTCAACTTCGGGCTGGGTTCTAGCTCGGCTCCGTTCAGCGGGGTTTCTATGATTAGGTGGCATGACTGGCTCAGCTACATCCGACCCTCGCCTGGTGCCTCCCCCGCTAGGTTCGGTTCCAAGGGCTTCCTCGAGTCGGAATTCGGGCTGAGTCCGGGCGCGGCCCCTATCACCGTTTTTCCTGTTGATAGCTTGTTCGAAGAGTGAAGACCTTTGTTGCCTCCGGGATCCTCCGGATTGGGATTCACCCCATGATTCAGTGTTGCGGTTGGACTCTTCAGCGTCCCTTAAGCGTGTCATGAGTTGGTCCACCAAAGTTTCTTGTTGGGATGTGAAGCGGTTAGTTACTTCAGCCACAACCCTGTCCAGATCTGCCCTAGTGATTGGTTGTTCCGTTGCGGGACCAGTTGGATTTTCCTGATTTTCATCTGGTACTGCTGTTGAAGTGGGCTGATCTGTGATTGCTGGATCTGGAAGGCTGCTAGTTGCGATGTTCTTTCCTTTGTTAACATCCTTCCGTTGCTTGGAAGGCATGATTTCTAAGCGACGAACGTCGTTATGAGGAAGAAGGTTGAGTGGGAGAAGCTGAAGCTTCGAGTTCAGCTCTCAATGAAAGCACCAAAAATGTTTGCACAAAAAATGGACAAACACCTCCAAGTCGTATTATTTTAGTTGAGTATGTGTGATTTTCAATGATTTTAGATGAGTATGTAAATATGAGAAAAGTAAGGGCTGAAATGTAAAAGACACGCAGATTTATAGTGGTTCGGCCAGAATGTGCCTACGTCCACTTTATATGTTATTATCTTTCTTCTTCCAGATTACAAGTACAATGCTTTGTATACAAGTGTATGAAAGTAGTTTGAAAGTTCCTCCCTTGCTTGAGCTCTCAAACTTGTCTGCCATTGTTGTACCCCTGCCCCTCTATTTATAGAGTGAGGTAGGGGGCAGGGGTCTTGGAAGTATATAGATGCTGGTGGGCCCGGGCTGAAGCAATCTGGCCTGGTAGCATTCTGGTTCGGCGGAGCTTGGTCCGGCCGTGTTTGGAGAAGTTGGAGTTTGGTCCGGTCATGGTTGGTTCGGTGGTAGTGGGTTTTGGACCGGTGATGGTGTGTTTTGGACCGGTGATGGTGTGTTGGTTCGGTCGTGGAAGTGGTCCGGTGGTAGCATGGAGATGGAGTTTGGACCGGTGTTGGTTCTCATCCGGCAGTGGAAGGTTGGTTCGGTCTTGGCTGGTTCATCAGTGGGGGAATGCCGGATGGGCTTGAGTTTGGAGTGCCGAATGAACAGAGGTTTGGAAAGCCGAATGAACTGGAAAGCCGAATGAAACCCAATGCTTGCCATGCCGAATGAGCTTGTGTGTGTTAGGTTGGTTGCTGGCTGAATGCTTCCTTGCATTGCTTTGCCGAGTGGACTTATGCTTGTATTGTTGAAAGGGCTTTGTATTCGGATCTTGAGTGGAACTCTGGGCTTACATACGCTTGCTGGTTGCTTCTTCTTAGCTTGATCGTGGTGGAGACGCGCTCGACATTGATATTCCAGTTTTGACCAAAAAAACGGGATAACAAAGTAGAGGTTGCTCGCGAGCCCGGGTGAAACTGCGGCTTCTTGGTCTTGAGATCTTCTGGGTGAAAATCCGCCCAACACTAATAGGTTGATGCGGAATTTATTAAATTGAAAATTTTAAAAGGTATAATTATTATAACTGGATTTTGGGGTCTAGGTGAATAAAATGATTATTTCATGTAAAATTAATTGAAGAAAATATTTAGTATTTGAAATTTGATTTTTTTAAAATAAAATGGATTTATTATGTAAATTATTTCAAAACTAAATAATAGAAGATTTGATTTTTGAATCTAGATTATCAAATTTAGTTTAGGAACTTTGAATATTAAAGCTTTGAAATATATGAAATTTGAAATGGGTTATTTGAGGATTTAAATCTGTATTGGGATTGATTTTGAAATTAAAGAAGCTAATTTATTATATAAAGTAATTTAATAGTAAACCATTTAAGTATTGGAAGTTATGTTTCAAAGCTATGAATTTCAAAGTATTATGATTTGAAAGTGCTATGATTTTGGGAAAAGGATATTTTTGTAATAAAAATGATATTATATCAATTTAGGATTTCTTTAGAATGATATCATATTGATTTGGTTTTTAAAATAGAAATGATATCGTATTTATATGGTTTTGAAACGGATATTTTATTATGGTTTTAAAACATAAATGATTTTGAAATACCCGCGGTGTTATAATAACGTTTGGTTGTTGAAGATACCGGGATCAGAAGTTGTCAAACTCTCTGCCAACCCCGAAAACCACTTCACCAACCGTGTACGCGGTGGAGATTCTAGAATGAAGTAGGATGGTGGTGGCGTTTCCTTTGAGGTAAATACGTGGACTCAACTCCCGTGAGTTGGCATAAGGTGGCTAAAACATGAGCGATTGACGGGTTAATTGAGGTAGCACCTTTGATCGGACACATCCCTCCGATATTATACTTTGACTCTTGGATTGATTCGGTGGCCATTTTTGATTTTTTTTATTTGGGGGTGTGGCTCGAGGTAGGCGATAGCTGCGGCTACGCGTAACCACTGACTCGGAAGCGTAATTGGTATATCTACACTAGCATTGCCTAGTTGTGCCGTGTCACCTACCCTAGCGTGCCTTATACGATTTTGGTTTTGTGCCATACCTATGGAGTGCCCTCTAACGACGCCCGGTACAGGGGAGATTACGGTACTGTATAGACTATGGGAATATATAAATGTGTTAAGGTGGAAAATGTAAAGCCTTAACGCTATTTAAAAGTAAGTTTATTTTACTAATAGACATTATTATAATAGCGAAATATTACTACATAGTAAATAGTTTAACCGGTCCTTAGGAGATGTGAATCCCGAGCATCTCTTAAGTTACTGCACTCATATTTATTCCTGTTAATTTAACTTACATAAGATCTTTTAGTTCTGACTCGAGTGTTTTGTTTTGTTTTTTCAATTTGCTCGGGTCAGCCTGAGCATTTCAGGATCGATGACTTTATTTCTGGAGGACGAAGACGAAGTTTTGATTATTATTATTATTATTATATATTATATGGTTCCACTACACACTGTATTCCGCTGCATTGATATTTATTGGTATGTGAACTTTGATATTTATTATATAAAGAAGAATCAAATGTTTTGTAAACAATTTTGTGAACCGTATATTGATTATTATACTTTATCCTTCCGCTGTGAGATTCTGTTTATTTTTTTTCTCTGTGTTTCTTATTTATCCCATAACAATCCGCCCTTCCGTATGGTTTGAATTGGCACGTGTGTCGATTTAAACCATATATAAATGCGGGATGTTACAGGGAATATTTAGTTTAATGTAATTTAAGTTTATTTAGATGATAATGGATTTATTAAGTGAATATTTCAAAACTAAATAATAATAAAGTCAAAATAAGAAATACATGAAACTATCAAGTTAGTTTTGAAAATGCTTCAATTTGGATATATATATATATATATATACACACACACACACACACATTAAATAGAAATGATATTTTGGTTTTGAAGTATAAATTATTTTGAAATGACGACGGTGTTATGATGACGTTTTATTGTTAATAGCATACATGTCTACATAAGTAGATAGTTCCACGGATCCTTCGAGGATGGTTATCCCAAACATCCTTTAAGTTACTTGTATTTCAATTGATATTTCACTTGAGTTGAATTTATTAATATAAGAATGTTAATCCTAACTCGAGTGTTTTATGTTTCGCTTTACACTCGGTTCAGACTGAGTAACACAGCATTTGAGGCTTACCTTTGAAGTTTGGAGCTTCACTTGGAGATCCAACTGTCGATTCAGCTTTCAGCCTATCCAGTTGATTTGTTTAGAGACATCATCGATCTGTATTTGAGATATTCTATTGTATTTCAAACTCTGTTGTTTATATAGTAGCTTCATGAACTACTATTTATTTATTCCGCTGCATTCTGTTATAATACTCTGTATATGTGATTCTATGATGATTTATTTACTGTACATGCTGAGCTTTTCCAAATTTAAATTAACAACCTAATACTTTTAAGCAATTCAAGTCCGGCATGTGTGGATGTGAATGGTTGAAATTATCGGGATGTTACAGTTGGTATCAGAGCTCTGGTTTTAGGCAAAACTTAGCATATGTAGTATACTTATCTCTTCCTCTTTGATTTGGTTTCAGAGCTCTGGTATCAGAGCTCTGGTTTTATCTCTTCCTCTTTGATTTGGTTTCCTTTGAATTTTGGAACGCTCGCACTTGTTCTGAAATCCATTCTTATCTTTCTCTATTTGTATTCTTTTGATTCTGGAGCAACCCATAACTCGACTTCGAAGGATCTCTATAAAAATCGACGATCCCACCAATCTTTGACTGATTTGTAAAGGGGTGACACTCCTTTACAATTGGCATTGATTCATCGGAGATTTCTATACCCTCCGTTTAGATTCTACTATCTCTTGCTATGCCGAATTCCACCTCTGGCGATCGAATGGAGATTTGCCTTAAAATTCGGTATTGATCTTATTTCTAAAGTCACGGTTGACCTAGTTAAGGTTGCCCATGATTTATATAAGCATACCCATCTTCTATTTTGAAATTTAATCTTCTATTGAGCCTATCTTCGAATCAGGATTCTATTTCATTAGAGTTTCTCTAATTTGTATCTCTATCCTTGTTTTGTAATGCATTCTTCAATCATTTGAAAAATCGGGTTTGTTTGTGTTTTAGAAATTGTTTTATGTACCGAAATTATTATTTTGATAACTATGATTATATTCTATATATAAAAGAGAAAATGTTTTCGATAAGGATTATATACCTTTTAAAAACGAGAATTTGAAGTTTCGAAAGGATTTGAAATTTTGAAAATTATATAAGAAATTTGATGATTTACAATGTAACATTCCGCCTTTTCGCACGATTTAAACAGACACACATGCCGATTTAAACCATAGGAAGGGCGGATTGTTATGGGGTAAATAAGACAAACAGAGAAGAAATAAACAAAATAGAATCTCACAGCGGAAGGATAAAATATAATAATAAAATATACAGTTTATAAAACTGTTTACAACATTTATATAATACATATCAGAGTTACACATACCAATAACAATGCAGCGGAACAGTGTGTAGTGCACTAGTATAAATAATAATAGTAATACTACAAATCTTCGTCTTCGTCCTCCAGAGCTAAAACTTCAAATCCTAAAACACTCGGACTGACCCGAGCGAATTGAAAAGACAAAACACTCGAGTCAGAACTAAAAGATCTTATGTGAGTTAAATTAACAGAAATAAATATGAGTGCAGTAACTCAAGAGATGCTCGGGATTTACATCTCCTAAAGATCCGTTAAACTATTTACTATGTAGTATATTGCGCTATTATAATAGTGTCTATTTGTAAAATAAACTTACTTTTTAATAGCGTTAAGGGGTTACCCATATAGCCCTTAACACAGAATATATTCCCATAGTCTATACAGTACCGTAATCTCCCCCGTACTGGGCGTCGTCAGAGGGCACTCCATAGGTATGGTACAAAACAAAACTTGTAGTAAAGGCTCGGTATGGTAGGTGACACGGCACAACTAGGCAATGCCAGGGTAGATATACCAATTGCTATCCGGGCTGGTGGAAACGCGTAGCCGTAGTTACCGCCCACCTCGAACAAACTCCCCCAAAATCAGAAATAGAAGTGGCCACTGAATCAATCCAAAGTCAAAGTATGATATCGAAGAGGAGCGTCCGATCAGAGGTATGACCTCATTGGCCCGAGAATCACTCCTGTTTTAGCCACCTTATGCCAACTCACGGGAGTCGGGTCCATGTATTTACCTTACAGGAAACGTCGCCACCACCTACTTCATTCTGGAATCTCCACGGCGTACACGGTTAGTCAAAGTGGTTTTCGGTATCGACAGAGAGTATGTCCATATCCGATCCCGGTCTCTTTGCCAACCCATCGTTATTATAACACCGCGGTCATTTAAAATAGTTTATACTTTAAAACCTGAATAAAAATTCCATTTCAAAACTATGAATACGATATCATCTTAAAACCCAAAACAATATGATATCATTTTATCCAAATATATTTCTTTTCCAAAATCATACTGCTTTAAAATTTAAAATATCTGGAAACCAAATATTTGACTTATACTTTCAAAGCATAATATTTCGAAATTCAAAATTTTAAAACCATAACTTCTAAAACTTGAATGGTTTGGACATTCAACGAATGTAAAATAAATGGTTTAACTTTAAAGTTACTTTGTAAAGAAAAATAATTTCCATGGCTTTTCAAATATATTTCTTTATTTAAAGTTTAAACCATAATTTAAATATCATTTCAAGTTCCAAAAACCCCTTCAATTTCTATATATATATATATATATATATATATATATATATATCCATTTGGAGTATTAATATTTCAAAACTAAAGTTGGATTTTCTTCTTTCAACAATTAATATTCTATTATATAGTCTTGAATATTCATATAAATTCCATAAATAAAACTCCAATTTCAAGCAATTAAATATTTTCTCAAATTTACTTTATACTAGAATTTTCATTTTTAATTCATCTTGGAAAATCCAGTTATAAATATCATACGTTAAAATTTCCAAACTTAAACATATAAGATAAATTTCCAAATTCCATTTTCTCAATTTTTCATTTTTATTCAACACGTTTATACACAACTTAATTTTCTAATTTTTAACTTCATGTGTATATATATCGAAGAATAATATTTTATAAAATATCAAAATCAAATTTTTTATAAACTGTATCCCATCCAAACCATAGAAATCACTTTAAAATAATTTATATATAGACCACGCTGCCTGTATATAATTTTCTATCCTATGGTCAAGTGATACGGATATTTATCATTTCAATCCGCAATTTAAAAATAAAATTTTGCGGTTGTATGTCATTTCAAACCACAATCCCGAATGAAACAAAAAATGCATGATAACTTGCAGTGTATACAATATAATTATAGCATTCATTCATCCAAATATCAATCATCAATCATCAATTGCAATCATCATTAAACAATCATTGATACATAGCATATGAATTATACAGGAATTAATAACAGATTATTAACTAACAGTTTCTATTCCAAAATAAATTTAATGACTGTTAACTAGCAGTTTATGTGAAAATATAAATTCTACCTGTCAAATTTTATGCAATAATTAAACTAAATTAACAGTTAAGTTAAATAAATGCGATTTAACAGATATGCTAAATAAAACACGCCAACAGTCATAAATAAATTTCTACTCATATTTAAAATAAATTTAACAAACATAAAAACTTTTAGAAGTTTGAGTGGGTTAAAACACTCACCTTTTGAATTTAAATCGAATTTAAATCCGATTTAAACCCAAAAATTAGACGGTCTCCGAATTGGTCCAAACTAGTTCCAAACTGTCCGAAATTTAATTACGATCCTAACAAAAAAAGTTTCGCGTGAATCCGAGTTCGTATGAAAAAGTTATGCGATTTAAACGATTTGAAAATCAAAATAAATTATAAAACAAAACAAACCTTAATTAAATACTCGCCACGTCACTATCGTCTTCCACGCGCTTTGGCTACAGGCGTACGCGAATATGTTTCCAGATCGAACCCAAAATGGAAAACGAACACCACCAATAGATTGCGTATTCTGAGAACTCCAACATATAATTTTTCTGGAATTTTTAGAGGAGTTTGAATTTTGACTTTTATTTGGATTGAAACTGGATCTAGAAATTGTCTGTTGCCATTGAAGAAGAGAAGAAGTTGAAGAAGAGACTATACAGAGGAATGAAGATGGAGGCTAGGGTTTCACCGCCTATTTATAGATAGATCACAAAAGAATAGGTGTGCACGAATTTTAACGTGCAAACGGAGGTGGTCCCAAAAGATAAATAATATTAATTACATACGTTATGTATTTAGGAAATAAATAAATTCCTTATCATTTACATTTTATTTTAAACGTATTTACAAATGTAAATCTAGACGTTTCGTTTACGTTTCAAAATATATCCACAATTTTATTAATTTCCAAATTGATCTAAACAAATTTAGATGTAAATTAAAAGCTGATAAGTCTATCCATTGCAGTGTTAATTTCTCCACTTCCTTATATTTAGAATGGAAACGTTCACTTTATTTCCTCAACATTCTTTTATTTTCCTTAAAATGCTTATTTGTTACTTGCAATTCATAATGTAAACATTCTTATATTCTAAAATGATCAACTTATACAATATTAAATCAATTCTTATATTTCCAAATAATGTACATTCATAATGAAAACATTCTTACATAAATTTTATTAATTGCACTTTGTTTCTTTTCCTTTTTCAATTAATAAATTTATTTCCAATTAATTTTAATCTTCCACTTCACAACGGACCCTAATTGATGAAATCAAATTAAATAAATACGTAAACATTGTAATCCTTATTTATAGTCAAGCAAACATGTTTATAAAATTACAGTTTTCAACAAGCATTAAATTACATACTAAATAAATCTTTTTCTCTAATCAATTAAATAATCAAATGTTTATTCCATCAAAAAATTTTAAGTAGAAGGATTCCATGTTGGGTTCAAAATCTATTATTTTAATATCCTTGAATTTTAGTTTAATCTCTATAAACGAAATATTTAAACGTTAATTTCATTTATTTTGCAATACTTAATTAAACCAAAATATCGTTTTCTATGCTCCCATTGATTCATTTAATTTGCACTTATTAAGTATTATTTTAACAACTCATTTATAACTTTGAATCTATTCCCCAAATTTCACATTTCTATCGTTATATACATTTGAATTCCATCCTATTTAATATTTCAAATATTACGTCATTATCATTAATGAAATAAATATATTGTTAATTATTGCAATTGATTTTCCGTTATAACTTGATATACTAAATAGGTGGTAAATCATAAATACTTGTTCTCATTAACGATTTATTTCTACTTACAAATTAATGCAATTATTACCTATTTCCATCTTTATCTCCAATTAACGTAAAATGTTATATTCAAATTCCATAAATTTCAATAGATTCAAATTATCATATCTATGAAGAACATTTACGTTATTATCCATTTATTACCTTAACTTATTCAACGTAACATTTAATTTATATTTAATGCAATGATTTCCAAATCAATTGAATTGAATTAAATATATATGTATCACTCATAATAACTTGTGGTCACAACTCTTGATCACCATTAATAAGTTTATTATTTACAATCCAATAATCGCCATTCTATATATATATATATATATATATATATATATATACGAATTAACTAATTCAATATTTCCATTTCGTTTTCCTATCCTAAATTTATTACTAAGTGTATTTACTCCATTCCAACAAGTTGGAATTCCATTTTTACTATACAATCATTTCCCTATTCGCTTTTATTACTAACCCATCATCATTGCATTTATTGTCTTTTATTGATTTAATCAATTTACTCCATATTTCCTTAAACTCATACTAACGAAACATTCAATTCTATTTATCTCATAAACTCCATTTCATAAATCTACCTGCAATTTCTACCTAGAAATAAGGTTACATTTCCGTTGAAATACATTTACATCTTACGCTACTACATTAATAGTTAGTAACGTTTATATCATCAACCATCACTTATGAATAATTAGCGTTTCCTATTTATTTTGTTACATTCACTTATATTCATTTATGAATAAATTGGTATTCCCTTTAACCTATTAATTACTAACTTTAATTATTGCAATTCATTTATCTAACATAAATTTTGAATCTATTTCCAAATTTTCATATTTCAATTAATTAACACCTTACAATAGTTTACAAATAAAAGGGATTGTACTAATTACATTATTTATTTTCTTGTATTACTTTATTACCTCCGTTTATATTCAATTTCCGTAAATCAATATTTTATTCCATTGACAAATTCAATACTTGCAACAATTTCCACTATTACTATTAATTGCAATATATAATTTAATTTCAAATTTTAATTACCTTTGATACATCAAATTTCAATATTTTCTTTCATATAAATTAATAAGATTTTTATTTCTTTCTAAATTTTAAAATAAAATCCTATTAATTTAATTCATTTCAAACATCGAATTTACGCGGGTCGTTACACTCTCCCCCACTCAAAACTTTTCGTTCTCGAAAAGGAAAAGAAGGGAAAAATTAAATATAATACATCTTATCCAAAATATTTAAGTTATAAACAATTAAATTTAGAAAATTAATCACTTTAATAAGATATCCTATTTTTAACTATTTAATCCTTTATATTTAAATTATTAAAGTTTGGAAAAACATTTCCAAAATATTTCCAAGATACTGCATTTTCTTATATAATCCAAAGGGTTACAATTTATATAAAGTGAAATATTTAAGCGGTTTCAACCATTAATCAACCAATCAATACAACAACCATCAACTTTACAAATAGCATACATACACAAGACAAAGCAACCATTTAATCCAACAAACAAATAGTTGTTCGGGTTCAAAACTTGAAATTGTATGGAATGAAAATAACTATCAAGTGCATCCTTTACTCAACAGTCTTAGATGGAACAACGATGGATTATTTATTCATCCAACAACTTCAAATTCTCTTGCCCAACCAACCATAAGTCAAACAATAACAATTCAAACCAACAACCAAATTAACTTATTATACATTTATTTCATGCTTTAGTTGTTTAATTTCTTTTCTTTCATTTATTAAGTGATTCCTTCATTACTTACAATTTTTATTTTTCATTTATTACAATATTCATTATATTTGCATTCCGTTTTATTTACTTAAGTTTATAATCATCTATTTATAATACTTAAAATTTCCATTTTAACTTAAGTTTATACATTTAGTTCTCATTTTGTAACAACAAATTCATTGAATACCTTTATTACCTCAAGCTTCACTTATAAGATTTCCCCTTACATTTTCTTACTAACATTGCAACTTTTATTATATGGTAAGTTATATATATGCTTTAAGAATGTAAGTGAAAATTATACAAGTTTCTTCTCAATTCCTTTAATTAATTAATGGTTCAATAATTATATATATTCATTTTATAAATTACAATTTCAACTTACTTTTAATTTCATTCATTTATTTAATGCTTACATTTCTATTATATTTAATAATGGTAACAATTTAACTACACTAAATTTGCAACTTTATACATCAATTCTTATAAATAAAGAAGTTCATTAATTCATTTAATAATGTTTACAATCGTTTATTTACATTACTTATCTTCCTATTGTATTAAATTTTTACTTTAATTAAAGGTTCTAATTTCTACACTTAATTGAACTATTAATTAACTGGAACTTAAGAACCAAATACCAGGTTTAATTTTTAAATCATTTAAAATAATAGATAGATATCTATTCTTAACATATATATATATATATATATATATCCGATTATAATTAAAACGATAAAAATTTCTTAAACAATTCTGCAGTAAATTTCTACAGTGGCCTTCCCACTTCGAAACTCGAAAATGAAAGTCGATGATGCATGCACTCACCAGCGAAATTATTTTCCAGCAACAGGGAGGAAAGTACAAAACTTATATTTTCCGAAATCTTCTTTAAAACAATTTTTCCGAATTATATTGAAATATTTATATCAGAAAATACTTATAAATAATATTATTATATTCCAAAATTTATTCGAAAGAAATTTCAAAACCCCGAAACTTAAGTTCTAAATTTCCAAATTTCATCAATCTTATTTTCCAATCTAACTTATATTATTATTATACACTTTATCACCTAACAACCAATCTATTGCAGCCAAATATAGATATAGATTGAAAAATTTATTTTATATATAGAAATAATAATAGGAAAAATTATTTCATTCACCTATATTAAAACAGATATTATGTCGGTCTGTCCTATTTAGTGTTTAGAAACCCCTATTGATGTCATAGCGTCCCATGCATCAACCAGAATTTATAAATACAAAACGGAACAGATTAACACAATATTAAAACCTTTTTATAACACTAACAAGTACGCTCTTTCATATATATACACTCAGCGACTCCCATAGGGTATTACTACCCTATTAACAAAGAGTAAAACCCCACAAAGCCAAGGGTTATCGCTAAACCAAAGCTCTGACACCACCTGTAACATCCCGCCTTTTCGCACGATTTAAACAGACACACATGCCGATTTAAACCATACGGAAGGGCGGATTGTTATGGGGTAAATAAGAAAAACAGAGATGAAATAAAAAAAATAGAATCTCACAGCGGAAGGATAAAATATAATAATAAAATATACAGTTTATAAAACTGTTTACAACATTTATATAATACATATCAGAGTTACACATACCAATAACAATGCAGCGGAACAGTGTGTAGTGCACTAGTATAAATAATAATAGTAATACTACAAATCTTCGTCTTCGTCCTCCAGAGCTAAAACTTCAAATCCTGAAACGCTCGGACTGACCCGAGCGAATTGAAAAGACAAAACATTCGAGTCAGAAGTAAAGAATCTTATGTGAGTTAAATTAACAGAAATAAATATGAGTGCAGTAACTCAAGAGATGCTCGGGATTTACATCTCCTAAGGATCCGTTAAACTATTTACTATGTAGTATATTACGCTATTATAATAGTGTCTATTTGTAAAATAAACTTACTTTTTAATAGCGTTAAGGGGTTACCCATATAGCCCTTAAAACAGAATATATTCCCATAGTCTATACAGTACCGTAATCTCCCCCGTACTGTGCGTCGTCAGAGGGCACTCCATAGGTATGGTACAAAACAAAACTCGTAGTAAAGGCTCGGTATGGTAGGTGACACGGCACAACTAGGCAATGCTAGGGTAGATATACCAATTGCTATCCAGGATGGTGGAAACGCGTAGCCGCAGTTACCGCCCACCTCGAACAAACTCCCCCAAAATCAAAAATAGAAGTGGCCACTGAATCAATCCAAAGTCAAAGTATAATATCGAAGAGGAGTATCCGATCAGAGGTATGACCTCATTGGCCCGAGAATCACTCCTGTTTTAGCCACCTTATGCCAACTCACGGGGGTCGGGTCCACGTATTTACCTTACAGGAAACGTCGCCACCACCTACTTCATTCTGGAATCTCCACCGCGTACACGGTTAGTCAAAGTGGTTTTCGGTATCGACAGAGAGTATGTCCATATCCGATCCCGGTCTTTGCCAACCCATCGTTATTATAACACCGCGGTCATTTAAAATAGTTTATACTTTAAAAACTGAATAAAAATTCCATTTCAAAACTATGAATACGATATCATCTTAAAACCCAAAACAATATGATATCATTTTATCCAAATATATTTCTTTTCCAAAATCATACTGCTTTAAAATTTAAAATATCTGGAAACCAAATATTTGACTTATACTTTCAAAGCATAATATTTCGAAATTCAAAATTTTAAAACCATAACTTCTAAAACTTGAATGGTTTGGACATTCAACGAATGTAAAATAAATGGTTTAACTTTAAAGTTACTTTGTAAAGAAAAATAATTTCCATGGCTTTTCAAATATATTTCTTTATTTAAAGTTTAAACCATAATTTAAATATCACTTCAAGTTCCAAAAACCCCTTCAATTTCTATATATATTTATATATATATATATATATATATATATATATATCCATTTGGAGTATTAATATTTCAAAACTAAAGTTGGATTTTCTTCTTTGAACAATTAATATTCTATTATTTAGTCTTGAATATTCATATAAATTCCATAAATAAAACTCCAATTTCTAGCAATTAAATATTTTCTCAAATTTACTTTATACTAGAATTTTCATTTTTAACTCATCTTGGAAAATCCAGTTATAAATATCATACCTTAAAATTTCCAAACTTAAACATATAAGATAAATTTCCAAATTCCATTTTCTCATTTTTTCATTTTTATTCAACAGGTTTATACACAACTTAATTTTCAAATTTTTAACTTCATGTGTATATATATCGAAGAATAATATTTTATAAAATATCAAAATCAAATTTTTTATAAACCGTATCCCATCCAAACCATAGAAATGACTTTAAAATAATTTATATATAGACCACGGTGCCTGTATATTATTTTCTATCCTATGGTCAAGTGATACGGATATTTATCATTTCAATCCGCAATTTAAAAATAAAATTTTGCGGTTGTATATCATTTCAAACCACAATCCCGAATGAAACGAAAAATGCATGATAACTTGCAGTTTATACAATATAATTATAGCATTCATTCATCCAAATATCAGTCATCAATCATCAATTGCAATCATCATCCAACTTTAAACAATCATTGATACATAGCATATGAATTATACAGGAATTAATAACAGATTATTAACTAACAGTTTCTATTCCAAAATAAATTTAATGACTGTTAACTAGCAGTTTATGTGCAAAAATAAATTCTACCTGTCAAATTTTATGCAATAATTAAACTAAATTAACAGTTAAGTTAAATAAATGTGATTTAACAGATATGCTAAATAAAACACGCCAACAGTCATAAATAAATTTCTACTCATATTTAAAATAAATTTAACAAACACAAAAACTTTTAGAAGTTGTGAGTGGGTTAAAACACTCACCTTTTGAATTTAAATCGAATTTAAATCCGATTTAAACCCAAAAATTCGACGGTCTCCGAATTGGTCCAAACTAGTTCCAAACTGTCCAGAATTTAATTACGATCCTAACAAAAAAAGTTTTGCGTGAATCCGAGTTCGTATGAAAAAGTTATGCGATTTAAACAATTTGAAAATCAAAATAAATTATAAAACAAAACAAACCTTAATTAAATACTCGCCACGTCACTATCGTCTTCCACGCGCTTTGGCTACAGGCGCACGCGAATATGTTTCCAGACCGAACCCAAAACGGAAAACGAACACCACCAGTAGATTGCGTATTCTGAGAACTCCAACATATAATTTTTCTGGAATTTTTAGAGGAGTTTGAATTTTGACTTTTATTTGGATTGAAACTGGATCTAGAAATTGTCTGTTTCCATTGAAGAAGAGAAGAAGTTGAAGAAGAGACTATACAGAGGAATGAAGATGGAGGCTAGGGTTTCACCGCCTATTTATAGATAGATCGCAAAAGAATAGGTGTGCACGAATTTTATCGTGCAAACGGAGGTGGTCCTAAAAGATAAATAATATTAATTACATACATTATGGATTTAGGAAATAAATAAATTCCTTATCATTTACATTTTATTTTAAACGTATTTACAAATGTAAATCTAGACGTTTCGTTTACGTTTCAAAATATATCCACAATTTTATTAATTTCCAAATTGATCTAAACAAATTTAGATGTAAATTAAAAGCTGTAACAACCCGCATATTTATCGATTTTTATATTTAAATATTTTATTTAAATATTTTATCGTTAATCGGATTTTGGTCCGAAGCTACTTTTTGGCAAACGAACAAATTAGGACTCGAGACCACTTCCATTGAGTTCGAAACGTCGTTTGCAATCTTCTAAGTATGAACATTGATATGTTTGGGGTTAGTGGAATTTCACCACTTTTTCACTCGAGCCTTTGGTTTGGACTTTTAGCCCATTAGGCCCAAGTTCCACCCCCCTTCTTCTTCATTGCTTCATTTCATTTCCTAACACTAAAGCTTCAACAAAAATGGTGAATGGAATGAGAAATTAAAACTCCAAAGTCTTTGTTTTATTGCAACTCCAACATTCAACTCCAAATTCAAGAAGAAGACATCGGATTCAAGCTTGTGGTTGCTTCTCCATTTGCCTTCAAG